>JAMQTF010000002.1:609227-1218455 GCA_025919625.1 Trichoderma arundinaceum
AGGTGCTTCCAACGCTGGCCGAGGAAATGGCCAAGTTGTCCACCGTGGCGAAATATCTCCCAGAGGATGACCGACCTGGGCTCATGACCCTCGCGAAAATCCATAAACTCAGCACGAGCGTCGATCTTGGCGGCACCTTTGGCCAGCTCAGCGGCGAAATTAAGGAGCTCGAAGCTGGGCATATTACTGTCCCATCGCTGGTGGCGGTCGCAGTATCAGGAATATCCGTCAAACGCAACAGAACTGAGGAACTCATTGGTTCTTCGATCCTGTATCCTTCGGCAGAGGTCGCGAGTCGGGGACCCGTCATCATGGCAAGAATGATTGGTGACGACATTGAACCCGTCGTTAAACTGAACCTGCAGGATATAAGCATCGAATATCGTGTTCCGACGATTATGGATATCCTTGGTCTTGCAAATGATGCCACACCGCAGGATTTTGAAGAGAGCCTTGCCGCCTCAGTTGCCAGCCTGGGCGATCAAGCTCACGCAGCACTGGCGCGACAGCAGCCCCGATCGCCAACCGAGGCCACCTCCAAGCAGAGCAAACCCATGACTTTGGATGTGTCGTTTCGAGATTGTCTAGTTGGCTTGAATCCTCTCAACCAAAAGTCCAAGATGGTCCTGGTGTTCACGGATGCGCGCCTTGCCGTAGCTCTTCCGAAGGACGAGGTCACGAATGTAACTCTGGACATCAACAAGGCATCAATCCTCTTGACAAACGATGCGTCTCTGAGTACATCGGATCAGCGTGTCTCCTCAAACTCAAGACGCCGAGCGTCCTCTTCAGCATCCCCTCAAGTAATTTCAATGTGTGCTCAGGGGTATGTGGACATTTGCTACATGTCATCAGCAAAAGTAATGGTCAATGTCGCCCCGGGTTTTGATGGCGAGAAGCAGGTAGAAGTCGAAGTCCGAGACGATCTCTTGGTGCTGGAGACTTGTGCCGATTCCACTCAAACTCTGATTAGCTTGGCAAATGCACTCTCGCCGCCGACCCCGCCAAGCAAGGAGAACAAATACAGGACCAATGTGATGCCTGTGCAAGATCTGCTTGCTTCCATTTCAGCGGAGGCGTTTGGGAAGCCAGAAGGGGAGTATGACTTTGATCAGGACTTTGCGGGTGCACAAGAAATGGCCAAGAGCCAATCCGATGCCGGCTTCGGGAGCGACGGCTCTCTTCGTGTCGAATCCCAGTTTTATGGAGACGAGCCCGAGGGAGAAGAGCTCTTTGACGCCATGAAGCTTTCCGTCACATCTCAAGACGCGAGGATGCAGGATACCAATGAGGGAGTCTTGATCACTGGGCTCGATCCTTCTCCCAACTACATATCGGAAGACGGTGACGACTTGGTCATCCACGACGACTTCTACAGTCGAAATGCTGCCGAGGAGCATGCTGCCAAAATCTGGAACTCGACCAAGAATACTTACGACAAGGCTCCTGCCCACTTGGTAAAGCGCAGCCCTCTAAAGGTGTCTGTGAGAGATGTTCACCTCATCTGGAACTTGTTTGACGGCTATGACTGGACCCATACTCGGGACATAATCAGTAAAGCCGTTCATGATGTTGAAACAAAGGTTTACGAGCGCCAAGCACGGCTTAGTGGACAGCAGGTTTACGAAGAGGAGATTGAGGACGAAGAGACCATTGGTGACTTCTTGTTCAACTCCATCTATATCGGCATTCCCGCGAACCGAGACCCACAGGAGTTGGCCCGCGCAATCAACGAAGGCCTTGCCGATAATGCAACGGAGACGGAGTCGGTCGCTACAACGGCGGTGACGGCAACGACGAACCGGACCATGCGCAGAGGATACCCCAAGTCTCGTCGCCTGAAGCTTCAGCGAAGCAAGCACCACAAAATCACTTTCGAGCTCCAAGGCGTCAATGTCGACATGGTTGCATTCCCTGCCGGAGCCGGAGAAACGCAGAGCAGCGTCGACGTTCGAGTCCAGAACCTTGACATTTTCGACCACGTTCCCACATCAACATGGAAGAAATTTGTAACGTATGACCAGGATCAGGGGGAACGCGAGATGGGAACTAGCATGGTGCATCTCGAGCTGCTAACGGTGAAGCCGCTGCCGGAGCTGGGCGCTTCTGAGATTGTGCTCCGGGCCACTGTTTTGCCCCTGAGACTTCACGTCGACCAGGACGCGCTCGATTTTATTACTCGATTCTTCGAGTTTAAAGACGATAGCGTACCTGTTCACTCGTCGCCCAGCGATGTCCCCTTCTTGCAGAGAGCTGAAGTGAACGACATTCCACTCAAGCTGGACTTCAAGCCTAAGCGAGTAGATTATGCTGGCCTCCGATCAGGGCATACGACCGAGTTTATGAACTTCATTACGCTAGAAGAGTCTAGGATGGTTCTCCGTCATGTGATCATTTACGGGGTCTCCGGTTTTGACCGGCTAGGCAAGACACTGAACGACATTTGGACGCCTGATGTCAGAAGCAACCAACTTCCTGGTGTTTTGGGAGGTCTAGCGCCAGTGCGGTCTCTGGTCAATATCGGCAGCGGCTTCAAGGATCTGGTTGAGATTCCGCTCAAGGAATACCAAAAGGATGGGCGCATCATTCGAAGCATATCCAAAGGGGCCGCAGCCTTTGCTCGCACAACCGGCACAGAGTTGGTAAAGTTTGGAGCGAAACTCGCGGTCGGTACGCAGTATGCTCTGCAAGGCGCAGAAGAGATGCTCAGTGCTGGGACTCGCCCCGAAGAGGGCTGGGAAGATGATGACCTCGATGCGGATGATAGGAAGCAGATTTCTCTATATGCAGATCATCCCACGGGCGTGATCCAAGGCATCCGTGGTGGCTACAGGTCGCTGGCTAGGGATGTGAACCTGGCGCGAGATGCAATCATTGCGGTGCCAGGTGAGGTGATGGAGAGTCAATCAGCTAGCAGCGCTGCCAAGGCGGTTCTGCGAAGAGCCCCGACCATCATCTTTAGACCTGCTGTGGGCGTTACCAAGGTCATCGGACAGACATTGATGGGAGCCACGAACTCGATTGATCCACATAATCAACGCAGAATCAACGAGGTGAGTCCTTTGAACATGTTTGCTAGCTGTTTTCAATACCTAGTGATTTACTAACATTATTACAGAAATATAAAAAGCATTAAATCAGAATCCGAGAGATGTTGTACTAACAATGAAAACGAAAAAAAAAGGTCACGTTTGACTACACTTGACACCTACATACATGAGGAAAGTCATCCTCGGGTTTATTGCGGCTGCCATTTTACGAGCGATGAGATCTTCTTGCTTGAGGAGATTGAGCGCAAGGGTTAGATTTCTTGTCTCCATTTTCACCTCTCTTTTCCTAAGGCAATGCATACTAGCATGATTCTGTGCTGAATTTGCGGAAAACATTTTACGACGACGATTTCTTATTTGTTCTTGGCGGGCGTTTGGATTATTTGACTATACCTGAACAGAATGATGCTGCTTTTTGTCACTTTTTTTTTTTTCATTTCCTTGTTTTTTTGGGTAGCACTGGAACAATCTGGAATGGATGGATCACGATGTCGTGTGGGTAACTTACAGAATGACGGCCCGAGCAAACATCAAATTATTATATGATAGACAGCGCCTGCGCGTTATGGATATATACAGAGCTGTTAATTGAAACTTGTGTGTTTGCAACTTTTGTATTTGGTATCCTAGATGCCTACCCAAGTGATTTAAAAAGAGATTGTCCATCCCATATCTACAGTTGTTAAAATACCCCAACACCAAAACATGTCGTCTCGCCCAAAAACCCAGCACTCTATACAAAATCTCTTGGTGGTTTATTTAAAAGTCGTCATCGATACCCTGTTCTTTATCAGCGGCCTTTCTCTCGCGATTCGCATCAATCCACCACTTGTGCGACTCCTCGGTCCCCGTCCACTCGCCCTGGTCGTCAATCTCGTCCCACGGCTTGGGGCTCAAGATGTAGTGGATGTTCTTCACCTGGTCGTCCCTCCAGATGCTGTCGTGCACGCCCTTCCAGCGCAGCGTCTTGAGCGCGTTGTAGGTGTACGGCAGGGGGACCCAGCGGCCGCGGTACAGGTCCGACAGGAGGGACTGGTCGGCAAAGTCCATGTTTGCGGCGTCGGCCTCCATGTGGGCGACGATCTGGGCGTAGAGGGCGGCGGACGGGTTGACGACCTGGAGGCCGCCGTTCATGAAGCCCAGGGGCCCGACGGCCGGGTCGGCGGCGACGCTCTGGGCGGATTCCGGGTCGGCGTGCTGGGAGGTGAAGGCGCAGTTCTCGGGGATCCAGTCCTTGGGGTAGTGAGGCTTGCGCAGGGGGTTGCAGACGCAGGCGTGGCCGGCGGCGAAGACGCGCCTGCTGGAGGAGGCGTCGCCGCCTTCGCTGAGGGCCGGGGGGTCGAGCTCGAGAGCCATGAGCTCGTCCATGTTGCGCAGGACGAGCATGTCGGAGTCGAGCTGGACGATGCGCGCGTACTCGGTCAGGGAGAAGGGCACGAGCTTGCTCCAGCAGTCGTAGAAGCGCGGGTCGTTGGAGTAGTCCCTGCCGGCGGTCGGCAGCAGGTACTCGATGCGCTGGGAGGCGATGCCGCGGGCCTTGAGGGCGGCGTGGCCGGCGGCCGGGAAGGTGTCTGTGTAGAGGACGACGAGGGGATATTTGGAGTTTACGCGGCGCAGGGAGTGGTGGAGGGTGAGGAGGCCGGGGAGGTAGTCGAGGTTTGTGATGAGGGTTGTCCAGACTGTGTTTTGCGTGTTAGTCAGTGTAACATGTTGGTGTTGAGGTTTTTGGGACGTTACCCTTGTCTGAGTCGACGGCGCGTTTCTTGTCCGACATGGCGAGATGAATTTGACGGTAATCTCTAGAGGTAGATTGGAACCAGTTGGATCGATGGATGGAGAATTGAGTGGTTTCAAGGTATGTGGTTGGAATAAATGCCTCTGGCGCAAAGGACGCGAGACGAGAAAGAGTCGAGATCAGCAAGCGTAATTCTCCATGCAAAAGATGGCGGGGGAGGGGTAGCTTTTCTTTTTTTGATTATATGTACATGGGGCTGCCAGATTTGATAAGATCCATGGCGTCGATGATGCCATGACGGGGCCGCCTTGAAAAAAAGTTGTCCGGCCGGCATGACCCGGAGACTAGAGCTAATCTAAGCCATGGGCCGAACTAAGGTTGAAGAGTGGAGATGGTAGCTTTCACTTCATGTGTGTGGTGCTCAAGAGGATGATGTTGATGGTGATGGAGAGTTTGGATGAACTATAATGTTATGTCTAAATGAAGGAAGAAGATGATGATACATTGATGAACGAGAGAGAGCAAAGAAAATAGCATTATCCAAAAGCATCAAAACGAAAGAACAAGCCCCCAATATTACCAGACCGTATCCTTCTCTAATACTACTCCTCGCCCCCCTTGACTGTTTACGAATCAAAATCTTGAATCAAGCGTCTTAACTAGAACATGTGAAAGGCAGGAGGCGACCGCGGAACCAGCTCCGCATCGTCGTCTTCGTCTTCATCTTCGGTCGCAATGGTGACGGGGCTGTTCAGGTCAACCGGCGAGAGCGGAGGCGGCATCCCTACAAAGTCTTGCAAGTCACCTACCCGGTTCATTTGCCAACCTTGGCTGTCGCAAGCTATCGGGTACGGACGAATATACCCCGTGCCCTGAAGCCCGAAACTATAACTGCCAAACACCTTGTTGTTGGTGTTGGTGTCGTAAATGTGACCCATGGCCCCAGCGTCAGGGACCCCCCAAATATCGAACGACTCTTCAAGAAGCGTTACTGGAGGGTTGGCCGAGTACAAGCCGGGGGCAACACTGTTGAAAGATCTATGGTGAGAGTTACCGAAAAGGCTGTACTGCGGCTGCCGAACCGGTTCGACGTGGACCGGGCGGAGAATGTGGCAGCAGCTGTGCATGCAGCGATAGCTAGCTTGGCTGCTTTCGACTTGCTGGCCGTGTCTAGCTTGTTCATATTGCGGTTGATGGGTAAGTGCGTATGAGGATGAAGCACTGGCTCTGGGAATTGCGTTTCTGGTAGACGCTGCTTGCTCGAGCATGAAGCGATCCATGATGTTGAGATTGAGACTGGATGGAGGCGGTAATGATGCCACCGAGTGGGGGAAAACCACGGAGAATGTCGCCAATGGTGGCAACCCAAGCGGCCCGGTAAGGTTCTGGACGTTGGCATTTGGCCCGAGAGGAATCGCAATGTCTCTCTCCAGCCGGCCGCTGCCATACAGGCCAAAATACTCCGGGCTGACCTCGGGGAACTCAATGGTTCCGGTGCCGATGGTCTCCTTCGGCCTGAGCTGGTGGAAAACGGCCGAGGCGGGGGCTCTCAAGGTGGGATTCCGCTGCGCCATCGACCTCAGCTTGCTCATGCGAGCCCCGGCTTCCTCGATGGCCTGGCCGGCGTACCCGGAGCTCTTGCGGCACATTTCCACCTCGGAGATTTGCCCGCAGGCGACGGCCAGCGTCACGAAGAGGGACCAGACGTCCTGCTTGGTGGTGACGGGGAAGATGGGCATGTATGTCTCGGGGGCCTTGTAGAAGTAGGCGACGGTGCGAATCTCTCCATCGTTGGTGTTGGACGTGAGGTCAAAGTCGGTGAGATAGAAGCCGTAGCCTTGCTGCTGAGTGTCAACCAAGATGTTGCTGGGCTTGATGGCCTGATGACATATTCCCTCCTCCTGGAGATAGGTGAGGACAGAGAGCATCTGGATCGTCAGGCTGTAGAAGACGGAAGTCTTGTCGTTCATGTCGTAATGGATAGGCATGATGGAGCGGAGGTCGCCCTGCTTCAAGGGCATGACGATCAAGGCCGAGTGTGGTCGGACGATTGCATAGAAGATTGGTGCAATGTTGCGCTGTATATTTTTGAAACGGATAGTTAGTAGGAGACCACTCAACGATGCCAGATGCTTGATTGACAAGGTCATCAAGGGGGGGATGCTACACTCACGTGCTTGGCTTTCTTGACAGCGGCAATGTCCTCCCTGATTCGTCGTTGGCATACGTTCTGTCGTATCTCTATTTTCTTGACGGCTATCCTGTAGTCCATCCTGCCATCGTGGGCGCTATATACGCGTCCATGGGGTCCAGATCCAACCAATTCCAGGTCGCTGAAGCCCTCAGACTGGAGAGTGGATGGGCACGAATAAACCATCGTGATTGAGGGTTGTTTTCTTTCTCTTTATTTCTCAATGTTGGGATTTCTTGAGTATAGTGGTAGCAATGAGTCAATTGTACTGTGGCAATGGCAGATTGATAACTGATGAGATGATGGATGTTGGATGGTGAGAGAGGTTGTAACCGGGTTTCTGGTATCGATGGTGTGACCTCCCCTTTATAACTCCAGAATGGCTTGAGACAACCTTGATGCAAGCAACTGCAAGCCTCTTCAGCCATTCAATTTCAACGCGGTCTCAATAGCAATGCGTCTGTACATCCCATCCAAGTAGCTTTGTCCCGTGCCACCTGATAAACAAGACATTCTAGACCAGTAACAGGGAATCCACCTTGGGCGAGTCTATACCATCTCACAGCAAGGTTGCAGTTTGTCTGAGCACTCGGTCAAGTGGCTTTGAAACACCGGAAATGGCATTGCCGTCAAAAGCAAAGAGAAAGACACTTGCAAAGCACCAAGCTGAAAGGACTGCCGCAACAATTTCATGCGCCAAGAGACGCCGTCTCAAGCCATGAACTGCACGTGGAGAGACATACGGCCCACCTATGCAGCCCGAATCACATTTTCGACGTGTAATATGCAAGATGCCCCCCCACGACCAAATCGACCCAGAGGTTCATGTGCCGGGAGATGGGAATCAGGCACGAAGATGCCGTCACTTTTTCGCTCATACCCTGTACCGTACTTGATACTCTTTTTCGTCTGTGATTCCGTCAAAGACAGATGACTTCATCGTGGTGTATCTCGGCGAGGCTGTTCAGGGGATGGTCTGAGTCTGGCACATTGCCCAGACACTCTCGGCTGCGTTGCGTGACAAATGCAGAGCCCGGTCGAGATATAAATTAGCGTATGTAGCCACGACGCCTTCAAGTCATATGATTGGGCCTTGCGATGCTCACCGAATGCAAGGGAGGGCGGGCTGAGAAGAAGCAAAATCAGGCTCGGAGGACCATCGGCGGCCCGTCCCGACCAAGGAGGCTATCGCGGTCGTCTTTGTGGTGTGGCATGTGTATATAATTTTGTCATATGGCATTTAGTTAGACATTCTATGCTTAAAAAAGAGTGATGCTTGTAAATAAAATTTTGAAAATGACCGGAGTGTAGCCCTCCAACTGTAGGAGATTATGTGTGTGAGCCACTGTACGTGCCTTTTTTCTCGGTGACAGGGAAGAGCGTGATTGTGTAACAACACCTGCAGTAGCTCGCAGTGGCAGGATTTCAGCCGCATGGAGGTTGGCAAGAATTGTTTGCGGTCTGGCTCCCATGTGATGCATTTCTTTTCTTTTTTTTTTGCATCCCCCTTACAGACTTGAACACGCGTCCCCAACAATGCGATTGTTTGCTGCTGCAACGACAACGACGTGGCTCCTTTCTTTTGCATATTCGGGCTGAATGATAGGCGTACTCGTCGCCCAGCTAACGAGTTCGCCTTTTTGAAATGGCCTGATGTTTTTGACAGAGAGTTGGGAGCCGAGGAGTGAGATTCTGCTTGGTCCCGGCCTGGATGCGGCCGGGCGAGATGGCGCTCCGATCTCGTGTCTCTGAGGAAATGAGCAGCGGAGATGCAGTGTTACACAACCCGCATTCTGCAGGTCGAATCATTGACTGTGCCACGAGGCCCTGTTTCCATCGACTTCCATTGGTTTCTACGCCACATAATAACACGATGCCAACGATGCTGTCGGTGAGGGCCATCGCCAATCCGGACACCGCTCTTCGACCAATGTCTGTGTGAGGCGCTGTAGCCGCGGGGGCCCCATTGAGATTTGAAACAGGTAGCTGTGGATACAGAATCTTGGAGAGCAAATCGTGTTTCTCTGAGTTTGCATTAGGGATGCATGAGGCAGCCGGGTGTTGTTTAGTCTAATGAAGCATTGTAACGCTTGCGATCTGTCCAGGAGGAGCATTCCTCTCCGTACGGAATATGACGGACTGCGTTTGCTCTGACATACGAAAAAATGTTAGTATGGAGTACTGATATCTGGATTGGAGGATATCACCCTAGTGTGAACTGCGAGATTCCTCCTCTTTGCGTGCATCTACCTATCGCATGTGTACCCTATACTCGTTGCCGTATTTCCCAATGGGATTTGACGGCACGGAGAAGACTCGTACATGTTTCGGTGAGGAAAGAATTATCAATCAAGTCATATGGATTTCAGAATCAGATATTAATGGCTACCAAGTTCAGATATTTTGTAGTGTGGATCTGGTGGTTTTCTTACACGAGTATTCATACGATAGCTACAAGAGTAACGATACCAGCGACATTATTACAGCTTCCTTTCGACTACTCCTATATTTAGTTAATTGCTTAAAATATGGTTAGAGTGCTGTAAGTGGATTCATACCATAATAGATTGTGCCGTTATGCAAGATACCCCAGCCTACACAACTGTCGAGGCTACAAGTATGCACAGCTGTGCTCCGTAAAGCTCATACCATTCAGATGTTATGCCCTAAGAAATAGCATCTCGCTACACAGAATAATAAGAAAATGGAATGCTCTTCAGCGATTTTGCTTGGGCCCTGTTACTTGGGAGTGTATAATTTCGACTAATACCGGCGTCATCCAATACCTACTAGGGAAGTAAGGCCGTCCACCTCAAAGATGATGACTGCTGGTGTAATGCGAGTGGCCGCATCAGAATGACGCTTTCAAAGGTCATAAAAGATGATTAATTATTCCGTCTTGGCTGTTTGGCCTAAACAAGGTCCAAGAGTTTTCGTGAATGCAAGAGATCCTCTTCTATGGGCTTCAGGAGGGCAATCGTGGTTGGTGGCTGCGAAATGCCAATCACAGCTTGAAATACATACGTACATGTATAAATACGCATGGTTGAAGATCAGATCATAACCATTATGAGGCTGATTCTTGTTCGCGCTCCGAGCCTCTGCCATGGCCCGCTCATTTCGGCCCGCAGTAACGGCGCTGCTTTCGTGGGGCCGGCCGGGCGCCGGGTTCCGTCGTGAAAACCGGAGCCGGTTGGATGATTGAAAGGTCTATTTCCACAGTGAAGGGATGGCAAACCATGACGATGAAAGGGTCAAAGCAACTCATAATTCGACTGAGTAACATTTAGAAAATATTTGTCCTAATGTAATCGGGACTGGGCGTTGGGGTGTTTGACAGTGGAGAGAGGACTTGGCGACGACGTGGGTGATTAATTCTTTATGCGAGGCATTCATCGTTTATGGCTTCTGCTAGCTAAACAGTTAGGATGCTCGAGGCAGATTTGCAATAATTCATGTGTACAGATGCGTTGTGAGGTTATTTTCATTCTTTTGATGTGGTTTACGTCAATGCAGCTTTCACAAACTAAACAGGGCCACCATGACGGCTTAACACACGCCTTGGTTCTCCAACATGGAAGTCTATTACGCGAGTCGGTGACTGAACTACCATGCGGTTAACGACAGGCCTTGCCCTGCAGCAGCAACAAGGTTACGAAGCTGGGACCCTTTGTTCCTGCTAACTACATCCAGATCTCGCAGGGCGAGAGTCTTTCGGGGCTTAAGCGAAGCTGCAGCAGGGCCACAATTCTACAAGGAATCCGGCGAGGGAGTTCGTTCTTCAAGACTAGAAAGATGGAGATGAATCAATTATACTAGGGCGTGAGACTTGAACCTTGCGTCCGTGTAGCAACATTGGATAGTAATCTACCAGTGGCGCCATGTCGAGCTACCCATGGAGTTTGACGTCGACTTGGGCTTCCGCCACAGAAAATGGAAAAGCCAAATTTGGAGGGACTCAGTCTCACATTATTAAGCTCAGAATTGAGCATCCATCTCTTAGTGATGCTTATAGATCTGATCTGGCACTATTGCGTGTGGACAAGTCCGTAAAGTAAGGTGGCAAAGCTCACGAGACTACTTATCGCGGGGGCTATGGTGATTAGTATTGCCACTTGGATCACTGCTACTATCGGAGATGAAAGAGATGATGAATGGGGTTTCTAGAGGCGTTGGATCATGTGAGACGCCTTGTGAGGCTTGGATTGGACATGAATCACATCGATGCAGAGCTGGCTGAAGATGGAAGATGAAGGATGGATGGTAGGCCTGATATAGCAGCATGGCTGACAGGAGAGCCAACAGAGAGACACAACGGTAAGATGAAGGGCGAGTTTTCAAAACTAGCAGCCATCATCAAAGAAACGCAGAAATAAACAAGATGACCAAAAAAAAAAAAAAAAAAAAAAAAAGAAAAAAAAAAAAAAGAACATGAAAAGAACAAGCGTCAAAGGCGGATTCTGTTCGATCAAACCCACGTGGGCTCCCTCAGCCGCACCATGACAGGTACAAAGTACAGATGACTCCGGGCGCGGAAGATTACAGTAAGCATACATGCGTAGGATCCCTTTTCCCAGCAACGGAGACGCCGTACCTGGCCCTGTGCTTTTGCTGCTTTTTGGGCCGGTTCTAGCTTGTTCTACGGAGCATCTTTCTTCTTCTTCTTCTTGGCTTCATTCTTTTCGTACTCGTATGAAGCTGCCGGAGGTATTTTGCAGGATCTGGGTCAAGGCTGGAGAATAGATCAAAAGGGGAATAGAGCCGCGTAAATGGCCGTTTGTCACGGTGTATTTTGATGAGGCGGTGAGGATCAGGTAGTTATGCCAGCAATTCCTACTCCTGGTCCATGCAAAGCACTCCATAGTCGCAACAGAAAATCAAGGCAGCAAAATCAAGGGAAGCCAACCCGAGAATAGGAAGATGAACATCGACCCCCTCGCGGGCTTGCGGGACCGTCAGATTCCCAACGCCGGAATCTCGGAGATGGGCCGGCGGTTGGTCCAAGCGCGTGTGTCGTACAAGTACATGTATGGACAAGTAAATCATAGTCCGTCAGTCAATCGCCGCCGTGATGCCTTCTGCCAGCGTAGTTTCTGGCCCAACAGAGTCAGTGTAGGAGCATTAGCAGAACGGAGCCTTGATTTAGTGACCGCGTCTGCGAGGCGTTCGGGAATGGATTCCCGATGACAGGGGTAGCATCAGTGCAGAGCAATAGTCTGCAGCACGGAGAGCACACGAGCAGTACATGGTACACAGCAGCAGCACTGGCAAGAAGAACAGACGTCGAAGAGACGGGAGCCCTCCGAAATACTCGTGGCGACCAACAAGCCTCGATCCCGGCATCTTCCTCTCTTCCCCTCTCCCCTCGTCTGATGTAGCGCGCGGATCGGCCAGGCGGGAGCAAAAGAGGGAGGAATGAGTTGAAGATGGCACCCGCATTGCAGCATCACACCACAAGGCCTTCCCATTACACACACTCACGCATCACACGGATCATGCATGCACGCACTTGGAGGGAAAGAGAGCAGCGCATCGCCTCTTCGGGAGTCGCGGGCTTTTGTCCTCCGCGCATGCATACGGGCACATGATGGGATTGCTTGCAGTTTTGCTACTATACATCATTCACCGTCGGCACATCGTCTCTAGTAGCTGTCCATACTAGGCCGTAGCCCGGCAGCTCAATCCTGTTGAGCGTCAGGGAGCCGCTGAAAAGAAGAACGGACAAGCGAATACTGTCCTCAATGCGATGATTCACTGGCGAGGCGTCCAGGGGGCTGTGCCGGTGCCGCTGGAGCTCCCAGAAGCCCCCTGGAACCGCCAGCTTCTCAACAGCTTTTCGTGGCGGCCATGCCCCTCTTTTCCCGGCACCAACGTTACGAGTCTACCTCTGCCGCCCGCCAGATTAGTATGAGGGCCAGCCGTACCTGGCTATCCAGCAGCAACCCCGCAGGGCACGTCTTGGCCCCCCGGAAACGCTCAACCGGTGCCCGGCATGGCGGGTGCGTATTCGTAAAAAAGGGTCCCAGTTGGCCGTATCTTTGTTGAGAGACGGTATTAGACAGGACCAAATCGCATGCCTGCGGTAGGCAGAGACTCCCTGAAAAGCCAAGTCCACAGTTCTCCGCTTAAAAGCACTACCGAACTATTGCAGCAGCACCAATGCAGCCTGCAAATCCACCGTCTTGCATCTGGCGCTCCAAACGGGCAAATCGAGACTCCGCAGGGGGGAGGGATGCCTGTGTGCGTGTGAATCTCAGTCTTGGACCCCCCCCCGAGAAAGTGTAATTCTTGCGGTGGCCAGTCGTCGTACGAGCCACAAGCCGCCCTCCTTTCCTCCTTTAGCCTGTCCTGCTGGAACGGTAAAAGTGTTCTAGTTGCTACTTGTATACTTTTGCGCACCGCCGTTTTGGTCCGTCGTCCGGGAGGCGTATACAAGAGTGTATGTGGTCGGGTATAAGTAACCGCCAGCGCCATCGCCTCGCCCATTGCCTTCCCCTCTCGCAATAGCCTGCTTCTGTTTCGACCTTTTCCATCTACACTTTCTGCGATACGATAGAGTTGTTCGTTGCTGCAGCCTGTCCATCTTCATCCAGCGCAGGGTTGTAATTCTCAGCTCTACAGCCCCAGAGCAGTTTCGGAACGGCCGCCATCTCATCGCCGTAATTTCGACTCATCGCTGTTTGGCTTATCTGCCACCAAGATATATACATACAAAGCTCTGCGCCGGCAAAGCTTCATCTGCAAAACCGCCATCTTTCTTGTCCTTCCTCAACCTCCCTCAACCGCCAAACAAACAAACAATCGAGAAACAATGTCTCGCGTTACCGCCCCCGTCGCCAAGCTCGCCCGCTCTCTGAGCTCCACGGCCGCTGCTCGCGGCGCCAACCCGCTCCTCGACGCCTCGGCTTACAACGCCGGCGCCGTGCTGATGCCAAAGTACGCCGAGCTCCTGCGCAACCGCCGCAGCTCAGAGCTGTCCGAGGTATGTGTTTTTCTCGTCTTCTTCTCCTTCAACAGCAGACCAATGCTAACGATTGCCTCCAGTCGCGAACCCTCACCACCACCCACCGCCCGACTCCCCAGCCCTCCATCGCCAACCGCACCAAGCCTCTGATGCAGACCTTCTCCAGCGTCGCCACCTCGCCCGCCTCAATTCCCGCCGCTCACCTCGATGCCGCCGTCCTTCCCGGCCTCGGCAGCCTCTCGGCGTCTTCCTCCTTCGCAGACGCCCTCCCGCGCATGCCTCTCCTCCCCGACAACTACGGCGCCGCCCATCCTGCCCCGGATGCCGACCTCCCCGTCTCCATCGCCAGCTCGTCCATTGTGGCCGTCAACCCGGAAAAGGTCATCCCCGCGACGCCGCTCTCCTCCCTGCGCGGCGTCCTCGACACCATTGAGCTGAAATTCGTGCACGAGGTGCCCGCCGCCGCCGCACAGGAGGAGAGCCAGGGCATGATCCGCGATCTGTGGAAGGGCATGGTCGAGGACGTCCTGGGCTCGAGTCAGCAGCTCCGAAAATCAAATTAAACGGCATTTTCGATTTTTCTTTTCAAGCATTGTACATTTTGGGGTTTTTTTTCTTTTTTTTACATGGCAATTTTGCTTTGTTGTACGAATCCTTTTTACTTTTTTTACACCTTGTAAGCGGTTGCTTCATGGACGCCCGGAAAAGGGCATGATGAAAGTGGTGGACCAGAGTCCCCTCGTTATGAAATCGAGATATATATAGGAAATTTTAATCAAAACATCAAATTCTTTGCATCATTCATTTACACGTTTCCGGTTGCCATCCTACGTTGAAGTGATCTTGTGCTCTATACATGTACCAAAGTGTCAAAAAGTCACAATCAATAGTCACAATCAAATAGTCAGAAAAACAAGGCCGTGTTGTTGACAAACTGAGGCCCCAAGGTCCAATGCCCCGGCGCCGTTATGCTGATTCCCTCAATCTGGACTACGGGTCATTGTGCCTATATAACATCTTGCGCACATCAAAAAGCGTCGTAGGTATTGTCTCTCCGTCCTGATAAAAACCAATGTTCTTCCTCTACCCATAAAACTGGCTCACACAAAGGCCCTTTGTTCTCCACCGCCCGGCATCGATATGCGGTTCCCCCCACGTTCCACTTCAAAGGAATACATGTATCCATTATTATACACCGCCATCTCGTCCTCTTTCTGTCTCTCCATTTTTACCTCTTCTTGGCTGATGGTCTGGGCTTGCATTCGTCATTGTTTACGGGATGCAGCATGACCTTGATCGGGTAGTTTTGCGTATTGTGCTGGAAGCCCTTGCTCCAGTCGTAGCTAATGGCGTAAGCGAAGATGCTTCCAGACTTGTTGAACGTTGTCGCCGTGATGCTGCCGCCCACGTTGGGGTATCCCTTGAGACGGTGCTTGGCATCCTTGTCCCAGAAGTGGAACGTGCCGTCGGATCCAGAAGTGCTAAAGGTTCCATGCACAGGGTGGAAGGAAATGTCGTTGACAGCATGCACGTTGACCACGTTGTTGACGACTGGGTCACGGTGGCACTTGAATGAAAAGTTGGATCTGATCGGGCGTCCGAGTTAGCCAATGCCTCGACATGCGAGTCCACAAGACAGATTGATGCAAGCACTTACGTAGCGTCCTTCTCCTCCACATACTGAATGGCGCAGCGGCCCTCGATGCTACCGATTGCGAATCCGGTCGAGTCGGGGAAGCAGCTGACGACTCTGGTCTGCCACTTTAGGGGGCTCTGCAATGTCTTGTAAAACTTGGTCGGGTTTTTGAGGTCCACGACGTTGATGTAACGATCGGCCGTGCCGACAACGAGCAGGTTCTGCTGCACGTCCATGGTATACACTCGCTCTTGACAGGCGAGAGTTGCCGCGGGACCCTGCTGCCGGAGATCCCAGTATTTGACCGTCTTGTCCCAAGACCCTGAGACAACCATGGTCCCGTTGCCGCTGTCGAAGAAGCGGACGCTCCGCACGGCCTGGTCGTGTGTTCCAATCACAATGTCTTGCTGAGAAGCCAGGTCACAGACTTTGACGTTCTTGTCCGCGCCGG
The DNA here is from genome assembly GCA_025919625.1 of Trichoderma arundinaceum. Taxonomy (NCBI): domain Eukaryota; kingdom Fungi; phylum Ascomycota; class Sordariomycetes; order Hypocreales; family Hypocreaceae; genus Trichoderma; species Trichoderma arundinaceum. Next base: position 625,255 of record JAMQTF010000002.1, read on the forward strand.
CAGACGCTACCTTGGTTCCGTCCTATATCAAACATGTTGTTAATCTTTGCCATTCAATCAACCCTTTCTCCCTTTTCTTTTTCTTTTCTCTCTCTCTCTCTCTTTTTCTTCTCCCTTTCACTCTTTGCGCTCGCTTACCTTTGAGAAGTCGCATCCTAGCACGGCCTGGCTGTGTTCAAACGCGTGACGGCCTTGGCTCTGGCCGTTTTGGGCAATTTCATAGATTCGCACCTTGTTGTCCCAGCTCGATACGGCGAGGAAGTCGGGTCCATTGGCGGCGGGAGAAAACGCCAGATCGGAGATGCTGTCGGAAGGGGGATCATTGAGCGCGACGTCCTGCTTCAAATCGCCCACGGTGGTGGATGCAGCAGCACTCGCTGCCGCGGAGCCGAAAAGGCCAGACATATTGGCGGATGGGTCAGGACCGGGAAGATATCTCGATCGAGTTCAGTCAAACAAGTCGAGGCTCTGGCTGCGGTTTTGCCGATCCTTGCAGACGGAATTGACGTTCCTGGCGCGTGGCAGCGCGAGGCCCGTCTCGTAGATGTCGCCTTTCCTTGTCGCCTCGTCGCTGAATCGACACCCTGCTGAGCGGGAATGCTTTGACGACAATGTCCCTTGGCGGCGTCGCGCGTGGAGAATTTATAAACCAAAGTTGACTTCTAGGCACGAAGGCAGCGACCTAGCATTTCTCAACGCGCCGCTCGGATTGGCTCGTGCTCTGGCAGCCTGCAGGGGAAAAAAAGACGCTCCATAAATGCATAATGCACGCTTGGTGCATAAATCCACTACCGAGGTCCCACTAAAATTTACTAGAAAATTTAGAGCTCACGAAGAAGATTTTCTCTCTTTTTCCTTCTTCTCTTTACCCCCCCTTTGCTCAACAAATCGCCATTCGAAGCTTACAAACGGAGATGCTCTTGCAGCGTCTCGCCATTCACAGCTTTGGGAGAAAGTCCCCGGACGTCTCTTTACGGAGCATGCGGAAACGCGCCGCCATAGAAGCACTGCGGCTGACCTCCGCGCCTTGGCCCGGCTGCGGCATCTGCCCTGCCTGCTGCTAAATCCGTCTCTCGCGAGGCATTGTCAACCCTGTTCTTACGTCTCTGGCCCCCATGGATGAAGATACGAGTCCGAGCTGGCGGCAATGGGATCAGGGCCGCTGCGATGCTGAACCGAAGATGGATGGTAGGTGGACGTTTGGTGTCCGCGGCCGTGGTATCGGGTGCAGAGGACTTGTTGTCGAGGTCGATAGGTATGCGATTGCCTGGCGCAAGCTTGGTTACTCGATGGGGCCCATTTTTGATGCGAAGGGGGGAAACCGTCAATACCATGACGGCAATCCATTTTTTTTTACACTCTGAAACTTCGCTGGAAGTTTTTTCTTCTTTGGATGCCCTACTGGTGGAGATGGTCAGAAGCTCATATGATGATGACCAATATAGAGTCAAGCACCGAGTCAAGAACATCTTGCCGTTGTGGATAAAAATATTTTCATGTCAACTGACGAGCTTCTGACATTTCACGCTTGATGGGAGGATTAATGCCTTGTCTACTCTTTCGCGGTCAAGCGGCCGTGATTTTGTAGTTTCCTATGAAGTTTATAGATGGATGCTTGGTTAGCCTTTTGTAAGCCATGAACGTAAAGCACTGTACAAGTATGGAGTACGACAAGCACAGTTAAACATAGACCGCAGACTGTGTTTGCAAAGGTCGTATTTCGGAACAATGCCGAGACTTTATCCATGTCATCAGCCGAGATTCGCCTGCCTGAGACTCTTCGGCTCATCGCGAAGGGAAATTGACTCCTGTCAGCTCTCACAAAACTACCAAGACGATTAAAAAATCTTGCCATAGAATGAATCCGCTACCGGCAGCGAGAAATTACAACAGCTTGGCGCCGTTGACTCGTTCGACCCCTACTAAAGCGGCTGCTAAGTGTGACAGAATGCCAGAAGCTTGCCCGAAGCGGCTACGCACCGCAGATCGGGTCATCCTCCAGCTGCAGTTCGTCTTTCATTAGCCGGGTGTAAGCAATATTTGGGCTGGCTGTGCAATTTGCTTGTTTTGCATGGCCAGTGTCATCGAGCGCCCAACATGCGTGTTTTTCGTTAGCACGAGCTTCCTCCATACCTGATACTCGGGCAAGCAGCATTCCGTCAAATCATCCATCATAGGGGACCAAACACATCATCACCATCGTCATCTTCCCAAAACCGCGCCCTCTCAGCCCAGCAAATCGTCTCTCATGCCCGCCCTCCCTCAGAAATCCTTCCAGCTCTCAACCCAACGCGCCACCTGCAACCACACGCATCGTACCTGAGCTTGACCCTGTTAAACCCCCCAGCCTCTTATCCCCCCCCTTTAGTCCCATCCAACCAAACCCGATTCTGGTGCCAACAGTAGCGGGTTTCACCTCTTCCCTGGCTTTTTGCGGTTAAAATGCGTCCATACATACGCGGGAATATTGAACGTCGACGGCTAGTTCTTTCTTGGCCGACTAAGCTGTGATGTACATGAGCTAAAATCCCCAGCTTAGGCTCGTACGGTGTTAGTATGGTCCCCCCCTTGATTGTGTTGGGGGTGACATCGCGCATCGTGAGTGGCAGCACTCGGGGGGTTGTTAGTTGGAAAATTGTATGGGGGAGAAGCAGAGCAGATCAATCCTTCGCGGTCCCTTCCATCGAGCCGAAAAGCACTCTTTGTGTGTGGTCAAGAATCCCATAATAACACTACCCTTCTTTTTCTTCCCGCAAGGTCGTTTGAATCTCTCCATTTTTTTTCTTCCTTGGCCTTTTCTGTCTTGCGGTGATTATCAAGATGACTTCTCTCCTTCAGCTCTTCATCCTGCTCTTCGCGGCGGCCGTCGCCGTCTCGGCGTCTGCCACCCCCAACATCACCAGCATCGTCGACAAGCTTCCCCCTTGCTCCCTCGAATGCATCATCAACGGCGTCACGCAGGATGGCTGTGCCATCGACGACCTCGCCTGCGGATGCTCCAAGCTCAACGAACTCACAAAGATTGTCTCGCCGTGCCTCGCCAAAGCAGGCTGCACCCTCGATGAAATGACTAGTATGGTTTCCCCTTCCCAACTTTCCCCCCCCCCTGAATGCCATCGAAGTTGAATCATCGTGCTCGTTGGATTTTGGTTCCTAATGCTCAATTGTTATATGTAAACAGAATCCGCAGCCACAGTCGTCCAACTCTGCGAATCAGCAGGTCTGGTCGGAAACGCCACCTCGGATGACCCTTCCTCGACCACAGGCGCATCGCCAGCATCGACTACCAAGTCAGACGCGGGACACTTGTCGCGCGAAATCGGCTGGGCCTCCGCCGCCATCGGTATTCTGACGGCAATGGTGATTCTGTAAAGCGAAGACGCTTCGCTCTGGGACTTTTTCTTCTTCTTCTTCTTAATGGCGCGGGTCAGGACAGGATGGGAAAGGCAAACCGGGAATTTGGAAACTGAAAAGAGCAAAAAAAAAAAAAAAAAGAGAGACGCTCTTTGGATAAGAGAGTTATGCATTTGCTTCAGCACATGTATTGTACAACACGGGCGACTGTTTTTTATAAGAGGCTTAGCATAACAAACAGCTAAGCGGAAACCTATCTTATCATTCCAAAGTTCTAGTAGCAACCAAACATCGGTTCTGGTCTAGTGTATCGTGTCATTCATATCATCAAGCATCTTTTTCCCTTCAAGTTTTCCCCCAAAGGTACAAGACTGTATCAAGGTCTAAACATTAAAGATGAAAAGGGGGTGGTAAGAGCAAAGAAAAAAGTCGCAGGTCCAGGTCGGTGTGTTCTTGTCGGAAAGTGTTAGCCAGGTCCAAATCTAGCCAGGGCTCCCTGATTGCCGCCGTCAAAAGTGTCGTGAAGCCCATCCAGTGCGTGGAACTGCGCCGCCAGCTTCATGCCCTCGCGACGCTGTGCTTCAACGCGGCGCCAATCCCACTCGCCATCAGCGGCCAGGTTCACGTCGCTCAGGTCTACCGCCTCGTCGCCCACCTGGTTCTCACCACTGACCCAACCGCCAGGCCGTGAAGGCAACAGACCAGCATCCTTGAGCACGATGGCGGGGTGAATGGTGAGGCGGCCAACCTTGAAGACGTACTTGCTCAGGGCTGTGGCGTGAATCTTCTTCTCCCACCCGCTAGTGGCGTCTTTGTGGTCTCTCGTCCTGACGCGGCGGAAGCGTGGATCCAGCCACTCCGTGGGCCTGGCAACGCCCTTGGGCATGAAGTAGGTGATGATGAAGAGCCATTTCCGGTCCCAGCAGGCGACTCGGCTCCACAACTCGTAGGACTGGTATGCCGAGATTTCGCGCTTGAAGCTGCACATGACGGAGCCCAGCGCAATGGCGAAGTTGCCCTTGACGGGCTCGCCGGTCCGCGGGTCGATGACCAGCCTTGACTTGGCGTTGTTGGACATGCTGCGGATGGAGGGCCGCAGCAGGTAGGCGCAGAGATGAGTTCGTGAAATGTCGAGGTCGGCGAAGTAGGTTGAGTTGGACTTGTGAACGTTGTAGTCTATTTCAAGGAGGGGGGCTTTAGTTTCGGAGATCATGGGCTTGAAGAGGGCACGGGGGCCGAGCCGCGGTGATTTGCGGAAGACCATGTGGTAGAGCATGGCATAGAAGATGCGATACTGGCAAGGCTGTCAGTATAATCCAGCAACTCAAACACAATAAAAGGAAAATCATGTACATACCGTCCACGCAAGGGGAAGCGTCTTCCAGTTGAAGATGATGAAGAAGAGCAGCAGCAGCCGCGATGTCCGGCCCGGGCCCGTCAGGAATGACTGCACCAACGCCGGCCAGTTGATGCGCCAGGCGGCGTAGCCCATCGAGCCGACGGCGACGGAGATGATGGGTATCGTCAGGGCGAACCCGCCGATCCTGGTGGACGACATGGCTCGGTCGTGATGTCGCCCGCGTCCGCGCATCCTCCCTGTCTATGATTTTGTGTGTCCTTTGGTCGAGGCGCCGGGTTGCGCGCAGCAAGTTTCGCGATGAGCCTCGGGAGCGCCTAAAGGCGGTGCGGGACACTGGCGGTCGAACGCAGCAAGCGCTGCACTACAAACGCATCCAACGGCTGTTTGAAGCTCTCCCAAACGCGAGAATGTCACAGACGGGATCTGGAAAGTCTTCTCTGCACGTCTATATCGAAAACTGGCGTAGAATTATTTGCGCGCGTGGCTGGAATGCGGCGAGATGGCGCATGCAACAAAGAGCACGGGGAGGGCGATCTGTATAGGCGAAAATCCAGGAACCGAGCCTTTTTCTAATGCAGGGGTTTAGCTGGCCGGGCTTTTCGCTCGGTTCGGGGTCCGTATTTTTTTTTCTCGGTCAGCAAGGGCGCCACAAGCCGAGGTTCGTCAGAGATAAGATTTTGGGTCGGATAAGACGCCAAAAAGCATATGCACGATGACGATGGTCTACGTGCGGAGAATAAACGTGAAGAAAAGAAGAAGATGAAAGAGAAGGAGGAAGAGGGTTTTGTTAATGAAATATCGAATCGTTTCCCAAGCGGTTGGGAAACAATGGCAATACGTTAGGTCTCTTATTTCTTCCCTGCAGGTTCACCTTGTGAAAGGACCCGCACGCACCCGTGAAACCGCAGCTGTGCTCCGTACTCCGTAATAGACGCTCGCTTCCGAAGTGCCGCCTAGGTATCAAGAGATATAGAGCCGTGTCAGCAATAGAGGGGCAGTAGAGACAACAGATTTATAGGCAGAACTCTGTATTATTGGAGAGTATCTTCAGAGCTCGCATATGATAGGTACCTTGTTATGGCGTAAGGTACCGAGTGCTCAGGCAACAATCAACAGCTGATGCTTTGGGCACTCATGGGCATCTTCAACATGTGCATTAACCTCCTTTTTCCCCATCGCGCCCCCTTTCCGCCAATACCTGCTCGCTGAGCCCTGAAGCCTTACCTGGACACTCACCCGTCGTATAAAGGGCTGCCAGCGAAGCGCTCCCTTTTAAGGCCGGCGAGTCATCGGCTGCCATGTGTATCCACAGCGGTTCGTTCTGGCTGCTAACACGCATGATGCGGCTCATCCGCAGCCCAAGCTTCCGTGAGACTGATGAAGCGAACTGATACTACTCTGTACCTGTACCTGTATTATATTGTATGCATGGGTACTGTTTAGCTTCTGTAGCTGTAAGGTATAGATAGGGCTGTAACCAACCAGTGAGCTGCAGCCCTCTCAGTACCTGTACCCGAGGCTATGTGAGACAATATTCATTCACATCATATATCCATATGTGCATAAACTTGTACCAAAAAAAGCGAGTATGGTTCTCCAGCTTATATAGATACAAGTTAGAGAATTCTCGCATAGTAGCAGCTAGCAACATCACATGCCTCCCGGAGAGCAGAACGGCATGTCGAGCTGGAGTATACCAAGATTCTCCCGGCGGCATCCGGCCCGCAATTTCGGATCCGGGCTGACTTCACCGTGCTTGCTCCGTACCTATCTATAGATTCGTCTCCACAGAGCGGCCGCCGCGTGCAAGTGGAAGCGGTGGATCCTCTCGCAACTCGTGCATTGAGGGGCTTTGAGCAACTTTTGGTAACCGTCTGCAGGGACATATTTAGTTGCCATAGGGTTTCCTTGTTTATAATTCAAACAGGCTTTCAAAGGGCCACTGAAGGATCTCTAGGCTGTGGCTAAACTTTTATTAGCGTCTTCGCGCTGGCACTAAAGCTTACCCGAGAATGAGCGTATGGTCCAACAGCTTACGCTGTCGAATGAGCAGCCTTGAATATGTTGTTGGTTGTTCAAAGGAATACATGTGATGGAGATAACTGGTTGTAACGCCGGCCAGGCAGCGTCGGCCGTCACCTTTTTGTAGGAGCCAAAACCTATTTATCAGCAGGACATATATCGTTCCGATTATAGTAAATTCAAGATTTTTTCTGGTCTACGAAGTACACCAGAGCTCTATAAAAGGGCTCATAAGCCTCTACTCTTTTACTGTTATCATAGTCAATCAAACCAATTCACTCTTCACAATGGCTCCTACATTCAATATCCCTCCAGAGTTCCAAGCTGAGCTTGAGCTTGTCGATATCACAGACACTCGTACAAATGAGGAAATTCTCAATGCTCTCACCCAGCATGCACCCGTCATCTCCGAGAAGAATGTCTGGGCATATTGGCACGCTGGTGTAAAGGCAATGCCCGAGTGGTGTCAGCACAACGTCGTTGACTGGGTACGCATTCTTGGCCCGGAATGGACTGTTCGCGTTCTTGATACTGTGCCCAACTCTCCCAATCATGCTCTAAACTTTGTCTCTGCCAATCTTCTTCCAGAGACGTTTATCAAGGGAACTATGGATGGTCCTTATACGGGGCCACACTCGGCTGACTTCCTTCGTGGAGCTCTGCTTTATACGCATGGCGGCGTGAATATGGATGTGGGCTGCATTTTGACTCGTCATTTGGATCGCATCTGCTGGAATGAACTTGAGAATCCCAACTCGCCTTATGAAGTTGCTGTGCCAATAATGTATGGCCAAACGATTGCAAACCATTTCGTGGCAGCCCGTAAGGGGAACCCCTTTATCCAACGATGGTAAGTGCTACCCGTACCCCGGGTGACATCGCTTTTCGAAACACATGTCTCACATCTTGTCACAGGCACCAACTCTTCACGCACCTCTGGAAAGGTCGCAACAGCCACGAGGGTGTCTCAGACGACCCTCTAATTTCCTTTGCAAAAGAACTTGGGTTCGGAGAAGCATCCGAAGCCAGCTTCACATGGGACTTCAAAGTCTCACCTCTGACTGTCATGGAGTACATCGCTCAAGTCATATGCTGGCAGCGCCTCTGCATGCTTGAAGATGCAGGCGATGGCTTCAGCTGCTCCGATTACTGGCAGACGCACATCTTCTGCTGGGATGTCCTCACGGAGAACTGGGGCGGTGAAATGACGGTAGGTTTCGACGGAGCCGGTCAAAAGATGTATGATCTGCTTTCGCTCAAGCGCGACATCGACCCAAACTCCGAAGAGTACAAGAAGGCGCATGAACTGGTATGGAGAATCTTGGCCAAGTCGAGCCTGCAGAAGATTACGCATGGCAAGAATTTGACGCATTCGGTGCACCTGGGGACGTTGTGGGATGAAAACCCGGGTAAAGACTGTGAAGAGGGGACCTTTGCCGAGCTGTTGAGGTATGGCACTGTGAGATTTAGGCAGACGAGGGAGACTATTGTGCGCAAAGAGGCGGCTAAACCAAAGTTGTTGATGAAAAAGGGGGTTCTGGAGCCGTGAATGATGAAGAGATTGTAAGCACACAATGGAGGTATATATACATGTATGAACAACTATCTAGAACTAAGAATATCCCGGGCTAGCCCCTGAGTGATCAATCAGCATGGCGTCAATAAAATCTTGTAACACCTTCGCCACAGCCCCGTCCCCGGCTTTCAGAGCGTTATCTATTGGACTTGTGCCATATCGAGTCTTCTTGTTAGGATCTGCGCCTTTCTCAAGAAGCCGCCTTGTCACTCCCTCACCAATGGCAGATTGTAGTGGCGTTGCGAGATTCTCATCCTCGCTATTAGGATCTGCGCCATTGTCAAGAAGCAGTCCCACCAATGCCTCACTCCCAAACCAAGCAGCGTGATGTAATGGCGTTGCACCGTACGCATCCTTACAATTGGGATTTGCGCCCTTCTGCAGAAGGAATTTTGCCAATGGCTCATTCCTGGCTTTGACAGCCCAGTACAATACCGTCTGGTTATAAGTAGGGTCCAAAGTATTAGGATCAGCGCCCATCTCGAAGAGCACCTTCACCACTATGAGATGATTATCGTTGACGGCCCATGACAGCAGCTCTCCACTATCATATAATCCTCGTTTACTAAGTAGTGCCACTACCACTGCTTTATGCGCCTTTGAATCGGCCAGGGCTACCAAGTCTTTATTGAAATAGCTTGCATCCTTTTCAATGAAAGCCTTCACTATTGTGGCTATCCCATTCTCAGTGGCCCATAATAGTAACGACCACCCACCGAGATACTTGGAATCAAGCTTGGCGCTTTTCAAGAGCAGTGCCTCTATGATTAATTTGTTCCGTTTTTCGATGGCCAACCCGAGAGGCGTTTGGCCGTCTGCATCTCGAGATTCCGTGCGAGCTCCCTTCCCAAGTAGAAACCTCACTATTTCAAGATGTTCGTTTTCCACTGCTCGTGACAGGGGCGTCTGGCGAAGAGTAGCGTCTTTGGCTTCAAGACTTGCTCCTTTATCGACAAGGAGCGATACAGTAGCCTCATGTCCGTTATTCGTGGCCTGCCAGAGAGGTGTGCATTGGAGTCTAGAATTGACATCCGCCCTTATTCCTTTCTGAAGTAACAGCAATAGAGAAATATCGAGGTGGCCCTTTCCGGCTGCATAATGCAAAGGAGTACATGCGTCTTGATCCACGTAATTCACGTCGCAGAAAGTTACAAGAACCTTGACGATTTCTTCATGTCCCAGTTTTGACGCGATATGGAGGGCGGGAAGACCTTCGCCGACCAGCGGGAGGTTACAAATGCGCTGTAATGAAGGCCCCATGTCTTGCACAATGGATAGGAGGGGTTTGTGTTGCTCTCTTACAGCCCAGCCAAAGAGCCCGTGCAAGTAAGAGTCGTGCGATCGGCCGCCAGGGACCCAAGGGTGAAAATTCCACGTCTCATTAAAACAAGTCGCAAGCCGTTCAAACTGCTCCCAGCGCGGCGATGTGCGTGGCATTTGTTTGGTGTGCGATGCCCAGTTTGCAATGGCGTAATCGAGAAAAACATACTGCGTTCGGTTTGGAGGTGCTGGTGCACGCATAGTACGAAATGACACGGAAACCGGACGCTTCTGGGTTTGGAGGTGCCGAGAGAAGAACTTGGACAGCCCCGTGCTGGTGCTGGAAACCGAGTGTGCAATTGAGAAAGGGGGCGGAACAGCAATTGTTGTTTTTTCGATCAATCTGTTGCTTAGTTGAAGGCTGAAATCTGAGAAAGACAGATAGGTAATACAATATTCTCCGCACTCTAGATCGCCGGTTTCCTCTGCTGGATATCCCGGGACTAATCTTTCGCCAATAGATTTCTTTCGATCTTCCTCAAGATATTGCTTCACCGAGGAATGTGCAAAGCGCACACAATTATCAGTCGGATCCATGACAACAAGATTTGCGCAACAGCCGATGATGAAATCGCTCTGAGGCTTCTTGCTAGCGTCCCACTCTGTATCTATAGAATCGAAGGCGACCGCTTCTTTCAGCTCCTCAATATGAAGCGGCTTGTTCGCGAAGCTTACCCATTTGAGCACCTTGAGAGCCCAGTTGTCCTTGAAATCTATCCTCCCAACGCAGCGGCTGTATATTTCTTCAATGTCTCTAGGAAGTGTGTCCAAGGCCAAATGTATATCCGCATCTGTACGACAAGTATCCCACAGAATCTCCAGTTGGAGATATACCCACAGAAACCTGGTCATTCTAGTTAGCATCAAGAATTATCCAATTAATTCCTAGTAGCGGGACTCATGTCATACATATCCGAAGAGTCGGTCAGAAGTATTAGTTTGATCTCTTCCAATAACGAATCATCACTAGTAAGCTTTCTGTACATCATTTTATCAGCAATGCTGGTTTCGATGTAGGTTTCGATATCCTGCATCACGTTTCTGGATGTCGAGATTCGACGGATTCCTCGCATGAAGGTATCAATGTTTATATACCCTGGAACTTGATCCCTGCTAAGTAGCAGGATCCGGGAGCCTTTCAAAAGGTCGGAGGAGCAAAATAATCGCTGGATGAAAGTTAAAAGCCGTTTGGCATGATCCTCACGTAAGGCGTCAATTCCATCGACAATATAAATCGTGTCCGGCGCCGCATGAAACAACCGAGTAAATATCTCCTGAAGATCATCAAAATCTGGTCGAGTCCGCCGTGGCCCAAAAAACTTTCTCAAGTCTTGGACAACCTCATCTGGATAATGTCCAGACGTCTGGTATAGGAATTCGCAAATTTGTCTAATGAAACTGCAGACAATGTACGAAGCATCAATCTTACCATAGTGGCCATAGTCGCAGTAGAAATAGACAGTCGGGGATTGTGGCTCGGGAAAACGAGACTTGGCGGCCTCTACCACGGAAGTTCTATGGTTGTTAGATCACGATCTGAAGACGGAAATCTAATGACTAACGCTATCATCGTTTTGCCTGAACCAACTAGAAGATAGGTATGCATTAGTATTGCATCTAATGGTCGTGGATAGCATTCTTACTCTTCCCTGAACACCATAAACTAGAGACTTTCTTCTCCGTGAACCAAGCTTGGAAATCTGGATGGTTGAGAAACCATTGCGTAGTACCAATAAGTCGTTTTTGAGATAGCTTTCGGTGAATCTTTTTGTGATCGTAATTTGAGATTCGCTCGATCAAGTCCTCATCAACTATGGGATGGTTTAGCATTCATTCCTCAGATATTATGGCACACTCACCGTTTTCACGCAATATTACACTCGTAGTGGATTTCATTCGATATGGAGCGTCCCCAATATAAGAAGAGACTACAAAGAGTTCGTTAGACGGCATATATCGCATTGCCCAACACAAAAGTTCAACTTACCACTCAAGTCTGCCGGAGGTGTGTCCACCACCTGGTTGGCATGAAGAACTGAGAGAAGCTCTTTGGCATAAGCGGCCGCCGTTGCTGCTGCGTAATTCTGCCACTGTTTGTTCTTATGCGAGTCTGAATAATCGCATATTCCTCTAATTACCAGGCAGGGAAAGTTACCCATCAAGCCAGCTGCTTCCATTTCGAAACATATGATACCAAGCTCTTGAACTAGCTCGTCCCTGATGCGGCTATCTTTAACCACCTGGTTACCAGAGGCGATAAGACCGTAATGAATGAGCGGGTCGCTTCTGGCCCTGGATAATCTCTTTACTACTCGCTTTTGATCACAGTTGATGCACGTATCCTCCGAATCAGGGTGATCATATTCATGGTCGAATAATAAATCTTGATCTTCACCGGGATGTGCAAAAGTCTGAGCTATAATAGGATTCCTCATCACCGCATCTGATATGAGCGAGGAGATTTTGTTCGGTCTCAACATATGTGCTGCCTGCAACGCGGATATTGCTGTCAAGAGAATCGTGGGCGGCTTATTCAACACCCCCGTGCGCTGAAAGCGACCGTTGCTCATCGCTTTACCATAATCATATTGTACGACTCCCCCCAAGTCTCTGGTAGGTTTGCTGACCACTACATCGCCCAGGCGAATATCCTCGTTTTTGCCTGGGGCTCCGCCTCCGATGCCTACCATTAGAAAGAACCGTATTGACTTGAAAGTGGATCTCATTTGCGTAGCTACTGCTGTAGCAGAGGTCGTTCCGTAAACTCCAGAAGGAAGACAGGCAATAACCACATTATGTGCGAATATTTTGCCAAGAATGTACGCGTTGTCATCGCTTGGTTTCGCTGGTAGGCTGGGGTGAATCTCATCCAACATTGCCTCCGCTGCTGCCAGTTCCAATGGCAGGGCACAGATCCACGCGACCGTGTAGTCCTGATAGCGGTAATTCTTGGTTGCGGCCGCCATTTTTACCAACGTGGATAAAACCCGTCATTGATGCTAGCTTTCGCTTTGTACCTTGAAGCCTGCCTTCACAGTCGCTGGGGTATGGAAGAAACGACGGCCAAACGTAGGAAAATAGAATCACGACCTCGAAATCAGCCTCGCTTGCTTAGTGAAGAACAACGCCCCGCTTCGTACATGAACGGCGATTGGTGACACGCCCTAGGTATTTGATGAACCAATGAAAACAGGGATCTGAATCCTGGATAAAGTGTTCAGGCTCTTAAAACAAGTCTATAGATCATTACGGTCTGGCCACTATAGTCATTAACGTTGCTTGCGATAATCAAGGTGCGTAGGTTATTAGGTATTTTCGGGTTATCAACCAACTTATCATCGTTATTTTGTGACGAGAACGCCATAACCACTTCTCGTCGAATAGAGAAGATCTGTAACAGGCCGGCCTTGCTCAGTAAGCGATTGTAGGAACGCAGGCCAGCCTAGCGTTGCGGGAATAGCTGGCCTGCATGGGTGTTAATACGATATATGTGAACACCTCTATCCCTAGGTAACTTTCCATGCGGAACGACTTTGGTCTTTCAAGATGGTGGGCTACATTGTCGAATGTGTGCATGTATCTCCTTGAAACATATGAGTAACTTATAGTTAAGAGAAAGCGGTGGAAATTGATGAAATACTTACCTTACATGAAGGCATATTTATTCGTTGTCATTACGATGAAATCTCGCGCTTGTGGGATAATAGGCGGAAAGAAACTCAAGACATGAGATAAACAGGCCAACTTATAGGGTTGTTTAACGCAACCGCGTATATCTACGAAATCACTATGCCCACTTCCTCACATACCTGGTACCAATGAAATACCGCACAGCTTCCCGTCTAGTCTTGAGTTTATGCACGCTATCCAATTAATACTAGGAGGTTGATGTATGACAGACATTGGAAGTAAGCACTATAGAATCCTAGCCGATACCTATAGCTTCCCAAAGCAACACCTCGCATAGTTCTCTTTTCTACCTGAACTTGTAAATTCTCATTCATAAGCGTTTCACTTGACGAAATGCCTGCGAAAAATATCATAGTCACTGGCGCTACTGGGCGACAAGGGCGAGCCTTTATTCATGCTCTTTTTACTCCTTCGAATGCCAACGGTCCAATTGATTCATCATACCATATTTGGGCAGTGACCCGAAACACAGCCGCGTCTGCAGCTTCTCAGCTGCTGCAGACTGAACAGAGCCATGCAAACAATATTACCATAATTCAAGGCGATCTTAATGATGCAGCGAGAATAAAAGAGATTTTTGCTGAAGTAGCCGCCCAAGGCGGCATATTTGGTGCTTTTATTGTGCTTGCCTATCCAGGGCTTGGAAACAAGAGTGAAGAGGAGGAAAGACAGGGTAAGGTAGGTGGACCTCGAATACCAACCATTCAATGATGTTTACTAAGAGAGAGATACCGCCGACATAGATGCTTGCGGATCTAGCACTCGAATTTAAAGTCGATGCGCTGGTTTACTCGAGCACGATCCCGCCGGGTCCTGATTTGGATGATGCTTTTGATGCGTCTCACCGAGCTAAGAGAGAGATTGAGTTGTACTGTAAAGGACTTGGCGAAAGAGGTCTAAATTGGACGTACGTATAAGAAGCCAATATGAGAAGCTGAGAATAATTGATATCTAGTATCGTGCGGCCCGGTTTCTTCATGGAGAACTTTGATGGCTTCATCGGATCGCTAGCTGTCGCTATTCTTTCTCAAGGACTGAAAAATGAAACTGATATAGCGCTTGTTGTATGATAGCTATTGTGTGACTCGCGATATCTAATCTGATGGCTAACCGTGGTATAGGCATCTGAAGATATTGGCAAAGTTGCTGCTGGAGTATTCCAGGTATGCCAACATTTTCATCTTAAATTACAGCACTAAAAGTCTCGCTAACAATTCTATCAAATTAGAATCATGGGAGATATACTCACAAAATCGTCTCCATAACTGGCGGATGCTTATCCATGGATGGTATAAAAACAGCATATAAAGACGTTATTGGAAAGAATATGCCTGCGGTACCAGCCATATTTGCATGGCTAATACTCAAACTAAGTGCCGGTGCGCAGCATGTGTGAGTTCGCCTCATTTCAATCTTAGGCGTTCAATTACAGTATTTCCTAACGGAATCTTTAGGATTAAAGAAATTGAGAGAAATTACAACGTAAGAGTTAGCGGAGGATATCCGACTTTCGAGGAGGAAGTTGAGTCGGCCAAAGCCATCTGCGAGTTGCAGCCTTATCGCACATGGCTTCTTAAACAGAAAGAGATGAGTTCTTGATGAATATAAGAGCTTCTATAATATGCCAAAGAAATCTTTTTGTCCGCCAAATATACTGCAGCATAATGCTATGAAGATATGGTTGGAATCAACTCAAACGTAATCAATGTTCCCTCAACAAGCATCCCTTTAACGCTGCCCGCCTTCCCTTTAGTATACAAAGATAACTTGATAAAAATTTCAGGCACTGCCCCATTCGCCTCAGCCATCTCTTCCTCTGTAAAGGCATCGTTGACTCCGTGATAGAGGAAGAAGTGTCTTTTACCAAATTCTTCATGGGAAGGCGATGCAGCTTCCCACTTATACCGCGTGACACTGTCGGACGGGCTTTCCTTAATAGCAGGTTTGTTGAAGATGGCGTTATAAAAAGGAACCATGTTATCTAGAGCCTGCTTGTCTTTTATAAAGAGAGAAATCCCAGCAACACCAACCACGCCCGATGGATGAGACGTATTCTCCGGTGTGACAGGTGCTCGAAGAGGTCGAGGTGTCCGATCAAACGTCCAGAATGGCTGCTGGTTGACGTAGATTGGGCCCTTGTGGTTATCGAAGTTAGGTATAGCATTAGCCCATATCCTCTTTGAGCCGTCTGCCATTGTCCTAAATCCAGGATCCGGATCAAGATATCTAATTCCAACCTGTGAATCTTGTATCCTGGACTGAACTGCACGGAACCGCTCCTCAGACGTATTCGAACCTTCTTCCTCTTCGCGACTCAGAATGGTGTGCGCCCAGTGTATGATGTGCCCATCTGGTTGTTTCCCCCATGGATGCATTGCTCTATGTTGAGGACTTAGACCATCGACAAAGGCAATGAGCTCTAGGTAAACGCCATCTTGAAATATGACGAGTTTGTTCTCCGTCATGCCACCCTCATGCAAGCCTCCATCGAGGATTGTAAAGGCGTCCGAGAGCCATTTTGGAGGTGAACTAAGCTGGGAGTAAGGTATAAGAAGAATGACATGATCAAAGACTGATTCTGGCGTAGATTTTGAAGCCATTATTGCAAATTATTCTGTGTTTTATATCCTATTCCAATTCAATTGCTGTTCTCTCAACTGCGTGTAAGTCAACCAAATCTCCACTCCCTTTTAAGTAACTGCCAAACGGACATTACCGCCGTCTATAATCTCCATCGGCTTTTTTGTCACGTTACCGCAGCTCCGACGGAGACGGCCGCGCCAGACTAGCTCGCCGTGGCTGGGCGACACCAATGTCCTGTTTGGCTATACGAGCGGCAGTGGTGAATCTCCCATTTAGGTATACGAACGGAATCTTGAAGATTTTTCAAGTTCGCCCGATGCTCCGTTTGTTGTGGCCGCGGGGCTTGCGCTCGGAGCATCGGCTCTTATTTATACATTTTTTTTTTCTTTCATTGAGCAAGACAGGTTGGAGAAAGAAATACAGTTTGAACTAATAGGCGACTGTTTAGTGATATTCGATGAACGGACAAGTATTATTGTTTGATAAGTTGAAGATGGTGACTACCATGAGTGAGCACTATCCACACCAAGCTTTGACAGTGTGTTGTGATTGGCGACAACCGCAATCAGCACCTCAGGTCACTATTAGGGTTTCATAAGATGGTATTCAAATGGTGCTCAGTACTGATACGACAGAGTATTATAAAAATTTACTTGAAAGACATTAGAAAGATGTAGGGATTTACGACTCTTTTAAACAATCTACTACTCTCACACCATTCTGACGTGCCTCAAACATCTCCGAAACATCTCATAGCTCCGAGTCGGTTTTACATAGCCCTCTAACCTATTTCCGGCTTAGAAATCCTTCTCCGCATGGAGCGTAATTAATAGAATTATTTTGTCACTTGCGCCGTATTGTTATATAAAATAAGATTCTTGTTGTTGTGATGAAGTAGTCACTGTCCTCAGAAACACCAAAAGCAAAACACCAGCCAGCGAATCACCCCTAGAAATATCTCATTATGTCGGCTCCGTCTATCCTCTTGCGCAATGCGACCATCCTGGTGCCCGGTCCTGCGGGAGATAAGCCGGTTATACCCCTTCGAGGCCACTCACTTCTCGTTGAAGGAAACAAGATTGCTCGTATTGCGGCTCAGATAGATGCGCCGTCTGATAAGACGCAAGTGATTGATTGTACTGGCAAGATCTTATCTCCTGGATTCATTGATACGCATCACCATGTGTGGCAGACGCAGCTCAAGGGACGGCATGCAGACCATACTCTGATAGAGTATATGCCTACTGGTGAGTGACCTGAGCCTTGTAATCACTGGTCACATTGCTTTGAAGATCAGGAACTCAGATGTATTCTAGGCAACATGCAGTCATTCAACTATACCCCTGAAGATATTTTCTGGGGAGAGTTGGGAGGCTGTCTCGAGGCGTTGAATGCGGGAACAACTACTGTTGTCGACCACGCCCATATGAACTATTCCCCAGCTCATAGTAAGTTACACCCCCCCCCCCCCCCCCCCTCCTCCTTTTTTTTTTTTTTAGGCCACAGGCTGATAGACATAGACACAAACGCTATTGCCGCAACCGTATCATCAGGAATCCGTTCCACATTTTGCTACGCACCTACTGCGAGAGTAAAAGAATGGGAGCCTGAAATCTCAATGAGCCCAGAGTTTTTGCCAAGCTGGGCAGTTGACCAAGTAGAGGAGCTTATCAAAGCGGGTCCGTACGGCAATGGCCGAGTAAACGTAGGACTCGCGTTTGACGCTCTATTCCTCCCGAAGGAGACTGTCACCGACCTGTATAAGCGGGTTCGAGAAGCTGGAGCAAAAGTCATCACCACTCACTACTGCCGTGGCGCAGTATTTGGTAAGTTCTATTGCCTCTATCTTGTACCGCTTCGCATAAACTTGAAGAAACTAACTGGTTCAAAGGGCAAAATTCGATGGTGGATGCGTACGAGAGCCATGGCCTCCTTGGCCCGGATATCCTCCTTTCTCACGCAACCAACCTTGACGAGTCCGACGCCAAGAGGCTGACCAATGCCAGTGCCAGCATTTCCTCAACACCTGATACCGAGATTCAGATGGGTCTTGGATATCCCGTCTGCTTCCGAGACGACACCAGGTCCATTAGCTCCCTAGGTGTGGACTGCCACAGCAACAATGGATCCAGCATTGTCAACCAGATGCGCCTCGGCCTGCAAGCAGAGCGAGGAATCCGTAACCAGACTCTTATCGAGGCAAAGAAAGCTCCAAAGCACGTCACGTTGTCTGTACAAGAGGTCTTTCGGCTGGGTACTATCGGTGGCGCGAGGGCGATTGGCATGCAAGACAAGCTCGGCTCTCTTGAAGAAGGCAAGCTGGCTGATATTGTCATCTTCGACGGTCTCAGCCCCGGTATGATCTGTGCATCCGAAGAAGACCCCGTAGCCGCAGTTGTGCTGCACTCTTCTATTGCCGATATCGAGACCGTTATCGTGGATGGCAGGATTGTCAAGCAGCGTGGAAGTCTTGTGCCTATTGACCTGGACCTTTCACTGTCGGATTTAAAGCCTGCCAAAGAGCGATTGGAGTGGTCTGATGTAGCCAAAGAGCTATTGAAGAGTCGCCAGCGTATACTTGAGGCGGGCAAGAAGAGTTGGGGAGGTGATATGGATAAGGCGTTAGGCAGTTTGATGAAGGCGTTTTATATTGATCCCAAGAATTTGGTTTAACTTTCGGTTTATGTGGACATGGATCTCAAGCAATGTTGATAACAATAGGTGGTCAACACATAACCGCGGAGCTTACTATGAATTGGAAATAAGATACCACTCTTGAAATGCAAAATGCCTAGTATAGTTGATTCAGGGTTTATTCCAAGCTGTATAACCAAATTCTCATTGATACAGATTCCATGGTAAAATGAATTCTATTCTATTACTCATTACGCTGCAACCTGTCTCATCCTTCCTTCCAATAACGCCCTTAATGCCATCATCCAAGGGGGGAGTTACCAAAAACGCCGACACTAGATATATTCTCTATTTTTTCAACTTGATCGAACAACATGGGTTCCCTCTGCAGGCTCCAAAACTAGCCACTGGCAGTCAAGGTTCTTATTTTCATTGTGTTTCCTCAAAGTAGCGATAATCTGGTTGGCGATTTCCTCAAAGTTGGACAAGGCAAGGGCCAAGATGGTGGGGCCGGCACCGGAGAGACATACGCCAAGGAATCCGGGTTGGGTCTTGGGGGACATGGATTCAACAATCTCACACAATCCAGGGATGAGAGTCTGCCGGTAGGGCTGGTGGACCTTGTCTTGCATAGCCAGATTGATGAGCTCTGGGTCGGGCGGCGATTGGCCCAAGGCAACGGGAAGCAAGGCTATCCGCTGCAGGTTGAATACCTAAGCAGCCTCGGTGTTAGTTATTGGGAGGAACAATTCATTTTTGGTATCGTGAGCAAAGTCAATGGATACATACCACATCAGTGCGCTGATAGTTTGGCGGCAGGACAGCTCGGGCATCATGAGTGGGGACAATGAAATCGGGAATGATGGCCACGGCCTTGATCTCCTTGTTCCACGGGAACTTGATGTGATGGCCGATTCCGTGGGGAGGCTCCGGGGGCCTCTTGCCAGTATCGACTCCTCCCGCCGGTGCGGGCAGCACTTCACTCAACGGGATTTCGATTCTGGACGCATCCTCGGGCTTCAATGGCATCAAATAAGTACCGACAAATCCTCCGAAGAGGGCGGCGCCGACATTGTCCGGATGTCTCTCTGTATAAAACAAACCATGTCAGTGCTGGTCACATCAATGTAGAGAGCATCATTGAATTGAGGATATTCAGTAATAGACGCACCAATCATCAGGCAGTAGTCAAACAGCCGATCCTGATCCAAGTGATGGAGACCTCCGACCTCCTTGCCAAGCATCACGCCAGCCACCACAGCCGCTCCTGAGCTTCCCAATCCCCTGCCCAGCGGAATCGGGTTCTTGATGTGGACGTGCGTCTCGACGGGGAAGCTGCGCTGATCGTGGCATCGCAGGACGTAGAGTGCAACCCTGGTGATGAGGTTGTTCTGCGGATCCAGGCTAATATCGTCAGAGCCTTCACCCTGGCCCTCGTACGTCACTCTGCAGTTGAGGGGGTGTTCCGACTTTGTTTTGGAGCGATCAATCGTGACGTGCAGCTCGAGATATACGGACAATGCCAGGCCGATGACGTCGAAGCCAGGGCCAATGTTGGCGCTCGAGCAGGGAGTCTTGATCACGAATGACTCCATGGTGGGCAGAGGGAACGGGATTCTGCTGCTTCGTATTCGACTGTCTTGGCGGTTGCTATTCCCGGAGGAGGGCGCAAGAGGATGGAAAATACGACTGTCGTCTGCGTCCTGCGCCAAACAAAGCGTCGAATTGGCCGGCTGACCAAGTTTTGCTGTGTTGTCGAATGTATGAAGAAGAAAATGTTTGCCTTGTTGGCCCAAGGTCTTTGCGATTTGGCTGGCCCGATAACCGGAGTTCCAACTATCGATGGCGGGGCTTATCGACTTGGGAAGGGCGAGCGCGATACCCGAAGAGTCACACCCCTCCATGGCGTGTTTTTTTAAGCTTGGCAGTATACTATCTTGCTCATGTACTCGCTTGAAGGACGAGACAATCTTTTTACAACTTATACAATAGTACCCAGGTAAGAGGAGGGAAAGTTTGTAGCTGATATTACCTTAGTAGCCAATTACCATGCGCCTTGGCTACTAGTACCAAACAACTGGTGAGGCAAATGTGTACAGCATCCTACAAATGCAATTGATCTCCCGTCTTTGCTACATGGCAGTACAATAAGCACAATGGATCACTATGATTCGACTCCATGATTCTCATTGGTGTGGATGGCTAAACCCAAAAGACAGCTGGATAGCATGTGTAGGACGGACTTGGAGGGACATTACAACTTTCAGAAGGATGGTCAGCATGTTTATGACATATTCCACCTAGGTAGATCGGCTCATTTCTAGGATGAGTGATCAGCATCATGTCAAACGCTATCGATATAGTGATGCTGTCAGAAGGCTTATCATCGGCCTCAGGAAAGTAATTTGTATTAATGAGCTTATTCCCTGTCATCAACTTAGCTCTTCGCAGTTAGCACAGTACCGGTATTCATGGGCTACTATGATTCTCGGGCCCCAATTGAGTTGAATGCCGGCTTGTAAAGTATAGCCTGCAGGCTACCTGGCAGTATGAGCTATAGAAGCGTATAATCTCGTGAAATATATCGAGGCTGACAAGAGTACCATATGGAAACTACGAAAGCTCGTCACATGGGTTATCCGAATGCATCAAATTACTACTTGTACAGCGTCAAGCTATTCTAGGATGGAGCGAGCACTCGATCTAGACCAGCATCCCACGTACATAGTAGGTAGGTGGTAGCACCGTATTTGCATGCATATGGGCTGCCCTACCAATGCAGGTATTTGTACAAAGATGTGCTTCTCGGTTGTAATGGATTGTTAATCTGAGGATAAAATATTGCAAATGAATAGTGTATGCGTTGTAGTAATAGGGGCAAAAAAAAAAAAACAATCTCTTCTCTCAGCTCACATTTGTCAACTTTCATACAAATGTTTAGTAGAGCGACTTTTTTTAGCCCCAGTTCCTCCTAGTTCTCATAAAAGACAGGAAGAGAGACAAGGGTGACTTGTCAAGCTGACCGGGTCCTTCGGGTCCAAATCGTCGGCCGCAACGGCGTTGCACCGGTTTTGCCCTATTCGAAAAATAATTATGGGCATGCCAGGCCATTCGACGTTACTCCGCGGCGGACCTACAAACAGCTAATACAGTGGATATCGCATTGACTACGGAGCGCACCTTTGGCCTGCCCGCATCTTTCGTTTGCCGTTATTCATGCAGAGTTGTTCGTATATGCCGGTATACACCGTCATGCGGTAAAAGGATCGTTTGCAAAGCTTCCTCAAGAACGAGAACTTGAGAGCAAAAAAAAAAAAAGAAGAAAAGAAAAGCAACAAGGTCAATCCCCGTATCGTACTCCCGCGTTGGGCTTCAATTACACGCACCACTCCGTTTCCAGACAAACCGCCAACCCGCCATTTCTCGTACAACCCGCATCACCTGGCCGGCACACTGCGTCATCAATACGAGCCGGATCGGCACTGCTCGCACTAATCGCGGCTGTGGCGATGCTCCAGGGTCCTCGTCTGGGGAAGCTGGTTGGACGACTGGGGGGCCGACGAGTGAGAAAAATCCCCCGATGGTCCGGGAGGGTCTCTTTGCAGAGGATTTGCCTGCTTCTCAGACTAATCCTGTGAAGAGATCTCGAGGCCTAGACAGGTTGCGCAGCGGCCAAGGCGGCGAATGAGGTGAAGCGATTGACTCAGTTGACGAGGTAGGCTATGACCGGAAGAGCAAGAGGATGGCACGCTGTGGCAGCCATCTCTAATGCAAAGCCAAAAATACGAGCTTAATCGACGACGGCTAGCCTCCAAGGTACTTTCAGAGTTGTGGCTTGCACAAAAGTCTCAATTCAATGTCCGTACAAGTAACGTAACCGGACATGGCTTCATAGCCCGGTAGCATCACAGCAGCAAAGTGGCCCGCGCCGCATGTACCACGGACCAACGCAGCGGATCTCCCCATGTCGTTGCCCGCTCTGCTGTTTACCGCAGATTGCTTGTACAAACAAGCACAAGTCCGGGCGCGCTGTACAGTAATTGTTAGCTGGCAATGGGGACAGGGATGCCGTGTTGCTATTTGTGGACCAAATCGGCATCAGATGATCGGACACGAGCAAAGAGCCGGATGATGCCTGAGTGCAGTTGACTGGTCAATTCTCGGTCTCTGCTGCTTGACACTACTACTGCCACCTACCTAGCTCCAGCTCATGCATGTACAAGTATGGAGGTAGCCATACGAGAAGGAGGAGGGGGCTGGCTAACTAACTGGCCCGCAGCAAGGAAGGCCTTGGCGAGAGATGGATACTACGATCCATCGGCAGAGGAGGAAGAGGTGATGAGGCTCCATGCGGAAACTCGGAGCGGCAGTGATGGGCAGGTTGTTCTGTGTATAAAGGGCGGGCATGTCCTCGTCACAGATGCCAATTGCTCTGAACCATCATCTTCAGTCTTCACTACAGGATTAGTCAGTTCAGTCATCCTCACAAATACATATCATTACTCGTTGCTCAGCTTTATTTGGTATACTTCAACTCAGCCAAGATGCAATTGTCCAACCTCTTTAAGTTTGCTCTCTTCACTGCCGCCGCGGCCGATACCGGTAAGATGAACTCAGCACTGGATCTCTCCTGCAGTCGTCTTTCTTGCTAACATTCGCTCCTCACATAGTCTCCTACGATACCGGCTACGATGATGCCTCGCGCTCTCTGACTGTCGTCTCCTGCTCTGACGGCCCCAATGGCCTCATCACCAGATACCACTGGCAGACCCAGGGCCAGATCCCTCGCTTCCCATACATTGGTGGCGCGGCCGCCGTCGCCGGCTGGAACTCTGCAAGCTGCGGCACTTGCTGGAAGCTGCAGTACAGCGGCAAGACCATCTACGTCCTTGCCGTTGACCACGCCGCAGCCGGATTCAACATTGGTCTCGATGCCATGAATGCCTTGACCAACGGCCAGGCCGTTGCTCTGGGACGTGTTTCTGCCACGGCAACTAAGGTGGCCGTCAGCAACTGCGGCCTCAAATAAATCCGTCCCTTTTTCAGAACAAAAACTGGGTTGACCCATTTGGTTATTGTTGCATTTGCATTATTGGATAAGGCGGGATTGCATTGGGCTTGCTTGGGTTTTGGCATCATGGGAGTACGGGACGGAGATTTGGGTGGATGTGTAATGAGGACAGAAACGACCTAAATGGCAGATATTATTAAATCATACACACACCCTCGTCGGGTACCATTATTATTCTAATCATTATCTTGCCCGGGCAGTGAGTCTGATGCCGCAAAGGTGGAGTGCAGAAGTGACGGAGCATTCATCGTAAGCAGATCGACGTGGCTGGCAGATGTGATGAGATGGAGATGCATTAGCTGCGACGAGCAACCAGTAAGGAGCCATTTGTCCTAGGACCTCGGGGTAAAAGTATGCATAGTTCGATTGGCCCGACTAATCTTACATTCCCATTGCGGCATCTAATTCTTCATTGCGAGCCTCAGATCGACGGCAATTTATGTCCGTTGTCTCCGTGTGCCGCATCAGCTTACATGGGACAACGCGGCATCCCAACTGCATCACTCCCCGATCCACTCCGCCTCGATAAACCACATCCTCGACTTCTCCGGCCTCCAAATATCATTAAACTTGAACCGATCATCCGCTCGCCTAAACAGCTCTCTCCAGTCATCCGGTTCTCTCTCCCTCGCATTCACGGTGACTTGCATAAACAAGTCCAACGTTCTCATTGCTCGATCCTCTATGTAATTTGCCGTGCCAGGCTCTGGTAGGGCTCCATCATTGATGATAACCTTGGCTCCTCGCCTAAGCGAAGGGATGAGCGCTCGTAATATTTGCAAGCAGTATTTATCCGAGAAGCCGTGGAAGATCATGCGGAAGAAGTAGGCGGCGGCGACGACGGGCTGCGGAGTGAAGAAATCGTGAGTGGTGAGCTGGACCCTCGACTGAAGGCTCTGGGGGACTTTGCCGATGGTGTCTGGGGCGCGCATGCCTGCGGTGTCTTGGACTATGAAGCTGAGGTTTGGGAAGGATTCTGCCAGGGCGAATGAAATGTAGCCTTGATTGCCGCCCATCTTAACGTATGTCTCTGTCAGCGATGTTTATTTTCAAGGTGTGTGTGTATAGTAGAGGCTTACATCAACAACTGTAGAATCCTGGGGTAGATTACCCCATGGATATCCCTTGATGACAGTATCTATGGAGTAGCCCTCTCCACCACCGTGAGCTTGCATGGCCAGATTATACCGTTTAGTAAACACCTCATCCTGCTGAATAAAGTCGAACCAAGGAAGGTCCTGCTTATACGCAAGGTTGACGCCAGTCTCTGTCGATTCCTCACTCGCCGGCCATTTCTTCATAGCCGGGATCACGTTTGCAATCGGCAACCACAAGTCGTTGCACATGAACCCGACCCAGTTGCGCAGAGGGGCGTCTTCTCGGATGAGTTGTGATGAGCGCGAGTGTGCCACAAAACCCTTCTTGGGCTCTACGAAGAGGCGGTTCGTAATGGCATGGCGGATGAGACGGCGTAGATCGAGCAAGGAGAGGTTGAGCCCATTGTTGAGCTCTTTGACCTTTGCCGTGAGATCCTCGTACGAGATCATGCCGTCGAGAGGGACGGCATCGGCAATCTTGAATTCCCATATTGACTGGAGGGATAGAGTATTCACGCACTAGGCAGGCATAGTTGATGTGTTAGATTTATCTATTACATCTAGAAAGTAAACTGTCCACATGACTGTCTACTTACATCCCATGCCAGGTATCTCAATCCTTCCTTGGGACCCAAGGCAATGTCATGCAGCTCCTTGGTCAATGCTATAAGATCCAAGCGAGCCTTGTACGGCTCCTCATCGTCCTGAGAGATGGGAAACTCGACGAGCCCATCGACATCGAACGACGCAGCATCGAGGCCGTTCGCCGTGAGGTGGTCCGTGATAATCTTGGTCTTGGCTGCAATCTCCTGCGAGAGAATCGTCATCCGCTGGACGGATTGTGATGCCATTGTTGGAATCGTGCATCAACGCGCGGCAGGGCTGATAGGGTGAGAGCTGTGCTTCTCAGTCGAGGGATTAATCCACTCCCATCGCATGTCTCCACCCCTCCTTTTATTCGGGAGAGGGTAACATGGGCTGAAGCTACGGAGTAACGGTGGATAGATCTGGCCTCTCCGTCGCTTTCCAGCTCCGCGGACGCGGGGAACCTCAGGTGGGCACTAGAGAGCGCCAGCCCATTACTACTACGTAAGCGTGTTGCTTGAGGATAATGAGAATGTGTTCGCATTTTATCCAGGTTTTCGGCCTGTGACAACTGTATATGGTGTGTAGCCGTGTTGACTGCTATCCGTCAGCTCCCTTCGCACGTCTATTAAATATATTTCCACCTCTTCCGGCGTCCATTTGAGCCCCCGCGTGAATGGCCTCACGGCAACACCGTAGAGCGCATCGTGAATCATACTCCTGTTGTAGAGCCCAATCATCTTCATCCTGGGATCTCTTGGCCACACGCCAATGGGGACCTTGAAGGGTATTTCGGTGACCTCGACAAAGCCTGCGTCGGTAACATTACGCTTGTTGTGCCGCATAGCGAGCAAATCGACGTTGAAATTCACGAGCGCGCGTTTCATCGTCTCAAAGAAGTCCCCGACTTTGTTGTCTTCACGAACCGTCCCATCATCGCACTTTACTTCGAATTGCAGTTCTTGTAGTTCAATCCATCCACCGGGTTTTAAAGCTCTATAGCAAAATCAATGATTAATAAAGCTGTTCTGCTGATGCAGCCGATGCCGTGCTTGTGGTAAGAGAGGATGGACTTACGTATATGCGCGCGATAATAATGTCGGCCAGTCGCGTATTGAAGATGTCATATGTCGAATATGAATATAGTCTAGAGAATCTGGGGGAATCATCCACTCTGCCTCCGCATCATCTACCATGAACTGCACGTTTGGCGGCACCCATTGAGGCTGGATTGGACTCAGGTCGATGCCCAGGATCTCTGCTTCTGGATACTCGTCTCCCACTATAAAAATGTGGTTGTTAGTTATGACTGGTCATATTATGTCTCGCCACCTTATGAGAATCGAAGAAAAAAAGCAAAGAATCTGCGCCACATCTGTTGGCGCAACGAGAAGACGGCAGAGTGCTTCTTACTGTCTATAGCCCAGATACCCGTCCCTGTCCCTATGTCCAAAATCTTTTGCGGATTCTCCAGTGGCGCAAAATGCAGCTTGCCCTGGCAGACGTGTACCACCATGGCATGTTTCATGTCCTCCCTCTCCTGTTCCGGCTCATCGTTGGGGAACTGGTATCTTCCCTCCTTGAACCTGTGATAGCGCCTATTGTTCTCGAATTCGTAGTCGCGCACGGCGCTGCATATTGATGTGGAGGCTCGCGACGCCGTATCAGACTCGTAGCCGGCGTCGCTGGCCGAATCGTCGGCCTCGATCACTGCATCGGGCGGCAAGTCTCTGGCAAGTGTCGTTTCGCCCGGCTCAGACCTGGCCGATGCTGCATTCGCCTCAACTGCTGGGGAGGTCTCGGTGCGCGGCTTCTTCGCCGGTGTCGACGTGGGCGATGTTTCGCCATGGCCACGCTTGGCTGCTTCTGAGTCGCCTGGCTTCTCCATTTGTCGCATTCGCATGAAGCTGCCAGGACTCGAAGATTCCCGGGCAGCCGGATCGGCAGGCAGTGACGCAGCAAAAACTGCTCACTTTTTCTCGCCAACAAGCCACTGTAAGCTGTCAGAGCCGCGACAGGAGCTCATCTGCCCAAAAAGGAAGAAATATCTTGCCTTAGTCAGTAAGCAGCGCATATGCCCGGTCGTATTTTGGATCTCAAAAGCGACGTTGGCAGGGGATGAAGATGCGGGTCGCGGCCGAGGCCAATCACGCGGAGGCGGAGCGTCACATCTCATTTAATCCCGAGAGTCCGCATAAGCAGCCATGGTTCCAATCTTAGCACATGCTGGTTCCCCGTGCTGCTAGAACTGCTCCATTTGAGACGCTATAAATCTCGTGTCACCCACTATTGCAGGTGGTGTCTACCTACTAATCCAGCAGCATACCACTGCTACACTTCTTCTGCCCACATCGGCACGGACCGTGGTCTGGCTTCTCGATCTCATCAAACACAGATGAGATAAGAGCTGCTATCCATGTCGAGCCAAGAAAAGGGTGATAGTAGAAAGGTTCAACGCCCGCTCTTCTCACTAGGGCTACTCTACTTTCGCCTTTGTCTTCTGCTCTGCCTCTGCCGCTGTCTTCTTCTGCTTACCCTTCCACAAAGCCACAACTCCACCAACGCCGGCTACAGCGCCTCCAGCAGCCTGAGCTGCGCTGGTCACTGCTGCTAGGCCATATCCCCCAGCCGCTGCGCTCTGCATCGTCGCAAAAAGGCTCCCGGCGGCAACGTTGCCAATGCTCCCATGTATTGTCGATGCAACGGAATCTGTGGTGCCACATACAAATCAGTACCTGTATACGTAGCACTAGGGTGAGATTGATAGGAAATTGCCCTCACATGCAGCTATGCCTGTTGGTGTAAATCCCGCCGCTCCGGCTATTCCCATGATCGGGGCAACGACAACTGAGGGAGCAGCAACAGCCAGAATCCCGGCCCCAGTAACTACGGTAGCCGCAGTAAGAACTGGATTCTCCCAGGCAGATTTACCTAGCTGTTTGGCAAAATGGACATGTTAAAGAATTGCTTTCAGGAACTTGTAGGTTGGTGGATGCTGTGCTTACTCGTCGGGCTCCATCTGTAAAGCGGTAGTTGGAAGGCTCTTCATCTACTTTCATACCCTCAGCTCCGTTCTTGTCTTCAGCGCTCGAAAGTACCGCTGTAGGATTTTCATTCACTGCCTCAGCAGCCTCGGTAACCCCTCCTTTCTCTGTATCATTGCTCGAACACTCTCCGACAATATCAGCATTGGTGGTCTCGCCGTCTGTGTGATTTGTTGCTTGCTTTCGTGCGTCTTCCGGGGAGGGCGCTGTGCTTTCGTGAGAGCAGTCAGGGCCAATGTTTCTTTGCTGCTCTTCAGCAGCTCGATTGTCATTTCTCGTTGTTATGCTCTAGTCCTCGTCAGTCTGCTTGAAATCATAGGAGCGATTAGATATCTCAAGATACTCACGCGGTTTATTTGCGTTGCTGTACTATCCATGCTGTTCTGAGCATCTTGGAGAATGCGATTGATGCTAGCCGTGTTGACATGTTTAGTTACCCCTTGATGGGCATTTGCCAGGCCACCTCGAATAGGAGCAATGAAAGACATATCTCTCTCTGTGTGTGTCTCTCTCTCTCCCACTATCTCTTGGTTTCATGTTAGCGACAATAATTATCAACGGGCTTGGACCTGGGATCTGACAGTTAAGGTGTGGTGTGAGTATCACGTATATAATCGAGAGGCTCGAAAACTCACAGGTATTTGTACTTAGTACCTAATGATAGACGCGAAACCGCTACTTGGGCAGCAATCAGTTTGAAGTCCAAGTGCGCTCAGCCGAGAAGAGAATCTGCGGGGAGGAAGATTATTTTCCCTGCCATATTCCTCTTACACAACTAATACAACCCATGCCATTTTTTGTGTCATTCGCCTGGCCGCACCAATTGTTTGAACTGGCGCGGGCGTCTGCGTCATGTGGGAGGCCTACAACGCGACCGAGATAACCTGGAGCT
This sequence comes from Trichoderma arundinaceum, assembly GCA_025919625.1. Lineage (NCBI taxonomy): Eukaryota > Fungi > Ascomycota > Sordariomycetes > Hypocreales > Hypocreaceae > Trichoderma > Trichoderma arundinaceum. The sequence goes on from JAMQTF010000002.1 coordinate 654,483, forward strand.
GCTGTTGTAATTGGCCAACCACAAATATTACTGCAAAGAGACGCTTCAATTCAAGATTCTCTAAGAAAGGAGAATTGTAGAGTAGGATGATGGCCTTTGAGGCGTAAAAGAGAAAGAGAGTCCGGATGATATCAATTTACGACCATGCAGATGTGTTATTACCAATCATCAATCTTCAGTCCAGCCTTACTCTCTCGTATACCAGAGATCTACACACTCAAATAATAATCATTCTAATGCATGGTCACCAATGTTTGATCTTTAAGGAGTTCCTTTACGGCTTCCGGGTTACTAAAATGCGAAGGGTAATACAGAATAGATCGCCATAATGTATATAATAGCACGGAGCACCAATAGCTCTATATAAGCAGCATATAGTTCTACTATTGATATGTACGTAGGCGCTTACTCTCTATACTTGAAATAGAGAACTGTTCTATTAAGGCGTTATAAACTGCATACTATCTCGTACTCTACTCTCTTGCCTATATCAGTACGGGCCTTGGTCTAGGCTCCTGACCGGGACTTCAATGCATCTCAAGCATAGACATGAACATGCGTATCGAGCCAATAGACTATATGTATATAATTGTTGAATGTCTCCCTATTCACTGACTGAGGATGATTGCTGCTGGCCCCTCAGCCAAGCCATGAATCCTCCTCCAAGGCTCCCAACAGCGGTTATAGTTCCTCCTGCGGCCTGAACGAGGCCCGTCAACACACCCAAGCCGTATCCTCCCGCGGCGGCGCTCTGAACTGTCGCAAAAGCGCTTCCAGCGACAACATTTCCCATGCCTGCTTGCGCTCCCGCTGCGATTGAAGCTGTAAGGTTGAGTTTTTAGTTAGTTTATCACATCATGAGAAGGAAGGGAGGGTGCTCTTACACGCAGCTATTCCTCCCGAGGTGAAGCCTAGCATTCCAGCCACGGCCATAATCGGTGTAGTAATGACTGCAGGAGCGGCAAGCATGAGAAATCCGACTGAAGCAACTGAGACAGCTGCAGGATTCTGTTGGGCGATAGTGGCGGCCTGCTTCAATGTCAGAAATCTCCCTTACAGACTTGTAGATCCGCATCATGGGACGCGATGCCTACCTGCTCAGCTACAGCCTGAGCACCATCCTTGAGCTCCTGAATATTCTTCTCATCCCTAGCCCACGAGGCTGCCTCTTCAACGCGATGGCCAATCTCTCGCCCGACATGCGAGGCGGCGTTGTTCACATGCTCTTGTACTATACCAGCACCAAGAGCAATATTTTCAGCCGTCACTTGGCTCGCTACACCTCGGAATGCCTCCCCGGCGTCGGCAACGGCCTTTTCCACGTGTGGTGGAGTATTCTCAGCTGCTTCGGCCAGTCCTCGCGCCGCATTATCCCAGTTCTGGCGGAATCCCTCGGCCGCGCGATTGATGTTTTCCTGTGTAACGTGCTAAGTTCAATCTATTAGTTCATCGTAAAACAGCTGAGGGATTAGAATGATTTTTGACGACGCACTTGACCTACTTGTTGCGCAGCATTATCGAGATTCCTCCACACCTCCTGGGCACCACGGTTGATATTTTCTGCAGTGATATGTTTGGCAGCCTCTTGGTGGGCATATGCCAATCCCTCACCAATTCGATCAAAGAAAGACATATCCTCTCTCTTCTTTGTGTTGGGAACAAAAAATAGCACGAGCTTTGGATGAAACAACTTTCGTGAAAGGTTTCGTCGAATGCCAAAATGAGGGGTTCTGCGCTCTCACAGTATTACTGTCTGGCAGTATCACCAAAGTCGGGTTGCGAGCAGCCGAAGACGAGGTAGGAAAAGAGACAAGGTTGATGGGAAGGAGATTTTTCTTCTTCTTCTTTGTTACAGCCTCTCTCTATCGGTATGCGTGATTTGGTTTTGTTTCAGGCCGAGTGATAGCTGTGCCAATTGTTGATTTGAGAGTATTACATGTTGACGTGGGCATATCGTGCGGGAGGCCTACAATGCAGCCGCGCACATGCAAAGCGAACCTATCATATCCAACGGGAAAATATTATCACTCAAGAAGGACATGGTGCGTGCATCAATCATCGTAGTCATAACCTATGCTCCGGGATAGGCGCCATGACAGAAAGCCAAAGATTTGACTTAGAAACCACTTCCATTACCTGTTATTTGCAGCATAAATACCTTTGCTACATAAGAACCCCAACTACCTGTGCCTTCACTCATCCGTCTCAACATCTCTTATAGGCGGATTTCGGTCAGCCCAAGGCTCAAAGACTTGCGCACCTTTTAGGAGTCCTCCGATAGTTTCCCAGATGACCAAGAACGCAAAGAGCGACATGACAATGGCCATAAAATCTGTCGTGGATAGATAGTTATCCGACGCGGGTAACGCAACAAGAACGATGGCAACAACCAAGCGCATACCTATTCGTGGCGTCTTTGACAGAATCAGACAATCCTCGTCGTGTGTGCGATACAACATGCCGTAGATCCAAAGGCAGAACATGCCTACACCTAGACCTCCTCCCAGCAGCCATCGTTGTCCATTTTCGAATTCGTCTAACCGTGTGCTAATGGCTGCAATGTGACCACCAATGAGAAACGATGCGGAAAGCGGTAAGTGAAGCAGAAAGAAAGCAAACGCCGTCCAAGCAGATCGACGAATGGGATGCGTCGCCTCTAAGCTTCCATCGCCGCTGACATAGATCCAATTGAGACAGAACGCAATTATGAGAGTAAATGCAGCTTTGGCATAGCCCTTTGTCAACCCAACCCCGGCCGGGTCTCCAACAATCACGCTATAGACAAATTCGCCAAGGATAATGATGAAAAACGCGGCCATGCGGTCGATTTCGTGAGCGATATCCACCGCCGTGCTGTATGTGAGCTTCAGTTTGCGCTTGATCCATGGGCTCAGGGTTATTGACCAAGTAACCTCCTGGTAGAAGATAACCACAGCAACAACTGCGATTTTGGCTTCAATGCTGACCTCTTCAAGGAAGAGCGGGATAGTGATAAACAGGCCAATGAACATAAAGAAGGCCATGATGCGAGCCTGTGTGCGATGCTGATAGCTGGCGAAGGAGCAGATGAGAAAAGCGCACATGGTGGTGAATCGGGCGACGACGTATGCGCCCGCAGTCGTCTGCATCGCCGACAAGTCTTCGTCGACGAGGCGAGCATTGTTTGCGTAGAGGACGAGAAGTGCCATGACCCATAGGATGACGAGTCGCTGGATAAGATCATCGGTGTAGTATGAATTCATGATCTCGCGGAGGTCTACCCATATGTGCCACGCTGGCGCAAATATGAGTATGTATTTGGCAAGATGCTGCCCATCTGGGTTCTCAGCGAGGTCATCGCTGAAGTTTGCTACAATGGCAACATCTAGATCGTGACGAGGAGGCTTCTTATTAGTTGAGGCTGAGGCTCGTTTGTTAATTTCGAAGTCATCAACATACATAGTAAATCGAGAAAGAGCTCAAAACGACCAGCTTGTCGTTCCTCATCGCTCGCTTTGATGAGTCGGCCATTGTGAAACCATTGCAGCGCCTTTGGCCGTTTAATCATATACCGCTCCCCCGTGGTGTTTTCTTGGAGTTCGTTGCAGTTCATCTTGATATCAAACCGATCAGTGCCGCACAACGTGACAGTATTGCAGCATTAAAAGCCACTTATCATGAGAGATAATGTTTTTAAAAGAAATAGAAATCACTAGCATCTGATCGCGAAATGGTTATCTCTTCAGTAGCACACGTACTAAATGCGAACTAGTTGGAGCTAAGCCCAACCTTCCGCAAGCAGTATCAGCTTGTGATCGCCAATACCAGTTTTCACCCTTTTACCCTAGTGTTTTACTTCTTTTCCGATCTAGTTTACCCTATAATATTATTAAGCCAATGAGATTCGGTCCTCTTCAGCGCGAGGATAGTTCTTCAATCGGTAGCTGTTTAGCTTAACAGCACCGGCGATATATAGCACTTAAATATATAGCTGTTCCTCAACTTCGAACAGACAAATAAACTGATTATATAAAAAATCATTCGAGAAATATGTTGCCCTTACTACATAATCTAACAGACCAGTATCCTTGTTCAGAATAAACACTGAAATGATTCTATACTGCTGGGCATAGACGGTATGCTTGATCCATCGCCTAAGTACGGCGACGCTTGGCAGGGTGTTCCTCGTTCGTATCCAGCTCGTTCGCCTCTGTCTGTTTTGTGGCGTCCTCAGATCCGTTTCCAAAACTCTTCTCAAAATCCTTCATCGACTCAAGTGCCATGGTAACATGATGAGGCTGGATCAATGTTTTTTCACCGAATGCTAGAGAGTGAGCCAATCGCACTACGTTCTTGATTTGCCGGCCATTCAGTTCCTCGTCGGCAATCAGTTCCAGCGTTCCATCAGCCTTCAGCTCCTCCGCGCTTTGCGCAGAAGAACGAGACAAGAAGAGATGCCACAAGTCTTGACGGCTAATGCGAGACAATTTCGGGTAGTGGATAGCGAGGTGGATGCGAGATTTGAAGGCTTGGTCGATAGCGCTGATACGGTTGGTCGTAAGGAAGAGAATACCTTCGTAATACTCCATCACCCGCAAAAAAACTGTTTGCACCGTTAACAGAGTTTTTCTTCAAGCCTCGCAAGAGGTTAGTTATCAAGACTGAGCTGACCTGCCACCAGACTATTTTGCTCGAGATTTGTGATCTCACGGCGATTGAGAAAGACGTCGGCCTCATCCAAAAGAGCCACGGCTTTCCATCGTTCTGCGAAACGAAAAACATTCTTCAGCCCTTCTTCTACTGAAGCGGCTGTAGTCCCGAGAGCGGCAACATCTAGACGTAGTAGTGGTCTGCGTGTGATATCCGCCACGCTCTCCGCTGTAAGCGTCTTACCCACGCCCGGTTCGCCATGCAGGAGAAATACCATGCCCCTGCCTTTACCTCGGATAACGTCATCGAATTGAAGATCCTGGTGACTATAAACCTGCACCAGTGATTGGATCTGCTGCTTAATCTGAGTATCTAAGATGAGTGAGCCAAAAGCCGCTTCATTGAATTCAACCTCGTGTACAAGGTCAACTCTGAAGTAGCCCCATTTTTTATCACTTAGCGAATACCCAGCAACTTTGTTGGTGCATATAAGGTACTCTTGATCGCTCATGTGCAAGTGCTCGCTTCGTTCTGGATCAAACGACTTTCTAGAAGACTCAATATCCGCCTCCTCTCCTGGTCGTGCCTCGTAGAATGCTTTGGCGTCAACCATGACACGGCCGTTGACCTGTGCAAGTCTTTATGTTAGAAACGGGTTTCTTAAGAGGATGGCGGTGAGGAGCAAGAGACTACTCAACCTATTGAAACACGTACCATTGTAGATCTAAGTGGGAAGGAGTCTATCTCGCCCACCATGGTGAGGTCTCTGTCATCACTTAGCAATTCGGCAACACCGTTGTATTGGCGGTAGTGTGAGCCATATAGACTACAGAATTTCTTGCCTCGATCCAGTAGTCGCTCCCGGATTTGTGCCGCTTCGGGGTGAATCTCTAAAGGAAATATTGGCAATTTGCGGAGAGGAATGACACTTTCGAAAGGCTGGATCCTAAGGCTAGTTACATGCTGTCCAAACGTTTCGCCATCCGAAACAATGCAGAGCAGCTTGGCCGACCAATTAGTCTCCGAAAGAAGAGAATATTGGTCACGATTCATGGAGATAAACTCGTAGATACGTTCGTCTTTGTGGCTTTTGGCCGGCATATAGACAAGATCGCCGGGCCGAAATGCCATCCAGAGACAGTCATAATCCAAGCACTCGGCGCCCTTTTCCACGTTCATGGTGTGCATATATGTAGATAGTTGCATACTCAACTCCCAATGCATGTACTTCATGAGAAATAAGACATGCTTTGCAGCGGTTGGGTCCTGGAGGCTGGCGCCATACCTCAGGAGTTCGTCGTGGAAGTGGAACAAACATTGGGGCTCATCTCTGAGGATGATATGTCTGATGTGCACTTGGTAGTCCTTGTAAGCAGGTACGACCGTTTTAAGTGCCAGCTTCATGTGTGGCGACTTGATTTCCAGTTCTTTTCGTTCCAGCAATTTATTTCTGCTCCAGTACTTAGTTAAAACTAGTGCAGAGGAGGAGGCCCGTTCTTTGTCGAAAGTAATGTTCGTTTTAGATCCTACCATAAGTACTACCCGATCGCCTATAGAGTCGTAGACGGAGTCGAAGCGCTTGAGCTCACAGTCAACACCGGCCCCTTCCAACATATTAGTGGCTGGATGAGCTCCTGTGTCGCTGATAAAGCTCCAGCCAAGGTCATCAAAAGCACCATCTTGATCTCCAGAAGGATTCAGGAAAGAGTCAAACTCATCCATAGCAATGTGATTCAGAGGCAAGTAGTCTTCGGACTTGGGGTTTATAACGCCGACAGATTGATGAATAAAGCTCAAGCTTCAATGAGTGTCAAGCTACGGGTCACCGAATAGTATAATGAAGAGTGTTGTCTAATCAACGAAGTTCGGAACGGGTGCTATGGTCAAGTTTAAATGCTTGTCGCATCCGTAGTAGGAAGGCTGCAGAAGTGCTTCGGCGTTCTAAAATCGGCACACAGCGATGCTACGCTCACCCTCTTTACGACTCTGGGATCAGATAGGCGTCTAGAGGCATCTACTACAGCATATAGGCAGAAACAAGAGTATAGTGGACGAAAGCCGCACGGCCTTACGTTGAGCACAAGCAGAGATAAAGATGTATAGGTACCTCATTGGGTAGTATTGGATCTCGTTTGAAAGTCTCTGGAGGTGCTAGATACTCTATGTATTGGTAGTACACTTTGTGTTAAGTACTTGTTTGCTTAGTTCCCACACCTCAATAACTATCCCGTACATGTAACCAATGACGGGAAAATGCGGCCGTAAGCCAACGAGCGGTGACTCAAGCTGCAGGCGCCTTTTCCTTGTTCTTGGACTTGGCCGCATTATCCACGTACCCAAGGCTGGACGTGCTGTCCAATGGCATCCGTGAAGCCAAAGCCGCGCTCTCGACGTGGTGCGAATGAGAGGCCCTGGCGGACGCCACAGTGTTGTATGGACCATCTTTCCACGGCTCTTCCAGCCATTTGTCGAGGGTAAAAGCGCATCTCATGCGCGATCCGCCACCCTCATTTACATCAGACGGCGCACTGTGGTTCCCTGTAGGTGAGATTGGATCCCCTGGCGCCAACGTAGGCTTAATAATATCGTGGTCGGCTGGCTGTGATGTTTTGCTGGTCAGCTTACTCCGTACATGCGGCCGGGTTTTATTTTTTTACTGTGTAAGTTTATTCGTTGCCATTGATCTTTTACCGTGTGCATAGCACTCGGTGCTGGATACACCTAGTTCATTGCACCTTGTCTTTGCAGCCGGGATCATGAAGTTGCTTACCGGAGTGGTCATGCCGTCAGATGCTAATTGCTAGAAGGAAGAATAGTACAGTCAAATTTGCAACAATGGGGGGAAAGTAAGCATTGATCGGTATTCATTCAATAGATGTATGCTGCACCTATCGTACATCGTTCGTACTGGATGCTTTGTAGAATTTATACTATTCGAATTCATGAAGAGGCGGAGGCGGCTTCCATCTATTGGACTTTCATAAAAAGGTTTCTCTAACTTTTTGCCGAAATTTGACACGCCTAGTAGCCTATAATCCAACATTTGCCTTTCATTTTGCTGCTGTTGAAGCTGGAACTTTTATTGTCTTGTTCAAGATCTTTTTTTTTAGTGGGGATATGGAGTCCTGCTGTTAGCCTCGGGGCCTTTCGGGTGAACTAACACGGCTCGCTGTTAGCTTAGATCTACCTGGTCCTTTTTAGATCTTTGCCTTCTAGCCAATAGCAGTGTGTTTGATCGCTCTTTTTCGTCTGTATTGAGTTGAGTACTGCGTATTTGCGAGCATGTGAGATGCAGATGCCTAACCCCTGGTAATCTGTCGGTTAGGCGTGCAAAGGCCTCCGTGAGGAGAACACACCCCGACACATGGATTCGATTGAAAGACAACGCAAAAAGTCTTGGCGGACCTTTTTGGTACTTTTTAGATCTTTTGGCTTTCGAATCTCCCTTCCGGGCTTAATGATCTCACTGAGCTGAACGACCACGGGGCTCGATATTGCCGGCTGGTCGCTAAGGAAGCATACCTCAGGTATGCAGGCTGATGATAACAGGCGTTCAAGAAACTTCTTCCCGCACTCTCGTCAATAATTTTATAGTATCCGTTTTGAAAGTATGCACTAAGCGGTACTACGGCTTGGTTTCAAGAACAATGGCATCGCAAAGACCAGGCCGCGACCAGCGAAATGAGCTCAATATCCCTTGGCCGCAGAATCTCCAACCCCAGCTGAGCTATGGTGGCGCTTCTGGCACATTCTCTAGCTGGGACGGACCTCAACTTCCGGAACAGAATTTCGCTGGGTACCACGGGGGTATACTTGGTGCTCAGCGCCAACACCTGCCAACTCATACTCGTTATCAGAGTTCGGGCTCAGCTCATTTGGTCCCGTCAAGCTATGTAACGGCAGACAGAGACAATCATCTATCCCTCCCACCTCTGCATTCACACCACCCAGCCGAAATGACTGTCCTGTCAGATATTCAGGATGGAGTAAATAGGATTCCTTTTGCATCGAGGTCGTTATCTACGGCCATAGAGAGGCGTAATGAGGCTTTCTCGACTGCTACGCCAAACATAAATTACCCCACGAGATCTACTACCCAACGCAAGCCCCGCGCAAAACAGCCAGCCTCTGAGGAATGGGACCGTTGCAAAAGCACGATTGAACAATTGTACCTTAAAGAGAACCTTTCTTTGACGGAGACTATAGCGTCCATGAGTACAAATCACGGGTTCCACGCCACGTGAGTTTAAAGAAATGAGCCCAAGTATACCGATCAGAATTTTCAGATGCCTGTCTAACGGGTATTTAGAGAAAAGATGTATAAAGATAAATTTAAGCAATGGAAGTGGTCTAAGAACCTGTCAAGGGACATGGCCTTGGGCATGCTCAACAAGGCTAAACAAAGGCAGCCGAAGGAGACCATCTTTCAGTGGGGCAACCAAACATGGACTACTGATCGGATTATGAAGAAGCATTGCAAAATCACCAATGATTCGGACCCCCCTATTTTAGAGAGTAAGCAGCCCTACAAAATTGTGCAAAACGTAGTGAAATCTCAAATTAACACGGTACATGCAAGGATACCCCACGCCTCAAGGCATAACATGGGAGACGCCAAGGGTGATCGACGTTACCGACAGCCCAGATGCACCCGAAAGAGCTCAGGACAATGACACCGATCGCGAGGTTAATTTTGACGCCGCTGTCGATGCTACCAAAAACCCAGGCGGCGCTATCGATGAGGGCAGAAGCTCGGCGCAATCTATTGCACACGTGAATTCTATTCTGGAGGCGGCTTTAACCGCTGAGAGAGAGGATAAGAAAGAAGAGGCTGAGTTGGGCTTTAAAGACGCTTTGACTTGCTCTAGCCGTCTGCTATCGCCCACCGACAGCAAGACGATTGAGATCGGCTATCTGCTTGCCTCTCACTATGCCAGGGAGGAGCGTATGGCTGACGCGGATGACCTTCTTAATCGAATGACTAATGAGCACTGCACAAGATTCGGGTCCAGTCACCTCAAAACTGTGGCTCATGTGCTTCGAATATTTTCTTTCCTTCGCCTCTGGCAGAGGAATGGAGAGGCTGATTTGCTTATATACCATCTCTTTGAGAGCCAGCGGAGTCCAGAGGAGTATCCCATCATGCTACAAAACTCCGCGGAACGTGACGCCGATTCGGGGGAGATGATTAGGGGTCCTCTAACCACAGGCGACGCAGGAAGGCTCACTAATTTCCTGTCTATCTTGGAAAATCTAGCCAGTGATCCTGGAGACCACGCGCCGCTCGAACATTTAATGTCCCAAGTCATACTGAGGTTAGATGTCTACCAAAATACTCATGGCAAACTGGTTATCCAAGCTAGGTGTATTCTGGCGGAGATACTGCTAAGGAGCGAGCAATACGACAGAGCCAAAAGCATTCTAAGAGGCAGTGGGCGCGCGTTGAAGCAACAAGTCGACGGCGAGTCTTTGTTGAAGCTCTCTACGCTCAAATTATTTCAGCGTGTAGCTTTCGCATTCCTCGGAGCGAAAGATCCGGAGACGTGTGACAAAGTACTAGAGAGAGTAGCAAATGCGATAGATGAAAAAGTCTACATTGATGAAGATATATGCTACTGCAGATTTGCGATGGATTTTTTTATCTCTATAGCATATGGGCTCCAGAAGAGATGCACCTGGGAAAGAAGCCGCCCTTGGGTCGAGCGAGCTCTCTCCCTATCGCAGATTATATTTGGGAGACATCACAAACAAACTAAGCAGATAGAAACGATTCTCGAAACCCGCCACCTTGAGGATCCGTGGACATCTACGGCTGAACTTGATGGGTCCTTCGATAGCTTTGAGCTTCGTTTTCAAAGACTTATGATATACATGATGATGTCAGATGATACTCTTTAGACAATACGTGCGAAGGGGTGGAGATTACTTGACCGCATCTTGTCATGCACAAGCGAGTTATTGCGTTCTCTTCCCGTATCTTAGCAGCGCTCAGCTCGATCGAGCTTCATTTGACAAGGGAATATTTTCTTCAGCAGGCCATGGAATTACCAGTCTTCAACCTCATCATTTCGATAGCTTTCATCATACTTAGACACATCAATGTAAGTTCGCTATTTACGTATAAAGCCATGCATAAGCCGAGTCCGTTCTTGACTCATGCCTAAGAGCTTTATTTCAGACAACACAAAGCGACGACAAGAAGTATTCCTTGTCGTTTGGTTTAGTAAATAAAATCGAAATATTAAGCTTGATTTCAAAATGAAATCATAAAGGTGAACCGTTGGCTTGCATTCCTATGGCAGAAATAACTTCATTCTCAAATAGATCAAATGCAGCATTGTTACCGAAATCCATACCAGGCTACCTGCCAAGCATAATCATAGAGTAAAAGCTCATCACTCAATCCTTCATGCAGACAGATATACCTTTCAAGCAGACCAAAGACCTAAAGATATTCATTACAGTGATTTACCTTAAATACACCTTCTTAATAAAATATGCCCAGGTGACTCATCGCGATGCTTGTTCGCTCCAGTGGTCGCAACAGTCGAGGCTATCAGCTCATCTGCAGCGGGTATTATATAACAAATATTTCACCATTCGCGAGACTAAAGCCCTTGTACACTTCAATTTTCTCACCGGGAGCATTTTGCGGCCTCAGAGCCTCGGTGAGAAAACGATGTGCGCGCTCCAGGTTCTTGCTATAGCGGCTCATTGCTTGAAATCGACTAAGAATCCAACGCCGATGAACCACGCTGTTTGTCTCAAGAGCAACAACAAAGAGTGGCCACGCAACTCTAAGCGTGGCTTCAATGCCTTGGTGTTTATCCGCTTGAATAGCCAAATCAATAATGGCGGTTATATGAGCTTCGGGTACTATTTCTACCTTGGTGGTTATGCCTGTTCCCCGAATCAGACGTCGGAGCTCAAGCTTGATGGCATGATATATAGGGATGAAGGCACGGATGTTGGCGACCAGACGATGCGAGTTATCTGTGGACAAGGCGATATCCGATGCTACCTCAAGCAGCTCTCCATGCCTCTGATCAACTTGCAGAAATGCAGACTCAATGATCGGTAAGCGCTGCCTGAGTCCACTCACATCTAGTTTAGCCAGGTCAGCTACCATGCCTCGGAGCTGCATGCATGCGCAGAGAAACGCAAAGATATCTCGGTTCTCTACGTCGTCCAACAGCTCAACTTGTGGATAGGTATCGCCCCACATGGAGCGGTACAGAGAGTTCGAATACCTATGGAGAACATTGAATCCGGAAATAGACGAATCATCACTCGGCCCCATGATGTCTTTTAATTCACTGTTAAACTGGCCGCCAAGCCCGAAAGTAGCGGCCGTCGAATCACATATTGCAATCCAGACGAGTAGCCGGATTACAAAAAGCGATAAACCTGGGAGCTGACTTTTCTGTGGCTGCATTCGAGTTAACACAGGTGTTCCCTGCCACCCACGCGTAGCAATTTGCCCTGATAGGCTCTGGCAGCGATGCTTGACAATCAGAGCGGCTCCAGCAAGGTGGTTTGATAGCCCAGAGCAGGTGCCGTCTCCATATTTCTGCTCATATACAAGCATCAAGTACAACACTGCGCAGATGGGGTCCAACTCCAGCTGCCGACCGTCGTCAGCAGTGCCGATGGCATCGGCTAGGAGGCCTAAGGCAGCTGAATAATGCTGAACGGGAGTCCACCTATTGCGACCCCGTTCTGCCAGTTGAGATGTGGGTGTGTGGTCATCCTCGCCATCCGAGTTACTGTTTCGCCGGAATTCGATTTCATGGCCGCCGAGCGCCAATAACGCATGCATGACCATCGGCTCATCTTGTGCAAGGGTGAATATGATGGAGAATAGTGAGTAATCCGGGTTCTTGGTATGATGAATCCTAGCGAATGTTGTGCGAAAATACCGTATCGCTTCATGATCGGCTGAAGTGAGATTCAGCGAACTCGCGCTACTGGGGAATTCTGGAAGTCCCATAGGAAGAGCGAGAGCTCTTGTTAATGCTGCGCGTTGTGCCCAAGTAGGCAATGTCTTTGTCTCCTCAAGTGCTAGCATATATCCTCGGGACATGGCCAACAGGTCGTTGTGCTTCATCTTGGGCTCATAATCACAGAGCCGTCTTAAACGCACACACCGCTCACATCTTGGCCGCACCTCGTCGCATTTGACCTTCTTGATGCGACATGTATAACACCCGTTCTTTGAGCGACGGGCCTTTTGACGAGGCCTGACGGTGGAGTAGCTGTGGTCCATGGCAAATAAATCAATTTTGCGGTTCACAACTCGCACTCTGCGGCTGGTCTGACTGACGCTTTGACTCGCGTTCGCAGGGATATCTGGAAGCTAGAATCCAGAATGATTCTGTCACTTCGTGAGAAGAGAAGAAGTTGTTCCTTAGTGGTATAATCAACGCCCTTTTGTGGGCCTACAAGATCGTTTCGCCATGGGAGCCTGTATGAAGGAAAGGAGGCCCGTGAGATGCTTCCTCGTGCACCATCACTGCGGCTGAGTTGCCGACCGTCGGCAGCTCAGCTGTTGGTGTGCCTTTGTCTCTGCCTTGTCAGCACCCAGGATGTACTCCGGAGTGTTGGGGATGAATGGCTAAAATGCTCCGCACGACGCTAGCAGAAACCGACGGTCGCTAATGATGGCTGGAGACCCAATCAAGACGATGAGATCATATTAGCCAATCGAATACTCCCACTTTTAAGATCAGAAAAGCCTCCAAACGTCGATGTCATAGGAGATATATATTCATCTAAAGCTGCTCAGCGTTCGATTCATGTCTTCACCCGCAAAATAGGCCTTTTTTCACTATCTCAACATTCTTCTGCTCATAATCCGCATGCTCTAGATTGTTAGACATGGCTAACAAGGTCGACTTCGAACAAGCGCGGCAGCTTGTCAACACTCACCTTGACGACCTGAGCTCGCAACTCCGCACAGTCAACAAGGCAATCCATGAAAACCCTGAGCTTGCTTACAAAGAGTTTGCCGCACACGACGCAATTACTTCCTTCTTAGAGAAATTGGGTTATGACGTAAAACGCAAGACTTGGGGCCTTGACACGAGTTTTGAGGCCACAATTGGCTCGGGAGGGCGCCAAGTTGTTGTGTGTTGCGAGTACGATGCTCTGCCAGATATCGGACATGGCTGTGGTCACAACCTGATCGCCACGTCGTCTCTGGCTGCATTCCTGGGTGCGGCCCATGCTCTGTCCAAGTTGGGCTTTCCAGGCCGCTTGAGAATTCTGGGAACGCCTGCCGAAGAGGGAGGTGGCGGCAAGGCAAAACTAATTGACGCTGGCGCATTTAGCCCGGCAGAGGATATTGCTGCGTCTATAATGGCCCATCCCATATCCGTCAATCTGTTCAAAGGATCGAGGGATGGCAACGTCTCTGGAGTAGCTGGATTCGATCTCATTGCCAGCCACAAGTTCCGCGTCGAATTCCGCGGGGTAACAGCGCATGCGGCTGGTGAACCGTGGAACGGCGTCAACGCTCTAGACGCTGCTGTTGCCGCTTATAACAATGTGTCTCTTCTACGTCAACAGATCCGTCCCGATGAGAGAATCCATGGCGTGATTGAGGTCGGCGGGACGGTGCCAAATGTGATTACCGACTACACGCGCATGAACTGGTATGTCCGGAGCCCTACCAGCAAGCGCGGAGAGCTGTTGGTGGAGCGAGTAAAGGCTTGTATAGAGGCAGCTGGCGTAGCAACTGCTTGCAAGGTTAATTATATCCCGTAAGTGATGTTGATCTTAATTGGACTACTACATTTGCTGACCAAACTAGAGCTGCGACGTATGAGCATGTCATTTCCAATCCCACACTCTGCAAGACGTATGTCGAGGATATGGGTAAACTTGGTGAGACGGTCGAAATAACGTTACCTGAGAGCTTCAATGCCTCGACCGATATGGGCAATGTGACTCACGTGGTGCCTGGCATCCATGCTGGGTTCGGGATCCAGACAGGGCCGAATGTCGCTCTGCATAGCCGTGAATTTGCCGCGGCTGCAGGTACAGATGAAGCTCACGAGGTGGCCATAAAGAGCGGGAAGGGCATGGCAATGTTGGCGCTTAGGGTTCTGGTTGACGATGCTATTGCCGAAACTGCAAGGGCTGATTTTGACAAGCGATATGAGTAGAGAGGAAATGTAGCTCGCTCATAGGAGTCGAAGTTGATTGACGCATGATTATGCAAATATTTCGTGAATATATTAAGCCCATTTTCAAGTCTAACTCGAAGGGCTCCGCTAGTATTCTTCCCGAATATCGCAGGCATCGTCCGTAGACATGGGACATTGCCGTAATAGCAAGGTTGCAATATCGAAACTTGAAGTAGTATTTTCTTACAATCACTACCACTCACGCATGTAATCTTAGGTTGGGCAAATGAACGTATTTGATAATACTCGCGTACCAGAATTTGAATCGGTTACAGAAAAATGCACAGCATTCTCAATTGGGCAGCCCCCAGATCTAGAACCCTAGTATCCCGCCAAACTAGATTATATCCGCTTGCTAGAAGTGGCACGGCTGTATCAAGTCTGTTGGTCTGCGTATGACCCATGTCCGAACTGAAGCGTTTGGGCTGCACTGCCCATTTTCTCTATTCCCCTCACCTCTGCGAGTTCTGGCTGTTATTTTTTAAATTTGTAAAACGCAAGAAGAAAAACCCCTCAATAAATAAGCATATCGATCTCCATTGGACCAGACAAAGATTAAGAATATCAAAAATTTGACAAAATCCGTCTCCCTTTCCTAAAGCGTCTACCGAGAGGCTCAATTCGCTTTCGCTTCGAAATGCGCCTTCCAATGAGATGCAGCGTAGCATCCCCGTGTTAGACGGAATGGCTTGCTCCCACAAGGCACAAGAGGCGCCGCTCGAAGCAACGATGGGACGAGCCGATGGGCCTCAGCCCGGGGTCTCCACATTGAAGGATGTGCCGTGGGGTTAGAGGCGCATTTGCCGCTGTGACAGTGTCAACCCGATGCAGCAAGAAAATTCGAGCTTCCGAAGCGGATAATTCATGTTAATGCTGGGTTGCAAGTGCGCCCATTTGTTTTGATCTAGATGCAATAACTATGGAAATTACTACGAGACTATAAATCTCAAAGCAAGGGGAATCGCGCAAAGGGGAATGGCGAAAGCCTTCATTAACAGCCTCTTAATGCCAGTCGTTTCCGCCCTCACCATAGTCTGTGTGCTCGGAAACTTAGATGTCGATCCCTTCCTGGCTCCCCTGCCAGCACCGCGGAGCATCAGTCGCAATTGGGATATAGCGCGCAAGACGACTCCGGTTCCCGGCCGAAATATCTAGATCAAGAAGGAACGAAAGATCTTCGCGCTGGGCAGGGGAAGAGGCGAGGGGCTCTAGTGTTGCTTATTCGCGATGGCATAAACTGGTGATATAAATAACTCCTCTACCCCAAGAGGCGTACAGATCAGTTGCTCGTCAGTGGTGTTTTTTTTCTGACGCAAAAGTAAATCACAACCAAAATGAAGGCTGCTTTTCTTCTTCTCGCTGGAGCTGCGCTGGCTACCGCCCAGACCGTTTACTTTATTCGTCACGGCGAGAAGCCCAGTGATGACGATGATCCCAATTTGAGCGCCCAGGGAGTGCAGCGCGCTCAGTGTTTGAGAAACGTGTTTGGCGCCAGTTCCAGTTATAACATTGACTATATTATCGCCGAGAAACCCAAGGGTTCGTGAGAAATGCTCTCTCATTGAATGGCAAATCAGCTAATCGAGTCGGTATAGATGGTAGCCGAATTCGCGCTCTCAACACTGTCACTCCTTTGGCTCAAGACCTTGGTCTGACTGTTGACACAAGTTGCGGCAAGACCAAGTCCGACTGCGTTGCAGACCTTGTCGACAACTACAACGGCTCAGGCAATATTCTCATCTGGTAAGCTTAAGTCTTCAACGTTCACTTCTCGTACGGTTTGTAAATGAATACCACTAACGCTGAGCACCCAGTTGGGAGCACAACGAACTTACCAACATTGCTGAGGCTTTAGGCGTCAAGAAGGCTCCTGATTACCCAGATGATTCGTTCAACTTGATCTGGACCGATCCTCTGCCGTACAATAGTATTACTAGCATCACATCTGAGAACTGTCCTGGTTTGGACAACTAATTAATTGATACCAAATGGTGATGGAGATATAATGAGGCCGACCATGATAGGGGCAGTATATATTAGGTTATGTCCAATAGTCGCACCCAGACCCACAATCAACATATGCAGCAGCGAACTGTTGTTTTCTGCAATCAAGAAACCTTCACTATATTTCCCCCCCTCCTGAACCCTTCTGGCCACAGCTAATTACAACTTGACATGTGGCCTCCCATACACTGGCAGTACTGCCTAGTTCCAGCGATTGAGTTTATCCTGTTCTGAGTTCGCGTTGAAGTGGCCTGAAGCTTGGCCATGGAATGGTCTCTAAGCGCAAAAACAACCGTCGACGCACCGACGAGGGAATAGACATGTAGCTGGACTGCATGGAACTATGCAATTTATTTCCACTGGTGGAGGGTAGTAGTTTTCTTGAACATCTTGTTGCTCAGTAGCGGGAGCAGCATTAACAAAGGTAGCCATGCCAATGGCCATAAGATAAAAGATATTCTTGCACAGCATGTCGTAGAGAATTGTTTTGTTTTGTTAAAATGATGATTTGATTATTAGAATGATGGAAGATAAATTCTTGTCAACAAGGGAATGTGCAGCCCTTATATACAAATACAGACAATACATAAAAGCTGCGAGAGTAATGTTGTCCAAGAAAAAGAAAAAGGAAATGACGACGAATTCGGCTACTAACGGGTAATAATGTCTCGGACGTATGCTCGTTGTCTTGTCGATACTGACGCCGTTAATTACGACTAGGGCTTTCTAAATTGCTACGTCAATTCGATTCACCGAGCGTAGGTGAGTCAAACAAAGTGGAGTTCTAATTCATAAATAGACTCATTAAGTCTACGCTCTACGCCTAGTGTCGTATACATTACTACGATGCTAAAAATCTATTTGAGTTATATATATAAGTCCTTCTTGTTCTAGATGCGTATAAAAGCCCCCATGCCCTAATATCACCATCATGACGGGTGCTTGTAGAAACCTCTGCACTACTTGCATCTCATACCTGGATGCAACTTTTTTTTTATCATCGTCATGGCCTTTATGGTTCCTACGGTGTGACACAGAGACAGTTCCAAAGCGTATACAGTTGTCGCATAAAAAGGCCGAGCGGCAAGCCGAGCGACAAACCGGCGTTAGCAGTGAAGTAATCCCAAGGCTCCATCGAGATTTCTGCCTGCCCTGTTTCAAATAACTAGTATATAATCCGCACACTGCTCTGTAATCATCTCCTACCGTGTTTCACTCTGCCGCGTCTTTTCACTCTGCCGTGTCTTTTCACTCTGCCGTGTCTTTTCACTCTGCCGTGTCTTTTCACTCTGCCGTGTCTTTTCACTCTGCCGTGTCTTTTCACTCTGCCGTGTCTTTTCACTCTGCCGTGTCTCGCTCTACCGTGTTTTACTATGCTGTATATTCCCATTTAATTCCATCCTCTTGCACTATAGTTGGGGTCGAGTATAATGACCTTGTACAGGCAATGAAAGGACAAGATAGAAGGGAGGAGGTCAGCTACTGGAAAAAGCTTGGAGATAGCCGATTCTTTCACCAACTCAACCGTCATGCTTGGCAGATCAACTGCGAAGATTGAAGTTTCTTCATCAAGTTAAGGAAAATAATTGGCAGCCTCAATAGATAGCTCGTAGTTTGGAAACATCATCGCATAAAAATGTTTGATGCGAGAGCACATGAATTCGAGAGCTCTATTCTCGATAACCTGTCCATATAATATTTAGCATTGGTCGTAGAAAGATATTGGAGTGACGTGTATCGCAAAATTTCTGAGTCAATGACACGAGAAGCTGCGCTTCACTGATATGCCATCAGCTCAAGTTCCCCTTAAAGCATTGTAGTTTACCAATCATCAGACAATAGATAGCAGATCAAGTATTGATGCGTTGTACAAGCCTGTTACAATCAACATTGGCATCAACTAATTCCCAGGGGCAACTAGTCGAAAGGGTAAGGATGGAAGAGCCGATTCGAATATCGTGAAGAAGTGTTAAAGATATATAGTTATTTCGTTCATGGCTTAGGCAAATAGAGGAATTCCCTCTAGCCCTCTTTGAGTTGGAAATATAGATATGGCGCAGCTGGGTAGCGAGATTCGTGTAACAGTCGAAAGTAATGTGACAGCAGGCTAGCGCTTCAAATCAACTTGCAGGTTGATGAGCAGGCAGTGGTTTCTGGCAACCATTGACTCAGGTTGTTATATAATTAATATATGAATCACAAAGGTTAATTGCCAGTAGGGTTGTTTAGAATATGCTTATGGTAAGTGTATAAACTTGACCAAAATATTTATTTGTAGCTATATGTTATGAATCCTTCTGAACCCAACTATGTGTAGCAAAGGTTGTTAAAATAATTGCGGGTTGGATATCCATAACCTGCTAAAAGGAATAGCCGACATCATAAATCACAATCATTTTGCATGAATGCATATATTATCCACTTATCAAATACTCCATAGCGCAGGGGACAGTGCCGGGTTTCCCGTTGAGAACTGATGAGACGAACAAAATTAACTCACTATTCAACTTCACCATCGCCCGCAGCTTACACTTAACACGTAAAATTGTCAGATGGCGCGCAGGAATTAAAAAAGATGTGCGTTGCATAATATTTGTCAGATTTTAAAAGCAGAAGAAAAGCACCGGTTAGTACAAGTTTCCTAAGCATGGCAAAATAGAACATCTATGTAGTATCTCGCGCCGGAGTTTAAGGATGAAGCTCGGGAAAGTTTGGCAAGGGTTAAGTGCACCACTAGGGCTGAAATTGTGTATTGAGTTGTGGAGCTCGAACATAGGGTCGCACACTGTATAAACTATGAGCATGAGCGGTGGGGGGTCAGTTGAGGCACTTACGCAGCCCTGCTGTTTTGGGCGATGATCATCAAAATTTAGAGCATCGAGGACAAATATTCTGTAGCTGAAACCTTTAGAAGTCGAAATAAATGCATCCGTACTTCTAATGATAAACGGTTGGTTAAGCAGAAAAGGTGCATTAGTCAACCGACTGCTAATGAGAAGAGCGCCCGAGTTTCAGCACTTCCCGTATTCTTTTTTTTCCTATGAGAATTAGCCATAGGGTTGAATATAGGAGTGCGGAGTTTTGGCTGTGAAACTAGTTTCCTATTCTCCGAATTCACTTGCTCGCTGCCATATATGGCGGGCGCTTCCTTCCTATTTAGGCAGGCTAATATAGAGCAATTTAGCATGATAACGGCCCACAACGATCGTTTTCATGAACGATTTTCATAGCCTCTATGATCCTTGAGGTATCTGCTGCGCGCCCGCATATATGTCAAAACAATAGAGCAGACTCATTGCTGAGACACAAGTAAATTTGCATCCGTCTAACAGTGCAACATACCGTGATTTGCCCGTATTCCGATGCTTTGGAACTTCGACACGGTAATAACGTTTCTATGAGGAATACAGTATGAATTGATGGTCTCCACGCTGGCAAGCTGATGTGAGCGCTAGATTTGGGCTCGAAAAGCTCTTATAAGCACTATACGCCAGGATGAACTTTCCATGGGACGCCCTATGAGCTCATCAGATGATTAGGTATTGAGTGTAGTGAGAAGTTTCCATTGAAATATATACGTAACTAAGATCTGTTGTCGTCTTCTTGATTTTATTTAAATTATCGCCTCCCCCAGTCCCACGACTTGTGGTACAAGGATCGGTGAGAAATCGTAGGTCATATAACGTTCCATGGTAACCATTAGTACCTCGTTCACGCAAACTATTTAATCTTTTACAAAACAGTACTTTTGATCTTTGATAACCGCAGCTAGGATACCTGACTAGAAATATAAAGGAAAGCCATACCAATAAATAGCCTTCTCTAGCTTAACATATACTCTATCATCATGGATCCCGAACCCCCAAGCGGCGTGGATATCTCGCGACCGTCTGTCGCTCGAATGGTATGCATTAAACCTATGTATATGACCAAGATGGAAATGATACTTGATTTAATCTAACTTGGAGCAAGTACGATTTCTATCTTGGTGGCAAGAACAACTATCCTTCAGATAGGGCCGCCGTTGCTGCGGTTAAAGAGGCTCTCCCAAATATTATCGAACTTGTTGCTGAAGGCCGCCATTTCCTGCGCCGTGTAATCCGCTACATGTGCCACCAAGGTATCGATCAATTTATCGATATTGGTTCAGGTCTGCCCAGCGCAGACAACACACATCAGGTGGCTCAAAGAGTTAATTCTAATGTTCGCGTCCTCTACGTCGACATCGACAATGCCGCTGTTACTCATGGTCGACAAATTCTCAGCGGAAATCCCTCAACGGCATTTATTCAAGGATCAGTACTCGAACTAGAGGCAATTCTGAACCACCCAGAAACACGGAATCTTATTGACTTCTCTAAGCCGGTCGGTGTGGTAATGATGGGACTGCTACATTTCTTCTCCATAGAAACCGATCAAGGTATTCTCAAGACCTTACAAGAAAATTTAGCTCCCGGAAGCTTGATAAGTTTTACTCATGGAGTATTGGACTATCAAAACAAGGAGGCAGTGGAGGATCTTCTCGCTGCTTATGCAAGGACGCCCACGCCGTTGATTATGCGAACAATGACGGATATCGGGAAAATCATGGATGGATTCTCTTCTGCAGAACCGGGGCTTGTATTGATACATGATTGGAGGATGGATATGGCCGAAGAGGGAGAGCCTGAACCTTCTAGGTCATGGATATGGGCTGGAGTTGTCTTAACTACATAGTGATTTATTTAAGTGGAATGATACTAGGAAACTATAATTCCAGTGTAATGGGTCAATGTAAGTAAATAAATGATCCTGAATAGAACTTCTTCATTGGAAAGCATACTGTTACGTGATTTTGCTTCTTCATATGATATCTCAAACTCACAACGTTAACCTAGAGAAGAAAATATACTTGGTAGGCAGCTTACCTTAGAAGAAAAGTATATCGTAGACACTAATGAGGATTTTATGCGGTTGGTCACATTTCTATATCAGCGCCTTTGGATGTTGTGACGATCCGGTCTATACTCGAGAGTATAGGGTAGGTTCCCAAGGTAATAAACCAGTGATCTAGTTTATGTTGGCAGAGAGATCAGGGTGTAAACGGTGTTGAGCAATCCTATCACGTAGCTAGTAGAGTAAATAGAAGTTCCAAACTTATATTCAATCTGAGTGCTATGTTAACGACTGACTATCTAAGCTATCTAATGAGTGTATTGTTTGTTGACTTATATAGTAAGTCGTTTCTTGTGGATCACGGTTGGATCACGATGCATTAGATCACTTTGGATCACGAGTGGTGAGCCTGACAAGGTAGTGCGCAAGAGCGATCCTCTTGTGATTGGTTCTTTCATCCGAGCTTTATCCGATGTGTTGTTGGGTCGTGACAGATGTCTGATAATAAAAACTTTAGTCCAAATTGACTTTTGAATGCGAGGTGACAACTCAATAATCGTCTTCTTAACCATGTCTTCTCCATTTAAGCCATACAATTAGCTTCAATACGAACGTTGATTTGATCGTAGACAAGAACTATTATTAAACTATTACACTAGGGCACCAAATACATATTCACTCGGTATTACGGCTCTCCTAATAGCTTTTTTTTTTAAAAAAAAAATAAAAAACTAAGAAAAGGAAAACTTTCTCAGTCCCACAAATCCCAAGCAGAGAGCCGATGAAAATGGCTTTAAGATTGCTCAGTCATTGATTCAAGTTCGGTTGCTGTCATTTTCAATTGCCGATCTCAATGTTTTTAGCATCCTACACATTTGCAGCTTTGGCCACTAAGAAACATATAAACACGGCACCCTCATCGTCTCTCCGCATTACCAACTGTCTGACATATCCAATTAATAATGCATTAATAAAGGTGTTTCAACAAAAAAGTATTGAAAGCTTTCTAATTGTCAACGTTACAAAGTCCGCAAAAGCGCGTAGTGCCGCTGGCATAATTCGTTGGATAATAAAATACGCTAACGGTTTATAGTAACATTATCCGCCAAGACTTTTGGATTTGGGTATAAGTCAGGAGAGCATGATAATACTCTTGTTCGAGAACGGCGGAGAACCGACAAGACGTTGGTACAAGACGTTGGTAAATAGGCAAACAAGGTAGAGATTTACAGTAGGTGGATCAACAACATGCGTTTGTGATTATATTTGGAATTAGTGTTATTTTGAGGGTTGGCGGAGTACAGTAGTCTTCATGTAGTTCTTTCGGCTGGAACCCTTGGCAAAGCCATTGACTTGTGATGTTAAATAGCAGGCAATCTTCCTCTTGAAATGGAAAAATGCTTTTCAAACAACAAACTTGAACAACAACGCCAAAATCTAAAACCCCAACAGTTCCTTCAATTTGAAAACAAAGAACCTCCAGTAGCCCAACAAACAACAATGTCGTCCTTCAAGAGTTCCGTCAGTGTTACTCATATCGGCACTGCCACCGCCCTTCTTCAAATCGATAATGTTACTTTCTTAACTGATCCCTTCTTCTCGCCTTCTGGTACTGAATGGGATCTTCCCATCGTCTTGCTCAAAGTGTCTCAAGACCCTGCCATAAAGCCTGAAGACCTCCCCCCTATTGACGCCGTCCTCCTCAGCCACGAAGACCACCCCGACAACCTCGATGAGATCGGCCGTCAGGTTCTAGAGGGCAAGAAGGTCTTCACCACCAAGGATGGTGCCAAAAACATCGGCGACAAGGCCATCTGCACGGGTCTCGCTGCCGGCGATAAGACTACTCTCGTGGCGGGAGGCAAGACCTTTGAAATCATTGCCACACCGGCAGAGCACGCTCCGGTAGGCGAGTGTATTGGCTTCATCGTCACCTCTCCTGAGTTTGGAACGACTGGTGGTCTCCCCAATGCTATTTACTTCTCTGGTGATACCATCTATAACGAAGATGTCGCCAACAGCCTCAAGGGCTATCACATCAGCCTTGCTTTGCTCAACCTCGGTAGGGCAGCTGTCACCTTTGAAGGACCTGAGCCTCTGGCAATTACCATGGATGGAAAGCAAGCTTCACAATTGATCAAAGATGCCAACGTCGAGAATGTCGTACCGATGCACTTCGAGGGATGGGGCCACTTCAGTGAGGGTCGGGACCCAGCCACAAAAGCTTTTGCGGAGGCAGGTGTTAGTGAAAGAGTCTTTTGGCTGCCCCGCGGTGAGCGCAGGGTTATCTTTTAAATATTAACTGTTTCCGATAAGCAGGAGGGGTTGTGAATTAAGTTTTTGAAATAAGGTTGCATCTACACTATGCATTGGCTGTAGCGAGGAATATATGTAGAGAGCATTGAATTAGATCTGTGCAATTCAATATCATACTCCATCATCATCCAATATATACTGAGCAATATAATCGTATCCTCTATCCCTGATACTATCAATCACCCTCTCACACCATGATATTAGTTCATGGTCATAAAAGTGGTTATAGCGAAGGAATTGATAGGCTATTCTGGTTGGTAGTGTCGCGGATATCGCTCCAAAGAGTCTCATTTCATCTTGAACCAGATACTCAATGCTCTGAAATATCCACGTTGACATCTGGATTGCCACTTCCGTAATTATAGGGCTCTCAGGGCTCTCTCCATTAATTAATAAGGATTCATCTCTGAGCTCTGGATAGTCCTCTCTCAATTTTCTGATGTATACGATGCACATTATCCAGAAAGTCCAATAATGGGTCATAGAGTTGGCTGTAGTAATATCGGGGAACCATACGTGGGATTTCTCGGGGCCTTTGCCAAGAATGCGAAATGACGGTTTGTTGGTGAGACATTGGAAAGATACGTTCCAAGTGACAAGGGCACCGAGAAGGTCCTTGAGGGCTTCAAAGACTGAAAATGGTGAACCTGAGTGAAGAGAGGCGTATTTTAACTGATCAATCGCCACCAATATAGAAGGAATCGCCGTTGCTTCTGTCATAAGGGCATGGAACGAGTTTGCTTTGACATGCTGGAACGGAATTGTCCTCCATTCGTGTGAGGCGAGAAACGTGGGCTGTTTATTACGAATCGAATGAATAATCTATTCAACAGTCAATAACCAGTAAAATTCCAGACTAAGAGAAAAATGATTTCTCACCATAGCAGGGCGAAGACCAATAAAAATTCTATGGGACGGGCCGGAAGAATAAGCTTCTGGGCAATGTAGCTGGATAAGATCGCTTAAACCGGCGGCATGAGCCGCGCCGCTAGAGACGGACGTCGGTAGAATAAGCTATAAAACGCCAACCCCGTCAGTTTCTTGGCAATAAGTAGTAATACTGCAGGCAAGAGACTAAAGAGTTTGGTACGTACTTCCGAGATCATTAGGCACATGATGGCCACCGCCAAAACGTCAGAATCAGACGTGTGTATCTGATGCAGACTGTTATGAAGGGAATGCAATGCGGAGCAGTGCGCAGTCAGAGCATCTGAGATCGGCGCTATCCCGTTACGGCCTCTAGCGAGAATGGATACACCAAGGGCCTTCACTGATGAAGACAGAGCCATCTCATACCGCCGAGTCATTGACAGAACTGGCAGAAGCTCAATCCAGGCTCCACATACGCGGGGATAAATATCCACGTCCCAGTTCATAAAAGCAGAAGTTCTGGAGAGCATGGTTGGTGAAAAGTTCTGCACAACTAAGGAGATGATATCCTGGAAAGGCCAGGCCAGTGACTGCCTCACCACCACCGGCTCATTCCTAACAACCGGCCTGACCTCTTCTATTACTTCGTCGCCGCTGCCCGTGGAAGTAATATTTCGCGGCTTTGTGCAGTCGCCTCGTCTCTTTCCGACTTTCCCATCCTTCCGCGCTTTGGACTTTGTCGATGGTCCTATAGACAATTGTGATGGTATGAAGACGAGGTCATACTGATACCCTCCACACTTAATCTTCGTTCCTACACACTGAGAGCATGACGGGCGCTTTCCATCACACTGGAAACACCATACTTAGTAAATGATTCCGAGATGTAAGACGTAGATTTCAGATGACAGAGGCATCTCCAAACTGGGCAAATTCGATGCACTTACCCCCAGCTTTCTTGCCCGGCACGTATGGCAGACGGTCAACTTCCGAACCTTCATGGTGCTTGCCTTACAGTGTTGGATTCCAATATAGGCAATATACAACGAACTGCTCGTTCAAGATAGAAGCATTAGCCGACGGACCACGCTTTTAGCTGGCGATGGCTGAAGGGCGTTGACATAATGTGGAGCCGTTTATACGGACCGGAAAGGCAAGCCGAAGACCGATGGCTGGTGGCCGGCGAGCTGATTGGGGAAATCTGATTCGACACTAGGCTCATTGAGGGAACAAAAACCGCCAAGTCACGCCAGTTAGACGCTTGTTCTATGGGGGTCCGTAATGTTTGTGCCTTTGACAGCTTAATAATAGAAGCTTTGCACGATAAAGGTGCGTAAGGGCGGCAAGATTACAGCTATCAACTATCAGGTTGTTTTATGGAGGCTATCTTCCTTGAAAGAACCTATAAGGTAGATTCTAGCGTCTCAGCCACCTATCGCTCAACTCACAACACCCTGGTATAAGGCTATTGCTGCTGCTAATTTGTAGAACCAGATGTCATAGACTTGTACAATGTTACACAGGATTCTCTCGTGTTGGACGCGATATGTGGTTATAAGGGATAACTTCACGTCATTTTGAAACGTAATATAGAAATTAAATTTCCTGATTACTGAACAATATCTTCAGCTCGTCTTGGCGCGAATCAAGTGGGCCACTTACTGCCTACTACAGGATCGTATACTTCGCATTCCGTATTAAGCATATACGGCGAAATGATGCGTGATCTCCGACATCTCCGTTGATATAGTCATGACAATACTATCCGATGCCGAGTTGCTCTCCCGAAGGTTTTTATTACCAATATGCCCCCAAAGTAGATCGCCACAGCGTCAAATTTAAACTTACTGTCATCCCCTGCTGCCTTCAGTTTGACGACCTTCCGGTTTACCTCTACCGCTATCGCAGAAAGATAGTAATTGCATTAGGACACTTACACCGCAATTTCCTATAGTTCCTAAGTATGAAAAGAATTTCTTTCTTGGTGGGTTTCTAATCAACACACAAGAATTCATACTTCAAACAGCCTACACTGTATCAGCAGCAAACTATTTGGATTTCGTCAGATCCTTTCACCGGATTTGGCGTCTTGTTCTTTTCTCTTTCCTAGGGGTTTCAAAATTGAAACAGATTATAAACCACACGCTAAATCGGAGTTCAGCGTTTTAATTTTTCCAGTTCGCTATTTTCACCACCAACTTTTACTCCGTACGGATGAAAACAAATAATCCGACACCGGTGATATTATGTCCGACACCATCCGCGCTGTATTCGAACAGCGCGAGGATGAAATGTCTAATGTCTATTTTACTAATACTATTTCTGTTTCAATTATTCTTAAATGAATACCACCAGTTATATACATTACTATTTATGATTAAATCTCGCCCCATAAATTCAGCATGCTTTCATAGCCTTGGAAGGATGGTTCTCCGTTTAGGTATCAAAATATATCGACAATCAGTCAATTAGCGGTCTGTCTTACTCGAAACTTCCGCTTCCAACTGTCGAAAACTTGAGACCTCACCTTGCTTGCATAAATGTGATCGGCGCTAATTGCCAGGTCGGGTAATACATGGAAATGTGAGTTTGTCCACGCATGTAGCAAACGTTCATTGAGTGAATCGGTCTATCAGCGCATCGATATTTTCGCGGGCACTGGACTGTTGAAACCATTATTTCTCATTATATACTTTTCTTAACATTGGATGCTTCTACTTGTTGAATATTGGAGAACATGAATATCAACAACACAGTGTTCTCCCTTTGAGGTAAAGCGAATTCTTTTCCTCCTACCCTAGCTGTTAGCTTGCCACGCGCTTCAAAAAGAGCCGAGGAGACTGAGGGAGAGAGTGTTACAATCGCGCCAGCTCTACCAATACATATGTGAACTAGAGTAATTCAATACCATACTTATACCATGTTTTGAAAGAGCCCTTGTGGCACTTGTATTTTTATGGACCCATGGTAGAAAAATAACGACATCAACGTGTCATCACGGCTTGCGATTATGTGGATTCTCTGGTTCCCCCCACTGTCTTTATAGTACCATTTGGTTCAAAATCATCGCATTTGTAAGCTTTAGAAATAATATACTTCCGTTGTTACGTTTTGAATCAAAGAGAAATATCTTCTCAATATAAGTTAAGTTAAGTATTTGCTTCCTTACAATAATGGATGGATTATATAGTATTTGGCTAAGAAAACCAACTTAGATCATGAATCTGCCCATCTTCATTCGGCCAATCGCTTCTTGTACACACCGCCGGTTGATGTAGAGGATGCTTGGAGTGAGCCCAGCCACATCCCTACCCAGCCTTCCACCATGCCAAGTGATAGGATTACAATATTCTCTCCAATATAAAAAATGCGCAAGCTTTGCCTCTTCTGCTATTTCATATACCATAACACGCAACCTTGCCATATTTAGTGCAGCTACCACAGCATTACATAATAGAGCTACTCATTCATGGGGGCTATAGACCACAAAGGTCATGATCTTAGGCATAAGGATTGTAAGTGGGTCCAATATCATGATGACCGTGTTCATAAAATTTTACTGGCTTCGGCCATATCCAAGAAATAGAGATACTCAATATCAAGCTGTTAAAAGCAGCAGATTCACCTACCTCGATATAAACTTCCTGGTATAACCTTTAGACAGTATGGACCATTAGTGAATGCATATATTTAGCTAAAGATTCTGACTAGATCTGTAGCACACAGCGGCTCAAATGTGTCTAACGCTGAACTCCGATGATAAGTCAACAGTGACAGTTCCAGTCCATTTATTTCTCCTTACATCGGTATCTAACTGCTCCTTGCTGAACAGGGCTTTATCGTGCTCTGGGCCTGTCCAAGAATATATCAGGCCGTGCTCACGATCAGCAAAATCATATCGTCTAATGCCGTCTTCCACTTGAACTGTTCAACGTCGATTCTTAAGAACATTAAACAGCATATCTCTGGCCTGATTCTCAACTGTGATCTTTGTGTTACCCATTTTTGGTGATGTGCCACTATAGGTTTGACTTCCACGCCATTGGATAGGCACACTCTCTGGTGGTTCCATTTCGGTAGTTTTTCGTTGATATGAATTATATTATGTTAATGAGGTATTTATAATTGACTATGGCCTTATGGGAAAAGAATAGTTGTGCTTGAAGTGCGAAAACAAGCATGTAATACATACCTACAAAAAAGTATAATTGAATAATACTGTATTCAGGGTGACGTAGTACACATCGCGAATACAGCATGATCCTCCCAACATGTATTGATTCTAAATTCAAAGTTTTCTACTATGGCCTTGTTCATTCCAGAGTCCTGAAATCTGCTTAATGCCATGACGTTGAACTTCAAGTTTATAGTTAAAGACGTTGCTACTTAGCAAATCGAGGCTAATGGTTCAGCTCCTAGCCGGGGACCTCAAGTTTGGCATGTGCATGATTTCGTATACTCGTCTGAATATGAATCAATATACAGGCTCATTATCAACAGACTTTATTTTCCTACTTCGGACAAGCAGAACAGAGACTTACCGGCTGGAGGGCGATGTGCACCCCGCACCCTATAACAATGCTGCCAGCCAAAGACTCAGTAAGTTAGGATGTGTAAAAGCCATATAAACGACAATCTCTTTTCAGTCGCCTAGAAGATATAGGGGAGCTTGAGGTGCCTGCAGAGGTTGGCGTTTGCTAATAAGCAAAGTATTCTGAAGTAGCCTTCTTTGTATTAACCAATGTACTAAGGAAGTAGTGCTACAAAAACACCCGCCTAGCGGAGTAATGAAACGGCCTATAAACTCAATCAATTTTACCTCTAGAGTACCTAACAGAAAGGCCGGTCCTGACAAGGAGTTTTTTTTCCTTCAATTTTCTTTTTTTTTTATCTCTGTCATATCTTGTCCATGTCTTGCCTACAAGTTCCTGAGTAGAGCCATAGCCTAGGCTTCTATTCACCCCGCTTCACCCCGGTCACATGAACTTGGTCAAGCCTGAAAGCATACTGCATTATCTTCGTAGATATTGATGTTTCATAAACACCGGTATGGATAGCTTTACTCCTCTATACGTCGTGCAGGGAGGGTG
Source organism: Trichoderma arundinaceum (assembly GCA_025919625.1). NCBI lineage: Eukaryota > Fungi > Ascomycota > Sordariomycetes > Hypocreales > Hypocreaceae > Trichoderma > Trichoderma arundinaceum. The sequence continues at coordinate 684,454 of JAMQTF010000002.1, forward strand.
TCTTATTTTTAAATAGGCTGGACTTCGTAAGCATTGGTAGATGCTGAATACCCCTGTCGGATATTTCCGGCATAATGCATCATCTTCTCGGCCTCTTCCTGATTCACGCTACAGCTTACTGCGGGGCGCTTCTAAAAAACCACCCTCCAATGTTCGTCTTCAACCATCGCCTGGCCCTCGACTACGCGTACGCCGGACACGAATACAGGTAAATTATATATAACTACTAATCCACTCACCGAGGAGCAGACCTTGCAAATTTAGTGATTCATAAAGCTCGGTGTCCAGATCACGAAGCCAGACGCTTAATAAAGCACCAACTTCCACCGGTACCAGCACCAAGCCAGCATAATCATGTTCCAGCAGCGTTTCCTGTTTCAACCAGTATTTCATCATCCAGCTGAAGTGCCATCGAAGGGACTCTCTATGGATAGGCTACCGTCGGAGCTGGTTGGGCTGATATGTCATTGGATCCATGCGGATAGGGCGACCATATCCAAGCCAGTTAACCCGGGACGTCAGGGTCGATGGGGGTTCTCATTCACAGGCAACTGCACGCAGTTCTCGAGAACACTTGCCAGGCTGTCCCTCGCGTCAAAACGTTACCGTCAAATCGCTTTGCCATATCTCTACTCGTACATTGTCGTCACGGAATATGACAAAGTGCAGCTGCCCGTCTTCGTCAGTTTGCTATGCCACCACCCGGAATTGCGACCTCTGGTGAAGGAGATTGATATCCAATCTCTCCCACGGGCTTTCACAGTCAACGTAGAGGCTATGGGCGCTACATTTAATGACGCCGCTGCCCAGTTTGGCATTGCTCCCCTTGTGTCTTGGAGTCCCACAGATTGCTCTGAGGGCTGCAGCGAGCAATGCCATCAGTGCGTGCATTTCAGACGCCTGCTCATCCTACTATTCTTGCTCACACCCAGCATGGATCGCCTGAGCATGATGCCTCCCAACCACTTTTACCTCAGCGAATTGGCTGACGTGACATGGAAGGCAATAGGGTCGAAGGCGGCCTCTCCATGTATCACCCCAGCACTCACGTCACTACAACACCTGTGGGTACCAGGAGCACAGCCAGTGTCTCTGAACATGAAAAAGCTTGAGCCTCAGGAGATCGGCCTACAATTAAGCGGATGGCTTACTCCAAGCCTCCGCACTCTGCGACTTCGTAATACATGCATATTCCATCCTCTTCCTGAAGGCATTCGGCTGGACAACCTGAAAGAAATCATCTTAGATGTTGCGCTTTTAACGTCCCCAGGTCTGTTCACTCTAATATCAGCTTGTAAGTCCTTGGAGAGCTTCTACTTCCACTCTAGGGGAAGCTCAAGGGTTTTCCCAGACGGCTATGGGATGGAATCCTTAGGGGCGCCCCCTGCTCTAGAGTTTATACCTGAGGATATTGTCCCCGCGTTTGCCCACCTTACAGGCACTCTTCGAAATCTTGCTATCAACCGATGGGATGGTGTTCGAGGTGGTGCCGACCATGACGTTGACTTCACCCGCGAAAACAGTGATCTCTATGCGACCTGCCCCAATTGGAGAGGCAACGGCAAGGTGATAGGCACCTTGAAGGATTTCACTGCCTTGGAGACTCTCAAGCTTGATTCTACATGCATTTTCCATCAACCCCTAAACGAACAGACTCCACTAGATCTCCCAACAGACCATCTTACAGAGAGACTCCCCAAATCCCTGCGTCATCTGGTTCTGCCTGGCGCACCTCCTCAAATGGTCCCAGCGCTCCACGCACTGGCTGCATCGGCAGCCTCCAAAGAGTTCCCTGTTCTGAGACTAGTGGAAATAACATCCGACGCGAGTGATGTACAAAAGCGAGAGATATCGATTCGCAAGTATGCCGCGCCTTCTCCTCTGATAGATACTTTCTCTAGGTTTATAAACATTGAGGAGTGGAAATCCCTAGAGCAGGAATTTACAACCGCTGGGGTCAAGCTGGTACACATCGACTCCGGTAATACAAAGTGCTTTGCAAGAGAGATACTTGAAAACAATGGCCTGTTAGACCCTGCAGTGAACGAAGAAGAGTAAGTTGGTCCTCAGCCTTGAATCCAAGTGTAGATGCCGAGTCGATACAACTGCTAATCGCAGCACTACATAATCTAGCCCTGATGGTATCCACCGCTAGCAAATCCAAGTGGAGGATTGCACATTCTGTCATGCTCAGTCTTTTTCTTTTCGCGGCGATGTTCATTATCATTTAGAAGCCCCCTGTTCTGAACTTAGAAATTATTTTGAATGAGAAAATTGAAATCTTTTGAGACATATCTGCCATGCCTGGTGTAGATGTTTCGACAAGTGGGTCAATCTCGTAAAGCTCAAGAATAATCGACACTGATACAGTTGTCTCTCATAATACGCTTAAAATTCATACTATATAGCTAGCATAAGGCATACCATGTTTCTTTAAATACATATACGACCGGCCTACCACAGCTCTACACGGATACGGCATTCTTCGCTACGACTGCTTTGATCATATCATCAGTAGCATATTTAGCAATAAGGCTGTTCTTCAACTTCTCATGAGCTTCCTTGTCCTGCTTTTCTATCATCTCGTTGTCCCTGGCAAGTAAGGGGTGGGTATCAGTTAGTTCGCTAAGAATAGAAACTAAGAGCGCATTCTCTTCATTTGCGCCCTTGCCCCAGGATTTGTATTCATCAGCGTCTTGCAGGCCTCGCATAATGAGCATAACCCTCTCAAAGTCCACTGAAGCGGGCTCAAACGTCGCCAGTACTCTGCAGCCGTCTTCACCAGCCAGAAATGTATGTGCTGTATGTTTTGGGACTGTCATTTGCTGCCCAATCCCCAGAACATGCTCCTTCATAGCTTCGGCGTCTTTGACTCCTTCTGGTGCCACAATAACTTTAACAGAGCCAGATATCAGTTTAAAGGTTTCAGTAAATCCCGTATGGTAGTGAGGAAAAGTAGTGGATCCGGAACCCAATTCCGAATCAATCACGGAACGCTTGCCACCGTTGAGCAAGCCGGTTTCAACGACGGTGGGAATCTTGTCCGCCATGGCTGCCGTTTCTAATTGAAATACCGATTATATTGTAATGTTTTTGGTGGACGGAGATAGCAGTTTCTGCTGTTTCTGAGTCTTGAGAATTCCTTTTTTCGAAGCTACAAGCTAAGAATGCGCAATATGTCTAGAATATATATCCCCCTTTCCACATGAATTACATAACTCCCTTTCTAAATAAAATCCTATGACCAACCAAGGTTCTGATCCTGTAACTTTACATTATGTGTGTCAGCCTTACAAATGCTCATAGTGCCAAATTTTAGCTGCTTGTGAAGGTAGTTTGCCAACCACTTGCACTAGTAGGGAGGAGTTGAGGCTAGATCAATGTCAGTTCGGATATATTAATCGGAGCTGATTCTCAACCCACTTTTCACAGACTCTGGTTTACGTGGCCCGGAGCTTAGCGGAGAGATTAGATAAACATAATTAGTTTGTTATCCATGTCGAGAGTAACCTCTGATTGGTCGTTTTTGTGAGAGAAAGTAGATCATTTACAAGTATTCTGTGAACCAGCGGAAGGGTAGCGGAAGAGCAGCGGAAGAGCAACGGGACAAGAAAATGTAGGCTTCAAGTGGTGCCCACCGGTTTCGACTGATCCCATGTATTTACACAGTGTTCTATCTCGTATCTGTACGTAAAGTAAGCTCTAAAGCTTTATTGATTATGCACAAGCTAACCTTAAATTGCGGTTGATTTTTGTATTGTGTCTGACTGGCGTGACAAAATGACAGACTGTCGCTTGCGTGGCTTAAACTGGGTCCGGCAGCAACAGCATTATACATCAGTTTACGCCCTCCGACGAGGAGCATACGACCAAGACGATGTTAAATACTCCATACAATATGTCTAAATAAAGCATTCCATATTATTTATATGTCAACATTGGTAATGCCACAGACACACAATACTCATGCGATCTTATTCTATCATGCCCATCTTTTCAAGGTGTTTCTAATCCTTGGGAATTTACTTCATTTACGCAATGAAATAGCATCTATGTTTTAGATCAAGGTTCGTCACTCCTAGAGCAACTTATCTAATTGTATCATTCGCGTTTTTTATTCACTTTGATGATTCAGAAAAAAAAGGGCAAGTTTGGAGCTGACAAAGGCCAGCGCGAATGACATTTTCTGCATTCGAGCTAATGCATGTTGAGGCCAATATCGTCGGAACACAAGCATCCTGCAAATATCAAATTACTAAGTATTACTCCATCAATGACCCCAGATATTAAGATTTATTTACGTTCATCATGTCCTTCAATACATATGATCAGCTGCTACCATCCACAGCAAGGCTCATTTCCAAGCCGCTGGTTAGGACCGCTAGAGATGGTTTGCCATCAACATAACAGGAGAAAATTTCCAAATAAATCGAGCTTTACCTATCAGGTACTTCGAAGATTCATACCTAAAGCACAATCGAAAGTAGAGAGTTCAGACCTGAGCGCTAAAAGCAACGAACAGGTACTCGATTATAGGGCGTGTATCGAGCTTATCGTATAGCGCATGACCGTTAGGGGCATAGCGCCTGAAGCTTGAAGTCAATTAGTGGCGAACGCTCAGTGCCAGAATGGGATCCTTAGATTTAGATCATTCTTCTCAGCGCTGTTCTCGGCTGCTACTATTGCATACTTCATTCGGACCTTTAGATGTCTCATCCTTCTCAAGACATGGTAAACTGTCAAAGCAATACCGACGGCACCCTAAGCTATCCCATCGGCTACTGATAGGCCCACGCAGTGTTGAAAGAAGAGCGCTCAATCAAATTCAGAACCTTTGAGGCATAAAGTCGAGTAGAGAGGGATTGTTCCTCCAGAATGCCTCGGAAGGTGAGTCAAAAGAGCACAGATACCTGTGTTCTACAATATGAGACAGAAACTCACGAGTCTGCCTTAATAGCACATTACTTTAGAGGTCAAGGACCAAAATCGAGAGTGCCAACGGCGCTCGCGGGCCAGACGCAAGGAGCTGGTCGATGACCTCAAGAAACAACTAGAAGAATACCAGCGGCAAGGCGCCACCGCCTCCTTGGAGATGCAAAAAGCCGCGAGAGCTGTCAATTTTGAAAATCAGCGCCTAAGATCTCTTCTTCATCTCCTTGGTGTTTCTCAAGGGGAAATTCAACAGTATCTTGCATCCCCCGAGCATCCAGTCTCCGTGGCAACAAACAATATTCCTGGGCACCAGCAGCGAAACTGCGCCGCTTGTGGCAGTTCCCTGGGGCAGAAAAAATCCCACAATTCATCTTTACAATTTTCGATGCAGGAGTCTCAAAATTCTAGATTAGACACAGACGGACTGCACATTTTGGCCTCGACACCTTCACCGGCTGGGTCTACTTGTCAGAACCCAAGCACCTTGCGTTCACGAACACCGCCAGATTCCGACACTATAGCATTAACGCCTGCGTCAGACGTCTCAGCTGAATTCTGCAAGACTGCAAGTAGTGGCTGTTGTGCGAAGGTCCAACAAGACAACGATGAATCAATGTCTGTGGCCCAAGACACCTGCGGCAAAACAGATTCGGGCAATAGCGCTTTTACCCATAATGGAGACACCGTGGCACAAATACTCCCCCCAGTCTCAGATTGCTTCTGTCCACCGGATTCATCGGTTCAACGAGCTGGCGGCTCCGGTGTGACATCTTGCGACACGGCAGCTGCAATCCTCATGGAGCTTCATGGCCACCTTGATGCCGATCGTGTTCGTGCTACCCTCGGCTGCGTAGGCTCCAGTCCTTGTTCTGTGGGAAACACAAAAGTATTTCAGCTGATGGATAAGTTCGCCTGAAAGGATTAATCTGGTTTGATCGTTAAGTCCTCTTGACTAGTTGCTTCAATATTATCGGCATGATCAATTCTAATATATATATGTCTTGGTCATTTACAGTTACACCAACTTTTCCATCAACCCTAGAGTCGCACCTTGCGGATCCACAATTATTTCTCTACATACTCATTTCCAATTCCACCTTCTGGCTATCCATCGGAGGATATAGACCAACCCAAGCAGGATAGGAACTTCAATTAGTGGACCAATTGTCGACGCGAGGGCCTGATCACTATTAGAGCCAAACGTCGACACAGCAACGGCAATCGCAAGCTCAACGTTGTTGCTTGCAGCAGTGAAACCCTGAGTTGCCAGACACTCATACTTAAATCCAAGCAGACGACAGATGACGACGATAGAGAAGAAAACGACAATGAAATATACGATCAGCGGAGCAGCGACCCTTATGACTGAGACAATTTGATGCACAACCTGGTGGTCCTGAGATGCGAATAGGACAAGAACTGTGTATAAAAACCCAATCAGGGACCAGGGCGACGCAAGTGGGATGAAGACGCGCTCATACCAGGCAGGCCCACCTATGCCGCGGAGCGTGATACGTGTGATTATGGCAGCCCCAAGAGGAATGCCAAGAAAAACGGCAACACCGGTGGCAACGATGGAGTGTGATATATGTTGGGCGTCTTGGATATTGTCGATGATGAATATGAAAAAAATTGCGAGTGGCGCAAAAAGAACCATTTGCAAGATTGAGTTTATAGCAACGAGGATTGCGCAGAACTCGTTGCTGCCTCCAGCGAGGCCGTTCCAAATGAGAACCTAGCATTTTGGTTAATGACAAGTCCTTTTGATATTGTTGTTGGGCCTATCCTAACCATGGCAATACATCTCCCAAGGCCAACCAGGATGAGCCCGGTGCGGAGCTCGGGTTTGTCTGGAAGGAAAGCCCAGGAGAGACCAAGCTATAGGTAGAATTCAGTACCTGTAATCCTTCAATTATGGCTTTGCAACGCGACGACCAAGCAAGAGAAAGCTTACCATGAGGAAAGGAGCGAAGATGCAGTTGACGAATACACTAAACCCGATTTGTTTCCACAGCGATTTATGGTTGAGGACCTCGTGCATCGACTCTCGTACCGCACTTTACATAGGATTGGATACATCATGACAAGCAGTTCAACAGCTTTTCTTGTCAGCACGGAGTATTACAAAATACGGTATTTCAGATAATGAACACACCAATTGGAATTGAGACGCCAACGAACTCTCCCTTCTTCAATGCCGTCGACATACTCGGTACAAAGTTGCCCAATATTATTCCGATAGCCATAGCAAGGAAAATCCACACGGCCAGGAACCGGTCGGGAAAGCCTAATGACTTAAAAGCTGAGAGCTCTTGTCGGATCTGATTCTCAGCCTGCTCCTTAAGATTCAAGGGGCTCTGCAGAGTATTTGGTAGACTCGAGCAGTATGATTGGAGAGACATGCTCCTTTTTATTCTCAGCATCCATGATGAATATTGTAGGAGGTGGGTGCTTTGGTATTGATGCTGGTTTGCAATGGGTGACGGAGTAGACGAGGAAGATCAAAAATGCCTAGGACCTGGGACATGAAATATATTCAATTTGGCGACGATTCTAAGGGGTAACTTCGTCATCGCTCTGAAAAGAAAATATTTACTTCCAACGTTTGAATATTAACCTGATCACGACACCGATTTCCAAGCAGCGTCCAGCCACTCGATTCTTCTTGAACGTGATGCATAACAATTTATCGAACAAGTTCGAACTTCTGGGGCGACCAAAAAAGGAAATGGGGCGACCAAGTTTGCTTGATAGCCAATCAGGCATAGGGACTGACACACTCCCTCTCACATGCCACGAGAGCCGTCCATTAGGAAATTACGCCTTTGAAGGGGTATTGAAGGTGTCTCCAACTAAGTTAACTATGAATTGTGCGTAGGAATAAAAGCTTCCCCACTTTTTCATTTATCTTGATGGATAAAATGTTAAAGTAGTCTAGAAGAGGCATTTCACACTCCCGAGCTCTCATTGGATGCATCGGGCAGCCTTTATTTATCCAGGCTTTTATGATGCCCCCAATGGCCGCTTCCTGCAACTAAAACGTGGCGGTTTCGTCCAAGCCAGTTGATTGTCCGGAACAGTTCTATCAAAGATTCATTTACACGGAAATCAATGTCTTCAAAGGATGCACCTGAGGTGCCGTGGCACGCAGCCTTCCCTGCTCCAAGGAATAAGGAGCCTGGGGCGATGCCGCGACACGAGGTTTTAAAGATGATGAAGGACGATGAACTCACAGCTGGGAAGGATTTCCTATTAGTTGATCTTAGGAGGACCGATCATGAGGTACAACTCAGCTTTTCATGATGTTCATTCAGCTATTCCCTACTGACAAGAGCCTGCTCCAGGGCGGAGCCATCCGAGGCTCTATCAATCTCCCTGCGCAAAGTTTATACTCAACACTTCCAACGGTTTACAACATGGTCAAGTCAGCCAGAATACGCAAGGTCATATGGTACTGCTGTAGGTTCCTGTCCGGTACCCTAAACGGATGACTAGGCTAATTTTGGATTGCGCAGCATCCTCCCGTGGCCGGGGTACGCGTGCAGCTGGATGGTTTTCCGATTACCTTGCTGATCAAGGCGATGATACTATACAAAGCCTGATTTTATTTGAAGGAATCAAGGGATGGGCAAGAGGGGGTGCTGATTATGTAGACAGGGTTGATGGCTATAATAAAGATTACTGGGAAAACCAGTAGAACCATCCAGTTTCACGGTAATTTAGAACCGTAGAGATAATGACCATTGTAAGCCCTCCCCCTTGAAAAGGTAATGCGGAGGATCCTAGATTGGAAATAAATACAGAGTGGATTGTTGGAAGCATGGATGTGGAATAGAAACAAACAGCCCCCAATTCAGCCTGGCTATGTAGCCTTTTCTTAACGCCATCTTGACTCAAGCATATAAGAATACACGCTGCGACCGTGCTTTGGCTATCCGAATGCAAGTCCTTAGCCCTATGCGATTTCTATCCCACCGCGAAATCCAAGTAATGAACGGCATTGCTTCAATTTGTAATTCCGTCGCTCGCCGGAGCCAAACCCTGAGTTTTTCTATCGATGCCCAAGAAGATAAAATCCATATTCGGGAAGGATACCGTCCATTTTTACTATCGAAAGTTACAGAGGATGACTGGGTTGCCAATTTGGAACCGGCGACGACATGACATTGAAGATGAGTCAGAAATTATTCACAAGAAGCAAGACCGTCTTCGAATTCTCGTTTTGTACGGATGTTTGAGAAGTAGGTGATTGCATAACGGCGGGTTTCTGCATAAGAGGGCTCCACTTTCTCAATATCTGGCCGCTGAGAAATAAGGCAGATCATTTTCACGCCTTTTAGCCTACGAAGCATCACGCATTCTATTTCGCCTTGAATGCGACGTCCGAGTCTATGATCCGACTGGCTTGCCGCAAAAGGGCAATGTGCAACACGATCATCCAAAGGTCCAGGAGCTACGCGAGTTGAGTAAATGGAGTGACGGACATCTTTGAGCCAGCCCGGAGCAACACGGAAACCTGGTGAGCTTGCTAATTGCTTAGAATATGGAGCTTTGCTGATCTTAGCTTGATAAGACGGGATTCTTCAAGCAACAGGTAGACTGGATTCCACTGTCTTCTGGCTCAGTACGTCCAACCCAGGGTGGAACTCCGGCCATTGCACAGGTCAGCAGCGGATCACAGTCATTTAATACTGTGAACTCGCTACGGATTCTGCGCATGTTCGCGATACCCAATCAGAGTTCTGTTCCCAAGGCGTATACTTAATCCACTTCTGAGGCGGATGGTAGTCGAATGAAGCCCAGCTCAAACCGAGATCGTCTTGTGGACTGCATGGAGGGGCTGGTCAAATGTACAATTGTGATGCGTCCTCACTTTGAGCTCTTTGGGATCGGTATAGTGAGTGAGAGGAGAGAAGGGAAAATGAGAGAAGGAAGACGGCTGAAGCAGAATCTTGATGAAGATAGATGTAACATTGAGCCCTCTGAATGCAACACATCTGTTGGGCTGCTAAAAGGACGGTAGATAGAATGTAGCTAATGTTACCATAAAGAGTGATAAATACCTATGTGTTAGAATTAAAAAAAAGGGCCCCGCTCTTATCGAACGAAGTTTTTATCCTTATAAGGGTTTTACCAATTTTGGCGCCATGTCATCGACATTTGGGATTATCATTTAAAGCCGCCGTGGCGGAAGAAGGCGCATTTCCCATATTTAACTTATCAAAGCCAAGATAATCTTCAATTCTCCAACAAGCAGATGTTTGATACCCCCATCAATCCTTGACGGCAAAAATCTTGTACGAAGCTATAGAAAGGCTTAGCTTGTGGAGTTGCTGGAAATCAATGGCTTGACTTACCAGTCCATTCATTGAAGTCAATATCCTGAATGTCAATCTGGACATTTCCTGTCGAGCTGCAGCAAGTCTTTGCACAACAGCCCTTCCCTTGGTCGGCGAAAGAAGTATCACGAGCTGGTATACTCTCACTGAAGTTGTCGGCTGTCTCGGCGCGATAGATATTTAGGTCATTTCCTGAGTCCTGTATGATAATGCCTGGAGTTTCTCAATCAGTAAGAATTCCTGAACTTATAGCCTCTTTTTACCAACCATTGAAGCCAGCCTCTTGCAGATACTTTTGATAAGACGCCACTTGGCTTGCACCAGCAATACAGCCTACATACAAAGCCATACTCTTCTTGATCTTGTCTGGGAGTGGGCCCTTGGCGAGAATGTCGGATATGGCAACACGTCCGCCAGGCCTCAAGAGACGGAACATTTCATTGAAGACGAGTTGTTTCTCCTCTTCAGGGACAAGGTTGACAACGCAATTGGAGATGATGCAGTCTGCAATGCCATCTTCGAGGGCAATGTTTGTGATTTGCGACTCTACGAACTTGGCATTGGTCTTTCCCCAAGAAGCTTTGAGTTCTTCAGCCTTCTTGAGCATGTCCTGCACAGATACATGTGTCAGCTAAACGGAAGACATTATAGAGTTTAAGCCCACCTTATTCATGTCCACGCCGATCACTCTTCCCTTGGAGCCGACTTTATTTGCGGCGAGGAAGACGTCTAGGCCAGCGCCACTTCCCAGGTCAATAACGGTTTCGCCCTGTATTTCTCATTAGCTATATTCGTTGGAGAGGCTCTCGCTTCGTCAATTACGCACTTCGCGGAGAGTAGCAATGGCGAGAGGATTACCGCAAGAAAGGCCTAAATTAGCATCTTGAGGAATATCCGAAAGCTCTTCCTTTGTATATCCAAATGCTTTCGCGACAGAATCCGCATAGTGGGCTTCTACTCCTTCTGCGGCAGCTGAGTATCGCTTGCCAACCTCGGAGTAAATCTCTTGCACATCCATGCCACGAGCGACGATTGGAGGAATCATGAGTTTTGGTGATACGTGTTCATTATAGGATAAAAAGACGTGAGAGGGATTGGCAATCCTCCTTTATATCTATATGCAAAGTCCTTTATTTCCTTTCAGGTGCCAGGGCCAATCAAGACACGGACTCGAGCCGCTGGGCAGAGTCACTGTCTTTTTGCCTCATTTGGAATGTCTCTGGCCACTGGAAGCAGCTGAGCAGATGCATGTGTTCCTGATGGCTCGTACGTCATATCCGCGCTATTCTCGATATGGCAAGAATTTGATATGTCACTCCCCTCTCACAACCTTCAAGTACTTCTCTCCGACACCCAAAGTACGAAAAACCGAACATCGTTTTCCCATGTCGCTGCACTTCTTTTTATTTAATTCGCGGTCCAATAATTGAATGCGAGGAGATAATCGCACTAGCCGACTTAGTCATTTGGTTGACTCCGGACCACAGAAGGATTCAGAATGTCCAATTCCCCACCCTCACATATGATATCCAAGTGGTCGTCCAAATCTCCAAAGGAAAAGGCAAATAGAATTCGAAACAATCAACGAAGGCATCGAGCCAAAATAAAAATCCATGTCTCAAGCCTTGAAGCAGAGTTGGCCGAGGCACAGAGAAAGCTGACTGCCGCTGAGCATCGCATTAAGGCACTTTCAGCTGAGGTCGAACACTTGCGGAATGAGATGGGAGGAGCTCTTTCTACTGTCAATCCAGTATCCGTGAAGAAAACGACTGGATTACTCTTTCCTCAAGGAGCCGTAGAGAGGAGTTGCTGCCAAACCTCAAATAAGCGAAGACGGCTAAATAGTTCACCATCATGCGGGCGTAATGACCCAGCCGACCTGTCTCTTACAACACCAGTTCGCCCAGATCCAGCGTTAAGACACGATGGAAATCCTTTCTCGGGTTTGCCCATAGAATACGACCCAGGGGTTGAGGACTCTACACTCACTATAGCCTTAGTGGCTCAATACGATTGTCAAAACCTCCCACCGCCACAACCTGGGGAAACTACAACAAGCTGCAAGGCTGCGTATAGAATTATTACACAGCAAAACTTCAAGGGAGTTGATTTAGAAGCTATCCACGAATGGCTTCAGTCGGGATACAGAAGTGCAACAGCACTTGAGGACGGATGTACGGTGGTAAATAGTCTTCTTTATAGCCTCATCGACTATCTCAATCCCGTGTAGCGCGAGGGGTAAATGCATCAACAATACGAGGTTTAAACACTCTTCTCTCTCTCTCCAGGAACTAATTATATGAGATCAGTCGCGCTACTTTCACAACTGATACTGGCTTGAGGTTCTTCCCTCAGACAGATATCACCCTCAATTGTTCCCCTTGTGGATCATGGTGCAGCAAGTCTGAGGTTTAGAAACCGCAGGTATGAGGCAAAGGACTTGAACGTTGAGCCGAGGCACTTAAACAAATCATTAAATGGAACGAGGAATACTATAGAGTAAGGGTCACAAGTTATTGAGTCACTACTAAGAACTTAGTACCAGACCTGTGTTCAGCGCCGGTTCACACGGATGTGACGAGCGCTTAAGTCTCTGCCAGGCCATAATACTGACTGGCGATAGAGCAGCACTCTGTGGTCTTAATTCACCGTCTCATATGTTATCTCCGGTGTTCATGTGTAGGTATCAGCAGGTTACAGAGGTGTTGACAGACAAAAGTGGTCTGAAACGCGCGCAAGGGGCCCGCGAGTCTCTTCATAATTAGCTACCATGTTTCAAATACATTTGGGTATTATTAATCCGTCAAAGTTGTTGATTTGTTTACCCCAAATAGGACACATACATGTCATCTTGTTGATGGCGTTGTTAGGGCCTAATATCGGTGTACCACATTAACTAGACAAGGTGCAATTGGAGCTAAGCATGCGTATATCCATGAAGAATGATCGGGGGTAATGGAAGTGATGAACGCTGAGGAAATATTCCTACGCTTTGATTTTGGTCCCAAGATGCTGCTTACGGAGTATTGATGTTGGTTGGAGGAACGTTAAGATCCGATGCATGAACTCATCTATGACGGCTCACGTCATCCTGACTCCGAATCGCGGTTCTTCCACTGCGTAATTTCATTTTTGCGCAAGACATCAGACGAAGGATTCACATCCTGGATATAGAGCCGCAAAATGAAACATAAATCATGAACGCCAGATCTATAATACTAGCTCTAAATCAGACTGCAAGCTCTACAGTATCTTTAGATAAATCCTGTAGAAGTCTTCAAAATTGAATTAGAAAAGTACTATTTCCACGCTTCCCTAATACTTGTCATTTTCGTTCTAAAGCGTCATATGTAAATCTTAGTTTCCGAGGTGACAAAAAGTTTACCAATACCCATCCAACTCAATTACCAAAGTACCACTTCTCCCATATCTATCCTGAGCTAAGCTTGCTTTGCCAAGTTGGGCGAAATGAATTTTCCAGTATGGCTCAACAGAGCTACACAAGCTGAAAGGCAATGACCATTTTGTGGAGTGTTGAACCTGATGTGGTAATCAGACAGGAATCAAAATCTCATGTTATGTAAAGAGTTATAGTCGGAACGTTCCGAAATTTCCGATGCTGTGTAAGCAGTGTTTCCAGGCACATCCCACATCCCACTTGAAGAAATATACGCAAAATACGAAAAAGCGCACTAAGATCAGTAAGCCTCGCACAGAGTGGCATATTAATCGTATAATTGTCGAATGAGCAACACGCAAGAGGGGCTCTAACATACACTAGCATCATAAAGGAAACTGCATGGGGGAGCAAGCCACCAGAAGACATGCTTTGCAGTTGCCCTGTTTTAGTTTGCCCGCATCTCAGCTTGTGCTGACAATTCTACCGTTCTTTGACAGGTAGAGTGCTTCTAACTACATACGTAGATGTCTTCCTGCGTCGAGACTGCTTGGGTTAAGGCTCTGTATCCACCTTTGAAATCATCGAATGTCGAAACCCCCAATCATGGCTCTCCGTTTGTTGACCCCAAAGTCTTAGTAAAATGCAGTAATCAATTAGACAATTATTATAAACAAAGGAGTTGCGTTGGTGTGAATTGAGGATCGAGCTCTAAGTCTATTAATCATAATACTTATTTGTCAACCTTCAAACATCGTTGAGTATGAGAGTATATAGACTCAGAGCAGCAAAGAAGGAGGATAACCCAAACCCAGACGACAACTACAATCTCCGACTCTACGATCGCAACAACTAGACTTAACCGAAAATGCGTTTCTCGCTGGCATCTGTTTTCTTGGGTGCAGCATGGCTTGCTCGTGCTCACTCAGATTGCGTGACCACCTACGCGCCTCTACCCTCAACGGCCGCTGGTCCTCCCGTGAATAGCCAAGGATTCCGCGTGCAATCGTTCGGTGGAGGAGCATATATGCTGACCGATGGCACTTATCAATCGTTATTCTTCGTCACACGAAAAAGCGTCATCATGGTCGATGCACCACCGACCACTGGAGAAAACATCCTCGCCGGAATTCGATCAGTGACTGACTTGCCCATCTCGCATCTTGTGTACAGCCACAGCCACGCCGATCACATTGGAGCGGCATATCTTGTTGCAAAGAAGGGCGTCACCATCGTCGCGCACGAATTGACAGCTTCCGAACTCGCTCTTACGCCTGATGCTCATCGGCCGCAACCACACGTTACTTTCAAGCATTCGCACACGCTACGGGTCGACAACCAGACCATTCAACTCGACTACAAGGGCCCTGTCCATGAGCCTGGCAACATCTTCATCTACGCGCCGAAGCAAAAGGTTCTCATGCTCATCGACATCGTCTTCCCCGGCTGGGTCCCATTCTCGTCCCTGGCGGAGGCGCAAAGCCCCGCCTTTTTCATCAAAGCGCACGATCTCATCTTAGATTACGACTTTGACTACTACATTGGAGGACATGTCGACCGCCACGGCGTACGAAAGGATGTTATTATCCAGCGGGAGTACGTGCAAGACGTGTACAACAACGCCCGCAAGGCGCTCATCCTCAGCGGCAGCCCTCCCAACGCAACGAATCCAGTGTCAGCCAGTGCCCTTCTCGGCCCTATTCAGGCTGCTAACCCAGGAAATGCATGGGCAATGTTTAACGGGTATATCGACGCCCTTTCCAAGTACTGTGCTGATTTGACGACCAAAAAGTGGTTGGGCAAGCTAGGAGGCGCCGATGTGTACACGTACTCTCACTGTGATGTATTGGTGAATTCACTTCGCATTGATTATGGTGTCTTGGGTCCTTTCGGAGTTCAATCAAAATAGAGAGAAAATAGGCATAACGGGTCTGGTGTACGAGTAACTAACCGGGCAGTGGTGAAGGAGCTCACCTCTACGGATTCTCTTCTTAGATTTTAATATTAAAGATAGAATAATATTACTACAATTTCTCTTTCAGCAGAAGTGAATGCATTTCATTCATTGCTGACAAATTGTGACTGGACTATAAAAATAAGTGGTGAGATGAGCCAGGGGAAACCAAGAGAAACTACACAGCTATACGGAGTACAACCCGAACATTGACAGGTGATACACGGTAAAGAAGCGACGGTAGAACAGGCAAACGACTCATTCTATATGCAATCTAAGAGCGGGGTATTTTTTGCACTGTTACTCTATATATACATGCATTGTATCATCAATCCTTGGGTGGCCGGTCGGTGTTGATCTCTTTCAAAATGGCATCCGCGCCCGCTTTCACAAGTCTTTCAGCCAACTCCTGGCCAAGGGTCGTAGCCTCATCATTGGTATTCACCGCTGCATCGATAGAGTCCTGGACGCTTTGAGTGCCGTCGAGGCTGACAACGATTGCTCTCATCCTCAGAAGGTGCTGTGCTTCATCGACCCACTCCGTCTCGACCCCAATGGGGACACTGCATCCTCCTTCAAGGGTATATAAGAGAGCTCTTTCAGCGAGACAGGCGAGAGTAGACTTCTGATCGCCCAGCTTGTTGAGCAATTCCAGGATCTTTTCGTCTCCCTTGCGGATCTCCAGGCCAAGCGCTCCTTGACCCACTGCGTGCAGAATACCACCGTCCTTGGAGCCAATGTACTGGTTGATGCGGTGCTTGAGGCCAACGCGCTCGAGGCCCGCTGCAGACATAATCATGCAAGTATACTCACTTTCAGGATTGTCGACTTTGGCCAGGCGTGTTTCAACGTTGCCGCGCAGGTTGGCAAAGCGCAGATGAGGATAGAGACGGCGAAGCTGCGCTGATCGTCGCACCGACGAGGTACCAACGACAGCGCCTTCGGGTAACGTCTTCAAGCTGGTATAAGGCAGGCCAGCCTTAACTATCAGAGCATCACGAGGATCATCACGGGCGGGAATGGCTGCCAGATCACATGAATCGGGAAGCCTGGTCGGCATATCTGTTTGACAGTTAGATCGTCGCTCGGAGATGCGAAATGAGGGTAAAGGCCACTGGTTTACCTTTTAGACAATGCACAACAACATCCAATTCACCTGAATTGAGCTTTTCCTCCAATTCAGCTGTCCATAGGCTCTTCACTCCAAAGTTGTAGAGCTCTTTAGACTGGTCTTTATCACCGAGAGTTTGGAGTGCCTCAATCTCAAAGACTCGGTCGGGCGCAATCTTCTGCAGGCTGTTGCGGATACCCTCGGCCTGAACGACGGCGAGGTTTGATCTCCGCGTGCCGATTCGCAGCGGCAGCTGAGCAGCAGGGGTGCTTTCTGCCATAATGACAGTTTTCAAAGAGCGAAGACGGAGGGGAGAGGAAGAAAGAGATGAGATACAAAGACCGCATTGAGGTGGCCTAAAATGTGTGGAGCGGTGGATCTTCGGGATCTTTTTTGTGCTGCCTAGTTGGCTTCATAACTGGGACATTGGAAGACTGGATGAGTGGGCATGATTCATCAGTTCGGTGTAATGGTAAAAAAAATATGCAACTGAAGATTGGATGGCCAAACAATGAGCGATGCTTGTTCTTTGTATTTCATGCATCTCGTCAACGATGATCAACATATTGTGGGTGTCATAATAAACTTCTGGTCAGTACTTTGGACTAATCGGATTAGCTCCAGTAAGTGCAGCTGTCAATAGTTCAAGCGAGCAGGTGTATTTAAAAAATGAAAATGTTTCGTGAGCCGTCGGTATCGATATATCTCCTGTGCGTTAAAGTCGTGTCCTGTTTCAACGCTGACTGCACAAGTTACTTGCTAATATCTGGAACTACACCAGTGAACTCCAAACCCGAGGTGGCTGCAACGGTAACTATAAAGTGCTATATCAATGATGTTGCTCCGTTGGATAATGCCCTACTGGTGCTAAAAGGGATCTTGTAAACTAGCTTGTGGGAATTTCTACAGCACAACCTGCAGTAATGTATGCATAATGAACGCATCAGAGAACCCCGGACATAGCATACAGTCTCTTCATACCAAATAGGCAGAGTGCTTCATAAGGAGCTGTGTTCACTATTGATTATGCCCCATACAAATCGTATTGTCATCCCGATAAAGCTGCGGAAGATGTCGCCAAACAGAGAAGGGGAGTATTCAACGGTGACACTGGCTCATGACTGAACCATGACTGAACCAGAATCCTACGGATCAGGTGCCGTATAGACGTGTATGCATGTTACTAGCATGATTGGTTCGCCGACAGAGCACATGTGCACAGGATGCACTCGGTCAGTTTGTTCCTTATCCGGGCTTGGCGGTGGCTTCGTCGTCTGCATCCGAGGGGGTTTCAGGGGCGAAGTTTGGCGCCAGCATGGAGTATAGGAGGATGCCACGCACGTCCGGTCAAAAGTAAATGTAATGGATGCCTACCTTGATATGAGATGGAGCAGCCGAGTGAGTATGGAGTACAAGTGATTGGATATTGGAGGGATCGGTGAGGAGTGACAGCTGGACTCCTTCGATGATAGCTTCACCGCTCAATCCACCAAGCAAGCCATAAGCTACGCGTGCTCCGTGGCTATACCATAAACCCACCGTCATGCAAACGCTTTTCCCAGCTTCTATTGACACATCAGTTTTGGTCGAGTTCACATGTGAATGTGGCAACCTCCCTTGGTGACATGTAATTCATCCAGCTGGCCATTCATCTTCAGCCATCCACCAACTTGCTCTGTTCGACATCGTGAGTCACCTGATAGACAGCTGTAAGGGATGTCTCTGATATACCTTTACGGCATTAGCCCAGTCGCCAGAGAGAGACTACCGGCACTCTGCAGCTCCGGCCCTGCCTCCCAAATCCTGAGCAAGCGAAGCAGCTCTAGTGATGCGGTCAGTCTCGCTGATAACATCGGCACTGCCGGCACCGATTACACAGCAACATGGCGTTCTTATGCCAGCTACACTAAGCTTATTTCGTAAAAGGCAAGGACGCGAGTTGATCAAGGATAAATTTAGCCATAACAGCTTTTTGGCACCAGACAGCGATGCCAAATGCCAGCCACGGTCAAAGGGGGTCACATTCGCTCTCCTTTTGTTACCTAATTGAATCTCGGCACGTTTACGTATTGGTCTCCGTCCGATTGATCTGCCTGGCACAGCTGTTTGCCTTCACGTGACGGTAGATGACATACATGAAGAGTCCCAAAGCAGTTACGAGGGCTAGCAGCCGGTGGGCGGTTCGGTCCAGTCGTAGCCGAAAATCGGGCAAGGAGCGAGATGCACTGGTGAAACTAGGTTCTGACAGCCGTGGTTGTACTGAGTACTTGTGGGCTCAGGAGAGGGTTGAATCGTGAGGGCGCTCCTCGAGTCAATCTCGGTGTTATCGAAGTGCGGGCGAGCTTTGGCACGGCATTAACAAGCCTGACAGACGCCAACATTTCCTCACGGCCTCTCTGCCATGAAACTCTGTGGCGTTTTTTAGACGAGATTGCGCTCTATCGCGGATACCATGAAGCGATCCGGAAAATTACAGCTCACAATCTGAGCAGAATGGGCGGGCGGTCTGCCGAAGGATGTGAGGCCGACGAGACGGCCAATCGGCGCTCGCAGAATGTTCGAGCCACGCAGAAATCTGAGGTGGACTACTGGCAGCTAGCAGCTGCGCCAGTCCAGGAGCCCTTTCAATGAAGCATCCGAACTGACAAATGACACAGCTGGGCCAGGGTCGTCGCCATTGTAGTGGTGCAGTGCCGTCTGTTTTAGCCCGGGCCGGCTCCAATTGCCATTCAGGGGTATGTTGAAAAGCAGCAGCGTTTTGGCGGAATACGGGGCACTCAGGTGCGGAGTACCGAGCACAGCTGCTGCGGAATAATACCTTAGTACCTTGGTGCTAGCATCGTGGAATAGCGGAATCACAAATCTGAAGCTGACATGAGCAGAGCAGAGCAGCGCAGCGCATCGCGAAATAGGCGTCGTCGAAATCGGGCATGTGGCCTCTTTGCATGTGCTCTTTGCATGGCACGATGGTAATCGCCACGCTCCAAAGGGGCCATGTTTTGCGACCTGATGGAGCACTCGTGGAGCCCGTGCTCTGTCCTCCGTACATCGTGCTATCAGATCCGTGTCATCCATCAGCCGGGCTGATCACGATACGACCCACACCGTCGACTTGGAGGTCCAGCAAACCCCAGCCCTAGCCGGCTGTGGGCCGCGGGTTAACGTTATGGAGCTGCAGAATCTCGACGAAGCGCCGACGAGACAAAGACTCGCTGGGTCTGCCTGCTAGCGGCCTGCCGCTGCTGCTCTGAGTCGTGAGTGCATGCGTGTTTAGTTCGCGGGATGCCGGCGGACAGCCCCATAGCTTTAGTGGCAGCTAAGGCGTCAATGCAAATGCTTGACGGAGCTAGTGATGGGAATAGTATCCATCCGATGCCATCTGCCTGCTGCAACATAGGCAACATGAGGCACAATTTCCCAGGTAGGCAGGCGATCGATGCATCGCTCGGTGAGGAGTTGAGAAAAATTGAACCTTGAGGCCTGAGGCCCAGGGGGCGGTGTTGAAAATACTGCCAGGTACTACCTCCCAGCACTCTACCTGTAACCTGGCAGTTACCATTGCTACATTGCAAGCCCAGATCTCCCGATCCAAGTCAAAGTGCCGAAGCTACTAACCTATGCCCAAGGCCTGTCCTTGGACTTGCTCTTTTTTTTTCCTGATTCAAGAGTGGAATGCTACCAAGCGGTACAAGTTCAAGTGCTCCGTACAAGTAGGGCCACCAAGATACTCCCCGTGCAGGCTTGTCTCGCACGATGCAACATGAGAAGTGGCAGTTTTTTTTTTCGTTTTCGGCCCTGCCCAACATCGACAGCCTTCAAACCCCGACATTTCGAATAATCAACCAAGCAGAGGCTTTTAGGCTTTATCAAGCCCCGTTTCAGGCTGGCCCGTGCTGCACGGCGGCTCTGCGCGCGGCTGTGATGCCAGAGAGGGAAAAGAGCCCGCGAAGCGTGCAGGCGGAGACGAGAGAGAATTTTGGCTCCCATCGGTCGATCCCGACGGCATCTTGCTCCTCGTGCCAGACGCAGTCTGCCTCGTGTGCTTATCTAGGTGGGAAACTTGGGCCGCACAGAGTCGTAGCACATGAGAGCTCCATATCACATGTCCTGTAGGCGCCTTTAGGCCATGTACATGTACGTAAGAAGCAGGCATGCATAGCATTAATGCGCAGTGCTGGGCCCCAAGGCCGGGCTGCATAACAAGATCTGAGATCTGATACAGCAGAGAGAAATGCTAAAATGCGACGAACTTGTGGCACTAAGGCAGCCGCAGAGCGCGCCCCTGGCCGGGTTTCAACTATCCAGCACCCACTAAGAACTGTCGCATTTCGGCCTGCTTCGGAGGGGGGGGGGGGGGGAGGGGAGTGGGAGAGGGAGAGGGAGTGAGCGATAGGGAGGCCCAAAAGGGCGATGTGAGATCGAAGCCAGGCGGTGATTCGAGGCGCCTATCCTGCGCATCCATCACAGTAAGCAGCATATACGCACATATCAGGCGTCAGCAGCCGCTCGCCCACGCGGCGACTCGATATGCACGCCTCAGCCCACGTCATACGCTGTGCATCCTCCCAGCTGCCAAAACCCTCGCCAGCAGCGTCGCATCGCCTGGTGACGACCTCAATTCTTGTCGCGGCTCCATCCTTCGCAAAACCCCGCTAGAATCGGTGGCCTGTTGCTGGTGCTTCTGCGGGGAATCGCCCTTTTCCAGGCCCCGGTCGCCGCCAAAGGATTGCCTGCGCTACTGCCGGGCTAATGTACATGTACCTGTACTGCGTGCTGCGGTGCTCGCCCACGCTAGCATCACGACTGAGACCCACGTCGCATACCTCGCCATCTGGGTTATCTGCGCCCAAGTACTGCCTACATCGCCGGCAAGGATCTCCTGCGTTGCTGCGTCTTGTGTCTGTACCTTTGCAAACCCTCGAGCCGCCTCCTGGTCGGCCGGTTCAGCCCTCTGCCATGGCTGCCTTTTTTTCTGCCGATCGTACCTGTACCTGTGCGCCTGACTTGAACCTCTCTCCGCCCTGGAATACATGATGAAAGCCCAGCTCCCGCCAAAAGCTTGTTCGACAAACCCTTCTTAAGACTCTCGACCGTCGTCGTCATCGTCACAATCACCGTCATTACCATCTTCGCCATCGCCATCACCACCTCCTCTAACC
Organism: Trichoderma arundinaceum; assembly: GCA_025919625.1. Taxonomy (NCBI): domain Eukaryota; kingdom Fungi; phylum Ascomycota; class Sordariomycetes; order Hypocreales; family Hypocreaceae; genus Trichoderma; species Trichoderma arundinaceum. The sequence continues at coordinate 706,346 of JAMQTF010000002.1, forward strand.
GTCAGCATCACCGTCAACATCAACATCAACCTCAACATCACTATTGCCATTGCCATTGCCATTGACATCGCCATCTCAGCCCGTCCACCATGGCTCGCATGACAATATCACAGCTCCCGAACGAGCTCCTCGCCTACATACTCGACTTCCTCGACGTGCCATCCGTCTTTGAGCAGCATCAATACGATGACCCAGCAAACATCCCCGACCCCGTTGCCGCCGAGGACAAGCCTGCCGATGACGCCATGTGCGTGTCTGACCACCGCGATGCCTTCCGTGGCACCATCAAGAGCGCATCCCTTGTTTGCCACCTTTGGCGGCGCTGCGTTCTGCCTCTGCTTTTCCGAAACGCCGTTTGGAGATTCCAGAACATCACACGTCCTTTCGAGTGGCAGGATCCGCTGAGCACTGTGGCCGAACTCGAGTTTCTACGCTTTTTTATCCGGGCTGGACTTACACGAGACGTCAAGAGCCTAACCGTCATCATCGACTATCCTGTATCTGCAATTGGCGAAGACACCACGCATCACACCAGCTTCGGCGTTCTCCCCAGTCATTCCCCTGCATTGATTCGCCAAGCACCAGGTGCCGGTCCCGTTGCCTCCGGGCCAGCTCCCGACTCATTCACCAAGTTCCAGTCTAACAATTGGCTCTGGAAGACCATCTTCGACAACCTAGACCTGTTAGCCATCAACCTCATCAGCTCCCCGGCCATCCTCGCATCCCTGCTAGGTCGACCAATCAATTTGTCCGGGTCTTGGATCTACCGTCAACGGTTTCACATTCTCTCCCTGTCAAGGCCAGCGGGCAAACCTCAACATGGCGCGACTACCGAGGTTAGCAGCCCGACAGCACCAGCAAATGACAGATCATTGAATAGGGCATCGGTGACTTTTGCCTGCTCCCTCTTTAGCATCCGTCCGTGGGAGTCGATGCTCCTCAACGAAGGATCCTCCGTCAAGGTCTACACCACATACGAGTACTTCCATCATGCACCACCTTCGCTTCTACCTGCGCTCCTGGACTCGAGCGATGAATCCATGCAGCCTCTCTTACGGAACACCCTCCGCTCCTTTTCGTACATTGCAATCTTCCCGCTGGCCACGCACATCAACGACGTCCTGATCCCTCGGATCCCAGCCCTGGAGCGATTCTACATCCAAATCGTGCCCCGCGCGCCGAGCTTCGCCGAGGACATCTACCGCCATCCCGCCATGGACATGTCAGATCTGTGGATGGAGCGTAATACAGCCTACGCACAGCTCGTCATGGCCATATTCGACCCACCTCCTCTGGGCTCATGGAGCAGCTTACAATACTTTGAGACTGGTGACGCCATAGATCGGGAAGCGTGGGAACAGGCCGTGCGATATGTCATTTTCGCAGCAGGCGCAACGTGGAAGGTTGCTGGAGAGGGGAAATTTGTTCGCAGAGACGACAAAGTGCCCATGCTGGCTTTCTAAGTGGAGTCTATCTCGCCCTATGGCTATTGATTTTTCTTTTTTCTTTTTGGAAACTTGCTTTTTGGAAGTTTACTTTTTGGACAGCCCATCTTTGGATTACTATGGGACATTTTGGGACAATTGGATAGCATTAGGATCTGGTTAGGTAGTTTAGGTATGCATAGTAGGTAGCTTTTGGGTAGGGAATTTTTGAGCCATTTTGGATTAGGTATAGGCACTTTGGGATATGCATCGGGTAATGGATTGGGCTTATATGGAACAGGACAGGCTACAAGATTGCAAAATCGGATATCAAATGGGGGAACATTATTATTGGGATAGGTAGCGAATAAAACAATGCCTACTCTGGGCACTCAGAGCCATCACCAAGATGTCCAGTATACGGAGCGAAATACTACCAGCATTCATTAGGTGAACAGAGAGGATAGCATGACACGTCGGGCGTCTGTCGGTATTTATCGGTATTGTCGGTGTTGGTATTACTCAAACAATGATCTACGTATTAGTAGATTGCTACAAGGCACAAGAACAGATAAGTGACAGCCGAATATGACGTGTCGAAGTTTATAAGCCTCCATATAGAACTTTTCTAGTATGCCCGTTCCGCAGCCATTCGTGGACCCAACAACGGCCATAGCAGTTGTATATATCCAAAGCAATGTAAAAAAAAAAAAGAAAATGACACAGTGACCCTGTCCACTTCTGTGCGTATAGGCGGTACTCTGTCTTTCCTGCTCTGCGGCAGGCCCAGAATACCCAGCAAGCATGCATAATTCGTACTCCGTGGGATCAATAGCCAATCACCCCACTATGCATACATAAACGCCTCTAAAAAAAACCCAGGCCTGGCCCGTCTAAAAGAGGGAAAATGCTCCCCTTATCCCAAAGCAAGCATGAAAAAAAACTTGTGCCACCACTCTCTCCGGGAATAAAAACGACGACCTTGATCCAAAAAATCAATCTTCATGGCTGCTCAAATCGCCTTCCTCGTCGCTGTCGGTCAAATCCACCTTGCGCTTCGCAATCTCATGCTCCATCATCTCCCGATATGTGCTCCAGCTTAGCGCGCCAAAAGCAATAATGATCATGGAGCCGCCAATCACAGCCGCCGGGCTCAGCGGTTGGCCAGTTATGAACCAATCCGCAAGGGCAACGATGAAGATGGTGAGGAGGGCAGCGACAGATGACAGCACAGGTGACGTAAGAGAAATGAGGATGAGGAACGAAGCGCTGAAGGTAGCATTGGAGAGGACGGCAAACAGGATGAGCCAGCACGTCGAGGCGTCCGGAATCTCAAAAATCTCCAGCCCAAGCCAGTGCAGGATAGGGAGCGGGATCCAGAGCACGGAGACCGTGAAGAGCCCAATGCAGGAACCAAACGTGTTGGCGAAAATCATACCCCGGCCAGGGGAGACGCCGTCGGGAGGGCAGGCAAAGCGCTTGTACAGCACTTCGTACAGGCCGTACAGCACGGAGCCGATTCCGATGACAATGTTGCCCAAGAATCGGCTGCCCGCATCTACGTCCACGCCCTCACCCTCGCCCTGCTTGCCTTCGGCAGACTTGGAGCCGGTGTCGCCATAGGCCACCACTAGGACGCCAACGATGGCGATGATGACGGCCACCGACTTGTCTAGGCGCAGAGGCTCCTTGAGCAGAGGCACGGAGAATGCATAGGCAAAGAAGGCAGAGCAGTTGTAAATGGCGGTGAGGTCGGATGGCGTGGTGAGGCTAACGGCGACATACCAGCTTAAGCCAGCCACCGTCAATGCCGTCGTGATAAAGGCCGTGGTTCGGGCCAGATACCTGACAGACTTGGAAGCGGGCCGTTGCAGCCCAAACACATCTAGCGTCTGCAGCTCGACCATGAGCGCCGTCGACTTGACCAGCTGCATGTGCCGCCTCCAAAACGTCTCCCACGGCATACCGCGCTTCTGCAGCCGCAGGATGAGCAGCTGCACCGGCCACATCAGCACCCACGAGCTGTGCGTGAAGAACATCATGCAGTAGGCCTTGTCCCAGCCCAGGTCTCCCTGGATGTAGGCGCTCAGCTCCGTCTGCACACAGAAAGCCACCAGGCTAAGCACCAGGAAGAAGGCGGCGTACGTGTACTTCTTGCGAGCCGAGCTGGCAGCCAATTGGCCCGGGCTGCGGCTGCGCATTGTCGAGCGCCGCGTCATTGTCGCGGGTCGCGAGATGGGAGAATCGTACAGAGGCCCCGAGCCAATGTTGGACGCACCAGAGTTTCTGTCGCCCGAGGATCGAGAGGATCGGCCTCTCTCGATGTCCTTGTCTCCCAAGTCTCCCCCTTCCGAGTCGGGTTTGGACAGCAGGGGCTCACTGGATCGGCCGTCGGCCGTCGTCTCGCGAAAGAGGCCGGGTCGAAGATTATCCGAGCCCATGGTTTGCGTTCAAAGGGGGCACAGATCGTCGCCGTCTTCGTCGTTGATTCGATGTGCCGTCTTGTTGGCCTCTCCCCTCAGGAGCGGAAACGGCGTTCGGATGGCTCGTATTGGGGCGATGGCCGCCAGCAGTACTTTATTTGGCGCGAGCGTCGCGGAGACGTTGGCTGTTGCGGGAGCATGTGGCTATCTCGGGCGAGATGGCTGAAGGAGTCGAGAGTCTGTAGCAGGCACTTTACAGAGTAGAGAGAAGAGAAGCCGGTAAGGGTTGGAGATTCGGATCTTCACTGCTGGAGAATTGGCAATTTTGGCGCGGATCCGGGGGCTTGGCAATGGTGAGAATACGGGTTTCAGAACACAGGGGAAGAATTCAATAAGATGGAAAGGATTCCCGCGAGGATGCCGTCATTGCTGACTGTGCTCCGTAACCCCAGGCAGGCTCTGCCTTATGGCGGGCGCCAACCACTAGGGAAGGCCCCTGAGGCCCCCCAAAATCCTCCGGTGGCCGCCAGCTGAACTTGCTAGCGTTGCACCGGAACCTGTCAGAGGCTGCGCTGTAACTGCTGATGCGGCGGGGGCAGCCGGTCCCTGGCGCAGTATCACAAGGACGCAACGCATGCGGTCTTGTGAGATGACGTACGTAGCAGTTGCTTAAAGAGTAAACCGACGTTAGAGCTCTGCTTCTTTGATCACACAGAGCGCTCAAGCATTTCATTTGTAGCATGCGTAGTTATTCAAAGTAAACACCTAGAGTTGTCAACACAGAGAAAGAGTACACGATTCAGCACTTCATCATGTTACGGGGGACGTTGGGTGCGTCTCAGACAGATCACATATGTATGACTTTTCGGTACTACCCATTAGCAGATCTCAATACACAATAATCAGTAGCGTCAAGTACATTTACACATTAGTTGCGCATGGCCTGGTCATATGCCCAACAGACTGTCCAACCGTGCGCAAAGCCAGATCGACGATAACCAAAGGGCTGCCATCACGCCATCCATCACCCGCCCAACTTTTTATTTCGCCCCTTCAGCAAACAGCACCTCTACAGGGTCGTATGTATACTCCAGGTCGCCATGCCAGTAGTTGACAGAATCGGCCTTGGATATCGCCCAGGCTTCATCCAGCGCCTGCACCACCTCCTCGGGCAGCGGGCCCTTCTCAAGGTTGTCCAGGTTGTTCTCCAGCTGTTCCACGCTTGAGACACCAATGATGATGCCATCGTTTCCATCCTTGATCCTGAGCGCCGAGTGGTGCACAGTCCATCGCAATGCTATTTCGATCAACGTCAACCCTGCCTTCGCAGCAGCTTCTTCGACGATCCGCAGCGATTCGAAGGTGCTATCTCGGAAGTATCTCTTCCGGTAGTTTGTTGCCATCGCCGTGTTGCCGGAGTAGCGGCCCGTTTCGGGAACGATATCCTTTGACTTGACCTTTCCGGAGAAAAGACCGCCAGCAAGAGGGTTGTACACCACAATGTCGAGGCCGTATCGACGGCACGCAACAAACAGCTCGGACTCTATATTTCGGGTGATGGCATTGTACATGCCCTGGTAAATGGTGGGGCGAACCCAGTTGTTGTACTTGCAAGTCAGGACAACTTCGGCTACCTCATAAGCCGTGAAGTTGCTAATGCCCAGCTTAACAAACTTGCCGGCCTTGTGAAGGCGGTTGACGGCTTCGAGAGTTTCTGCAAAGGGGACTCCACGGTCAGGCTTGTGAAGATACAGAATCTACGTTGCAACAGTTAGCAAGATCATTCTACGTTAAGTACCTTATCCTATTGAGCGTAAAAAGGAGGTTGACTTGGCAAAGAGGCTTCACGCCATAACAGACTCACATCAACGCTGTCGGTTCCCAGCTCCTTCAAACTTTTCTCGACTGATTCGACGACTTTTTCGGCCGTGTTCTCACGCAGCGCCGAAGGATATTTCACTTTGGTTGCCAAAGTGAGTCCTCTTGATTTCCAGTTGGCTTGGCGTGTGAAATCCTCCTGAGTACCACCAACATAGACTCGCGCTGTGTCTACCTCATTGTAACCTCGAGCTTGCAGGACGTCAAGAGCCTTGTTGAGCGTGCCAACATCGGTAATTCTGGCGCCGTCGCTCTCGTTAGGTCCAAAGGTCATAAGACCAAGGATAATTCGAGGCTTGGGGGCTTGGGCAATAAGAGGCATCTTTGCTCGTTGTCTTGTTTGAATTGGTCACTGGTGTTGGCTTTGCAAAGGGAGAGGGGGAGCATCTATGCTATATACAAGAGAGGAGAGGCGGGATCCAAGGACACAGAAAGGGCGTTGGCCCGACCAGCCGGGGCTGAATATGGGCCCCGGCTCCGATTCGCGTCGATACAAATCTCGCAATCATCGCCCAGCAATTGCTCTATGCTCAAGCGCATGTGATTACGTGAAGGCATCTGGAGACTCGAGGACACCATTATTTACAGAAGCCAATATTAATAATGACATAATGGCAACTGCGTTATCCAACCAACCTAACCAATATGAGATGAACTGCCTCAGCGGCCACAATCTCCGACCAAGTAGCTCTCCACATCTCCGATGACGCTGGGCAGAGTTGATGCAACCTACGAAATCGCAGCGCCGCACTAAGTCCGTAACTAAGATCGCAGATAGCGTGCTGACAAACCGCGAGGCCTGCGGCTGCATCCGCCGCACCTAACTAAGCTATACGAGGTAATAATAACCATTCATGACTCTCAACATTTGTCTGTTCCACCCTCATACATGCGGCAGTTGTTTCGGATGGCGCCTCGACTAATTCGCAAAGTCTTACTATGGCCTCTTGCTACTATGTTAGTAAATCCTGTAGCAATGACTGCCTATTTGAGAATACTTACATGCACAATGATGAAATCTTACTACGAGATATTGAATCGAAGTCCGATTGCAGCCAATGATGGGACTACAACGCCAGGGGAAATGCAGGGCGAGAGTTGTCGCTTGATAATCCTTCGCTTATAGCTATCATCTATCCGCATCGAGCCGGATACCGAGAATATACGTACAATTTGATATAGAGAAATCGGTTACATATCTGGCATCTTCCTTGTAATAAAGTTTCATGTAATTATTGCTGACTGATCTGCTTGCCTATTTGGTACCCAGCGGTCTTGTGCATGTTCAGGTGCAAAAGCACAGATACAGAGCACGCAGCTAAACCAAATTCAACTTGATGAGCGTTCTGTATTATTCCGTAACAATGGCGGGGTTAGAAAAGACGATTGCGTATCGGGGGGTAGGCACATACTGATAACGGATAACGGAACGCCGCCGGAGAAACCGCGGTAAAAGACCTGGCTGGACTGCGTCTCGCAAATAGCGACGGAGTTTGTAGGTTGAAGCTCCAAGAAGACGTGGTGGAATCGGCTTCCTTTGCGCAATCTGTGCAACTCGCCTGTCTCAAACATGGTCCAGTGAGCATCATGAATACAAATCCGTGTCAATTGGCCGCTGACAATAGCCAGGCGCATAATAACATAGATTGATTCAAACCATGAGGGCAAACCTGGCCCGTCATGGCAGGCGACTACTTGTCTGCCAAGCGAGGACGGCGCCATCCTGCGCTGCATATGCGACTCCAGCTCGTCGACGACCGACCGTCCCTAGGCCAATAGCGTGCCCCAACTTTGAGCGCACATTTCTCAGCGGCTTGTTCCAGAAGCCTCCGCGGCAGGTGAGGCAGCCCGAGTACGAGCCGGGATGGTTGCAGATCATGGTGTGGAGGAGTCGCATACTCGACAATGTCAGGCCGCAGCCGCGAAAGGAACTGGTGGAGGCGTGGAAGAAACTGATGCAATCGAAGCTCAATACCCGGATGCCTTTCAACAGCACGCAGGCTCTACAATGCCGCCGATTGTTAGAGTATCTCTCCGAGCCCTCAAAAGCAGACCAGCAAATTAAGTCGCTTTCTTCTAACGACCTATCGATGGCGAGGCAAGTGCTGCTTCAAACTGACCCGATTGAACGGACGCAGCATCATCTCGATTTTGCCAAGTCCCTGCATTCTGTGTGGTCTTCAGCAAATTTTCCAAGGAAGTCTGATACCGTGGTGCTGCAGTGGACCTATCTAATCAAGGCCATGTGTCTGTACGGTGGATCCCGTGAAGCTCTCCAGATGCTATACGAGAAGTGGGAGCAGCCAGAGTATGCCATTTATTTGACCCAAGAAGACCGGCTATTGCAAGTCGTTGCTAAAGGTCTGGCAAGAGAGGGTTGCGAATCCGAGCTGGTGGAGCTGGTTGAATACGCTGAAAACCACAAAGTGCCATACGATGCCAGAATCCAAGCCATCATGGTCGACTTCTTCGCCCAGCAGGATCGCGTTGCCGAAACCAAGCACTGGCTCAACAAGCCTCTTGGGCGCGGCAACATACAGGCACAGGTATACCGCACCCTGGCGTCTTTTGCCATGCGTAACAACCTGCAAGAATGGGCTACTTCGCTATTCCTTGAGCTTGGAGAGTCGCAGCCGTGGCAGAAATATTGGAACGTTTTACTTCAGGCTATACTTATTACTGGAAAGAGTCTTGCGGAGGTGGATGCCATGATGTCCCACATGGTTGACGGCAACGGAGGGCTGTCGCCGGATATCCATACGTTCAACGGTCTTCTCAGAGTTGCTGCTGAACAGCGAAATGCAGCACTAGGAGAAGACATTCTCGCCCTCGCCGCAAATAGGGGGATTGCTCCAAATGGAGAAACACATCTCATCTTGCTAGACCTGCAGCTTGGAACCGATAACTTGATGGGTGCACGGGAGGCGTACAACCAAGTCCGACATATACAGCCTTGGACAAACGAGACCAAACCCCACCTATATAGTGAATTCCGCACGATAGTCAATGACTACCTGGTGGCACTGGCTGCTCAGAAACAGCCAGATTTCAAGTTCATCTCATCAGTCCTCGAATCGGTTGAAGAAGATCAGATGAGACTCGAGCCAACGACAGTGGCAGCTCTTTGTTTGAGATTTCTAGAGAATGACCAGCATTTTGATGTCATGGATATCCTCTCGATTTATTCCTTCCTATACAGCGAATCGGAGCGAGAGGTTGTTCAACAAGCGTTCATCTCGTTCTGCCTCGACCCCAGCACGAGTACAAATCGGGCATGGGGCGCGTATCAGCTTCTTCACCAATTCTTCCAGGACACCAGCTTTGAGCGGCGAGTAGAGTTGATGAATGCATTTTTCAACCGAAAACGCCCCGACATGGCTTCTCATATCTTTGGACACATGCGTGCGCACCGAAATAAGTCTTACCACCCCAAAATGGACACCTATATCACATGTCTAGAGGGTTTCGCACGATATCCCGATCATGACGGGCTAGAAATGGTGCATAATATGTTGAAGATGGACACCTCGCTACAGCCATCGACGAAGCTTTATACTGCTCTAATGATGGCATACACAGGCTGTGGCCAGCCCTTGATAGCATTGGATTACTGGAACCAAATCACACAGTCAAGAGAGGGGCCGTCGTATGCGACGCTGGAAGCCATTTTCTGGACACTAGAGAAGAAGACGGGGGGTCACAAGCAAGCCCGAGAGATTTGGGAGAGGATAGAGAGGATGGATCTAGAAGTGCCGCCAAGAGTATACAATGCGTATATCGGCGCCATTGCCGGAAATGGAAACGAAAAGGAAGTTCGAGGTCTGATTTTGAAGATGGCGTCCGTTGTAGGGTCGGAGCCAGATGCCATGACGTGAGTACAAGCCCCTCATAGATCCTCGCCCCCCGTTGTCGCCATTGCTAACTCACCTATAGACTTGGTATTGCGTACAATGCTCTGGCCGGACAGCAGCTTCAGCAAGGATTTCAGGAGTGGGCCAAGGGGCGATACCACGATATTTGGACGGAACTGATGAAGGTGGGCCGGCGAATGGATGAGTATTCGCTGTGCCAATTCAAAATAGAACGGGCCATGAAGGCCTGAAGCGAGTGTACAACATGAAAAGAAATATGATCATGACGTGTATCTATACAGAACAGAGGGTGGCATCTATTGTACACATAGTCGGAAAAAAAATAAACATAGTATTGATGAGCGCCATTCTCGTAGATGGCAGCTCCATCAGCATCCAATCACACCGCAACCACTTTTTTTTTCTTTATCCTCTCTCTTCAATCTCTCATCTCCTCTCGGGGAAGAAGCTGTCCCTGATCATTTCCGGGTGAGCGTGAATAGTTGGGTAGAGACCCATTCCCTGAACTCGTCGGATCATCTTGGCAATCTTGCGCTGGTTGACGGGACGAAGGCTTGTGCCGGATGAGTGCGTGATTTGGCCAGATGTTGAAGTGAATTCCTGGATCAAAGAGAAGTTCTATACATTGTGTCAGCTCTCCATCCCTTTCAATTCCAGAGTTCATACGCAATGAGCCATACCTTGTACATGTCCAACGGTCGGATCCCCAGGGCATCAATCACATCTCCGCTTCGAGGCGACCTCTTCCTCCACTTCTGCATCTCCACCGGGCTCATGTCGTGCGGCGAGTACACGTCTCCGGCATCCCACCTCCGCGGCATCTGCTTCAGGTAATCGTTCGAGTTCTTCTGGTTGCGCAGCATGTCAAGGTGGGCCTGCTTGTTCCTGAGCGAGCGCTGGGCATCAAACCTCAGCCTGTTCATCATGCCAGAAGCAACATCGCCAGGCGCAGGCGCCGAGCGAGAGCCGGAATTTGCGGGCCGTGAGGAGACGGGGTTGTTGATGGAGAGGAGGCTGCTGCTGGATGAGGGGCGGTGGTGATGGGTCTCGCGGGGAGGCGCGCGATACGAGGCAGGAGCTGAGGTTGAGAATGCGCGGATTGAGAGGCCGCGGACGGCCAAAGGCGAGGGGACGAGAGGCGGCATGGCGGCGAATTGGTTCGGTTTGCTGCTTGGCTTCCAGCTGATGGTGATGGCGAAATCCTGGTGTTGTGCAAAATGTGGAGGTGGCGGGGCGGAACACTTTCCGCGTCCTTGCCGTGAGCCCCACTTTGAATTCCTTGCGATTTTCATTTTCCGTCCTGGTCCTCTTTAAAATCTGGAAGCTCTCTTCGAATATTGGGCAGACTCGGATATTCAATCGTCGCTATTGTGCCATACCCCGTCCTCGTCTCGATTCCTAGCGCGCCGACTGTTCAACATACCGCATTATCGACCGTGGGATCCGATTCGAAACCGCCGACATGGTGCGAAAACTCAAGTTTCACGAGCAGAAGCTTCTGCGCAAGACAGACTTCTTCACCTACAAGCAAGACAACAACCACCGCGACAAGCTCGTCCGCCGGCGGTACATGATTCAGAACCCGGAGGATTACCACAAGTACAACAGACTTTGCGGCGTGAGTTGCCGTCCTCGCCTTTCTCTACCCCCCTCCTCCTCAAAGTGAGGAGATGGGCAGATCGAAATTGTCACGGAACAAAGTCATCCCCATCGCTAACATTTTTTTTTCTAACCCAGTCCATCCGCCAACTCGCCCATCGCCTCTCCCTCCTGCCTCCTGAAAACGCCGTCCGCCGCAAACAAGAAGAGCTCCTCCTCAACAAGCTCTACGACATGGGCATCCTCTCCTCAGCCTCCAAGCTCTCCGCCGTGGAGAACAACGTCACCGTCAGCGCCTTCGCCCGGCGCCGTCTCCCCGTCGTCATGACGAGGCTGCGCATGGCAGAGACGGTCCAAGCGGCCACCAAACTGATCGAGCAGGGCCACGTGCGAGTAGGCGTCGAGGAGGTTACAGACCCGGCGTTTTTGGTGACGAGGAACAACGAGGACTTTGTGACGTGGGCAGTGGGAAGCAAGATCAAGAAGAACATCATGAAGTACAGGGACGAGCTGGATGATTTCGAGCTTCTGTAATTTTTTGTTTCGCAGGGACGGGGCTTTTATTGGAGCGGATTTCTGATAGACAGCGCATGGGGGAGAGTGTTTTGTCAGGGAGCTGATTTGGCGTTATGGGACTACTAGGTTGGGTTTATTCCTGGATTGAAATACAATCCACTGTTGCAAGAGTGTTATATTTACAATCTCAGAATATATCTAGAAAGATTGTCGTTTCACTGCGTCTTCTTAAATTTGAAACCCGTGTGCCTCTCCCCATAGGCGAGGAAGCCACATCGATCAGATACACATTGTCAAACGCACTCGCAGAACATTATCTTTTGGCAAATGTAACAAATCTCCAACATCCTCCTATTTTTATTTGCATAGAGCTAGTCTGTGGGTTGTCAGCATCCCCTCATTAAGCTTTCTACACGACAGCCTCAGTAGCGGGTGCCACAAACACAGACAGCTACTCTATGCTCACTAATCAAGAATGGACGCCATTCTCTGGTAGCTGAGTAGCCATTGTTCACACCACCACGCATGCCAAAGTATAGCACAGCTTACATGAGCCATCAAATCTATCGCATCCTCTCATTAATATACCACCAGGAACCTATCGCACTGTGCTTCGTCCGAAATCTATCATCCATGGTCCGATCCTCTTTGAAGCCATTTTCCACAGTAAAAAAGAGATCCATTTGTGAGCGCCACGGTCCATATTCTCAGTATAAGCCTCTCTCTACCAAAATAGATGAAATATGCTCCATTATTATTATTGTCGCCCTTCTCATTTGCGAAAAGTCCAGGCATCTTCATCGACGGGCTGGCGGAGACCCGGGACTCCACCAGTATCGGCCCCACATCCGTAGGCCTTCTTTTGTGTCGACACCAAAAGGCGCAGCATGAACAGAAAGAGGGCTAGGCTCACATGCTTGGGGAAAGATGGTTCGCAGCAAGTAGGCACACTGTGCGTGACGGGTATAAAAACCCACACTCAAAGCGAGCTCCCACACTCCTTCCTTCCCTTCCCCCTGATAAGCCTAGAGGATCCTGTTTTTCGTCTTGTCCTTTTCATTTTGTAGAGCCCTCATTTATTCCCCCAGCTTCTTCATATAAAAACGTGCGGCCGCCATTGAAAATCGTCATCGTCCCCCTTCATATTTATAAAAGTCCCCTGAGTGCTGAGGGCAGTCACCCTCTCCCCTCTCCGCCATGGGCGTCTTGGCCACCATCCAAGATCTTCTCGCAAATCTTGCAGGGCCATGGATTTTCATGGGGATGTCTGCCATGCGCATTCCTGCTACCATCCGCAGACTCATTAGTACCAAAGATTATCGCACGCTATTCTCATTCACGGGATTCCGTGAGGCTCTGTTCGGCACATTCTGGGCCTATGTCGGGCCAAATGTAAAGCTCAATGCAGAGCAGCGTGTCATTCCTCTTCTTGAAGGTCGTGTCAAGGACGGCGTCACCTATGAGGAAGTCGTGAGCACCCCTGTGTATGGTACCGTGATCGAGGTCGGCGCCGGAAGCGGTATGTGGGCAGATGTTTTTGCTCAGTTTCGTGAGAATGCCGGCGACACCAACGACGCAGAGGGTCTTCGCCATAGAAAAACCACAGGCGGCTACATCACCAAAATTTATGGCGTGGAACCCAATCCCATTTCTGCCAAAGCGCTCCAAAAACGTGTCGAGGACATCGGTATAGATGACATATACCAGGTTGTTCCCGTCGGTATTGAGTCTGTTGATGATCCTTCTGCCTGGAATGGTAAAATTGAGCCAGGCAGCGTTGACTGCATCGTCGGTATCCTTTGTCTCTGCAGTATCCCCGAGCCCGAGAAGAACATCAAACTCTTGTACAGGCTGCTCAAACCAGGGGGCCACTGGTATGTCTATGAGCATGTCAAAGTCTGGCGCGGGGGCCTGCTGCTCAATCTATATCAGCGTAAGTTAACGCCCACAATACTCCAACTTCAACCGTGTGATGATCATACCACAGATTAACAATACCATTTCTCCAGGCTTCGTCAACCTCATCTGGCCACACTTTTTGGGCGGATGCCAGCTCTGTCGCGATACCGAGAAGAACCTCAGGGCTGCTGGCGCCTTCCAGGATGTTGATCTTGTGCAGCCTGTGGATCAGCCCCCATATCAGGTTTTACCACACAAGATCGGTATTCTGACGAAATAAATGTCCCCGTCATCGCCTTCGAGAAAACAAAATTATTTCCACCAGCTCGGCAAATATCCACATACAGAATGCCCTCGTTTTTGAGCATCTTATAGCTCGTCGTCACCGTCATCATCCAAAAGAAAGATCGATGTCCTCTTGGATTTGCCGTCCACCGGTATCGGCTTCTCCCCATCAGCAAATTCCTGTTTTTCGACGTCTATCTTCTCCTCCTTGAGGTCCCCTTTGATGTCTTCTGCTTTCGTTTCCATTTTGATCTCGCATTTTATGCCACCTTTCACATTTCCAATCATTTGCTCTTTCGCCTCTTCTTCTTTCGCGTTTTCGAGCTTGACCTGAGGCCGCCGGTTCAGATCTTCGAGCTTTACCCCGCTTCTTGCTTCATCCTCCTTTATCGCTTCCTGCTTTGACTTGCGCTCTTCCTTTGGGGCTTCCCCTCCTTCGTCTGCCAATGGTCCGTCATGGTTGACTTTACCCTCCTTTGCACCAAGATATCCCTCCCTTTCTAGCTTAGCTTCACGCTTCTTATAGAATGAATTTAAGCAGTTCCTTCTCGCTTCCGTTGTCCAACTCTCCACGATGAGGGCAAAATCTGTCGTGTTGCCGAAACCAAATTCCCTAGCCATCTCACAAAATTGCCGTAAGCAAACATCTTCCGGCGGCCTGAAGGTGCTGTGTAGCCCGTCGCCGTCATCCTCGTCGCTATCAGCAAACAAAGTAGTTTGGCCAGCAAGGTCTCCCTCTCCAAATAGCCTCATTGCTGCGCGTCGTGAAAGCTGTTCCTCCACCTTGGAAGATCCAATCACTTCAGAGTTGTCATGTGTATATTCCACACCAGCCGCAGTAAGAATAGCTTGTACGGCATCGCTTTTTGGTTGATTCGTCTTCTTGGATTGGAGAGCTTTTTGCTGGTCACGAGAAGTTAACAGGTCGGCCAGTTGGCTCAGCCCTCCATCTTCCGCGTCAGTACCCTCCTCTTGTTTAACGTCTCCCAAGTCCTCTCCGTCTTTGGCTGCTTCTTCCATGTCAACATCAGCCAAGTGCACCCCAGCTTTGGCCTCGGCAATATTTGTCTTGTTCACAATATCACGCAGCAAACCCATGTGACTATGGTAGGTGAAAATATTAGACAGCCCAAAAATTTCGCCTTTGCGCTCTGTATCCTGCTGAACACCACGGAAATATCGCCGCTCGGACGATGCAGTATATCCAATATTTGCCTGCTGCTGCTTGTAAATCTGGCGGGCGTAGACGATTTCCTCAATCGTTCCCACAGATATCAGTCGAAAAACTTCAACATCTCGGGTCTGGCCGATTCGATAAGCTCGGTCTTGAGCCTGTAGATCATACGCCGGATTCCAGTGAGGATCGATGATGACGACTTTGTTAGCCGAGGTGATGTTCAGGCCAACCCCGCCAGCCTTGGTCGATATGAGGAACACAAACTGCGTGGGGTCGGAATTGAAAGTGTCAACCACATCTTGTCGCGCTTCATAGCTCAGAGAACCGTCCAGATAGCTCACGGTATAGCTCGTGTTGGTGAAGAGGTGCTGCAGTATGCGAAGCAACCGCACGCTATGAGAAAACACCAAGACTTTGTTTCCGCTGCCATGCCAAAATTTGAGCAATTTTTTAAGAATTTTCCACTTGCCACAGAACTCTGGATTGACCAGATTGCTAATCCGATCGCGCTTCTCATATAGCACTTTCCAAGTGTCCGGCATGCAAGTCTGGAGAACCGCAAGCTCTTGCTCATGCTTCTCTTCCAAGTCTGTCGTTAACGGCACCAACAGAGTGAGGTGATTAGCTAGCTTTTGCAGAATCATCATACTAGGGAAGACAACGGTCTGCCAGCGTTTGCCATTTGGAAGAAATTCGTCGCAGCACCAACCCTTCTTGCCTCCATGCTCGCAATCTTCCGATGCTGTCCTTAGTATTGTTACTTCTGTGCTGTCAAGGAAATTCTCGTACGCTTCCATCTGTAAATCGGTCAGAGGGCAAAAGACCACTCGATCACTTTTCTTAGGCAGTTGATCAGCAATCAGAGACTTCATGCGACGCAGAAAGTATCGAGGTAGCAGATTCTGAACCAGTTTCTTTGCTGTCTGCCTCGCGAGACTCAGCTGTGCAACGGTCGCTTCATGGGACTGGCCGACCGTCAAGGGTTTCGTGATGGTTTGCGACCACTCCGCCTTAGTACCAAAATGGCCTGGGTTGGTCCAATCCAGTAATGTCCAGAGTTCTTCATATCTGTTTTGGATGGCTGTTCCTGTCAAGCCAATCCGGCAAAGCGCATTGACCTCCTGCATTGCCTTGGTGGTTTCCGAATAGCGGTCTTTGAGTCGGTGGCATTCGTCTGCGATGATGGCGTCCCATTGCACCATATTAATGGAGCTGCGAGAGTTTTTATACGTCTCGTAGGTTGTGATCATGATTTCCAGCATGCCTGCGCGGGCTGCGCCGAGCACGTCGTCCTTGTTTGTCCCATGAAACAGATCCACATGCCACCATCCCCATCGACTCAGTTCATTTCTCCAGTTCATTATAAGAGACCCCGGGCAGACGACGAGTATCCTAGGGTACCATCGTTCACCAAGAAGCCTCATTTGCCTCATGCGTTTATTGTCTCGTTCATCACCCGTCTTCCCAAAGGCGGCTGTCAAAAAGGCGGCAACCTGAACCGTCTTGCCGAGGCCCATGTCATCACCCAAGATGCCTCCCTCTTGGTATACAAACTTCTTGTGCAGAAATCGGACACCATCGACTTGGTAATCACGTAGATACTGCGCAATTGAAGCGGGAATGAGACCACCTGACCGAGGAAGTTCGATATCTTTGTATGGCCGAGACGGTTTGATGCCACTTGTTGGGTCGAAATCTGGTCTCTCTTTCAGCTCTCTAAGCCTTCTTGATTCGTCAAATTCGATATCAGTATAATCAGGCGGCAGCATCAGTGCCGACTCATGATACAGCCTCCTCTTGGCATCAAAGTCCCGTCTCCGCTCAATCAAGTAGTCGGGGAGGTCAGGGGCCTCCAAATCCTCCTCTGCATGAGCTCCATCTCCAGTTTCCTTTTCCGATTTCCTCTTCCTGGTCGATTTACGTTTTGTCCTCCGTTTCTTTGGTTTAGATGGCACGCTGTCTGACTCATCAGTCCACTGAACCTTTTCCGTGAAGTCGGGTTCGATCTTCCGCTTCCGAGGAGGGGTTTTGACTGGTCCCTCGAACCCATCTTCAGACGCAGACTCTGTATCCCCATCATCTGATATTTCAATGACATCTGTCGCCATTTTTAAGAGTTAAAGCGGCAATAGAAGCCACTGGATATTCGCAAAGAAAACGCGTAGTGATAACGCGAGATGATGAGTGATGTGAGACCACGTGACACATGATGTGCGCTCTTTCTCTGCTACTGGAGTACATCTCCAGTGGTTGAGGGCTGCTATTTTGGCAGCTGCGATGCCTGTAACTTGCACTCGCCACGCCCGCGGTGTTACAGTGCACCACACCACTACAAATTAGATAGAAATTGGAAAACTCACATAATCAAAAACAATTAAGGATGCATGCTAATTGCTCCGACGGCTTCAGTATTGGGCCATTAGTATTACTGCAGGTGCCGCATAGCAGCAGTGCATCGGTTATTATTGACGTCATGTTGCTTTGTCCAAGGTTAGATTGGATGAAGAATTGGCCTGTAGCGTCTGTGTATTCGCAACTTTTCGGGCATTTCGGGCTATTTTGGAGGTAAGAGATTCTACAGCGTAGCCACTACCTAGCAGGTATCTACCGATTCGAACGTATATCAGCTAGAGCTCTGTTATGCTGCTAAGTCTGTATTCCGTCGTTTCTCAGGTCATGAGATCAAACATTGCCAGAAGACAGTCGTCACAAAATAGCGTAATCAGTTTAATCATAAACTATCATATGGAATAGCGTTTCAAATTGACTGGCTCCCGTGAAGCATAAAAATAGTAGCAGCAATCTACCTTCGCCAGCCCTACCTTCTCAGCGCCTAATGCATGAATTAGCCCGCTCCATATCGCCTCATATCCGATACTAGTATCGCGTATATAGCGCGCGCCTCCACCTTAGCTCTTCCATCATCCAATTTGATGGCTCGTCAACATCTCAGCAGCAGAACACAGCTCTGCACAAACAAGCAACATGGCTAACAATGCAGTGTCCAACAACTTTGAGGTGGTGAGGAACATTTCCGGCGATCAAGCCAAGGCAATCCTCCTTTCCCTCTGCACCAACCCTGTCATCTGTTCCAAGGTTGCCACCTACGCAAAGCGACTAAACCAAGAGAAATCGGCCAAGGAGCGAAAGCCCGAGTCTGCCATTGCTATTTGCGTGCAATGCGATGAGCCATTCTATCAGGAGGATAACAACGATAACAGTTGTGTCCACCACGATGGTGAGTCTCTTCAGTGCACTTTTTTGCAATCGATATGCCTATCCAGGCATCAATAACCACAAATTACAGGTCTACTAGAGGTGAACTACAAGGCTGAGGTCTGGGACGATATCGATGATGACGGTCCCATAGACTCTTCAGAGAATGAAGAAGATGTCCCCGAAGGCTTTAACTGGACCTGCTGTGGCACAATCGGCACATCTGCGGGTTGTAAAAAAGGGCCGCATCAGGCAGACCCGGAGAAGTCGAGGAAAGGCGGCCATGTATCAGAGGACAAGGCCAGGGATGATGAGTAAGGCGGTAATCGAATGCAGCGTCGGGTTTCAGGTCGTTACGAGCACGCAGTATTTGGATATTAGAATGGGCTGTCTTTCAAATCTTCCAATGCGGTACATATTATAGGACAAGAGATTGGTTTCCACTGTAAAGAGTTCCGATGTTGATCTGTTTCCTCAGCACCGTTTGGATGTGACATCTGATTGGTGAATTGAATCCGTCGAATCGGTTGTCTCTTACTAGAGCAGTAGTGCTCATCACCGTCGATTTAGCGTCTGATCTACATTAGGCCAGCGACCGATGAGATAATCGCCATGTATGAGCCCTGCCACAAGTCCAGACGAATTATGTATTTGAAGACGTGCTAAAAATGACGATTCAGCTTTGCTGAGCTGCTGATGCTAGCAGTGTGTGAAGACACTTATTAGATGACTTTTTTGAGAATTAGGAAACTCTGGTGCACCTTGTTCATGGCTGGGCATATTAAAGAGCATCGACATCCGTAGTAACAGCCGCCGAGAATGAATGCATGATCCTCACTAAACATTTTCTTTCCATTATATAAATAAGTAGCAATTCATCATCATGGCATCGAATCTCACCATATCTCCCGAGGAAGCGCGGGATCGGCTCGCCATCCGCCAAGTCATCGACCGCTATGCTCACTGCGCCGATCGCCGCTTAGCAGATGAGCAAATGTCGCTCTTCACCGAAGAGACGCACTTTACGGTATACATGCAGGGAGAGGGATCCCAGCCCTCGCAGGTGGTTCGAACAAGAGAAGATCTGCGACCTGTTTTCGAATTCTTGCTCGGATACACCCACACAACGCATATCAACGGGCAGAGCATCATCGACATTGGAGCAGATGGTAAGACTGCTTCTGGAGAAACGTATTGCATCGCACATCATGTGTCTGAAAAGGACGGCCAGCGGCAGTTGTATGTGGCCAATCTGCGGTACCAGGATACTTTGAAGAAGGGAGAGGACGGCAAATGGCTCTTCTCGGAGCGGAAGTTGTATCTTGACTGGTCAGAGACGAGGCCGTCCAATCCGTAATTGTTGCATTAGACTACTTAAGGACACAGTATTACTGGATGCGGATATTGCTTCAACGCTCGCATCGTGTACATCGCCCGTGTTGTGTTTCGTAAGAGTAGTCTTTGGTTTTTGCTTAAAAATATTAGCCATGCTCTATCTCCTTAGACGAATTGTGAACTCAATCTCGTACTCACCGTTACTCCATAATATCAATCGTCTCGCAGCCTTTCAAGCTAAAGAAAACTATAGTTCTACGGCTTTCTAGCATCTGTAGATCTTAATGCCTAATTTTATTTGATCCTTGAGATTAGCTGTTCACACATCACCAAACACAAGCTCAGACAGGCACGTATTAGAGTGAATTAACAAAATAAATCCCATTGAATTAATCTGTGATGCGCCGAAATATGCTTTGTAACCATAGTCCACCCAAACGCCTGGAGTATATGTACAGTCGAAAGATGGACATCAATCTCTAATTCTTTGCTGTCCCATTTCTATACCGTCGCCGATATCCAAATCTTTAGAGGCGTCCAATTTGTCCGTCCAAAGCCCACTTGCAGAAGGCGGGCCAGGTAAGCATAAGGCCAAAGGTAGGAACATAACTGCAAATATCCAAAGTTAGTGAACAATCCTATAGCTGCATCGAATGGCCGCATTATATCTCAAGGATACTTACGTGACAAGCTTGCCTGCTACCCAGGTAACCTGCTTGGCATAGTCAGGTCGTGCAGGCTTCATGGTGACCGGAATTCGCTCGTAGGGGTGGTGCTCAAATGCACGGCCCATTCTTCGGACTTGCATGAAGAAGGAAACAGGTCTGCGAGCAGCAGTGGTGGCTGCAGTGCGGGTGATTGTGGCAGCAGACATATTGAGAAGTGTTTGAAAAAGATGTAAGTCTTTTTTTTGGTTGTTTTGTTGTAAACTTGAGAAGATTGGAGTGGAAATCAAGTTCGAATGCGAATCTTAGTAATAGTAATACACTTGATGAATTTTATTGAGCAGAGATTGCCGTAAAAAGAAAAGTGGTTGAGTTGAGAGGTAATCCTCTGTGGATTATATGATTGCTTTGTGATGCTGTGATGATGAACCAAAAACGAACATGAAGCGGCTTCCAACCCGAACATTATGTATCCCCCCAGCCCATCGCAGGTCGCCGCACACCATGCGGCGCAGTCGCTATCGAAATTTGATTTTTCACCCTCATGATGTCAACTTGGCGGTGCTTCCGCTCTCGTGAGATTGCTCGCCGCACATTATGGCCAGATGCCTCACATCTAGCTGGGCGAATATCATACCACTGTCAGGACATACTGCTGCGATGACTGCGAAACTGCCGCCCGGTCATTGGCTAGCCCTACCAACGGCCTAACTTTTTTCGGCGGCGCTCAGTAATTTGGGAGCTATGGGAATAAGCGACTAATAGAGACAACCCCTGTCGGTGGTGCCACTCCGGAGCATCCCGGAGGGGGCCGGACGACTTATTCTAGAGGGAGAATTGAGAAAGGATGCCACGGAGTGCAGGCAGCATGGATCCGAAAAGAGTTCACAAAGCTGGGGCGACGTGGGGTCAGAATCGTAAACTGATTTCCGCCCTAGTGCTCCTATTGCGGAATGTTCTGAAATCATGAGGGCGTCTGTAATTTCCTATTATGGGCAGATTTACTCGGAGCCTGTCGTCCGAACAAGACAAACCGCAAACATCATACCACTGTCAACGAC
This sequence comes from Trichoderma arundinaceum, assembly GCA_025919625.1. Taxonomy (NCBI): domain Eukaryota; kingdom Fungi; phylum Ascomycota; class Sordariomycetes; order Hypocreales; family Hypocreaceae; genus Trichoderma; species Trichoderma arundinaceum. Next base: position 727,696 of record JAMQTF010000002.1, read on the forward strand.
TGCAATCCCGAAGAACCGGGCTCGCCCGCGTGCTGCGGCTTCGTAATCTGGGGAAATCACCACGGCATCAAATCACGGAACAGCAATTGACGTTCAGATCACGCAAAGATCTTGACGAGTGAGATGGTGTGCTGTCCTTGCATGGGAAATGGCATCTCAAGGAGATTTGAGCCGTGGACTGAGATTCAAGCGATGCCGCTACTAGGTAGTTTACATGGGTACAGTAACCAAGTACGCTCGAGAAAGCGTAAAATCTCATTATTGCTGTCACAACGCGAATATCAAGAATATTTTCATCCCTTCGACCATCAGACTATTCCAATCCAACTCAATGAGAACGATATGAGAAGAATTGTGCCCAAGACATGTGTCAACTCTCTCTGCGGCGACCTGCGGTGACTGCGGCATCAGCTCAGCCGTTCCACTGCTGCCGCAGCGGCGTAGCCTCGATCCGCTCAGGGCCGGCCAGCACCGGTCGTTTCGCCTCGATTCAAGCGTATGCACGTGGTTGAGAACCCTGCTCAATCTCGAATGATATGATTTCATACTTGGCCTGTTTTGCTTAAAAGGATTTACAGCATACAGCGGAGCCTCCCTCCCGGGTAGGTCACACATAACTACCTACCTACACTCTCCAACCTCAGATTGGGAAAAGGCAAAGAGATGCTGACCTTTTCTCCTAATTTAATCTCTAGAACAGGCTGGAAGTGTGCTGCTGCGCCCAAGAGAAGGACAAGGTCATGGTTTCGTCATGCACAGGAAATCCTTGCAGGGGTTGTCTGGCAGGCCGGCGAACAAAGAGCAGCCGAGTCCCAAAACGCAACAGAAGCAAACATTCCAAGCGAGCTGAAAAAATTTCTATTGCAGCAAAGCACAGGGTATGAAATCCTTCACTCAGCCGAGTTACATATCAAAAGAGCAAACATGTCGGAGCGGGAAATTTTAACATCATGGGAACTAATTTTCTTTTCTTTTTCCTATTGAAAGGACCGAGCCTTCTCCATCCTAAATACGAGAGCTGAAAGCCACAAGAGCTCGGCATGGTTCGAAATGATTGTCCTTACGACGCTTTACCGCTAATGGTATCAAACTGAATGCACCAAAAGGCTCTGGAAATGGCCAGCAGCGACGAGCACCGGCAAAGATTCAGAAATAGTACAAAGCAGGGTCGATCATATATGGTACAGTGATGGGAAATCTTGTGCACTGTATTTTTGTGGATCCATCTCCAAGTTGGGGGCCTTCTTTCTTTTGGAGCGCATCAGCATCACGTGCTGCATTGTGAAGTGTTCCAATTGTTTGCTGCCCCCCCACCACCTCATTTTGCACAATTAACCTCGAGCTGGCACGGCTGAATCACAAACCGCGGCACGCTGCAGCTTTAGCCCGCCAAGGATCACAGGGGCCGAGATTCCATTGTGCCCGGAGGGAACCGCACTGTATGTTGATTGTCTTCTGACAAGTCACATACACGAGCAAATTCACGGGATACGCGGTATGACCAGCCCTCGGCCGGCCAAAACGAGGCCCAAGAAGCCAGTGTACGATACGGCAATGGCCTTTCCAGATGGCTCTTTTTTGAATCAGAATCCAAAAGGGAAATCCAACATGGCCTTGACACCAAAAATGGGGCTCCGGGCTGGCCAGCTAGGCGAATTACGTCGATGGTCGCTGGGCTCTTAATCTTAGCTCTGGTTAAAAGAATCCGGCTTGCCAGGGATTGACGGCAGCTCCCTGCGCTAAGAGCTGCTAGAACCCAATTGATCAAGTTTGCCTTGTGTCCAGCGCAGTGACAAACCAACACTCGGACACGGGCAATCTCTGCAACACAAGCGTGAGGGGAAACATCCATTTTCTGCAATTGTGCTGGATGTGTGTGCGCTGGTCCCTCTGATAAAAGGCGTCCTGATGGTACTTACCGTTGGCCTCCATCCAGCACCCTGAACTGCCCTCCTGAATCTGCCTCTGGAGTCGCAATGGCCAGTCCAAAGTCTCCCCCAAAAAGCCCAGACGTCAATTCGCCAACCAAATCGCCAACGGCGCCGACATCTCCTGAGGCTGCCGAACCACCGGCGGCTGGCCAAGTACCACCGGTAGCAGACATACCATTTGTACGTAACTCATTAATGGCTAGTTCGGCGGGCCAACGTCGCAACCGGTCCGGGTTTGAGGGTATCTTTTTTCTTCTCCTACTTGCTGACTGGTACGCAGCGGGAGGAGAGTGAGCGCGAAGATGATGATTCTGGTGTAGAAGATGATGAAGACGATGCGTAAGTCGAATTGAGCACTGCGCGATAGACGTCCCATGCGTTGAGCTTTGCTAACTTGTCCATGTCGATTTTATAGCGCCTCGTCAACCGCCTCTCTGTCTGAGAGCATATTCGACTACCGCAGCATCCACGGGCGAACATTTCAAAGCTCCAAGACGACTGAATACTGGGGTCCAAACGACGACCGACAGAACCAGGGGCTCGATATATCACACCACTTCGTGACCATGCTTCTCGGTGACCGGCTGTTTGAGGCACCCCTGAGCAAGCCCCCCACCAGAGTCCTTGATGTTGGCACCGGAACTGGCATCTGGGCCATTGACGTGGCCGATTTGTTCCCATTTGCCGAGATCGTCGGAACCGACATAAGTCCCATTCAGCCTTCATGGGTGCCACCCAATTGCATGTTTCACATTGAGGATGCGCAGCTTGAATGGACATACCCTCCAGAATCGTTTGATTTTATACACATACGGGCATTGTATGGCAGCATTAGCGATTGGGGAGATCTTTACAAGCAAGTCTACAGGACGCTTACGCCAGGGGGCTGGTTCGAGGACTTTGAATTTAACATCACGCTAATGAGTGACGTCCCCGAGATTCGAGATGACCCAAAGCACATCTTCAAGCGCTGGGCAGAAGTCTTCTTTGAAGCCGGCGAGCGCATGGGGCGAACGCTGCGGATAGGTACGAATAGCAACATGCGCAAGCTGATGCTGGAAGCGGGCTTTGTGGATGTGACTGAGAAAAACTACAAAGTTCCAAGCGGCGGATGGAGCAGCAATCCTGCTATGAAGCAGATTGGCCAGTTCAACCTTGCTTTCCTCGACGAAAGCCTGGAGGGGTTTGCGCTCTTCATGCTCAAGGAGATTATGGGCTGGGAGTACATTGAGGTCCAGGTGTTTGTCTCGGAGATGCGCAAGGCCATCAACAACCCCAAAATTAGACCATACTACATACTGTAAGTGCCTGACTTCCCTGACCCCTGCTATGGGCTTATCAGCTACTAATGAGCGTTTGTAGTACGAACGTCTTTGCGCGAAAACCGGAAACCTGGGAGTAGTTTTGCGGCGTCCTGTCCTGTTTTTTTTTTCAGCGTTCATGTTAGAGCCGGGTATTGACCTACATATGCGAGACTAGATTGATTCACCAACACAGGTACCTATACACTACGGGGTAATAGAGGAGGAATTTGTTCATGCAGCTAGATAATGGATGGCGTTGTTACCCTGTATTATCATCATATATTGGTAGTCTGATGTATGTTATTCAATGCCACGCCTGATAGCATTTACAACACATCTCTGCTTTCGACACCATGCAATGTTCTCGAGTGGCTCACCGTCACCACCTCACACTTGGCAGTACATCTCGTAAGTCAGGATACAATAGACGGGGCGGACTTGTCTTTGTGTCACAGCAACACTGTAATATCGTCTTTGTCGGTGTGCTCTCAAGGTCAGTGCGCTGAGACATATACCAATCAATGAACATCGGGACATTTTACTTGTACGTCCGCATCGGCCCTCGCGTACAAGCACAGCATACGCCGAGTGCCACACCTGATATGCCGTCCCGTCTCATTAGACAGTCGTAAGATTGAAGGCCAATGACCGATGCCCTCACCGGAAATGCCCGTCGTTTTGAGCATTTTAGCTCTCTAAAGCTGAATGATCCAGTGCTCATTACGCTCAAGCCATGGCCACCACGTGAGTTGTATCTGCTGTGATCAATCACATGTATGCTCTATAGGTCACATATCTGCCTTGCTCGCCATGCCGCCAACGGTTACTAAAAGGTCCGAGCCTTTCCCAAGGGAGCCGGTGTCCGAGCGTAACGGCCGGGGCTCCGGCCATCGATGCCTCACCCGCCGACAGAAGGCAGCCTAAACGAACGACGAGAGACTCGCAAGGTGACATTAGAAGCTCCGAAACATTGTTCCTCCCCCCCTGCTAGCGCTCTGCGGCAAGGTTCTGGGGCCGCGTCCATCATAACGGTGTTGGGCTTACAGCGCATGCGAAGCGTGCTAAAGCCAGTAGCACGGGGCGCTACTGCAGGCATGCTGGGTTGTGCTCTTCCGCGGCCTTTGCGCTGCAAGGAGGGGAGGAGAGGAGAGGCGAGAGGGCCGGGTTGGTGGCATTATGGAGGAGAAGATTGCGGAAGAGCTGCTCCGTATATTACGTTTGCACTATTGGCCTGTTTTGTTTATTAACTCTCATGTTTCGTTGCTCCTCTTTTAGGGAGGCAGACCTGATCAATCAATTTTTTTAAGTCTTAGCATCTTTTTGCGAGTGATCACACTGTATACGACACTATCTTGTGTGTCAACACCATCGCATAGGCTAAGTCCGGTTTGCGAATTGTATAATCAAGAGGAGGGGTTCCGTCTATCCGTACCAGACTCCACAGGAGTGCTGCAGAGCATCTCGAAAATTGGCGCAAGAACTCCTCTTCATCATCATTACATGACAAGTTCTGCTTCAATTTCAAGCCCAGAATGTATGGTTTTGTTGGGGTCTCGGGCAGCGCCGCTCTGCTCGTGAGCGGTCTCATCAGCTACTTCCTTTTCAGGAGAATCACCGCATTTGCGAGATTGAGGACATTCAATGGTCCCTTTTTAACCAATTTCACCAATCTGCCTCATAGAAAGGCTCTGTTTCAGCAGAGATGCCATGAATGGTACGGCAAAGTGTGCGAGAAGTATGGTACGTTGTTTGACTCCTCCCCGAAAAGCAAACCCCAGCCCGTCCGATGCACACTTATGTCCACTAACTGCTGCCCTTTGTACACTGTAATGCAGGTCCGATTGCAAGAATTGCACCAAATATTTTGATAACATCTTCTCCGGATGTGTGGGCTCACGTGAATAACAAGCCTGGATATAAGCGCTCGGACTGGTACTATACGGCTTGCCGCATTGAGTATCAGCGTGACAATGTCTTCACGCAGACTGACAATAAGAAGCATGAAAGTCGAAGGAAGCAAATGGCTCCAGGTGTATGTCCCATTCGCCAGCTCGCTTTATACCAGAAGAATCCCTAGCTAACAACGATGTGACTCTTAGTACTCCGGAAGAGAGAACCTTGACCTTGAGCATTCCATTGATCAACGTCTCCAAGAGTTTCTGGACTTGATCAGATCCAAGTATGTTTCTACAAGCACTGAAATCGTGCCTGTGGATATGGCACGCAAAGTCCAGTATTTCACCTTGGACGTCATTAGTGGTGTCGGGCTAGGTAAGACATTCGGCATGCTGCAGAGCGATAGTGATGTGGAGGGCTATGCCAAGTCCAGCGAAGAGGGACTCCATATTGCAAACTACTCGCTCGCCTTGAGCCTTAGTTGGATCGCACAAGCACCCTTCATCGGCCGCTTCATAGCCCCGTCACCAGAGGACAGCAAAGGCTTCGGCAAGATGATGGCTACCTGCTTCCGCTATGTTAACGAACGGGTAGCGAACCCGACGGACAAACGGTCTGACATGTTAGCATCATTCATCCGCCACGGCATAGAAGGTGATGCATTGCGTTCCGAGGCCCTTGAACAGATCGTTGCCGGTTCCGATACCACATCGAGCGGTATCCGCTGCGCCCTTCTTCACATCATGACGAACCCACGAGTATACGCCAAGCTTCAAAAGGAAATCGCCGAAGCGGTTCGAGACGGTAAAGCGCCCGAGGATGGCCTTATTACACACAGCCAAGCAAAGCAGCTTCCATACCTCCAAGCCACCATCCGCGAGGCCTTGAGAGTCTGGCCTCCCGTAGCAAACATCTTCCCCCGAGACATTCCGCCTGAGGGCGACACTGTTAGGGTTGATGGCAAGGACGTGTTTCTGCCTGGAGGTGCCTGTATCGGGTGTTCCGTTGTCGCAATGCAACATAGCACTGAGGTCTTCGGTAGTGATGCCAAGGCTTTCCGCCCGGAGCGCTGGTTTGAGGAGGATAAAGACAAGCTCGCGCTCATGCTTCGCACCAGCGAGATGATTTTCGGATATGGTAAATACCAATGTCTGGGCAAAGCAGTCGCCCAGATAGAGCTTGGGAAATTCGTATTCGAGGTATGTCTGTCCGTGAAAAGGAGGCCAAGACCTGGCCTTTTTTCGATTGATTCGAGGCCTCTCCTTGAACTGTGCTGACCAAGTTGTAGGTATTGCGCAACTTTGACATTGCTCTGATTAACCCAGCCAAGCCGTGGGTAGCATTGAACCACCTTGGGCTGTTTACCATCTCAGACATGTGGCTGCAGGTGACGGAGAGGAGGGCGGTAGATGTTGAGTAAGTTGGGGTAGTAGCTCAGGGATATGAGACTGAGACGCTTCAAGTTGGGCAATGCCCATGAATTTCTCAATCCACATTTCATATGTGTGATGATAAAGATTGACCATATATATATGCATTAATTGATAATATTCATTCCTGTCTGTAATTTCAGTTTCTCCACGGTGATGTGAGCATAATCTTGATGGGTACAGTGAAGTAAGGGTTGGGGTTGGCAAAGCTCCCGAGCACCCATCACGTGATCTGTAGCTGGCCAAACCTTGTCCCCGGAACCTTCAACTTCCCAAACGGCTCAACTCCCAGAGAGCACGATAATGCCGCTGGTAGACCCCATCACCATGTCGACAGCGCTGACAAGGGGGTCATCGGCCCAGGCCACCGACAGCAAGCCAAAAGCCACCATCGCCGCGGTCCCGACGTTCGACAATGCCTTGTCAAAAGGCGTCTCTTCCGGCCGAGTAGCTGTCCTGCTTGGGCTGCTGGCGGCTCGGTTCAACGATCTGGTGGCAGAGCCGGTGCAGACGCTGCAATCCGCGCTGCCTGTTGTAGCCGCTGTCCAGGTGGCATATGTGGTGCTATGCTTGCCGGCAGCAGGCTCTCAACAGGCAAAAGCAGCCAAGAAACCGCGCCCCGGCGAGAAGAAGAAGCCGGAGGCAGCGGGAACGAGCTCCGTCGTGGTATGCAGCTCCCAATTGCTTGATTGATTGAGCACCCGTGATTGCGGTGCTCATTGGAATTGAAGATGCTAACATTGGTGCGCCCCTCTTCCAGACTGCTCTGCTCGCCCTGGTTCTAGCTACGATTTCAACCCCCGTGATCCATGCCCTCTTCATTCTCTTCGGCGCGCCGTTCCTAGACCACGCTCTTCCCACATTACTCTGCGCCGCACATTTCTCTCTGCTCGGCATCTTCCCTGTCATCTATGCACGCGGAGTGGATAGCCAGGCCCTGATTGCAGTCGCTGGAGTGTCTACGCCTCTGGACGAGACTCTGGGCGGGCTGCTGGGCGCAGTGCTTGGCGCATGGCTGGGCGCGGTGCCTATTCCGCTGGACTGGGATCGAGAGTGGCAGAAGTGGCCAGTGACTATTGTCTGTGGCCTCTACGCGGGATCATGTCTCGGCAGCTGGTTGTCAGGCACAGTGTTCTACGGCAAGCGACTCGGAGGAACTGCGGCCCCCGCAAAGGACGAGTAGAGTAGAGAAGCAGAGGCCGCCATCTACCACTGGGCATCATCTATGGAGCATATCTGGGAGTAGTGGCGAACACCGCGTGCTGAGACGAGCATTACGAGGTTTTGTTCCTTGAGTTTGAGGTTAATGGCTATAAACGGATAGAGAAAATGATAGTTAGCGGCAGTAATCATGGGTTTCTTTACAAAGTACGAAGCAACTAATTTACTACTAAGTTTATTCTAATCATGTCTCTAATGTTAATTGCGTCCCTTTCTGCGAAACTCTCGCTCGTGTCGCCGGAGATATTGGATCCGGCGCCCGCAGAAAAGACCTAGTCTACCTAGCTGCTGGAGAAACGCCAACCAGTTCGGTATCGTCAGCTAGGAACTAACAACTCGGGATGATCCTGTGATTACTTGGAGCCAACTCGATGGCAGCCACAGCGGCTCCTGTAATCCATTAGCCAAAAACTTTTCGGTCCTCGGCTTACACGGAGTTCGGAATGAGAGCTGGGCTGGGCAATATGCAGCACACTTGTCATTCATTCACTGCCAACCCGCCAAGCGCGGCGCATGTCATGCCATTTGTCCTGCCAAGACCGAAGCTACGGCGGGGGCGCCGTGACAGAGGGGATATGCAGGGAAGAAACATTTTTGCCAATGCAGAATGTTGGGAGATGGATGGCATGTGGCATTCTGTTTATTTCCGCACAGCCTCATCATGACGGCAGCTACAGCTCTTGGCCGAAACGGCGGTTCGATTTCTAAAAGGGGATGTTAACCGCCACGCCTGGCAGCTCAATTGGGCCGTATGCAGGTCAAAGGAGGGAGCCATAAAGGACAACGCAAAGGTAAAAACGAAAGATGAGTGCCAGGGGGCCAGTTGAGGTCACTCATACGTCGCACGGTCAAGCCGCATCGGCAGACACGGAAATGGCATCTGATGCAGCGAGGGCCTCCCCCGGCAGGTGTGGCTGGTGAAATCAAGATCGCAGGCCGGATCTGTCGTCATGTGGCAATGGATTCGTGGCGCAGGCCCTGTTTTTGCGACAGCTCTTACGGAGCTTGAGCTGTTCGCAGCTCATAATCTGTGGCGGTGCGGCACTTGATCACGAAGACCAAAGCGGCACTAAGCAGGGGTCTGCAGCACAATTGTACATGATGACGTAGTCGGATCTGCTGCAAAAGTCATGATGGCATTGTTGTTTTCTTCTTTTGTGAGGAAACATGGAGAAAACAGGCTCGTTACGGCAGTTTGTGTCCTTGTAGGCCTTACATGGATGCTCCTGGCCTCACCCACATAGCCGCGCCCAATTCGCCCTTTGGGACGCGGCTCCAAGACGGCTCCGTTGTGGATGAGTCTCCGGAGTGTCACTGCTTGCCGAGAAAAAGCACTAACTGATCCATTCACTTACACTTCTGCTCTCCAATTCCATCCCTCCCACCTTCCCCCGTGTGGCTTGACCAGTCGATGACGCAACTTGGAAGCTGGGCAGTTTCTTCCCTGGCCGGAATGTCTGGAAAGGCGAGGAACGGGGGGACAGCGCCAAGATGACGCCCATGGCAATAAATAGTACAAGCTTCGCAAAACCTTCTTGCCCGCTCTTCTCCCTTTTTGTGTCTCACAACTTTCTCATCTTTTCCTTCGCGATTTCAGAACTTTCTGATCATTAACGCTGAACACGCTTCAAGGAGCTACCATCGCGCCCTTACGTCTTGTTGCGATTCATAATACTGCTTGATACAGTAACGACCCTTGAGCCTTGAGCTTTCGAAACTATCCAACATGCCTTTCACCGCAAGGTAAGCTCCGAGCTTGACATCCCGTGGCTTCCGTCATCTTCCCCGCAGTCCTCGGCGGTCCATCACCCCAATACCATGGGCTTTATTCAATGAGGGCCATACGAGGTTGATGATATGGAGAGCCCTGACTGACCAATGCTAACAATTCATTCCCTTTCAGCGATATCTGCAAGATCATTCTTGCCATCATCTTGCCGCCTGTTGGTGTCTTCCTCGAGAGAGGATGCGGTGCTGACTTCTTGATCAACATTCTGCTCACAATCCTTGGTATGTACCAACTTGCTGCGCTTCGCTCACAACAGGACATCACGTCATTGTGCTTCAAATGTGTGAGTATGATTGACTAACATGATTCACCTCAGGTTACATCCCTGGCATCATCCACGCTCTGTACATCATATTGAAGTACTAAAAACACCACCCCCGCTATCATACCCGCCAGTTCAAATCCCGGCATCGCACCGCCCTCGTGCTGTGCGTTGTTCCATACCTTCCCAAGTATTTGACTGGCACATCCTTTTTTAGAATGGATATGCGTGGGTGGAGTGTGACTTGAAGAAGGTTTCCGGCTCACCACTTGGCCGGTCATAGATGCAGTAATGACAGTGGGCTTTCCTTTTCTGGATTTCATTCCCGGTTTGTTGGCTGGAGGCAGGTATAGCCTGTTTGCACGGGGCATCAGGTTTGGCTATTATAGTAATGAATTGATACCCGACGTCCTCTAATCGCAATTATTATTTCATGCTACAATTCTATGCATATTCTCTGTTGTGATGTACATACACGTGTCAAGTAATATCATCGATCGCCTTTCCCATAATCACAACCTACGCATATAGAAGCATTAACATTATGATTGAATACGCCACTATTGCAAAAAGGAAGAGAAGAAAAAAGATCTGTGTGTAAGTCCGCCAGAGGCCAAAAAAAGATGGTGATTCCGCCCGGGCTCGAACCGGGGACCTTTTCGGTGGTGTCAACTAAACTGTTAACGAAATGTCATAACCAACTAGACCACGGAACCAAGCTGATTGGTGCTTGTCCTGTCCGCAATCAATACCTATACAGATGGAGCAAGAACAAAAGATGGCCAGTTCACACCACGAGGGGATGCGAATTACATAGACAAGCACCTAGGTCAACATAAAGGGCACGTTGCATACCATGAAAACCCTGTCTTAGCATCCAAGAGTAGTATTCAAATCCTGCCTCATATACAAGTCGGCAGATCGCGATAGGCCAACAGATCAAAGTCAAGCCAACGAGTCCACATTCCCACTAAGACGCATACAAAAAAGACAAGAACGATAATACAATAAAGCGCCGATTCTAAAGATTCCCCATTCCTTTGCCGTATATCAAATGTTAACACTGAGCACAGATAGTCACCACTGTGAGCGAGCGGATGGAAGACGCGGATGATCAGAGCAGTTCACCGTCACCCTCTTCAGCCGCCTCGTCGTCGTCGTCCCAGTCCAACTGGGCCTCCAGTTCCTCAGCCCTGCGCTGGACTTCGGCAAGGCCAGACAGTTCAGCCACATAGTTCTTTTCTTCCAGGGCCTTCTTAACAAAGTCCCATCCGTCTTGGCGGAAGGCTTCCAGAATCTTGGGGCTACATGCGCTGCAGCTGTCGTATGATTGTCCACGAATGACAATATTCTGAAAGGTGGATACGTAACCCCGGATTTGATGCGGTACAAGACCCAGCGGGTGGTTAGGGGGGTCTCTTTCGAGCGTAACACCGGGCCTTGGTTGAGGCGCTGCAGCGTTGTTCTTAAGCGGATGTTGCAATAGGCTCGTCAAGAGCTCAACCAAGAGCGCAGAAGCAATGGCAGCAACTCCAGGTCGGGTCACGGTGCACTGCTGGTCGAGAGTTTGGTCCTTCATAGACTACGCGCGGCAACACTGTCAGAGTGAAACAGGTAAAAGAGGAATCAGGGGGAAACTTACATCAGCTGGGGCGACAACGTCATTGCAGAAGTAGCATCCGAGTGACTCCTGGCCCGCTTCTTTCGCTTCAGCGCCGTGCCGCATAACTACGTATGAGTCAAACCCGAGAGCGGCATTCATGACAATTTTCCCACTTGCTTTTCCCATTACTGTTGGCAGCCACCTGGACTCCCTGGTGTCCATTAGCAAAAATATGACGTCGTGAGCCTCAATCAAGGCTTCGAGCATATTGTAGTCATTCTTTGTTTTTGCTTCATCCGTGAGAGCGTGTCCAAGCATCGGCACAGAGAGGGAGTAGCCCTCAGCATCTACGCCAGGATATATCCTCTTCAACATTTCAGCAGCTTGAATTGCTTTCGGCTTCCCGCCGTTGAGACAGTCGTCATATTCGAAAAGCGGTTGACGAACTGGGTTTGAGAAAGATACGCTGCCGTAGTCGACAAACGTGATTTTTCTCACGCCCCATCCTAACAAGTTCCTTGAGACATATCCTCCCAACGTCCCAGCCCCTAACAGCAGGCACTTTGTGTTCTTGATTACATCCAGGTTCAAATCCGGGGCCAGTCGCCATTTCATCAACTTGAGGTTCAAATCGACCGCTGAATCTGCTAATCGAGACGGGTCCATGTAATCGCCCAGGTTTGCCAGTTGCGCTTGGAGTTTACCGTTTTTGGCTCGTTCCCAGCCTGTGACCTTGGGCATCTCCTTGATTTCCATATCCTCGACAGGATCCATCTTGATAGGTATGATGATGCTTTTGGCCTCGTGTCTTCTTGACCACTCGTCTCTGAAGCACAAAATATTCACATTGGACAAGCGAAATCGATGGCGAATCAAAATCAGGAGGTTGCGCAGCGGCCATGAGGGGCCCTCTGGGAAAGTTGATGGATCCAAGAATGTGACGAATCGATCCTTATCTGCAACATTATCAAAGAAACCGTCTTCAAAGCTTCGCAGCGAGGCCACCTCCCATCGATACGGAATCTTGTGTGCCGGATCATTTTCGTTCAAATCCTTGGGCTTCTCTCCCCATACCTTCTTGGCCAAGAAGAATCCATGCTCACGCTTATCCACAATATATCGCCATGTACCTACTCGGTCCATAAGGGCTGTAGTCTCGTCTGAGGTAAGGCGTTGGATAGGGCCGGATCTCTTCCACTGAGCGTCTGAGTGCAGCGCAGGAAATGCGCACCAGTATATAAACCTGTATCGCTTGAGGTCTGCGTATGACAAGACGATGAAGGAGGATAGGAGCGAGGGAACGGAATAAATGCTGCCGTCTTTGATGGCATCCCATATCTGCCTGCCTGCCAGCTTCAACATTGCTGCCTTGTCGGTCTTCCTGAAATCTTCGATAGTATTAACGTTTTTGATGATCCCTTCAGCCCTTGCTTTTCCTAGAGGGGGGCTATGGCACATGTCAGCTTGAAGCTTCCTCACATATTGTCGTCGCCATGAAAGACGTACTCCGTGTTCGTCAAAGCGCTGCCGAGTATCTGCAGCTTGGAGCTCCCATCTGGGTCAACATCCCGCGGTTCATACACGCCCAAAATCCCCCGTGCAGAGTCGTCGAGCTTATCATAGTCTAGCTTCGACGAGAAGAGCGCCGCGTAAAACGGCAACTCTATCTCAGAAGTAAACGGCACGAACTGCAGCGGCTCGTCCATGGTAGCGGTGCTTCCGCAAGCTAAGAGGTGTTTCGTTCGAGTGTCTGGTAAACTGACTGCTGTATTCCCGGGTGATGTTCAGCTCTCTGGTCTCGCGATTATAGAGCTGGTGCGTATTTTAGTAGCGAGGCCGTGCAAGGTTTAAGAGGCGGGCGGGCGACAAGGCAGAAGCCGTCATCTGATAGCGCTTCATCACGAGCTAGAGGGCCAAGTGATGTCGTAGCGCTGGGCTGCCCCGCGGAGCGGGGAACTTGTGCGTGCAGTAATAGACATGCAAGGGGCTTGTTAGTGCCGCCTTGTCGGGGCTGCTTGCGGGATGGTTTAGCCGCATGGCTTTGTAATAACCAGCAGCGCTCTTGACAAACTATGACAAAATTCAAAGGGCATACTCTAAATTGAGTAAGACGGATAGAATGGGGATCGAGAAGATAAAGAAGACGAGATTTGTACTGCAACAGCATTACTACACGCTTTGGGTGGTCACACGTCGCTGATGATGGGCTAGTCATGCTTTATAGTTATTATTATCCAATCAGCAGACATCAAGAAACAATTCCGATATGGTGTAGTGGCTAACATCGCTCGCTCTCAATCTTCGATTGAAGCTCCGAGCAGCCCTGGGTTCGATTCCCAGTATCGGAGAGAATTCTCTTTTTGATTCCCCAATATTTTGGAGATTACATGCGATGCGTCAACTTTTCAATATGTCTTACTTTTTGACCAATGCACTGAGATTTGGAGATACATCTCATTTTGCGCTCTGGTGTTCTGATTATTGCATTTTAGAAGATTGATATGACATCTCCACGGGCTACTATGTGCTTGATAGTATGGGTGAACAGATGTGGCCCATCTCAAAGATGGAGAGAGAGACGCAGCGACTCTTGTGGTCATCAGAATCGCTGTATTTTGCCTGCAAGACCAAGCGTTGATAATGTAGCCTTCCATCCAACCCTGTACAATTTCGGTGTGCTTACTCTCGTCCGCTAGACACAGCTGATAGAATCGCTACCTTAGTACTATAGTTTTCAGTGTACCCACTAGGAACTCTCTAGGCCATCATAGAACCTAAGAGCCCAAGCTCTTTCAGGGCCACTCACTGTTCACTACATACCTAGGAATTTCGCAACACACACAGACATAAAGAAGAGAAGCTTCTATCTTAATGCCAAACTTCTACAAAGGGAACCTCGTTGCATCAGTTCACATGCAACTCAGCGGATCACAGTAAGTGGACAAGAGGCCCTCATCCACATAGCTGCCCCACTCGCCAATGCCGCCTTGATGCCCAGGCGCGATCTGAAATTCTTTTGTGGAGGACGCTTCTCGGACTTGATCCTCAGCCCCTGGTCGTGAAGCTCGGATTTATTAGACATTGCGCTTTCTCCAGGTCGAGACCAAGATGCTTGTTGGAATTTGTGGCAGTATGTTCATTGTCCGTACATTGTATTCAGCACAAAAGCGTGACAGCTAACCTAGCTCCCAGGTATCTGCTCGGGTAAGAAGACCGTGGCACGATATCTAGTCGAGCATCACGGGTTCAAACACCTCTATCTGCAGGCCCCTGCGTCAGTTTCAGACCAGGAGGCCGCAGAGGGGACATCTTCAACCTCCAATGGCGGCAATGCGGCCTTTGCTGGGGGCCTCGCCACGAGCAATGGCAACAAACCCTGGTCCGAGACATCCTCTTCTCATGTCTTTACCACGGCCGAGGAGCTATTGGATTTCGTGACTCGGCGATGGCGCAGCCGCTTTGTGACCACCGATATCCCCACGGAAACGGTGCTCGACGTCTTCATCCGGCGACCATTCTTCCTGCTTATCTCGATTGACGCTCCGCTCACCGTGCGTTGGCGTCGCTTCCAACAGCGCTCCCAGCAGCCAGAGCAATCCGCCATTAGCCTTGAGGAGTTTGTTACGCAGAATGACTTGCACCTTTACGACGCGGCCACAGGCCTGCAGCCGCTCATTTCGCGAGCCACCGTCAGGCTGCTCAACACCTCATCGTCGCTGGCCCATCTCTATGCGACCCTGGGGAAGCTCGACATCCCCAACCCCGACCGCATGAGGCCTGGCTGGGACACGTACTTTATGGCATTGGCATCTCTGGCCGCGCAGCGGTCCAACTGCATGAAGCGCCGCGTTGGCTGCGTCCTCGTCGGGCGAGAACGGCGAGTTATTAGCACTGGATACAACGGCACGCCCCGCGGTCTGCGGAACTGCGCTGAAGGCGGCTGTCCTCGATGTAACGAGGGCAACAGCTCTGGCGTCGGACTGGCCACCTGTCTGTGCATACACGCAGAGGAGAACGCGCTCCTGGAGGCCGGCAGGGAGCGCATCCGGGAGGGCTCAGTGCTGTACTGTGATACGTGCCCGTGTCTGACATGTAGCATCAAGATCTGCCAAGTCGGCATCGCGGAGGTGGTGTACGCGCATGGATACAGCATGGATACTGAGGCGGCAGAGGTGTTTAGACAGGCCGGCGTCAAGCTACGGCAGTTTACTCCGGTGAGTGGGCGACTAATTACTACTGGCAGATGATGATTTACTGATTCAGAAACAGCCTCCGAATGGCCTGATACATTTGGAGAAGATGGAGCTGTATTGATTGCTCATGTGCATCGTGGCTAGCAGGCAGTGCATGTCTCTCTCTCTCTCTTTCTCTTGGGTAGCGTGGGTTTCCACCGCACAGCAGCGTATCAAACTCATTTGCGCATGCGAGGTAGATAGCAATTACAAAGTATGCAAGCATCGATTCAATCGCGTTCGCGCTGGTAAAACCAACAAATCACTGTGACTGTTATTAATAGTAGCAACACCTCCCATTTGTGAACTAGTCGAGAGTAGTATTCATAAAATTTAAGAGCTTGACGTGCAGATCCCCTTGTCCGGATCGCCTTGTTCCTTTGGCAGACCGATTTAATTTAATCGAAGCTTGCGGCGTAGGAGAAGCAATTTTAGGTCCCATCTTACCCCAGATTTCACTTCAGCCATGACGGCTTGGGTGTGAAACACCAATCTGTATGACAAAGAGTGTAGAGCAGCAGAGACCACATTACCTCGAATAGATTAAAATTATTCAAATTAGTTAGATTAACGTATCAAAAAATGTGGTAAATGTCTACTTGGCTTTGGAAGTTAATCAGAGGTTATAGAGTACTACAGGGTAGGTCTGAAATGATCAATGGAGGCCAAGATCTTGGCGGACGCCACGATGCTCTGATACGCCATCAGGATCAGGGGAACACTCGTCACATACAATCACATTATTAAGGATCAAGACATGCATGCGTGTGCATATTGTAAGGTATGCAAAGTTTAAAATGCTCACCTGAATATACTTTCTCAGCGGCCGTGGACAAGATGTGACCTGCACACTATCTGCGGCGGTCATCAGAGCTCTCTTTTGCACGTCTTGTTGTGGTGAGATGCGGTTAGTCCTACAAGATGCCATGCCTGGCACCCTCGCTCCCGTAGACCAATGCAGTGATCCCGGCGGTCAACAGCTTGGCTACAGGCATAGAGTCCACATTAGGGAAGGGAGAAGGCAGAGGAGCCGGCGTGTCATGGACCAACTACTCCATAATCTCCACCGACTACTCATCTGAGAGGCCATATCTCTGCTTTTTGCTGGGGATGCGCCAGGTAAGATGGGTTCCGATGCCCGAAGTACATGCTGCATGCAGGTGCCTACAAGGAGGCCCTGCTCGGGTAGCCACGAGGAGCAATGCAGGCAAGCGATCGATTGAGGATGCTAAAATCGAAGCATCCTACTAGGTGGTCTAAAAGATTACTACCACTTTGTATTACTCCTCTTCCCCCGAATGCAAACGGGTTTCTCATGAATGTGCGCAGGCAGCCACGATCCCGGAATGGCGACCCGGGAGCCGAAATGACCATGGATACAAAAAAAGAGAAAAAGGGGGGACACGGTTCGTCCACGAGGCACACAATTGGATACATGGAAGAAAAGGGACGGAATCATGAATGGGCTAGAGTGCTAGTAATGCCACCGGTTTGGGCCCGTCTCCTGTGGAGGGGGGCAAAATAGGGGCAGCTTCCTGGATGTGTACGAGTACAAGTGACTGTTTTGGCAGTTTGAACGCGTCGAGTGTAGGATGGTATCAAAACAGTGGCAACGTGATTCACCTTGGACAGCCGCAAGTAAACAATGGCTCTGTTTGTTTTGATCGGTGAGCGAGTCATCCTCATCCATCTCACCGGCAATGGCACCTGATCTATGGCAGAGCAGAGAGGCTGGGTTGAAGCGAGACATGAGTAAAAAAAGGTGAAAATGTCACAGATGGTCGGCGTTGTCTTTGGCATTGCGGCAGCCTCGGCGGCTTCTGGCGGAACATTGGCCATTCATTCTTTCTGCTTGCTTGCGCAAGTGGTATCGAGGTGCATGCATAGACGCGTGGCCCACAGTTTGTGTGAGCCCTGCGTCTGGGGGGACGGCGAGTGGCGAAGACCAAAAAAAGTTGAAAAAAAGGTAAATCCGAGACAGCTGGACCAATCTTTGCCACCCTCTGGGCGATCCATGTCACCTTGATCATCGATGCCGTGGCCTAGTTTGGCGTAGCAGGAAGCGCCATGAGACCCCTCTTCCCAAGGCCAAGGCGCCGTTCCTGGATCCGTCAGCAGAACCCGTGCCCCTCCAGCAGCAGCCTCAGGTGTCATATGGCTGCGTGGCTGCGGCCGGAGCCCGTGTAAGAATGCGCTGAAGTGCCCTAGTGGACGTCTTTTGAGGCACGGCGCTTGCTGAAGACCTGCGGGAACAGGTCTGAGGCGCCCCCTTCACGAGGGGTTTGTGGGAGCTGGAAGCTGGAGGTTGATACTGATGCTCCCGGAGGTACCACCTAAGGTGTGCGTCAGTGTACTTTTACGTACATGGTACCGTGATCTGCACATGGTGGTGGCGACATTGCCAGTACCTGTACTTTGGGGACTGCCGTCATAGACAGGCTGGCAGCCTTGTAGGCTGTGTACTTGTAAGAGGTGGGGGTTGATGTTCTGATAAGAGCGAGAAATGCAATGTCTTGCCCGCTGCAATGGACACAGGAATATCTGACAGGTCATGAAGCTTGTGACGTAGACTATTGCCTCATTCTTCACAGTATAATCATCATACGACTTTGAACACCTGTTGCGTTCTCTTGGTAAGAAGGGGAGGTGAAGAGAAAAAGAAAAAAGAGGCTGCGGCCATTTGGTTCAGCAAGGATGCTTCAGGTGTTCTTTTTCGGCGCTGTGGCGTACAATTACAGGCGCACAGGCCCTGGTTCACACACCACTACGGACCCTGGGGCCAAAATACTGCCGGGCGGCCACAGGGGACTTGGACAAATGGGCTCCACTTTGGGTGGTTGAAGACGCGTTCCCGCGTGTCGCGCTAGGCCTCGTTTGGTAAGATGATAAACAATGCAGCAGCTCAGTCGCGCCTTTTGCGCCTCGCTCCCGCACACACTAGAAGGGACCACCAGCTAGGCCACCTGAATTGTCAAATCGAGCAGCTTACCAAGTACATGTACTCCCTTTGCACGCTCTCGCACATCCCTCCGTTGCAACAACTTTTGCATTCCCTCCAGACCTCGCCTGTTTGACATCGCTGCCTCGACCGGCTCTGGATTTCTGCCTCCCTCCCTGCGTTTGCCTTGGTTTTACTCTGTCTCGCAATTGAGTCACCGCCGTGACGGAGCTGGACGCTGTTCACTGAGGGGGGCTGCGGCTGCTGCCAAAAGTCAGTTTCGAAACCTTATCCGAGTCAAACTACGGAGCAGGAGGCCCAGAGTGACGACGACCATCGACGCCAACAACAACGACGACGGCGACGACGAGCAAGGGTGGCCATCGAAAGGCATCCGGGGCGACGAATTGGACCACCGAAATATTGGGCTTGCGATCCTCCCAAACCGCCCGTCGACGCAGGCGCATCCCGCCGTCTATATCTACACAAGTGGGCGATATCTGCGAGAGACTGCGCCGGGCACCCGCGCACCGTGAGCACTTCTTTTTTCCTTCTGCCTTTCCTTCCTTTGACTTCTCCTACCGCCCGAGCGCCATGCTGTGAGTGCCGCAGCTGGCTACAATCCACCTCTGCTGCTTATTCTGAGTTGTCGACTGGTTGGCTTTGCTCGATTGGGCCTGCTTGACTCTCGGCCCCGCCTGCTTGCCGCCGATCTGAGCATGCTGTAGTGGCCGTGCTGAACAGACGTTCTTTTGGTACATTCTCCTGTGCTGTGAGACCCGCTTGGGCATCGTCACGGCTTGTCTCTCGTTTTTTTTTATCAGGCATAGCCTCCCGGACATCCTCCATCTCTCTATACTTCATCCAAACCTCCGTTGCGCTTCATACAACGCCCGCCATCTCAACTGGATTTCGTCTCCCAAGCATCTCAGACTGCGATACCTAAACGGACCAATTTACTCTTTCTTCTTCTTCTTTTTTGTGTGTTTGTGCATTATTTTTGTACCATGCACGGATTTCTCTCGCGATATTAGAGACACCAACAACGAAAGAAAACATCTACAGCGCACTTTCTGTATATCCCTTACTAAGGTACTAGCTAACCCGAAGCTGCGCTCCACATCCAGACCTCTACAATACTATCGACATTCCTCAACCAGGTGTCCTTCGGCCACGACGCCCCCATAGTCCTAGAAGGAAAACTTCGAGCATTGTTTTGCACTGCCCTCATTCCAGTGCCATGTCTTTCTCCAACGGCGGCGGCGGCGGCACTTTGGCGCTGCCCTCGCCAACTCACATTCATCATATGGACCCAGCGACCGTGCGCCGCAACCTTCGACGCTCCATGTCAAGATCCCCTACCAAGCTTCACGCACGAGGAAGCGCCCAAGGCTCTGATAGCACACGACACGGCTCTCTGTCACCGTGTCGACGATTTGCCACAACACCGACTCAACAACGCCCGCTGCCAAATCCTCCTCAGTCAGCTCCGCCAGCTGTCGGCTCATCGTTCCTCGCTAGCGCCCCGCACCTATCGCCTGCGCAAACTCCTCTGCGGCCAGGCGTTAAACTTTCGCTCCGATCCGCCAAAAGTGCCAAAACAGCTCCCTCTTCGCGCATCACCCGAACTCGAGCCTCCCCCAAGAGCCCACTGAAACGCGCCTTGAGCGCCACGTCCGACTCGGGAAACTCGACCTCTTCACACTCGCCTGCATCGCCCCCTAGAGCCCGATTTGTTGGGCAAGAAAACAACAGCACGACTCCTGGGCGCTCAACACCGCGGAAAGTTACAGACAGGTCGACTCGTCATAGTGTGCATTTCGACCTCTCGGTGGCTTCTCCGTTTGCCTTTCTCAAAGCGCTGGACGCCGCTGGCGACTCGTCAATGGTAGCGGCAACAGGCGCTTTGAAGCGCAGTGATGCAACGATGAATTTGGACAAGTCAAATCAAGGCAGCCCGGTTGCTAAGCGACGAAGTTTACACGGCATTATGAGCTCCGTGCAGACCGAGGACCTAAACATCTTCGGCTCGAGCACATCACCACCCAGCACGTTTGATATTCACGAAGACGCATTCACTGAATACGAGCTGTCTGGCATCGCGGGAGCTGCTTTTCATCGAGATCCTCTGGCAACTCCTTCCCCTGCATCAAATATTCCAAAGCGATCATCATCTCTCCGGAGATCAACGCTGCAACAGCGCTACGGCGAAAAGACGTCTTGGGGGAAACGGTCTGGTGAGCGACAGCTTTCGCAACTGGGCGGCGATTTTTCCACGCCCGTCAGACACCGACCGCGTCTCTCTACTGACTCTTTCGTGCCTCCCGCAGCGGTTCGCGAGAATCCTTTTGCGCCTGGCGCATCCACTTCAACAATGGAAAACAAAAATCACCAGCCGCATCCGCTGTCCAAGACGCTCACTACGTCTACATCCGGCAACAGCTTGACTGAGGAGCAATCTTTCTATGCGCCTGCAAAAGTTGCTCCAAAGCCGCATCCTTTCTCAAGATCTCTGCCTCCCGGTGCTATGCGGCCTACCGCGCGACCTGTCAATGAGCAGAGGGCCATAGCAACTCCAGCCCAGTCTCACCAGCTTTGGGTCGGCGCGTTCAATTCCACCGGCCTTATTTCCAAGATAAATCGAAACCCGGAGGAAGAGGCTGACAGAAAAATGGCCCCTCCTGATACGCCATGTAAAAAACACACAAACCCATTTGCGACCTTTCCGCCGCCCACGGGCAGCTCTGGAAAGAAGAGGGGGAGCACCCGCTACTCGTTTGGTGGTGTCCCTTCTACGCCCTTCAATCCTATCATGAGTCGTGCCCCCGATACCTTTGGCAACCCTTCAAAGGGCCTGTCAATCTTCCAACGCAGCAGTGCTCTGGGGGCCCGTCGTGGGAGCATCCTCAGCGTTGATGGCGACGATCGGAAGCTATTTGCCGACACCGTCGACTTCGCGACCTCCATGGAGGGCGATGCTCCTCCAACGCCAACTAAAAACCTTCTAACACCAAGCTTCAGCGGCCTGAGCAACTTTAGTGAAAGTTCTCAAGAAAGCCCAAGTGCCAACCGGTCCTTTGCGCTTTCTCTCTCAGCCGTCAAGCCAACGCCGTCAAGGGAACCTAGCAGTAAGTCGATCCCAGAGGTGTCCGACAGTCCGAGGGCCCAAAGCGAGGAAGCCCGCTTGCAGGCCAATCGATCTGCTCCCTTGGACTGCGGGCCATCTCCAACAGAACCTATTTCTTTCTCTTCATTTGGACGGGCAAGGTCCCAGAGGGGGCTTAGTGCGCCCCCGCCGCTCGATGCCGAGCCTCCAACTTCGACGCAACCTAGTCGCGTATCTTCAAAGCTATCCAGGAACGTATTTACTAAGATGATGTGTGTTGACTCAGTGAGCCCCGCCGATGGACGACGTACTCCACAAACCCCCCAGGAAAACTTGCTGCCGCTGGATACCAGTCGTTTGTCCATCTCCCGAGGCGGAGAGAGCCGGGGAGAGAACAGCATGCCGCCGCCTGTCACGCCAACTACTGCCCGGGATTTCCGCTCTTCTACGAGCATCTTTGTCACGCCAGTCAACGTCCGTACCAGTAGTTTGGATATCGATGCCAGTCTGTACTCCAAATTCGACAAGGTTGAGCAGATTGGCAAGGGCGAATTCTCTACGGTATACCGTGTAACGAAGCAGGATCACCAGAATGCCTACTCTATATCTTCTTTTACCCCAATTGACAGCCACGCCAGGAGCCCTGCCAAGAGACAGGTGTTCGCCGTCAAGAAGAGCAAGCAGCCGTACCATGGTCCAAAGGACAGGGACGCAAAGCTGCGCGAAGCTCGAATCCTCAGGGCTTTATCACATGCTGAACATGTTGTGCAATATATCGATGATTGGGAGCATAACTTTCACCTCTACATCCAGACAGAGTTTTGTGAAGAGGGGACTCTGGATAAATTTTTGGCCAACGTCGGACAATTTGGTCGATTGGATGATTTCCGCATCTACAAGATCTTGCAAGATCTCTGCTTGGTAAGCTGACCTGACTTTGAATGCAGCCATTCCTTTGCTACTTATCACTAACCGCTTTCTCTTTTCCAGGGCTTGAAAGAAATTCATGACGCTGGATTTATGCATCTAGATATGAAACCAGCAAATATTCTCGTTACCTTTGAAGGAGTCATCAAGATTGGCGATTTTGGATTGGCACAAGCCGTTTCGGAAGATGTTCGCCTGGACATTGAGGGTGACCGCGAGTATATGGCCCCGGAGATGTTGGAAGGCAAAGCCGATCAGTCTGCCGATATCTTTTCCCTTGGTCTCATGACTCTGGAAGCAGCAGCGAATGTGATGCTTCCTGATAATGGCCCTACATGGGTTGCTCTCAGATCTGGTGATCTCTCCGAAGTGCCTAGTCTCACCTGGACTCCATCAAGCGACGTTCAGCGAGATGCTCTCGGTAACCCAACCGAGTCTGCGGCGAGCGATGATCTCCGGATCGAGAAGCCACGCAGTCCCAGCAACCTCTTTGGCTCTTTTAAGCGATCGGAACTTCAGCAGCCTCCTGAGTTCATGGTCGAGGCGTTCCACCCAAGCTCTCTCGACTCTATCGTTAGGTGGATGACCCAGCAGGAGCCAGAAGAACGACCACGCGCCGAAGAAGTCTTGGCTCTGGAAGGCCTGCAATGGGTAGCGGAGCACCGTAACGCGCCCGCCATCGTCTATGAAGGGAATTGGGGTCCCTCTGAGCTTTTCCCCGTTTCAATCGTCAGTGACAATGACATGGAAATGACGGATGTTTAAAGCGCCCCGGACTTTCTAGAGCCTAACAGGGAGAGCGTGAATATATCCACGGAACATAGAATGCCTGTGATCCATATTGGAACTACTTTGCCCTTGTACTGGGATATGTACGAGTGGATAGGATGGGCCGATGTTTGAATTTATCAAAGCCTCTGGCTCAGCATATAGCGATCTTTTCTTTTGTTTTACGGGTAATCGCCCATTACGCCTTGACGGATTACGAAACAACCTCGACCTTCTTTTTATACATTTCAACGGGCATTAACGACTTTACGAAATGAAAATATACTGGCACCTCTGCTTGGTGTATTTATCGATGCTTCTGAGCATGTTGATGGAAGGCAATCCTGCGTAACTTGGATGCAGGGCCTTTGTGCCAGTGTTCAAATATCACTGAGCTGCGACCCTTTTAGCCAACTTGTACGTTTCGCAACGCGGAGGCCGCGTCTCACTAGAGGAGATTGCGTGTACCGACTATACTTGAGATCAGATAGACATGGCATTGGCACGTGGCTAGAATTGGAATGGCTTCAAAAGTAAGCCCGAGTATATTGGAGTTTTTGATGAGAAAAAAGGCATACAATTTGTGTGCAATCACAGAACCGTCAAAGATGAGGGCCATGGGGTGCTATCATGTATAGAATAAGGAAGAAAGTTGCTTGTTTTTCTTTTGTAATTGATGTACGAATAAATATTAGCAGACAAAGGGAGATACAAATGGAATGGTCAGCTGAATTGCGGCGTTGGGATGGGTTGGCTCGGAACTGGGAAGGATCTTGAGGGCGGTTCCTCGGAGTGTACGGGGAGGTAAATCTGCCGCTCAATGATTCTTACGACGAAATGCAATGAATACGATATGATATCCACAGAGATGACGATTTTTACAAAAGCTGCCTTGTGACTCATTGTATGTGATTTGAGGGCCATGTATTGATAGGTATTCATCGTACTATAGTTGACTGTGGTTCGTCAGACCCCGCATTAGCGCGTCGTAAGCAGCTTGTGAACCCGGAGAAGGAAGCCGATTACAGAAGATGAATTATTTGTTTTCATAGTCGTATGGAATGTACATGTGAGCTCGGAAGACCGCGTCGGCGCGCAGTATATATACCCTTTGTTTTCTCTTCCCTAACATATCTTGAGACTTGTTCAATTACCCAGGAAGAATAAGACAAGATAGACAAGAATGGTGACCGCCACATTGCAAGATGGCCAGTCTGGGCTGCCAAGTCCGCGAAGCACAAAGTCTTACTGGCACCGGGATCCTTCGTATGTGCTGCTGGGCCGCCGATCAACTCCAGACCTTCCGGCGACGGCAGACGTGATTGTAGTTGGCAGTGGGATAACTGGAACCTTTGCTGCCAGGGAGTTGATTGCGCGAGGGAGATCAGTCCTAATGCTAGAGGCGAGGGAGGCTTGTTGGGGGGCTACAGGGAGAGTGAGTTTTTCTCAATTCGATTCCAAAAAAGATTGTTTTCAAGTTTGTTAATGACTGGTGGGGGAGTTGCGAACAGAATGGAGGGCACTGTCAGCCAATGATTTATGCCAGCAAGCCGCACATTGCGCGCTTTGAGCTCGCAACATATCGCTTCTTGGAGGACATTGCTACCAAGTTTAACGTCCCGTGTGACTGGAGAAGGGTTGGCGGTGTGCATGCCTTGCCCACGGACGAATTAGTGGACCTTGTAGCCAAGAGAATTGACAATCTGAACAAGCACTACCCTGATCTTGCAGATACGGCGAGGCTCTATACCAAGCCCGAGGATCTTGCCGCGTTGAGGGTGCCGAATGCTCGAGGAGCGGTGTTGCAGCCCAATGCGGCAAAGTGCTGGCCGTATAAGCTTATTGCGTGGATCTTGGAAGCTCTCTTTACGCAGCAGTCGACCGAGGTGTTTAATCTACAGACCACGACGCCGGTGACGCACCTGCAGAAGGCCGAGGGATCTGGCTCGTGGGTGGTTCATACGCCGAGGGGACAGGTCGTGGCAAAGCACGTCCTTCTTGCTACGAATGCTTATACGTCTCACTTGCTGCCGCAATTGACCGGGTTGATCGTGCCTGTCAGGGGGCAAGTTTCCGCCTTGGAGCCGCCGGATGGGAGCGTGGCGTTGGAGCATAGCCACATTTGGCTTGCGGAGGAGAGCGACAATTATCTGATTCAGAGAAATGATCCGTTGGAGATGATCATCGTAGGGGGCGAGAGGTTGAACGTGCCTGGCGGAGGAGAGGGCGTATGGAGGGACGATGAGATTGACGAGGAGGTGGCGGAGCGACTGCGACGGTCACTTCGCCCGGCGTTGAAACTGCGGCCTGAGGGAGAGAAGGAGGAAGAGGAGCTGCGGGCGCGGTATCAATGGACTGGCATAATGGGATACTCTGCGGATGGATATCCACTGGTGGGAGAAGTTCCGGAGGCGCTCGGTGGCGGGGCCGGCTTATGGCTTTGTGCTGGCTATACGGGCCACGGGATGCCAGTTGCGGCGAGATGTGCAGTTGCGGTCTCGGAGATGATGCTGGGACGGCAGGGAGAGGTAGGATCGGTAGAAGTGCCGGCAGAGTTTCTGCTAAGCGAGGAGAGAGCAGAGAGGGCCAGGGGCAGAGAGTTACAGACGAGTGCTTTCGAGGAGTTTAGGATGGGGATGAAGGAGTTGGTTGCTGGAGATGAGTTGTGAGGCGGTGCTGCCATGGGGGGAGGTTTCAAATTGATGTTTTGTTGATTACTTTACTAGAGACATGCTATTAGTAGGGACTATTTGCTGACAGTTGCGAAGTTGTTGCTATGGATGTACTCTTCTTCAACGACCTATGCAAAAGAGTATCGCGCTTAGATGGCCTTGGGAAGTAATTTTCGCGAGTAGTGTAGTAGAGAGTCCCACATCCAACCTCTGCCAAAAATACCCCTACATACGTTTATTTCTCCATGACCTAACGATCGACCGAAGGTATCGTGAGCATAAGGCTTACGGCCCCCCGTAACTCGTATTCATATTGCACGAATCACTCCCAACGCACATCGTATACTACCAAAAGGGGTAATCGCCGAGGCCCCATTAGCTACAGTCACCCTCACTCCCTGCCAGATGGGAATAGTTTCTCCGGCGATGTGTATCCATTTCGAAGAAGAATATTAATCCACGGCCGGGGGGGAATCAGAATTTCTTTCGTCCTTCCCTCTTACCTGCGGATTTAGATGCCGTGCACTTGGCTCAAAGGGGAATTGCGGAATAGTCTTGGCTTCTTTGTATTTAAAATGATTTTTTTTTTTAGGAACGGATCTTGGGGGTTTTGCGCCAGCGAATGGGAGCTGACGCCGGGCTAAAATGCGAGAAATCGTCGAAGCTAGGCAGCGGAGCCAGGGGGGAATGAATGACACCGGCACCAGGATGACTATAAGATGGGCTGCTAGTCCACTCCACGCTTTTCCGATGGGGGCTGTCACCGATAATTAAAGATTTGACATTTGTTTTGGATTTTTTTTTGGCCGCGACTCGTGAAGCAGCTGTCCTTCGTTTTTGGTGCTGGCTTTCTCTCGTTTGTGCTAGCTACTTTTGCTGTGTCGCGTCTACGTCGTTCCGTCGTTCGTTAGTGGCACGAAGTGTGAAAACCGACGGTCAGCGCGATATTGGGGAATTTTTTGTCTGCGCGAAGATTTCGGCACCTCGGCTCCTGTTTGAACCTCGACGAGTTATTAAATTGATCCAATTCGCGAATATGAAGTCCATGATGCAGCGATCCGCCTTGGCCCTTGCCTTTCTTGGTGCCTCTGTCGGTGCCATCAAGGTAGATTTCGACAGCGATGGTACGCCGGTCTCCTGATGCTTACCGGTTTCTCCTAAGCTAAGACGATAGGTAGCTTCGATCAAGAGTGGCGCGAGCACGATTGCGTATGGGCTCATGAAGTATTACAATGGCAACGAGACGGGCGAGATTCCGGGTGTTCTCCCGGAGCCGTATTACTGTCCGACAACCCCCTGATTCTGCTTGAAAGAAGGCACGGCACTGACTGTATGTAGGGTGGGAATCGGGTGCGTTGTTTGAAACCTTGATCGATTACTGGGTTCAGACTGGCGATGACACCTACAACGCCGTGACGACCCAGGGCCTGCTGCACCAAGTTGGCGCGGAAGACGACTTCTTCCCAGCGAACCAGTCCCTTACTATAGGCAACGATGATCAGGGAGTGTGGGCTCTGGCCGCCATTGCCGCGGCTGAAAACGGACTGCCGGGCCCATCCAAGGGTTCGCCTCAATGGCTGGACCTCGCAAAGAACGTGTTCAATGACTTCGTGGCGCGATGGGACACCAAGTACTGCGGTGGTGGCCTTCGCTGGCAAGTATTGCCTTTCAACGCCGGCTACGACTACAAAAACTCCATTTCCAACGCCGTCTTTTTCGATCTGGCCGCCAGGCTGTATCAGCAGACCAATAACCAGACGTACTCCCAGTGGGCTACCAAGGTTTTCGAGTGGGAACAGAAGGCTGGCCTCATTACCGATTCGTATCAGGTCTTCCAAGGCGTCTCGACCGAGGACTGCGATAAAGTGAACAAGGTCCAGTTCAGCATGGAAGCAGGGATTTTCCTGCACGGCAGCGCAGCCATGTACAATGCCACGACCTCTGCGGGCTGGAAGACGCGATTGGATGGATTGGTCAAGAGTGCGCAGACGACCTTTTTCAAGGACAGCGTCTTGTTCGAGCAAGCGTGCGAGGGGAACAAGTTGTGCGGTAGGGATCAGCAAGTCTACAAGGGCTTCCTTGTTCGTGCTCTCAAGTCGACGACGCAGCTGGCTCCCTACACGATCTCTACTATTCAGCCTCTGCTCCAGTCGACCGCAAAGGCGGCTGCCACCTCCTGCGCCGGATCACCTTCGAAGGGCTTTGCGGGACAACCTGGAACTGCCTGTGGATACTCCTGGGTTGGAAGCAGTGCTTTTGACGGAGTGATTGGTGTTGGAGAGCAGTTGAACGCCCTTTCTGCTGTCGCATCGGCGTTCTCTAAGGATGTCAAGGGATCTGGTAACAACGGAACGAGCACTGGCGGAAGCACCCAGCCCAGTGGAACGGGAGCCGACAAGCCTTCGACCACTCCGAAGAATTCCGGTAACAAGATTGGTGCAAGCGCCATGACGGCCTTGGTTGTTTTGGGCGGCATCATGTATGGACTGTGTTAATTTGGTGGAGGATGAGATTGGGGAACGTGGAGAAGTTGAGGCGAACATGTTGCAAGGAGCGCCAAGGAGATGGATTGGCCATATTAATATTCTATGTTGACACGTATTTATTATGCTTTTCGTCTTTGTATAGGCTTTCACGTCTCGTAATGAATCATGACTTATGTGATGGTTATCATTCTTTGACAGTGAATAATGAAGGTGCTTAAAAACCTGGGCTTCGACAAGAGCCTGTCTGCAAATTGATTTCTGGAGTTGAGTTATTACTATAAAAGGCTTAGCTCCTACTGTTGCTTTTTCTCAGTAGAAAATCTTTCTTGATGGCGGGGCATTTACATACGAAAAGCATCGCCATTGCATCTCTATCAGCGCAATTCAGCTCAATCTTTTCAGTTTAAAAAGAACATAAGAGGCGAAAATGCAACTTAAGACAGTTCAGAAGCTGGAGCTGCCGGCTGCAGCGGACATGCACGTCCATTTGCGCCAGGGCGAGATGATGGACGTGGTTGTGCCGACGCTGGAGCAAGGAGGGGTTGATACGGCCTTTGTGTATGTTGTTTCTGCCCCCCTGGCGAAGATTTGGAGAGGGAGAATATGGATATAGCTGACATGGATTACATAGCATGCCGAACCTTGTATGTACTTGTAGCACCGGTGTGTTTAATATGAAATACTGCTTCACCGTCTTGACAAAATTCTCTCACTATTAGTGTGATGTAATGCATGGGAATTGACGGGTTTATAGGTGCCTCCTTTGACCAGCGTTGACCGAGTATGTTGCTACGATTGGACTATAGGCACTCTCAAAGATGGCTAATATTTGTCAAGGTCCTTGAGTATCAAGGCAAGCTCCGTGCCATTGCACCAAGTGTCCATTTCCTCATGTCCCTCTACGTAAGTTCCATCTATCTGAATGACTGTAGAGCGTATGGAACATGTAACTAACGTGAATCAAGCTTCATCCATCAATCACACCAGAGACTATAGAACAGGCAGCTGCAGCGGGAATCACAGGAGTCAAGCTGTATCCTCAGGGTAGGTTGCTTGCGTTGCTGCGTCCTAAGACGTAACATTACTAACACGGCTCAGGGGGGACAACAAATTCTGAACATGGAGTAGCTAACATTGAGGCTTTCTATGACACATTTGCTAGTATGGAGAAGCATGATCTTGTACTCAACTTACACGGAGAGGTTCTCGAGGCTTTGGCCCCAGAAGGCACAACGCTAGAAGAGGCTTTTCTTCCCACCCTCAAGCAGCTCCATGAGAGGTTCCCAAACCTGCGCATCGTGGTATGCTTTTTTCTGCTCATATTTAACTCTGATATATTCGGGATACTAACGTTATGAGTAATTCAGCTAGAACACTGCACCACTGCAGCAGCGGTTGAAGCTGTCAAAGCGTGTGGGGCCAATGTTGGAGGTATTATACTATTCACTCGAAATTAAAGAAGCTTTACTGATTCTTTACGCAATAGCAACCATCACTGCCCATCATCTCTACCTGACAGAAGCCGACGCCTGCTGCGACCCTTTTGCGTTCTGCAAGCCCATCCCCAAAAAGCCCACCGACAGGGATGCTCTCCTCAAGGCTGTCGTCAGCGGCAACCCCAAATTTTTCTTGTAAGCAGCGCACTGACGTTTCCCCCTTTATGCTTATCTGCCAACATGAGACGGCATACTTACGTGTATGCTTGCAGTGGAAGTGACAGCGCTCCTCATCCGTTGACTTCCAAGACCTCTGCTGCCCAAGGCAAGGCACCAGCCGGTGTCTTCACGCAGCCATATGTGACCCAACTCGTGCTCCTGGCTTTAGAGGAGGGAATCGAGCGAGGCGTCATCAGTGAAGAGGACGTCACTCAGGAAAAACTTGAGGGATTCCTCAGCAAGTTCGGAAGAAGCTTCTATAAGCTGCCCGAAACCTCTGGGAACAAACTCGTTCTGGAAAGGAAAGGGGAAAAGATAGCGGCCAGTGTGAAGAGCGAGAGTGGAGCGGTAGAGGTCGGCATTTCGAGGGCAGGGACTGAGGTCTTTAGCGTGACCTGGGTGAAAGCGGTATGAGGTCCTCCGCATAGCGGAATGAACTTTCTAAAGAGGGCGAGGATTGTCCGGATTACCTTGATGGACAGTGCCTCATGGCTCTCACTACTATGCCGTGCTCCGAGTTCGATATACCAGGATTATGGGTAACCGGGGTAGATTCTGACAGCGGTGAGACCCGAGACGATCGATGATCCGCAGTAGTATTCCGTACGATGTTGGAAATTAATGCAACAAGGGGTATGGGATGGTTTATTCCGCATAACAATGACTGTTTCGCGGTTGTTGACTCTTCTAAGGGGTATTTTGTTTCGTGTCGTTCCGGATGGATAAACTCTCCTTTATTTATTTATATTCATAAACTGTATCTACAGTGAGGTAGAATAGACTGGAACTAGCAACTTATTAGTCTTAAGAAAGCAATTTATTGGCTTTCGTTCAATAACAGAAAGTGCACTTGGAAGTTGAATTAGCCTGGCCCTCCTCAAGGGAAGAGTGGATATGGGTCATGTCAAGTTGGCGTTGAGATCGATAAGTCTTTTTACATAAGTCAATCAATGCCAGCTTCGCAACTCCGAACGCAGACCACAAGTCCGGCAGTACTCTGTGTATTTACACTGCTGCCCCATATTCTGCGGGGAATTCCTAGATTTGACAAGATTAGAATTGATTACTAAATACCCAAATTCTAACGTTTTATCCCCCAGCCTTTGAGATCAGTCGCCAAAGGATCAATCATGGCTCTCCCGTGGCTAAAGCACCTAGGGAAATAGCCGGAGCCGGCAGTGGCTATTTCACATGCGCCATTACTCTCCGCAGAAATCCAGCCTACTCTTAAGGCTGCATGTGCATGTTGGTATTAATTTACTTAGGGCGGGCGCAGCGAGCTTAGTCTCCTCACGAGCCTACTACCACACATAAACTCATCGTCGGATTGGGACCAAGACCCCTGCCAACTGACTCCTCTGGTATCCACTCTTAGCAGCTGGAAAGACCGCGCCAATGAAATGGAATTGATGGTCATGACTTGTCATTTGAAATAGCTTGTTATTAATATCCATTCCTCTGTAAAGTGGCCCATTGTTTTAGGTAAGTTTATTATCATACACGCCAGTGATAAGCGTTGCATTAGGGGGTCTGTTAGCAGAGCAGAGGGAGCAAATATTGATGGGGACAAGAGGAGATTCGGAGTAAGGGCCCGAGTGGTGGAGATGGAAATTCCGTAGAGCAATAGTAGCGCATGCGCTTCATAAAGGCGGCGTTGGCGCCCATCGTATGATGACGATTCATGTCGAGTGAAAGTTGCCATTTTGTTGTTGGAGCGCCTTCTCGTCGTGTGCTACAGCATTTGAAACGGCAACGATGGAGTCGCTCTTTGTAGCTCTGGCTTCGCTTGCTAGCGCCGTGTTAGTGCTGCGAAATACGGACGCATCAGTTCCTCTGGCGGCAGGATTCGGAGTCAGCTTGTTTCTTTTGGGCAAGATTGCGTTCAAGATTGGGAGAGCGCTGATAGTCCCGTTCTACTTCTCAGAATTGCGAAATGTCCCTGGCCCAAAGGTACGACATGTGTTGTGTAATCTGCGGCACACGGGCACAAGAGTCCCTGCTGGAAGAAGTGGAAAACGATAGAAGAAACGCTGACAAATTGTTGCGCGACAATGTAGGATAATCAAT
This sequence comes from Trichoderma arundinaceum, assembly GCA_025919625.1. Taxonomy (NCBI): domain Eukaryota; kingdom Fungi; phylum Ascomycota; class Sordariomycetes; order Hypocreales; family Hypocreaceae; genus Trichoderma; species Trichoderma arundinaceum. Next base: position 759,983 of record JAMQTF010000002.1, read on the forward strand.
TTCTCGTCGGCCAGGCTATTCGCCTGCTCAAAGCGCCCGGTCCGAACGACTTATATCTCGAGTGGGTGCGCAAATGGCCAGATGCGCCTTTCATCCGGCACCTGAACTGGGGCAACTCCGAAGTGCTACTGGTGAATAACTTGGAAGCAGCTCGCGAAGTGCTTCAGACACATGCGTACTCGTTTGTCAAGCCCAGCTTCTTTCTGAAGCTTGTGGGGGAGATGATGGGCATTGGCATCTTGTTCAGTGTGGGAGAGCAGCACAAGCAGATGCGAAGAATCATGGCCGGTACGCCATCTTAAAATGGACTCAAAAGTCCTGGAGTTGAAAAATGGGAACATTTTTGGGCTGATGATGACGATAGGACCATTATCGAAACCCAGCGTGCGAAAAATGCTTCCTATTTTCCAAGACAAGGCCAGAGAGCTGTCTGCCACATTCGACGAGGCGATTGAAGGAGAGGATAAGGGGGTTGTTGAGGGTAAGACGAGGACGGGATTCATTCTTCTCTCTAAACATAATGGTAGCAAGCGCTCACGCAACAATAGTCGAATCTCTTTTCTCTCGGACTGCCTTCAAAGTTATCAGCACTGCGCTTCTCAGCAGAGAAATCAGCGAATTCCGATCCAAGTCCTCACCTCTCACCTTCGAACAATGCTACAAAGGAATCCTTACCCCTCCGTTACTGGGAAAGCTCATCACGTTTATCAACCCGTTTATCCCGCTGCGATGGCTTCCGATCGAGGCGAATCTGGCTTTCATCCGGGCGAATACGGCCTTGAGGGCTATGCTCTCTGAGCTGATACAGGAACGCGTGTTGCAGGTGCAGCAGAAGGAAAAGAGTGGCCGAAGCGACGAACAGACTGGCAAGAAGGACTTTTTGACGATTATGATTGAGGCAAACCTGGCTGAGAAGAAGGGAGTTTCGGAGAAGTTTTTGGTTGACACAGTAAGCCTTTGAAAGCTCTTAAGCTTTTGAGAGTCTTTTGGATACTTGGGTTCTGCTTCTGGAACTAACGTCAATCTCTAGATCATTCAATGTGTCTCTGCTGGCCATGAGACCACTGCCGGAGCTCTCACCTGGACGACATATGCACTCACTCAGAACCCAGAGATTCAAAAGCGGTTGCGCGAAGAAATTCTTTCTGCTCAACAGAAGCAACCCGAGCTCGACGCCGCAACCATTGATAGTCTCCCATACCTCAACAACGTTGTCAGCGAAAGCCTGCGAGTTTACTCACCGACTCTCCTGGCACCCTGGGAAGCTGGCGAAGACCTTGTGATTGCAGGAGTGGCCATCCCAAAGGGCACCACTGTTACGACAATCCCTGCAATGATTCATTACAACCCCTCGGTTTGGGGCGCAGACGTAGAGGTCTTTAACCCGGACCGATGGGATACGGTCTCTGGCGCGGTAGCCAACCCATTTTCCATCGAGGCGTTTATCAACGGCCCGAGAACGTGTCCCGGAAGAGCGCTTGCATTGCTGGAGATTAAGACGGTCCTTGCCGAGATGGTCAGCAATTTCTATCTGGAGGCCGTAGATACGGATGTGCAGTTTGAGCATCCGACCCTGACGCTGAAGCCGAAAGGCGGTCTAAGAGTTCGGGTACAGAGGTTGTGATGATGCCAGTGCTAGTGGCATCGGTATTGGTGATTGGCATATATTCATGGCTTGGAGTCTGGTTAGGTACGGAGTATTGAGCGAAGAGAAAGACAATGGGTGTGGGTACTGGCACGTTGTATAGAAATCATTGACCGTGTACTTTGGTCCATCAGTATTGTTACATTGGTAGTCGAAGTATATGTACCACAGAGTTGTCAACTGAGTTGTCAACCGTTTTCTCTTAGTGACAACCAATCAATTAGACTTTCCTGCAAGTCCTGAGTCATTTCTGTCTAAAGTCTGAGAGTTGTCAACCCAGGTAAGAGACTTTCTACCCACTTTTCATATAATACAACCTGGTTAATACTACCGTCAATTCAACCGGATATAAAAGCCAGTCAGCGCTATGCCGCGGTGCCTTGTCCAACCAGCACTCCAGCGCTTCTCTCAGTGTGGCGCTTACGCGCATTTTGATACGGAGTTGCATCCACACTTCTGCAATTAGCAGCTCGTGTCAGCAACACCTTAGGACGATGCTCGATTAAGACCCTGACGTGCCCGAGCAACTCGGTAAAAGAGCAATAAAACACGGCTTCGCCCCATAAACAAGGCGCGGCCCTTGGAGGTTACGTCTCCCTCCACGACACTAAATGAAAAGGAATTGTTACATGTAATAAACAACAACCTCCTTAGCCGCCGCCAACTGCCGGTTCCTTTTCCTCCCCCTGGCTGCGTACATAATATATTGCTTGCTGTTTCTCCGCCCGTCCCGTCATATCTTTATTCCTTATTCCCGTCCGCCGTACTTCTCCACGATCCAACGAGTCCGGATGTCTTCAAGCCGCCAACCACAGCCAAGACGCACTTCGGGCCGCACGCTGTTAGCCTGCGAGCCTTGCCGCAAGAGGAAATCAAAGGTAATGCCTCATCACGAACCCCGATTTTCCCAATGATCTCTTTGTTTTGCCCAGATTTTGCGGTGGTGATGGGCCAGGATACATGCATAAAATGGAGTCGTAGGGCTGGCGTGGATCACTGCGACCATATGATGGTTTCGGTGAATTGAGAGGACACGCAGCTTGGCAGACTGGGGTTATTTGCACTTGAATCGCCTTGGCGAGATCGTTACCAGTACCAAATGCTGACGCTACACTCCGCAGTGCGATGGTGAGAAACCCCTCTGCGGCACCTGTCAGTCCCATGGCTTGACCTGTCATTACGAGCCGGCTCGGCCGACACGGCGGTATGCAATTGCTCTTCCCAGTTGTCTTACAGTATCTGTGATGCCCTCCGAATCAGAGTGGCTTTTCAGCGAGAAGAACAGCTTGCTAAAATGAACTGCGCGGGCGCTCTGCAGGCAAAAATACTGGGACCGCGATTATGTACAGGCCCTCGAAGACCAGGTCCGACTGCTATCCGCGTCTCTTCAGCAGGCAAAGGGAGGGAACTCGCCCGACAGCCAGCCGTCGCCTGGAACGGCGGCAAAGTTGCTTCCGTACGGGCCCAAGCTGCTCAAGGCTCTGCGCGACTTTGGCTCCATGAAGTGGGCCGACATCATCGGCCGAGACGGCCGGCCGGTTCTGGCAGGTCCGGGCCGTTTCTCCGTCTTCTCGAACTCGCTGCTGCCGACATTTGAGGACGCCTCCCGGCCTTCGGCCCCGAAGCCGGCCCCGTCGCATGAGACGTTCATTGCGGAGATGGCGTCCAACCTGAGTCTGAAGCAGCACCTCAAGACGTATTTTCTCGAGAACGTGAACCCTTATTACAAGTTTGTTGATCCCATCTGGCTCAACTTCTCAGATATGTTCCCCCACAACGATACAGCGCTACAGCTGCTCTACGGCGCCCTCTTCGCGGCTGCGGCGTATTCGTCGCCCATGGCCAGCAGGGAAATTGCCGATGCGTTCATGGCGTACGCTGAGAGCCTTGTGCAGCAGTGCTATCTGGAGCATTTGTGTCTGCCTGTGCTGCAGGCCCTGCTCATCATGGCGTGGTATAAGCATATGTTGCTGGACACGGCCAAGGGCCACCTTTATCACTGTAAGTGGCGGATGAGCTTCAACCGTTGCTCTGACCCGGCACCAATTCCTTTGGAAATTGTAACTCGCGGCTAAATTAAGTTTATCTTGGTAGACATGGCCATCGGGCTATCCAACCATTTGAAAATTCCAGACATCAAGCAGCAAGACCGTAGCGTCAACGACGTTGCTACCATTAGGACCTTTTGGTCGCTTTACTTTCTCGATCGGTGCGTTCATCCCGCCTCATTCACATGCAGCGCGCACTTTTATATGCGATAGGTGAAGCTGACAAGATGAAATCTTTATAGAGTCGCAACCCCAAAGCTAGGATGTCCCTCAAGCATTCCATGGAACCCTGACAGAGTCACACCATATATTGACACGGTGGCGCCGGAAATGATTGATTTACCAGCCCTTGCATTTGATCACCATTGTCAGCTGTATCACATACAGCAGACATACATTGACATCATGTGAGTGGCCTTTTCGCGGGTATCTGCACAATGTTTCGGCTGCTCGGGATTCGCTCTTCATGCTGACGAAAACGAATGACAGGTACACATCCGGCTTTGACAATTCTTCACCCCCGGAAAAGCAAGCTGTATATGCCAAGGCAAACAGCGCCATGCTGGCGTTCCGGAAACAAATCGACAAGCGCCTCTACATCAGCCGCAACATGAAGCCTCATAAAACCCAGGTTGTCTTCTGGATCTCCTACCACTCCAGCCTGATCAATCTCCAACGCCCGCTTCTCAATCCCACGGATCCCGGCATGATTCACAACATCCCGACTGCCTTTCGATCTTCCACTGCCTCGGCCATGGCCATTACTCGGCTGCTGAAAAGCTTACAGGCGTCGGATGAAGTTCAGTATTTGCCCCCGTTCATCATCTACCATATATTCCGCGCCGCGTTAGTGCATGGACTCAACCTCATCGCCGTCGAGGAAATGGGCGACAAGCGAATGTCCTCGGGGAACTTTTGGGCATGTTTCCGAGTGCTGGGGGAACTAAGCAGTGTTTGGAAGGAGCTGTGTGAGGGCGCGATGCCGTTTGTGCTTATGGCCACGAGAGGCTGGGGCTTCCAGGGAGAAGTCATGTCCTTCGTGGAGGAAGCGGAAGTGGAGGAAGACGGCGACTATGAGATAGGATTACACATGATTGACGAGCTTGGCGGTGATTTAATATAGTGGTGGACATGTAAGGAAATTGAATAATCTCAGTATATAAGTAAAATCTTAAAGATGTTCAGAAATGAGCATGTTTCGTGCATATGCATGTCCATACACGATGCCACTCCCAAAGTGGTGCCCGACCAAAAGCAAAAGAAGAGCCTCTAATTACATTGACAGTACAAGCCTCCCACCCCCCGAGTAAACAAATCATCTACATACTGCAAACCCGCTTTTAGTTGGACGTGCAGGTCACATAGCCAACCGCAGCAGGTGGGTTGACCGGCACAGTCGTTGGCTTGCGGATCGACACAGCCCCAAGGCTCTTGTTAGTAGGAGCCTGGAAAGAGCAGGAAGTGAGAACATAGTGGCGGCCATCGAAAGGGGGAGCGACGAAGACGTCACTGACAATGCCGGAGGAGGCTATGGAAAACCATGTTAGTGTTTCTCCCTTGTAGGACTGAGTTGTAATAGCGGATCACGTACGCAACTGCTGGACGCCATTGTTGACCTTCACGTCAATGGGCCTGGTGTAGCTGCCGTTGGGATAAGTGTAAGCAATATGAGCGACGTCCTTGTCGTGAAAGTGGTGAGCAGGTGAGGCGGCAGCGAGGCCGGTCAGGGCAGCAGCGATGATGGCGGAGGAACGCATTTTGATGATGCAGCTTTTATTTGTTAGAGAAAGTATACGTAGGTATATACGAGAAGTGAATGGCTGTGTCTTCTAAAGGAGCGTGAGAAGAACTCGCAAATGTTGTTTGTAGTTAAAGGAAACACTTTCTCTTCCCCCCCTTTTCGCAAACAAGTTCCTCGAGGCCCATCTTATATCCCGTCCGCTCGCTTGTTCTGTCTCCAGTTCTCCCGCTCATCTTTGCCAATTCCTATCATTATGGAGTACTGAATACCTACTTGTAATCCTACTCTTATCCACGTTACATGGGCGTTCTACTCACAGCTATCTGACCCATCACAGTTATCTAACCGCTGCCGCCGGTCGAGTCCACAACAGCAGAGATCAGCATTAAAGGACCATGCAGAAGTATCTCGAAGCCTGACAGGCCAGTCTTTGTCAAGGGACGTGGGCCTGAAGATCGTTGCCTGGTCCGGAAAGTTCCCTCATCAGTGGGCAAGGGGTCAATGGGGCCATGAGGCTATCTCATTGCCAAGATGTGCGTGGTGCGGATACCTCTTTTTCGTTGTTCTTGATCCTTACTTTATATCCAATAGATGCTCCATCTAAGAGACACTACTCCAGTCCAAATGATGCAAGCGGTTCAAATCATTCGATTTTTTTCTTCTCGTTTTGCTTTTCATTACTATGCACAGAAAGTGTACAGTGTGCAATTTGTGTTTTGGGGCCATCTGTTTGAGCGTGGTGATGATCGACATGAATTACGGAGCTGCGCTCGGTGTAAATATTTTACTGTGCTCCGTGCCTGGTCTCTCATACCTATGACGCGGCATCACCGGCGATGCAGGCTGACAATAGATGATTGCTTAGAAAAAAATCGAAATACGGCGGATTACTGTGTTTCTATAATGGTATCTTCATATGATTCCTTCGCATCATCAGATGTAATGCGGCGGCATCTCACCGGCGCATGATGCCGCTCTCACTGAGTGTATCTGCGACGCGTCCTGCTGTTTCCGCCCCTGATAGCTCTCTCGAAAAGCTTGATCGGCATAAGCGTCGCGCCATAAAGATCTGCACAGGATGGATGCCGATAGTGGCAGGTAGTAAAGGAGCACAGGGCCGTTGCAGGATCGACAACTCATAAGAGATCGTCGGCATTGCGTCTTGTCCGCTGTCACGGATTGACGGACAAGTAATTTCGTCTCACCCATTGATATTAGAACCCAAGCGCTGAGCACAAATCAGTCTTATTGATACGCCCGGCCACCTCCATGTATGTACATATGTAGCAGCAGTAATACTAATACTTATACTGTTACTATCCCAACATGTGATAAACAAACGCTACAGCCCTCTTTAGTTGGAAGAGAGGCGAGTAATGTTCACGTTGTCAAACTCCGCCTCCGTCTTAAATACCCTCACGCCATCCGTTCCACTCTTGTAAGCGTCATCTGTCACACTGATGACGGTGTGCCGTTTGCTATTTACAGTCACACTTATTGAGCTCCCATCCGCCTTTACTCTGAGTCGATATTGCTTCGCCGGCTCAATACCAGCCTGTTCGCTCGCCAGGATGGTGAAATTCGCTCCATCAGCACGGCCAAGGAACAGAGCGCCAGTGGTGCTGATGCCTGCATAGTATCCTCGAAAGGCGACAGAGCCAACGGACGGCTCCGACGCTCGGAAAACAAGGCCGGCATGGCTGTGACGGTGAGCATTGCTTGGTCCTGAGATCTTGATGTCGGCCTCGTAGATGAAATCGGAAAAGTTGGTGTTGAGAAGGGCTTTGCCGTCAGATGAAGTGCTCCCTCGTAGGGCGTTCGTTTTAGCACTCCAATCGCCTCCATAAGTCTCCCATCCGATTATGTTACCATCGTTGAAGTTGTCATGAACCAGCATCTTGACCGGCTCAATAGTACCATCATCGTTGAAGTAGAGCCGGTCATAAGCCAAGTGCCGGTCATTTCCATCCGTAGAGCCCAAGGGATGGCGATGATATAGAATGTAGTAGATATCTGTATCCGGCACCTGAATCACAGCGTTGTGTCCCGAACCAGTCGCCACGGCCTCATCCTGCTGCAGTATTTTCGCGATGCGATCAAACGGCCCAAGCGGCGAGCTGCTCATGCCGTATGAAACTGCATAGTCTGGGCCCGTCCAGCCGCCCTCGCTCCAGAAGAGATAATAGATGCCATTGCGCTTGAGCATCTGTGACCCCTCGACGTAGCTCTCCGGCGTTATCTCTTTGAACGTGTTGCCATCGTCAAAGGTGCCCAGGCTGATCATGTCATCGTTCAGCTTAGCGACATTGGCATGAGAGTGCCCGCCATAGTAGATGTAAGCTTGTCCATCGTCGTCGATGAAGACATCCTGATCAATTGGCTGTGCGCCGTTATGATACGCGTCAATGAGCGGACGGCCGAGCGCATCTCGATACGGACCCTCCGGACTTTGTGCTACGCCCACGCCGATGCCGCCCAGCTCCGAATCAGACTGGATATCGTTGGCACCAAAGTAGAGGTAATACGTGCCGTTGCGGTAAATCGGTGCTGGGGCCCAAACGGCTCGATGTGCCCATGTGAAGTCGTCGGCGGTCAGAATCGTCGAGTGCTTCGTCCAATGCACCAGGTCTTTCGACGAGAAGGCGTCCAAGTACGTCTGTTCGTCGTATGGATGCGACGATGTCGGATACACCCAATACTCGCCATTGTAGAATTGAGTGTCTGGATCCGCATACCAGCCGTCGACAAACGGGTTTCCCGCTTCAGACGTGGCAAAATCCGGGGTCTTGGATGCGGAGGCCAGGCATGAAGAGGACCAGAGGGCCGCCAGCAATGCTTTCGCCTGTCGGGAGGGCATCTTGGGATAATGGACAGTTTAGATGAGTCCAAGAGTTCCTCACGCACTGTTCTATTCCCTTTTTTTTTCACGTTTGTTGTATTTACTCAGTGCATGTAGTGTTGAGTAAGGCACCAAGGTTGAGCGGCACAAGTGAGGTGATCATGTTAAGCAATTCTTTAGTGCTGTAACGGTACGGTTGCGGAGTAAGTACATGCGCATGTACATCTTAGGCAGCAGCATTTATTTGAAAATACGGTAAAGAAATAACATATTTATCCTGGTTATGAATCTAGATGACAAAACATATAAGATTTGGGTGTATCTGATGTTGGTACAAGAGTAAGGGACTCAAGATACGCAAGCTGTTGGAGAGGCAGATGCAGTGACGTAAGAATACCCAACTGATATCAAATCCACTGTATAATCAATCAATTGAGCGCCTACAGCCAACCAACCGTTTCCCACATTGATAAGAGCTATGTTCAATCACACGTTTGAGGCGGACTGCAAGCTGTATATACACAGATCAAGTCCCGTGGGGTAGTAACCGGAGGAGGAGAAGATCGGTCATAGATTGATAAGATGCCACTAAGTTATCAGTTCCATCTCCTACTATCCGGATCAATGGACTGACCATCAGCCAGCGAAAAAATCTAAAGGCATCCCCGGCCAATCGATTCTCATAGAAGCTCCCTTGGCGTCCCAAAATCGGCATCGCGCGCCACCATGGCAAGACGGTATTTCGGCACGGCGTCTCCAGCCAAAAAGTCCACTTTACGGAGTCAACTCCATCAATAGCCTGCACAGCCGCTACCTGACTTGCTCATTCGGACCAGTCAGTCTGGCCGCTGTGGAGAAAAATGGGCGCGTCTTTCGCCTGCTGGAAGTCCCGGAATCGATTTTTGACCTCTGACTGCCTTTTCCGAGTGGTTCTTAGTACCAACCGCCTATGATGCAAATCTCGACTGATTGATAGTAGAAGAGGCGGCTGGAGCGGAACGGCTGGGGACGGCAGCAGGTTTGATACTTCTCGAAAGGGGGCGAAAAAAAGGCCAATTGTAGAGGAAACACGTAACTTGAGTGTTTTCAGAGAGTCGATTATCTTGATTCGTGAATTGTATACACAAAGATGCCATTGCCCCAAACCCTCATGACGTTATGATATCCCGCAAGCTCTAGCGAAGCAGATCATGATAATCAGCCGTCTCTTCCACCAACGCCCTTGATATCTCCCTAGCGCCATTATCAATCTAATCGTAATGATAACCGGCTCAACTTCTGGACTGTCAAGTTGACGGCTCAGTCCCAAGTCGGCCACTAGGGCTGATCGTGGGTCTCGCACCAGATGATGGTGGCCTCACCCGGCCTCAGGCTTCCGAACAACGAGGCCGACGCCTGCTGCATACGAACCTCCCATATATAGTCGATTTCCCTGTTTTCTCATCTAATCTTATCTGATCTGATCTTCACCCATGGTCAAGCAGTTCCTCCGCCATGGAGACTAAGGCGGCGGAAGCCACCGAAGCTGGCGAGGTTGGGTTTCAGAGCAGGAGGTCCAGCGTCTTCGAGGATAAGCGGCCGTCCGGTACACACCCATCGTATCTTCTGGCTGGCTTCCCAAGCTAACAGAACTTTTCCCTCCAGAGGAATCAAAGACGCCGACAGAGGAGATCCTCTACGCCGCCGGGGTCGGACTCCGAGCAGATGACCCTACTATGCCATGCCTGACCCTACGCATGTGGGTGATTGGCATCGGCTTCTGTCTCATCGGCAGTGGTGTCAATACGTTGTACACATTCCGGCTCCCCTCGGTAACCCTGTCCCAGTCTGCGATCCAGTTCCTGTCATATCCTGTTGGAAAAGCCTGGGAATTTGCCGTTCCGGACTGGGGGTTGACCGTGTTTGGCATCCGGCATAGCCTCAATCCCTGTCCATTCAACTACAAGGCACGTAGATGGCTATTCGGAAATTCTCAATGTCACGGAACCTAACCTGACTCGAGCACTTTAGGAAAACATTCTCATCTACATCCTGGCCAACTTGAGCTACCTCACTCGTCTGAGTGCCGATGTCCTGACTGAGCAGCGAGTGTTCTATGGCGCCAGCACCGACTGGGGCTTCGAAATCACCATTACCCTTGCCACAATCCTCTTTGGGTTTTCCTTGGCCGGCTTCGGTAGATCCCTTGTCGTTGAGCCAAAGAGTCTGGTGTGGCCTGGCGTGCTGGCCAACACTGCGCTAAACGCGGCTCTGCATCCTGTTGGAAAAGAAGATGAAACTGAGTATGTGACATGGCCTACTTATTTGATAAAGAGACCTTGGTTGACATTGATTCAGGGCCAAGTGGAGGTCTTCGCGTTACAAGTTCTTCTTGATTGCCTTCTCGGCTGCGTTTGTCTGGTACTGGTTCCCAGACTTCATCTTTCCGGCGCTGGGGTATTTTACTTGGGTTTGTTGGATCGCGCCTCGTAACCCAGTAGTGAATCAAATCTTTGGCATGAAGAGCGGCATTGGTCTTTTACCATTCACATTCGATTGTAAGCACCACGTATCCCCAACACAATTTGCAAAGCTCACATATCGATTACAAGGGGCGGAAATCGCATACATTGGCAGCCCTTTGGTTGTGCCCACTTGGGCTATACTAAATACACTTGCGTCAGTCGTCTTCTGGATATACATTGTCACTCCAGCAATCTACTATTCAAACACTTGGCTCTCAGCATATCTTCCCATCCAAAGCAACTCCATCTTCGACAACACAGGAAGCACATACAATGTCTCCCGTGTAATCAACAAAAAGCAAGGCTTCGTGTTTGAGCCAGAGAAATACGAAGAATACTCGCATGTACGACAACGCCTGCCTCCTTATTGAGTCATGGTTCCTTTACTAACGTAAATAGATTTATCTTCCAGTAACCTACGCCCTCAACGCATTCGGTCTATGCTTTGCCTGCATCTCATCATTGTTCGTCTGGATGTTCCTCGAAAAGCGGCACGAAATTGCTCAGGCCTTCCGGGAATCCCAGCTTCCTGCGCTGTTTGGACGCAAGACCGACGCCAGACCAAGTCTGCAGCCGCAGTACAGTAATGTTCCCATGTGGTGGTACGGCGTCTCCTTTCTCATATCTCTGGGACTCGGCATTTTTGCCTGCGAGTTCTATCCCGTGCAGCTGCGCTGGTACGGTGTCATTTTTGCCATGTTTGTATCTGCAGCCTTCTTCCTGCCGGTAAGCATAACTACATCACAAATTAGCTCACCATTATTGAGTTTGACAATAATATATGTACTATCAGCTGGCCTGGGTCTATGCTACCACCAACATGAAAGTCCAGATTGACATTTTCTGCCGTGTTGTCGCTGGATATATCTGGGAAGGCAAAGTCCTGGCCAACATCTGGTTCTTTGACCTAGGCTACATCTCCGGCATCAAGGCTCTCTCTTTTGCCCAAGATCTAAAGCTTGGGATCTACTGTAATGTGAGTCCATAGCACTAGAGCACTGGCTACATGTAGATGCATGAACTGATTTTGTGCAGATCCCACCAAGGCACCTATTCGTCGTCCAAATAGTAGGCCTGATCATGGGAACACTGGGCCAAGTGTCTGTCCTAAACTGGACGCTGAGCCACGTTCCTGACATATGTTCTCTGACTGCAAAGAACGGGTTCACATGCCCATATTCCCGCACTCATTTCAATACCAGTATGGTTTGGGGTGCTCTTGGACCTCGCAGATTCTTCGCCGACGGCACTTTATACCGTGACCTCCTGTGGTTCTTCTTGATAGGAGCCATTCTTCCTGTCATTGTTTATGCCATGAAGAAGGTTTGGCCGGAGCAGCGGTGGTTAGAAAAGATTCACGTCCCACTCTTCCTAGGTGGACTAAACTACATCCCTCCCGCTTCAGGGACAAACTACGGTAGCTGGGTCATCATCGGCCTGATTTTTGGCTTGTGGATCAAGAAGAAGAGCAGAGGCTGGTGGCGCCGATACAACTTTGTGCTCAGCTCAGCTCTGGATTGCGCTACTGCCATCGCCGGCATCATCATATTCTTTTCCGTATTCTACACAGGGGTGGCTGAGAAGTTCTCCTGGTGGGGAACCACCGTATATGAGGTTGGTCATCCTTTAGGCTTGACAGATCTGGGCATTGGCTAATGATTTTCGTAGAACACTTGCGATTGGGATAGTTGTACATATAAAACAGTCCAAAAGGGGCAGACGTTTGGGCCGTAGCGAAGATTTGGCCGCCGCTATTAATAGAAACAGCGGGTTCCTACCTGTATATAAAAAGGCTTTGGGATCAAAGTAAATTGAAGGTTTAGGCCATTAAATTCGTAGAGTAAATGTAATGCTGTGAAATAATGTTGTTCATTCTGTCCATCTACAGACGCAATGCACTCGCTCTGGCAGAAAATATGCAGGGCAAGCAACAGGGCAATGCATATCACGAGTTGCCATCGGAAACACAAGAGTCAGGGTCACCACAACGGAAGCTCGGCGCTTTAACTTAATAACAATGGGATCAAAATAAGTATTTCAGGCAATAAACAATTAATCCCACAGCCTGCTTCATAGTAAATAATGCCCTCGCAGAATTTATAATCGAGGGATATATATCAGCCCACGTCCCGAATATCAGCCGCCCCAGCCAATCACAGCCGCCCATTTTGCAAGCAGCTCCAATCGCATTGGACCAGGCCATTGAACGCCGATATATGCCATTTCAAAGCTTCAAACTGCCAACCGAGCAGCCTCGAAAAAAGCCCTCCGCCGCCGCCCGCGCAACACCATCCCTCACAATGGCGAGCAAGATCACCCCCTTCCTCCTCCGCTCCGGCGTCCGCTGCGCCGCGCGCGCCGCCCGGCCTCAGGCCCGCGCATTCTCCATCACAGCCAGCCGGCCCAGCGATACCCTCCAAGTGGTAAAGTCCACCCGCCAAAACCCTCAGGTTGCCGGCTCCCCATCGTCTCTGGCGCCATCAATTCGCATCATACAATGGCGCTGCGTCTTTGGGAGAGCCGGCTAGCCCACGCAGATCCGTGTCCAGACGCTGACCTCTTTTGCCCTCTCCGCCGCTGCAGCACCGAAACTCAGCCGACAACAACCCCGACCTGCCGTTCAAGTTCAACGCCCAGAACGAGAAGCTCATTGCCGAGATCCTCAAGCGGTATCCCCCTCAGTACAAGAAGGCCGCCGTCATGCCCCTGCTCGACCTCGGCCAGCGCCAGCACGGCTTCACCAGCATCAGCGTCATGAACGAGGTCGCCCGCCTGCTCGAGATGCCCCCCATGCGAGTCTACGAAGTCGCTTCCTTCTACACCATGTACAACCGCACTCCCGTGGGCAAGTTCTTTGTCCAGGCCTGCACAACGGTACGCACCATTCATCCCAATCTCTGCGTCATCACTTGCAAATTTTCTTTCCCCGGCATCATGAGATGTAGAAAAGCCACTTGAGAGATAGGGAGGGGTAGCAAGCATCATTCCTCCAAAAAAAAATCCTTTCCCAAACCGACGACTTCTAAAACATACAACTGACCCCTCCATGCCCAGACCCCCTGCCAGCTCGGCGGCTGCGGCTCCGACGCCATCGTCAAGGCAATCTCCAACCACCTCGGCATCAAGCAGGGCGAGACCACAAAGGACGGCCTGTTCACCTTCATCGAGGTCGAGTGCCTCGGCGCCTGCGTCAACGCCCCCATGATCCAGATCAACGACGACTACTACGAGGACCTCACCCCCGAGACCGTCGTCAAGCTGCTCGACGCCCTCAAGGCCACTGGCTCTACCGTCGGCAGCACCGCCAAGGCCCCTGTTGCCGGCCCCCTCACGGGTAGAAAGTCGTGCGAGAACAGTGCCGGTCTGACGAACCTGACAGCAGAGCCATGGGGAGCGGAGAAGACAAGGTCGGATTTGTAAATTAGGCGGCGGGCATGAAATGAAATATGAAGAAAGGGGGAAAGGCAGTATTTGATATGGGTTTTAAATGTACATAACGCCATGTTGAATGCCAAAAAAAGTATAGACCAATTGGTGGTGTGCAATACAGTCAAGTTGATAATGCATTTGTATTATGCTTCTGAATAAAGAGACATTTTAATTGTATCAATTCATTTTTTCATTGAGCATCTGGAAACTAGTAACAAGACGGGAATCTTAGGGCTGTCAATGCCCGAATATTTTTCTCGCAATCTTTACTCATATGCAAACATATCATAAGGAAAACAAAAAGAAAAGAGTTTAAGCAAGCCTCAGGATCCATCCCTCCCCGCGCCGCCTATTGTTGTCATCCAATCCACCCCAAATCACGATTCCAGTCTCCTCCAAGTCAGACATGGGGGCACTCGCCAGCCAGCCGCGGCCTCTTGGCATTTCCAACACCTCTTCGTCATAAGGTCCCATGGTGACCTTTGTCCACTTGCCTTCGCCAGTCTTGCGTCCCACGGCTTGAAACATGGCCGCCGTAATGCTCGCGGCGGTCATGCCAAGTGGTGGGACTTGGAACAACCACACGTCGTTGTGGGACTTTCCAGCACCAGAATGGCCCTCTGTGCTCGGGCTTGCCTCACCCATGGTCAAGACGAGATACTCAGTGCCACCACCGATGGTAATGGCCTCGAGAGAAGACACACTTCGTGGCGCGGGCCAGGCCTGGATAGGCTCAGAAGGAATCTCGTGTGAGGAAGCTTCAGGCGCATTTTCCAAGATGGATTGCCAGGGGCCACGGGCTCGAACACACACCTCACCCCGAGTAACGCGGTCATCAAATATTTCAACCTCGAGATTCAGGAAATCGAGCTGACCTCCAATCTCTCTCTGTCCATCGTATCCACCAAAACGGAAGATTCGGCTCTTGCTGATACAGATTGATGCCCCTCCTCGAGCAGGTCCTGGTGCTGCGGGCAACTCAGTCCATGTGCGCGAATGGACGTCAAAAGCCCAAAGGTCGCTGGTGCGATCGCCGCTGGCCAGGCAGCCGGCATGCACGAAAAAGGTTCCGTAACCGTTTGTCTCCTCATCAATTGCATCTTCAGCAACATTGCCAATGATGGGATCCTGCGGAATGCCCGTCTTGGAAGTATCACCAAGCGCCCACTCCTGCCAGCTCTGAGGCTGAGTCCGCGGGGGAGGGGCAAAGTCGCGGGGTCGGTCCGTGGCGGTAGCACAGTGATAGCTTCGCGGTGCTGGGTGAGGAATGATGGATCCGCCTTTGACTGCAGGGACGGGGTCAAGATAGGTCCAGAGACGGGTACGAGTATCAAAGATCCAGACACGACCACCTTCATCCAGCGGCTTCATGTCTGGTCCACCACGACCACCATACAAGAAGATGCGGGATCCGATGACGGCAGTTGCGTGCCCAACTCGCGGCTGAGGGACATCGCCAAGACTGAGCTTGTCATCCGCTCGCCCTTTACCTTTGTCCACGGTCGCCGGCTTGGTTTCGCTCTTTGTTGCGTCTGTGACTTCGGTATCGTCGCTATTGCCGCTATCACTCTCTTCTTCCTCTTCGATTTCCTCCCCAAGATCTTCAGCCTTGGCCTTGGCCTTGGACTTGGAAGGTTCGGTGGAATCCGATGCCGTTTCATCTGATCCGTCCTTTTTTGCCTTTTCTTGAATCGGTACCTGCACAGGGATGGTGTTATCTGGCTTTGCAGGGATTTTGAAGTAGTCGGCGCCGGCGCTGCTGAAGGGGAGGCGGATGACAAGCATGTCATTGTCAACGGGCTCGCGGGGGTTGATCTCGCCACCAAAGAGGTAAGCGCAGCCAGAAATGATGTCAAGAGAGTGGGAGGAGCGAGGAACCGGCGGGAGGTCGATGCGTTCCCAGGTGCCTCTCATGCCCTCTTGATGAGGATGTCTCCGGAAGGCATCAAATGAGAACTGTGGCATGGCGGGAAGGGCAGGCAAAGCTGGCAGAGAGGGCAACGAAGGCATGGCAGGCATGTTGTTCTGCGCAGCCTGCCACACCTCTGTCGAGCGGCGCTTGATGGTGCCGCCGATGTTTTCCATGGTGATGATGGATAGCTTCCCCGAGCTGGCAATTGTGAGGGATCTTGGGAGGCAGAAGCAATGATGCCAAGGGGGAGGAACGAGAGAAAGCTATGGAGACGACCAGCAGCTCCAGCAGCAAGAAATGCAGATTGAACCGGATTAGTGAGATGCAAGATGGTTGGCTGCTGACTCTTGACCTGAGGTGGATGGGAGAAGCCAAGTGAGAGCCGGTGGATGACGTACGAGGACCTATTTCAGTACTACCTGGTAACGGGTGCTCGAGGCCCCTGTAAACAGCAACTGGAGGGGCCTCTCGGGCCCTAATCGACACCAAAGGAGCCTAGGTTTTCTGCTTCGTCCACACCTTGCCGTCGCCACCGCGGCCGAGTCTCGATTGTGCGGGCTGGGGGCTGTGATCCTTCAATTGGCAGAGAGTGGAGACCTTGCCAGTAAGCACGAGGCGGAGCAGGTTGTTCAACCGTCAAGCGTGCGCTCTTTTCCTCTGCTAGCATGCATGTAGGATGCATCTTGTATGTAAGTCAGCAAGCAGGAGGAATGGGCACAGCTCTATAAGATTCAATTGTTTCCCTCCAGTATACTTGCATGGCTCTTGGGCCTCGCGCTGGTATGGAAGTGAGCTGACGGCAAGTCGTTAGCGGGGCTTAGCGTGCCGTTTCACGGCCGGCGGGGCATTCAGGCACTGTTAAGGCCCCTAAAGCGCTCGCCTACCCTGCCAAACCACATGTCAAAGGAATGGAATAGGCACCGATGGGAGAAAATAGGCATGCCACGTAATTGCCTTGCAGCACTGCAGACTCTATTACAGGGCATAAGACGCGCAGTAAGCTCGCTTGAACCAATCTACCATGGTTGGGATAGAGTTGCTTCATAACTAAAGCATCTGGATATCGCTGAGGGAAGCGGGGGAACTGGCCAAGCTGAATGGTGCTAGGCAATGTAGTCCGTACTTGGTCATTACCTAATAGGCTAGCATAGCATAGCACAGAATAGCATAGGCCGGCCTCAAGTATGCCTTGCCCAAACTCGATTGCCCCTCCCTGCCGTGTTGGAGGCTTTGGATAGGCTGTACGCCGAGAATCATTCGATACGGCCGTCAAGGGCTTTTATAAAGGCCGTAGCGCAGGTACTATGTACAAGATGCAAATATCAGGCAATAGATGGGTCAAGTTGAAGGAACTTGACGGGCGGCCTAATAATTATTGAGATCCTGGTAGTGAGTACATACGAAGCAATGTTCGGCGCCCTACTCCCTAGAACACGGAGAGAATGCGACCCTCAATTCTTCAGCCAAGCTGCTGCGCCATCCTGATGCATCATTTTCTGTCTACAGAGCGTCGCATCTTGACATAACGGATGGCACCTTTGTTCTTCTCAATATATCATCCAGAGACCCGGATTCCCCGCGGGGGTTTGCTTTTTGCGTATCGAAACTGACATATAGAGGATTCGTCTTGCGTCATTACGGCCATCAGCTCTCACGGCCAAACCATCAATGGCAGCGACGAAGACACTCTACTCACCTCTGTCTCTAATCATACAGACAGAGCGTGCCCTCCAACGACTTCACACCCATTCATCACATCTCATCTCATCTAGTCATACCTTGCCTACAACCCCATGGCGCCCCCAACCACGACGAGTCTGAGAGCGGCGGAATGGCTGCGTTATTCCCCTACATAAACATGAAGCTGTTGTTGGTCATACACATTTCAGGAAGATGGACATCTAAGCCACACGACCCATGCCAGCGCTACGATGGCGAGCCTATCATCTGTGTTTTTCTAAATGAATATACCAGACAGACGGAATAACGCAAGCAACGTCGTCCCTGCTTCTGACCATATCAATTTATTCCATGTCAAGGTCTTGCCCGTCTACCCCACGAGATCATACACTTTCCTTTTCCCGACGTCGTATTCTTTTTTACTCAGCCGCGTCGTCTATCGCAAACGCTCAGCCATGCTCGACAGCCCTCTTCGGCAACGTGCAGATCCCGAGCAGCGCAACATCTTGTAGCAGTTTGCATCTTCCCAATCGGGATTCCATGGCGACCATGTCGCTGTTTGAGAATCTTGGGCCACGTCCAGATCCGCAAACCTGCTGCATGGCCGGCGCTTAGATTCCGCGCCAGCCCCTGGTCGCGGCTGGCCACCCTCTCAGCATGTTTCATTGATCAGGCTCTGGTCGGTGGTGGTACCATGCAATGGCGCCCACGCGCGCCGTATATAGATGCGTGATGAACCACATGGGATTCTGGGGTAGACTTTAGATGTCTGTCGCTACCACGTCCTCTGACCCGACCCTATCAAGCGCTCATCTCTACCGGCCTTTCTACCTTGTTTTAATTCCTCGTTTATCTGTACTCATGGAGGAAATTTATCGAAAGCTTAGCTCAGTGAACCTGTGGCAGGGACTTGAATATTCGAACGAGACATCATTTGACGTTATGGAAGCATGGCTTTCCCATAAGTCTGGGAAACCAAAAATCAGCATCAATCGCAGGGTTGTCCATTTCAAAGAGTTGGACAGCTGGTTAGCCGAAGAATCCAAAGATGACGGAGACGAAAAGCAGATTCTTGTTTTGCGATTGGCTTTGATAGGCTGCGATCTCGCAAGCAAGAAGCTGAAGCTATCCAAAGATGTGCTGGATACCTTGCTGGACGAATTTAACCTCGAACTGGCCTACACGTACTCCCAGAGCTGCATCACGAACGTGTCCGCAATTCCGTTCAAGGGCTGCCAAACATATTCCTTTTGTTATATGCCTAAGCTGGTGGCTATCTGGGCGCAGCAGTGCTTTGAACCAAAGGACTTGACTGACCGAGCATATCTCACGCAAGGGCTCATATTCGTCAAGGAATCCAACAAAGAGGACCTCTCCGAATTTCTCTGCTCCCCTTGGAATGCGCTTCTCTATTATAACCCCATGTTTCCAGCCTTTATACTCAGCATCATCCTCAGTATGCAGATTCATCACGAGGAGGCGCACATCAAGTTGAGAATACGCGAGGCTGAGGAGCGAACAGGACAGGATAGAGCGAAATTGCACAAAATGGAGGAGGCTACGACGGAATCGTACATCAAGTTGGCGGCCAAGATGGATCGACATGCAGTCAAGCTTGCCAGTGTGAGCAGGAAAAGCAAGATGGCGGAGAAGACTCTTAATTTCATCTTGAATAATATGTTGGAACAGAATAGTCTTATAACCGCGGTACCCATCATATCCTCATCAGCTAAAGGCCGCGAGTTGCTGAGAAGTCATGTGTTACTCTTGCAAGATAGACTCGCAATGCAAGCCGTTGACATAGAGTTCACTTTGAAACGTGTCCAGCTTCAAATCAACACGGTAAGTTTTTAGAATGGGACATTCGTTTGTCTGATCGAAACAAGTATCTTTTACTAACATTTGGAAAGCTTGCCGGTATCATTTCTAGAGATGATGTCAAAGCGAACCTAGATCTGGCAGAGTCGCAACATCGCGACTCGTTATCGATGAAGACCTTGGCCATCGTCACCATGCTCTTCCTGCCCGGTAGCTTCATCTCCGCCCTATTTTCAACATCCATGTTCGACTGGGACAGCGTCGACCCATCTTCGAACAGCATTGCTGTGCGAACAATGCCTCAGTTTGGGCTGTACTGGGCCATTACCATCCCGCTCACGGTGGTCACCTTTTTGCTTTACTTTTTCTGGCTGCGGATGATGAAGCAGCGACGAGACCACAAGAAGCACACCTCCAACCAGCTATCGGCTGAAGAAAAAGGTGAAACGGATAAGTATCGTTTGGCGAATACACGGAAAGACACTTCATTCACAAAGAAGTCGGCTTTGTCTTTCGGTAGCTTTTAAGGTGTTGGGCGTACTACAGGCTGAGCGAGTATGCATATGCCTCTTCGGCGGCGCTGAGGGCGAGTCTTTTCTTTTTTATTTTATGATTCCCAATTTTGCTTACTACAAGCATGACGTGGTATGTATTAGTTCGCCTTGATGAATGAAATGAGTTCGTACACGTCTATATTATCATGTAATCGCACCATCTGATTCGATTGTCATGGTGCTAAATACTATCTCAAATCTCATGTAGCTTGTCCAGCCCGATGTGAAGTTAACGATAAATGCAGCATATCTTTAAAAAAAATTCAAAAATTCAATTTTTTCCCCCAATGGATTAATACTAGACTATAAATTTTCGTACATCTCTATTGTGTTGACTGATGCAACTACGTCGCAAAATGCTTGTTTTTCTACCATAGGTGGAATGACGCAGACCATCTATGGAGGGGCTGCTAGCATTAGGCACTCGGTCGCAACCTCAAGCACATGCAACCAGCTTCCCCTCCAACACTTGACCTCTCTCCATGCACAGTTTGCCGCGCGGCAATTCTCTCCATGAACCATATGTCATAGCAATAAAGAGCGGATCTTTTGCGTGTAGATCTTCAAATCGGGCTGATTATGTCTATTTTCGTCGCTCCATAGCGCCTCATTCGTTCAAACAGTCGGGACTGCCTACCTAGCTCGTGTCGGGCGAGCTTCCATGGCTGCTCATGCATCCACGGGCGGCATCGTGCCCGCGCAGCTCGGGTTCCTCGCCTTGTTCAATCCCTCCCTAGGACAGACGGACGAGACAATTGACGACCAGATTGTTTATTATGCTTCCGTTTCTACGCAATCCTCTAGCCGCAGACGAAGGCGCGCGCGCACGAGACCGACAGATGGCCTCTCCCAAGAGGAGCGCCACGAGCGGCTGCGACAGATTGGCCTTGCTCAGGGAATGGTCAACTTCAGCCGCGGCTTCTCCGATGGAGCTCCAGTAGACGCCATCGATACAGAGAAGTCGAGGGTGATTGCGCATGAGCTGGAACCGGGATGGTGGATACTTGCAGTAAGCCTTTACAAGACGATGTTTGCGTCGACGATGCACAGGGCGTTGGCCGGGATGAATGCTGATTTAGCTGCTGATAGAGCATCGACCTGAATAAAGTACCTCTGCCCCCACGGCTGCCTACTAAGACGGGAGAGCAACAGGAAGAGAGATACGAGTATTCGAGCCGGGAGATGAAGCCTGCTACATTGTTGCTGAGAGATCTACTACGAGCGCACAACATCTTTCTTTTGCATCATGGATCCTCGCTAAGCGCCTTATTCGTTCGATACCGCCGAGTGAAATTCATTGCCCTCCTCGGCCGCTATTGGGATCTATTTCTGTCTACCTGGAATGTTATGTTGCATGGAAATCCTGCAAGGGATATTTTTGGTGGCATCAACGTAGCCGCGTCTGGGGAGCTCGGTGTAGGTGTTGGTGAAGAAGAGCGTGGAAGCGGGGAAAGAGAGGTACTTGAAGGCTTGGTCGGTAGAGTGGAGGGACTTGTTGATCTTGTTGTCTCGAGATTCGGGACCGAGGAACCGGAATCAGAATCGAGCAAATCGGATAAGATCGAGGTTGAGCCATGGCTGGGGAGTGGTAAAGAGCCCAGAGCTGAAGATGGTGCCATATTCCTAGGGAC
Source organism: Trichoderma arundinaceum (assembly GCA_025919625.1). Classification (NCBI taxonomy): domain Eukaryota; kingdom Fungi; phylum Ascomycota; class Sordariomycetes; order Hypocreales; family Hypocreaceae; genus Trichoderma; species Trichoderma arundinaceum. Next base: position 781,784 of record JAMQTF010000002.1, read on the forward strand.
GGGGGCATTGTCACGAAAGTCGCTACGGGACGTAACACACTGGATGGAGGATCTGTATACTTGGGGCGAACACGCTTATGGGATTATCGAGAGTCCAACTTCAACGAGGCGGACTCGAGGGAAGAAGTCAACGTCGAAGGTGATAGTTCCGGATGACATTCAGCAACCGAAGCCAGACACAGCATCTAAAGCAGCGGAACCGGCAGAAGAAGCTAGCAAGTCTGCGAGTGAACCCCAGGATACTCAGCCAAAGACGCCTGAAGATGAGTCGGCCCAGGCAATCCAAGAGTACGAAGCTGGAAGACTTGATAAGATGGTTAGCTACTTGACACTTGGGTACGGGTCGTACTGGTCGTTTCCTGGAACCGGCGGCAATCCGTCAGAAACAGCCAACCAGCAAGCTGCGGCTGAGGACAAGTCCAATGTCAAGGGTGCTTCAGAAGTACGTGCTAAACACTCAAGGCAACCATCCACTTTCGAGTCCTCCGGCCACTACTTGATTGGCCTTAAAGGCGACATCGAGGACGATGCAGCGACGGCCGCGATACCGGAGAATGATCCAGAAGGGACCCTCGGTTCGGATGATGACGACGACGAGAACAATTCACGCACAGTTCTTCGCACTCTTCATGTCGAGCTGGAAAATTCTGCCGCAGAGAATCGGCCTGACGACACTATCGTTAGGGATTTCGAACATCCTGCCAACCCACTGGCTCGTTCCCAAGCGGTGGGCAGCATGCTTCCCGGCTACGACTTTCACGACGCCAACATGGTGGAAAAGCTCCGAGTGGTCGTCTACGTCAACAAACCCTTCATCTTCGCCTTTCTCTTCCGCCTCCGCACCGACTCCCTCGCCTGGGACACCCTTTACCGCTCCTTGCACTACCAGCTCTCGCCGCTCAGAAAGCCCCTCTTGGCATCAACCAGGTACCGTCCCGAGCGCCCAGACGCCGGGTCCGTAGCATCTCACATTCAAGACCTCGTATGGGATCCGCCCTCGCTAACCGTTCACTCCTCGATACCAAACATACCCGACTCCTTCCCCGACGTGCCCTCTTCTTCATCATCATATTCATCTCCGCCTTCGCCAGCGTGGTCCCGTGCGGACGCGGTAAGCACGCATCTTCATCTCCTCAACATCCACGCCGCAACGCGCTCTCGTATCGCCGACCTGGAGCGCACGCAAAAGACAAACCGCGGATGGTGGATCGTCTGGACTCGGGTCCTCCAGCGCACCGCCGCCACCCCGTCCACCACCACCACTGCCACGGCAGCACTGCCGCTATCCACCATCCACGAGTCCGCTTCGTCATCATCCCTGAACTCGCAGGCAAGCCAAGAAGCAGCCCCCCAACACAAAGCCCCCTCGTCTCAACACTCCGCTGCATCCTCATCCTCCTCCTCCCCTTCGCCGCCCCCCGTCGTCGACAAGGAAATCTTCCTTATTCGCCGCGCGAGCGACCACGTCGGCTTTCGCAAAGCTTCAGACGAGGGAGCTTCCGGGGGTGGAGAAGGCATGGGCCGGCTGGCGCAGGGTATCGGCGTTGATACGAGGCGATATGTCGAGGAACTCTTGACCTTGTTGTGATTGTGAAGCGAGAAGAAAGAAGAATACAGCGCCTTGTGGTTAGAACCGCGCACGGGGCACAGAGGAGTTCGTTTCTTGGCGGGTTAATAATAAAATTTGGGCTCCTCGTTGATACGAAGTGACGACTATCGCTATAATCCAAAATTAAACCACGGAGTATGGGGTATTCTCCGTACGCCAATGCTACGTGCGTGATGGCAATTTAATGCGTGGCCCATAATTACGAGCCTTGACGAACCCAACGACAAGTACTGCTGCACTACACTCAAGCTCCCCACATGGAATACATTGTTACGCATTTGGAAATTCACAGTGTACACGCAATCGTGCAACTCAACAGTAGATGGCATCTTGATGAGGGCATCTAAAAGGGTATGTCATTCCACGTTGTCTCCAATATGAGAGGACATGTCTATAAAAGGTTGTCTATATGTACATAGAAAGGATTGTTTCCCGTTCACGTATGCGCCACAGAGAACCCAAAAGCCAGACAAGAGCTCGGCTCTGGGAATCCCATTCCCCCTCTGCTCCTAATTGTGTTTTTTTCCGTCCCGGGATATTTCAATGAAGAATAAAGTAAAAATCATTTTCCTATCCATATCGCATTCCCATCCACGCCAGGGATGATGAATCCAAACAAGTTAAATCAACGAATGAAGGGTATAACGTGAAACTTGACATTTTGTCCATAAAAAGTCTAGATATGTGCGCCGCACATTGACAATTGCACGCCAAGAGTGCGCGACTAGATGTTCAAGATACATGAAGTCATCACACATCTCAAATGGCAGGTTCGCCTTGGATGGCTTAGTTGAAAGACCAGGTGCAGGGCTCACGGCCGCCGTCGAGGCTGCCAAAGAGTTCAAGGAAGACCTTCTCGCTGACGTCAATGTCGTTGGGAGCACAGCCCATGCACTTGTCCTTGACGGTGGCAGTGGTGGTCTTGCCGCCAGCGCTGATGGTGATGGTCTTGCCGCACATGGGGTTGCCGTTGGACACGCTGCCCATGAGGCCGACGGCAATGGCAACAATGTTCTCGGTCTGGTCAGCGCCAGTGTCGTCCTCACCGCAAGAGCCCAGGCCGACGGTGTAGTAGGTGATGTCACCAGAGTGGCTGTCACCGCCACCGCCGCCGCTGCTGCTGCCGACGTTGGCAGGAGGGGGAGGAGGGGGAGCGGCCTGGCTAGGCGAGGGAGAGGGCGAAGGAGAAGAAGGCGGGGGAGGAGGAGGAGGAGGAGGAGCCACGGACGAGGGCGTGGGCTTGGGCGCAGGAGGCGGCGTCTCAACCTTGACCGGAGCCGGAGTGGTGGGCTTGGGAGGAGGAGGCGGAGGAGTGAAGACAGAGGTGGGCGCCTCGGAGGTGGTAGGCGGCGGCGGAGGAGGAGGAGCCTGGCTGCTGGTGCTTGGCTGCGCAGAGGTGGTTGGCTCAGTCGAGGAGGACGAAGGCTCAAAGAACTCGGCGGCTGACACGGTGGGCGTGGCAGAGGTAGGAGCGGGAGCGCCGGGAGAAGTCTTGCCGTCCTGAACCCAGTAGGTGGTGGTGGAATCGATGAGCTCGGTCACGTAGACGGTGTCAGTGTGCCACTCGGTCTCGGTGACGACGACATCACGAGCAACGTGGTGGTGGGCGTGGTGACCGTGGCCGTGAGGCTTGGCAGCAGCGGCCGCGATGAGGAGAGCAGAAGCAACAGAGACGGACTTCATCTTGAAAGATTTGAGATTGCTGATGTGGCCGTTTGAAGGAGTGGCAGTGGTGGGTTCTGTTCAACAGGACGGTTGTAGCAAGTGCCGTAGAGGCCAAGGTGCGAGAACTGAAGGAGTGTGGGTTGCAAGAGGAAAAGAGTCCTGCTCCGAGAGAGTGGGAATAGATCGACTTTGAAGTCTGCTTGTTTGCGAGGAAAGGAAGAGACGAAACAAGAGACCAGGGGGGGGAGGACGCCGATTTATTAATGGGATTGCGGCTTACATGGCTCCAGGATTAATACGGAGCGCTAGAACAAGCTGTTGCCGGGGGTGTGGGCGAGTGGCCCGCAGCGTCGTCGCGGGTGTCTCAATCGCTCGGCTTTGCTCCCTGCTGTGGCCATTGTGGGCATCCGTTCATTAGTTTCTAGCGCCGTCCACAAGCCCTTGAAGCCAAGCGCCGCCCAATGCAGCCAGTGTCGATGCGCACGCCTCAAGGGAGGCGAGAGCAAGACACAAGAAGAATGGGCGTGAGAGGGGAACGGCGGAACAAAGGATCCATCCAGCACACGCGCACACGCAAACTCTCCCGCGCACTGTCAAAACGACGCCCAAAGCCCACCACGGATCACAGCCGCGCCGAGCTAGTCAGGCGGCGCTGCCACGTCGGTGCTGGGCGCTGCCATTGGCCGCCAGGCTGCCGTAGCGCTGTATTACAGGGGCTAATAGCCTTCGCGGGCTCTGCAGGGGCCGCCATCCGGACCCGTCGCAGCGTCGCAGTGCCAACCAGGTACCCGGCGGGCCAGCCAATGGGCGCTGGCCGGTGCCTGAGGCGCAGTGGGCCCTCGGAAGAGCGCTGGCAGGGCTCCTGGGCTGCCATTGGCATGAGAGCGCTGGCGGGTCGGCGCTGGGCAACCTCGAAACATGTGCTGTGGAGCTTTGTTCGCAAAACTCTCTCGCCATCTCGGTGGATCCGCACGAGCGAGAGAAAAACGCCTTGCCATGCAGGTTTTTTCGTCGTCCTTCTGCTGAGTCCTGCCCCTTGCTCGCACTTGCCGGCCGTGAGGGAAATCTTTGTCTGCAGACCCGCTTCGTCTCCCATCCGCTTGGATCTTGACAGTGTGCCGTCCGGCTATCGAGATGCTACTCATTCCGTGGGGACATCGACAACGGTGGTGCGGCTTTTTTTCCTTCTCTTCTGCTTCAAAGGATCAATCCATTGTAAGCATGTGGAACTCTGCGAGGGCAACACCACTTTACGCGCCATCCTGTATGGAGCACGGAGCGGACGGAGTGCGCCTCCACGTGCTTGTCGCCATGGCATTGCATTCCAGCACCTCCAAAGGCACACTCGGAGATGAGTCGAGTCAGAGATGATCGGCCCCTCTTTTCATTCCGAGTAGTACTGTGCCAATGTGGAGGGCCATTTAATATGGCCAATATGCAATCTGCAGCAGGGGCAGCGCACAGTATGATGTTAATTGAATCGAAACTGGCGTCGACGGACTAGGTTTTCTCCGACCAGCCTTTGCTTCTTTGTCTGCTTCCGACCACGCCGACCCTCATTCGATCTAAGAAATGTGGCGGTTGACTCCTTGCGTGTCGTGGCCTGTCGTTAAACTTCACCGACGAGCCAAGTACCCACCGCGCAGCTACCAACCGGATGGGCATATCCAGAGACCTTGTGGGCGACAAATATGGAACCGCTGCTATTTCTCGGTGCAATCGCTGAAAACTCGACATCGGTACCAAGTAGTAGCAGGCCTATTGCCTCCTTGCATGACCCCCAAAGGAGAAAAAAAAAAGCAATGCAATCGCCACAGACAAAGAAAAATTTTCAGCTGAAACGTCAACGGCTTGCGTGTGCTAGCGCTTGCTTCTTCCCACTGCCCGACTCACAGCTATCCCTGGGACACGTTGGCAGGCTGGCAGGAGGAACTTGCGCGAGATCGTTTCCACGCGAATCGTTAATTTCGCTCAGCAATCAGGCTTGCGGGCTGCAGCTGTTCCACAGCCCAATCCCCCGCACCTTTATTTGCCCTGTCGTGTGCAATTCCAGACTCGCTTGACAGGCTGGGCGGAAGTGCATGCAGGCTCCCTCCGGCCTCTTTCACTGGACTCTACTCTTGGTACGACCACCAACAGGCTTCGTGCTCCCAGTGTTGCGCAACAAAGGCGAGAAAAAAGAGGAGTCCGGTCCAATCACAGAGAATGCCCATCCGTGGTCGTATGTCATTAACTTTCGATTTGTATTTGCTCATTATGGTTGGCTGTTGTGCCGCTCTTCTTCTTCTTGCTCGAGGTGGTGCCACCTGTCGCCCGCTTTCTAAAGGTAAAAAGGAACAGTGACTCTCGCTGAAACACGGGCCTGTCCTCATCGAAAATCTCCTCAACAGCAAACGTCTTCTTGGCTACTTTGACGAACTGCATGTCCGCCCGTCTCCTCTTCTTGAAGCAAAAGTACACCACAGCATTCTCGTTGAGCTCAAACAGGTCCTTGAGCGTCTGCATGAGCAGCGGAAAGGCCGGTTCAAAGTAGACGCACTCGGCCGCCAATATCACATCTGGCTTGTGCGCCACGACGGCCTCCGGCAATGGCTCGCCCCTGAATATTGCACACAATGTGTTTGATCAGTCAGATGTTCAATGATGGCTTGCGGCTCTGAATACAGGGAGGGCAGGGGAGCTGTTCATAGGCGCGAGTATGGCAACGTAGCACCGCCAAGAGCAGGCCAGGCGGATACCAAAAAGCAAGCTAGGTACTGCTAGCACGAGCAGTAGCAGAAAGTGACAAAACGTACCAATCCAATATTGAGGCCGTAGCCTTGCCCTCGAGCTTGTTCAGCTGAATATTATGCTTCATCAGCTCTAGCATCACATCCTGGTCAGTTAAGATGAGTGGCGCCTGGAGGTCACAGCCAGCCGCCACAGCCAACCCGACCAGTCCACCACCTGCGCCCAATTCCAGTCTGCATTAGAAATGAGTCAGCAATCATTTTCTTGGAAGTGGACTTGGTCATGCATCGCTGTGGACATTCTAAAAAAAATTGTATCGAATAAGGGTGCTCGCCCAGCGAAAAGCACAGAACAGAAGAGAAGCCTAGGAAAGAAATTTCCTCACATTCGCGCAGTCTCTAGTTTGGTTCTGTGATAGCGCAGCATGTGCTTTCCCAGCACCATGCCTGCAGGCCACGTCTGCCCTCCGCAGCCCGTTCGCACATCCTCGTGGAGCTGGATAGACTGTGCGAGTTGTCCGTCAAAGTCGATCTTTGCGTCGCCGGCCGCCTTGTAGTTTGGCAGCGACACCAGGTCCTCCGTGATGCCCGCTACGGGGTCCAGATCGGGCGATGGACTGCGACTCTCCATGCCCGTGAGTTGCGTCGGCTGTAGGATATTCGTAAGAAAAAAAGAAGAGGTTGACGGGATAAAGTTGAAGAGTAGGCTCAAAGTCAACTTGTCATAATCAATCCCCCCGCAGCAGCTCGTCCCTCTTTTCCGGATAGTGCTTGCCTTATCTGTGATGGCCCTAAAGTGATGTTTTTCCTGGGCACGATAGTGATTCCGAAGGAAAGACCCTCAATTGTTCCGGCCGCTCACTTCACCTGCCTCAATCGGCCATTGCGGCTCTGGATCTGATATCAGATAGCCGATTATTTCAACGACATACGCTACAGCAATAGAGCATCAATACCTTGACTATTTGTTGCAGAAGCGATGGGCCAATTACAAGGCGCACGGTACGGATCCCGTTCGCTCGATCTATCCGATTGTCTGCACACAAAGGAACTGCGGACCCAACGGTCCAACAAAGAAGCTCAAACTGCTTCGAAGCCATCCTCGAGAATCCCAAGACGGCCGCAACACTATCAAGGGAGGAATCGCGCTACGCGTCTCTTGTGACAAAGTGCCGATCGACCCCGCATCGTGTCTTCCCTGCTCCCATTCTCCAGGCATTAATAGTCCGCTTCACCATTCTTCTGAGTGGCATCCCATGTCTCAGTCCTCAACGCAGCCGGCGCGGGGCATCTTCGACTTTGGAATGCTACAGCCTCTTTGACCAGCCATGCCGGGCTCCGTATTGGACTCTTTGGCTCTGCATCTGCGGTGATGCCCACCTGTTGGGAGACTCTTCTCTGAAACATCTCGCCTCCCATCGTAATGGACCGACTATGCGTTCTCGTGTTTCCCTCGGCATTATTGGCACCTCCAGTCCATGATGGCTTCGTGGACCAGCCATGGTGGAATGAAGGGGGTCGCATCCAGGCTCACACCCAGCCATCCATCAAGTGAATTCTACATGGCCTTCTCCAACCTAGCTCACGGCGTGACTCCTTTTCCTTCTCATCTATTCCACTCTCGCCTCCTAGATTTCCCCTTCTCTAAACACGTACTCCTAGCTGAAGTCCAATGTCTATGCCGCATGGCTCTTTCTGTTCTGTTCTTGAAGCTATCTAGCGCTGCCTAGCGCAACACCGTGATACAATGGATTCGCTCCTCGCGGCTCTCTTTACGATAGGCTTCGTAGAGACCGCTTGGGCTGAGCCTGCAGTCTCGTTTCCATTCAATGCGCAGCTCCCACCGGTCGCCAGAGTAGACCAACTCTTCTCATACTCTTTCTCCCCGAATACCTTTCGATCAGACTTCAATATCACCTACTATCTAGGAGAGCACCCCAGCTGGTTATCACTCGAGAGCGAGGGCCGACGCCTGTACGGGACGCCAAAGGACGAGGATGTTGCTCCCGGCGAGGTCGTAGGCCAGCAGTTTGATCTTATTGCGACAGACGGCGTTGGTTCGACTTCCATGAATGCTACCGTAGTCATATCGCGCAATCCGCCACCCTCGGTCTACATCCCCCTCTCTGAGCAAATGGACAACTTTGGGCAATTTTCAGCCCCGTCTTCTATTTTATCCTATCCTTCAACCGAATTCCACTACACCTTTGATCCGAATACGTTTGGCAGTGGGGGAAAACTCAACTACTATGCCTCGTCGAATGACAGCACTCCTTTGCCGGCATGGATCAAGTTCAACGAGGAAACGTTAACTTTCTCTGGCAAGACGCCCGCTTTCGAGTCCTTGATCCAGCCTCCACAGAAATTCGACTTCAGCCTGGTTGCATCTGATGTCGTGGGCTTCTCAGGGACTTCCCTTTCATTTGCAATTGTGGTGGGAAGCCACAAGCTTACCATAGATCATCCAGTCATTTTGCTTAACGCTACAAGAGGCTCCAAGGCCAGCTACGATGGCCTGGGGGACAGCATCCGGTTGGATGATAAAGCCATCCAACCCAGTTCTCTCAATGTATCGGTCGAAGATATGCCATCTTGGCTGTCTTTTGATCCTGAAACGCTGTTTTTGGAGGGAACTCCGAAAGACAACGACCATTCCACGAATTTTACAATCGTTATTCATGACCCATTTGCAGACGTCCTGAATGTCCTTGTGCAGGTCGATGTAGCCATGGGACTGTTTCATTCAGAGCTCGAGGAGATCGAAGTACAACCGGGAGAAGACTTCAGTCTGGATCTTTCCACCTATTTTCGGGATCCAAAAGATATTGAGTTACAAGTCGATATGGAGCCTGCAGAGGAGGGATGGTTACAAGTTGAAGGATTCAAAGTGTCTGGGAATGCCCCCAAGACGGCAAAAGGCAGATTCAACTTGTCGATCAAAGCCAAGTCAAAAAGCAACGGTCTCACCGAAACAGAAGTGCTTCAGGCCATATTCCTCTCACCAGATAAAGCGACAAATGCGGCAGCGTCGTCTTCCGGCTCTCACACATCGAAGCCTACGGCGCCGGCTGGGGTGAAATCCGAAGATTCCCACTCCCACCACCTTAATGCAACCAATATTCTTCTTGCTACTCTGCTACCGATTCTTTTCATTACTTTTGTCATCATGCTCATCGTATGCATCTCGCGCAGACGACGGCACCGTCGCACTTATATCTCATCGAGTAAACATAGAGCCAAATTATCAGATCCAATTCGGCTTGCTATACGCAATAGCGATTCAGATGCTGAAACAATCTACCACGTGGAAAATACCGTCAGCTCCAAAAAAGCCAATATGCGGCTATTTAGGAAGGGCGACGGCATCTTTGCAGAAGTGGCATCACAACTATCATCATTATCAAGAAGGTCGGGTATCTTGCGCGGTGCATCACGGGCTCCCCCAGATCTGTTGGCATCAGGGGCTCGGTCCGCCACGGCCAGGAGTGTCAGCCCACTAGTAGACGACGAGGATCACGGCTCGTGGTTTACTTTGGAGAGGACCACAACTGGCGAAAGAAGTCATAAATCATCACATAGCCGTCAATCGGACATCACCCTGCCCGAAGTTGCCCAGCCATATCTGCCCACATCTGGCTTTCTCACAGAAGCGGGGGAGAGTGCATTCAGGAGTGGGTTAGATCTCACACTACCTTCGTTAGATGACTTGGCAAACATACAGCCCATGCCTCTTATGCCACAGAAGACCTCTAATCAGCGAAGCGGCTCTGGAGCCTTTTCAGCGACGACGTCTAGTTCAGCCGCTTTGCCGGCAGACCTTGCAGCCATCCAGGAGCCATTCGACCCCAGCCTTGTAAGTCGAGCAAAGCAGTCGGCCAAGGAGCTTAATTTGGAAGCGCAGGTGGATAGCGAAGCAGCAGAAAGCGTCTCGGAGCTAAAACAGCCGGGCCAGGCGCGGCTTTCGAGCAACCAGTGGTTCAGTCGCCGTGGCTCCTCCTGGATGGAAGCAGAGTCTACCAACGGAGCCAAGAGCTTCCGGACAGAGCCGTCGTTTGGATCAAACGAGAACTGGCGCGTCGCCACACGGCGGGATCCAAGCGTAGCCTACCTGGAGCTTGTTGACGAGACGCCCTTCCTTCCATCCAGAACGGCATCGAAAAGCAACGTGGCGCAGCTGGAAGAGCGACACAGCCTCGAGCTCATGTCGCCCAGCAAATGGGGCGAGGACGAGCGGAAAAGCACGATACGGCCCATGCGGTCCACGAGCGCGCTATCGGTCTCGATGCTGAGCGATGACGGCGCATCGTTGTTTGGGGAGAGAGATGCAGGGGCAAAGGCAAAGGCCGCACCCTGGAGGAGAGAGGATTCTGTTGCCAAGGTATCGGAGAGGAGCTTTAAGATGTTTATATGAGATGGACAGCGTAACTGCTTTGATTGATATTTGGCTTGTTTTTACTGGGAGTGACTGTCTTCTTTTTTTTCCCTCTAGCAAGTTTGATACCATGGTACTGGGGCATGTAGATGATTTAGGGTAATAGAAGCGGGATGTTTCTTAAGCGCACTTGCTTGATTCAATTCATCACAATGGCTGGAGTCTACAAGCACAAGCACATGTGACAATTTCCTTGCCTCATGGCACTCATGGATGTCATAGATGATCATCACCTACGGTACCTAAGGACGATGATTACCTACTAGGGTAGGTAGGGAGATGCCAGTATCAAATTGCCGCGCGGCAGTTCACCACCAAGTCCTTCGTATTGGTGGTTGGTTTGCCAGGTACTGCCAAGGTACTGAGCGCCGCGCGAACAGAGGGATGCAGTTAAGTGCCGAGTACCTTGCCTTAGTAATCGCAGGTGCAAGGTACTCAATTGGCATCGCTGTGGCCGCCACCCCCGTATGTAGATGGAGGGGCTGCAGTGGACGGGAATCGCGGGGCGACAATCAAGGGACGGTCCCCCTCCCTCCAAGACTTGCTGCAACCGGATACATCGAGGATGCCTCTAGGAGGAACATGCTGGCTCTTCGCTGGGCATGCGCTCTGCTTTAGGCCACTGGAACTGTCAGGCATTCTCCGCCGCCCCAGGCAGGCCCTGCCCGGGCTAAACTAAACATAAAATAGAAATGCTCCGCATCGTGCTAAAGAGATGGGGACAAATAAGCCCTTGGAGTGCTTCCTGTTGTAGAAAACGCACAGGCTTCTGGCCGCCCTAGTGGCTTGATTACTGGCCTTGCTAGGCAACATGCAGCAGCTTCGCCACATCTGCCTATCTGCCTATCTGCTGCCTAGCGAGAACGAGAGCCAGTGTTGCCAGTGGACGAGAGCCCTGCTAGGGAGAGCCTTAGCGCCAGCTGTAGCACCTGCGGAGAAAAAAATAGCGACAAGTGCACCGGAAAGCCCGTTCTCAGCGAAGGAAAAAGAAAGAAAAAAAAAGTGTGGCGTCGACTGGCTGATGTATCGCGGTACCCCGCTTCCTGCGAAGCCGATTTTGCACTCGCTGGCATCACAAACCAAACCACCACACACAAACACTCCATCCGCCTGACCTCCGGTTTTTTTCTACACGCTCCGCGCCCTGGAATCTCAAGCCAACGGCCCTCCCGAGGTCTCCCGCCCGCCTGTGCCTCGCACCTAGAAACGGCATCTTTTCGAGTCGCTCGCAGAGATCCTCGACGCCGCCTTCCAGCCTCCTCCTCGTTGCATCGATCCCTTTGCTGGCCCTCGTGAGCCAGGAGACCTCCCCGCAGCCATGGGCCAAACCCTCTCGGAGCCCGTTGTCGAAAAGGTGCGTGCATGCGTTATGTTACTGGCGCTTCATCCTGAGGTTCCAGCTTTTTTTGCTCCCTCTTGGTCGCGCCAAAGAGCTCTCTTCATATCCCTCAGCTGCTGTTGCGGCCCCGCGTTCGACAACTTCACGGGCGATAAACAATATATGCGTGGCCTCGTTCCGCCTTGTGTTGCCCCCCCCTGCCTCTGCCTCGTGTGTGTCCCGCTATGGTGGGATGAAGAGAGGAAAAAAAACGTCGTCGAGCGCACGCACACCCCGCCGCGCACGGGTACTCATTTGTTTTGCTCGTGCCTTTTTCCTGGATCATCCCGACTATGTTCTGATCTTAAGTTGTTTTCGCAATTGCTAACTGTCTCTTCGCTTCGCCGTACAGACTTCCGAAAAGGGCGAGGATGACCGACTCCTCTACGGCGTCTCAGCCATGCAAGGCTGGCGCATCAGCATGGAGGATGCCCACACGGCTGAGCTGAACCTAACCCCACCTAATAACGACACCAAGACGCATCCCGATAGGCTGTCCTTTTTCGGTGTCTATGACGGACACGGAGGAGACAAGGTCGCGTTATTCGCAGGCGAGAATATTCACAACATCGTTTTCAAGCAAGATGCTTTCAAGTCCGGCGATTATGCTCAGGGTCTCAAAGACGGCTTTCTCGCAACGGATCGGGCCATTCTCAATGGTACGCACATGATGCCTTCATTTCTCCTGCCTGCTCCCGCACAAAGCATGAAACAAAGAGAAGCGAAGAGGAGGAGAAAAACAAAGATGGCGCAAGCATTCTCTCCATTCCCACTCATGTTGAAACGCTACAATTATCCCTCACGAAACAAGGACTGTGCTAATAACTTTGTGCGACGCTGTTTACAGATCCCAAATACGAAGAGGAAGTTTCTGGCTGCACCGCCTGTGTTTCCCTGATTGCTGGAAACAAAATATATGTCGTACGTCTGCCTGGCTTGCGGCAATCGGAGCGATCTAAAGTTAATAACGGTTTAGGCAAACGCTGGTGATTCTCGAGGTGTGCTGGGTATCAAGGGACGGGCTAAGCCCCTATCCAACGACCACAAGCCTCAGCTTGAAAGTTTGTACATCCATTCAATCAGTATTTGAAGATTGGCAATACTGATTGCGTGACCTTGCGATTTACAGCGGAGAAGAACCGAATCACAGCCGCTGGCGGCTTTGTCGACTTTGGCCGTGTCAACGGCAATCTGGCACTGTCGCGTGCCATTGGTGACTTCGAGTTCAAGAAGAGCGCCGAGCTCTCCCCCGAAAACCAAATCGTTACCGCCTTCCCCGATGTCGAGGAGCACGATCTTACAGAGGAGGATGAGTTTTTGGTAATCGCTTGTGATGGTGAGCAGGACTAGCCCATTCTGTTTTTTTTTTTTTTTGCTTGTGCGAGTGAAGGGCCGCTTTTACTTACGCGCTGTTTTGTTAGGTATCTGGGATTGCCAATCTTCCCAGGCTGTTGTCGAGTTCGTGCGACGAGGCATTGCTGCCAAGCAGGATCTTGACAAGATCTGCGAAAATATGATGGACAACTGTCTGGCATCAAACTCAGAAACTGGCGGCGTCGGCTGCGACAACATGACCATGATCATCATCGGTTTCTTGCACGGCAAGACCAAGGAGCAGTGGTACGAAGAGATTGCCAGGAGGGTGGCCAACGGAGATGGCCCCTGTGCTCCCCCGGAATATGGTACGAGCGAACCATTCCCCAGCTTCCCATATACAACCCCAGACGCGGAACTGTAAAGACTGACCACATTGTTCCTATCAGCGGAGTTCCGCGGTCCCGGAGTCCACCACAACTATGAAGACAGCGATAGCGGTTATGATGTCGACCAGGAGAGCGGTGGCAAGTTCAGCCTCTCGGGATCCCGTGGTCGAATCATCTTCCTTGGCGACGGCACCGAAGTCCTGACAGGTTCCGACGATGCTGAAATGTTTGATAATGCTGACGAGGACAAGGACCTCGCAAGCCAAGTATCAAAGAGCTCCAACAAGGCCGATGTCAAGGAAGAGCCGGAGACAAAGTCGGCGACAGAGTCAGAGTCCAAGCCTGCTGCTGGGTCGGACAAGAAGCAAGACGAAAAGACACCCGAGGAGAGTAAGAAGGATTAGGTGGTCCTTTCGCATTGCTCGGGTAGCTCAACTTGAAGCCCGCCCTTTTGTGTTATTGATGATGTGTGTCATAATTCTATTTTGGCTGCTGCTCGAACCAGGCGTGGGGTGTCCTTAGCAAGGGAGGAGGTTCAGGAAGCGTCGTGGAAAGAGGCAGAGGGTAGGGGCGGTTAGACATTGAGTGTTCCTTCTTACACGGTTCTTTCTATCGTTTGTTGATATTCGGTGTACCGGTGGTATAATATTTGGATCAAGGAGAGTTGGGTTTCTTGCAGCATCATGGTCTCTTGACGCCTCTTTATTCCCACCTCTTGGCACAGGAAACCGCCACTCGGATCTTGATCACCTTCCTCCTTTTTCTTTTTTTCTCTTCTTTTCTTTTTTCTTTTATAATTTCTCATCGCTCCAGACCCATTATTATCATTCTGATACCCAACCAACCTTCTCCAACAGATGTCCGTTTATTTGAACCTGGGTGACTGAATACATATTTAATGAGGCCTCGCTGTGTCATGGGAATCGAAGAATTGCAGATTCGACCCGACTTTTAGACGTTGTCCCGGCTGTCTTACTACTCCTTTCTCGCTGTCTACGTGTATCGCCTTCTTCTTGGGCTGACGTTTTCTTCTGAACCAGTCTTCCCGTCTCCTATTTGAGACACAGGCTGCGCTAACCAAATGACTTTTAGGTTTGCATGCAGTTGACTCGGAGAAGAGCGCAGGGGTGGCAGACGGAATATATGAAGCAGCAGCAAGACACGGCCTGACTACTGGGGTACGGGGCCAATATACATACATACGAGTGGGCAGATGGCCTAGAGGCATCTGCCGGGATGGGATATACCGTATCTAAATATGTTATACATAAGATTCTTATACATGCTATTATACAATGTAATGTTTCTGAGAGTCCGTGAAACCAGACGGGACGACTGCTCGTCTATCATATCAGGTCATGCCACTTAAAACCAACAAGCCTCCCGTCCTGTATATGTTACATAGATTCGTTGCTTCCCCCCACATCATATCATGAAAGTTACAAGCTCTCCATCTCAGGGTTTGCCCTCCACGACGTCTGATTTTCTTCTATTCAGATCCAGCCATTCCTGACTCTTCTTCTCCTTCTCTTCATTCCACCCCCGCACCATCGTCTTGGCATCAAACCGCCAGCTCAAACGCACATTCGTCGCCCTCCCCCCCGCCGTCTCGCTCACCATCTTTATCGCCAGGTCCTCGCTCGGGGCATCGGCGCCCTCGTACTGGAAATCCTGCGGGTATCTATGCCGCAGAAGCAACGGCCGGTCCTTGGTCCGCTGGGCAAGGTCGAGCATCTCGGCCAGAGATTTAGCGGGCTTGTAGTCTTTGCAGACGTGGTTGATGGCCCATTCCAAGCGGGAGACGATTTTGGACACCCCCTTGGCTTTGTTGTTCATGAGGAGGTGGCCCATTTCTTTGGACAGCATCTTGGGCTTGTGTTGTAGCCAGAACGTGTCCTTGACATGGTCAACAAGGTGCCGGCGCAGTATAACTCGCGTGAGGTCCCTCAGTTTGTATTCCAGCGCGGCGTAAAAGACAGCCACGCCCAGGGCATGCGGCAACTGAAGCCTTATAGCCAGCCGAATAACGTACTGGTACGTTAGCGCATCCGCCTCACACCCTGACTCGTGCAGCTTCGTGAGCGCCCACATGGCCGTGTCCCAGTCCTTGTACGCAAGACACCTCTCGAGAACTAGGTTGATAGTGTCGGCGCCAACTTTACGGCCATCCTCAGACTGCTTCTCGATAAGGCTTCGGAAGTCGTCAAAACGACGACTATCTCGCTCGTGAAACCGGAAGAACTCTGTCAGTATACTGTTCATGGCATCCGTCGTAAACCAGTCGTCGCCATATCGCGACTTCTGCTCCGCCATGAACGCGGAGAGTCGTTTCCCTGACTTGAAGGCGACGTAGGCGTCGTGCGTGGCCATGATCCTTGCGATTCCTCTGCGGGTGGCTGGATCTTGGAATAGTCCCAGGTCGTACATTGCTACGATTACTTGTCGCCTTTCCATCTCCTTCTCGACGAGCTCGAGGAATAACAGCCACGTTCGAGCGTTGGGGTGGAAATATCGCTGTTCCATCTTCAGGAGCAGCTTGTGGAAGAAGGCGACGTCGCGTTTGGTGACGTAGCCTTCCAGCATGATGTTGAAAACCTCGGTATCTAGGGGCATGCCCCATTCCTCTGCCAAGGTAAGCAGTCGGTCTGCGTCCGCCCGATGGCCTCCCTTGTGTGCCATGAACGACATGGCCATCTTGAGGACTGACGGCGTAATGCAGGCTTTCGCTTCGGGGTCCGTGAGCGCATCCATAATCAGTTTGATCCTGATGCCATCTGTATCAACAAACGCTCCGTCTTTCTCGGGCTTTGCATAGTAGCGTAGTGCAAGGTGCGGACGCAGCCGGCCGCAAACGAGTGTCGTGATATATGAGTCCAGGCTCTCAAGCGTCCACTCCTTCGGCCTGGAAGTCTGCTCGTACGGCGTATCAATCCAGTATGTTTGATGCTCTTGATGCACCCAAATATTATCAAGCTTGTCTTCAGGGATGAACGACCCGCCGTCCGCGGCATCCTCGATGGCGGGCCAGAGACGCTTCACCTCGTAGCCAAATGCCGCAACCTCTCCAAGCCGGTACACCTCGACATCCTTGCACGCAGCCACCAGTTCATCGGCAGCATTTGCCAGCACCGAGCTCTTCCCACGCAAGATAATCGCCGAGGGGTTCTGGTGATCCGACGAAACCCGCAGCTTTGTGAGCAGCCCCGTCGTCGAACTCACAAACTCAATCTTCTTGCTCCCCAGCTCCAGCTCCCACGACTTGGGCAGGACGATCCTCATCGCCGCCATGCTGGACGGCTCGCTCCTCTTGGTCATCATCCTCTTCAGCAGATTGAAAGTCTCGGACCAGTTGGGCATCCCATGGCCAAAATGCCCCCATATCATATCAAACGCAACCTGCACCCTTGCCACCTGCAGCGCATGCATCTTGCTCTCTTTTGCGGCATGTGCCGACGGATAGTCCCTCATCGTAGGGACGTACGGCGACGTGAGCTTTCGTTGTACATCTTCTAGTCGTTCTTGGTTCTTCTCTCGAAAGGCTTGTCTGAACATGCGGTTTCGGGCATTGTTTGGGCGCGCCGGCTTTGCAGGCGAAGTTGGCGAAGTGGAAAGCCTCGTCTCGGCCTCTATAGAAGCATCTTGTGATTCCGCAGCGGCGGGCTTATCCGTCAGCGCAGCTGAAGATGCAAAGCGCCAGCTCGTGGCCGGGCCTGGAGTCCGTGTAAGAGGCGCTGCGGTGCGCCGTGGGAGCGCGCGAGTTGGACAAGATCCAGGCGTGCCGATGCATTGGGACCGAGTCCTCCAAATCGACTTGATCCCTTGCAACATTGGTCATGAGGTGCGCATGTTGCTGCTTTATATGCGGGCAGTGGGAGGCAGAGTTCGCAATTGGGAATTGCGCTGCCGATAAGCTCCGATAAGGAATTCCTGGTGTTTCTTTTTGCCTCTGCAGTCTTTGAATCATGTCACGTGCGGCCCGTTATACTCCAACAGCCTCCTCTTCTAGATGCTATCATTAATTGTTCATCAAATGACTCAACGACTAAAAAAAAGCAGGGCTTATTCACCTGTCCTCGATATTAATTTGAGCACATAGTCTATTATTAAAACCTAAAGTGCTGTCACGCCAAGCTTCGAAACCCAATCGCCAGACGCTGCGCTCTCATGCAAAGTAAATACCTAGATACGGAACCAACTAAGTAACCCCTGATGCCCCCAAAAGAAACGCCAGTCCCAAGGCCAAGTATAATCTCGTGCAGCCCATGACTTTCAAATCATTGTTTTACCAAATCCCTCCAACACAATGGGGTATATGCACAACCTTGTACAGCTCCTCTCAAAGCAACGATGCGATCCCGAAAAGAGCCTTAGGGTTCTGGCATCTTGCCATTCCTAGGAGGCTCCGGAGCACTCTTGTCTAGGCCTTGCCACCGATCATCACCTAATACTTCAGAAGCGTCAACCACATCTCTCAACTCTCCACTTTCAGCCATCTGCTTCACGTCACTCCAGTAAGCCAACTTGCAAACCTCCTCTTCAGCATGCTTCACAGCGGCATCAAGGGCCTCTTTGCGTAGCTTTAATTCCAGACCCCTATCTTCTCCCCACGCTTTTGCAGTTTCATCATGTTTATGCATCAAGTATGACAGCAGTTGCCTGCGCGATTGCTGAAATATGAAAAGAGACATGATTTCGTGCATCTCATGTTCTAGCTCGGAGAGATCTACTGCATGCTCGATGTAGTTCTCGACAGCTTCTCGCCTCTCTCGGTCAATTCTGGCGGAACGGAGAACCTGTAGAAGCATATGGATATCCTCAATATCCGGTCGCCCCTGCTCTGCTTCAGCGGACGACGCCTGCGTCATGCTAGTCCGGCTCGGGGCCCTGCTTGGAGCCCTGCTGCCGGCTAGACTGCCTGGTGGACTGAGAACGGATGCTGGGCGAATATGGAAATAGTCGACACCGGCGAGCATATTTGAACCGGCAGGTATGTCTTCGGGTCGCTTCTTCGCTCTCTTTCGGATCCAAGCGCGCCGCCTAACAAACGAATTCCACCACCTTGGTCCGTGCCACGAGAACTGCTTCTGAAAGGCAAAAGAATATTCCCAACCCCCTTCGTCTAAGCCTTCTTGCTCGTTAATTCGCCAGTCAGGCCATACCCACTCCCACGAAGGATCAGGAACTTGCGCGGTATGAATGTCCGTAGGAGATGGATTGTGGTAAGCATTGGCTAGCAGAGAACTTGGTCAGATGGCTCAGTACGATTCACGTCTTTATACGTATAACTCACTCCAAGGGGTGGGATCAAGCCCGCCAAGAGCTGCACCAGAAAACAAAGCAACGCCACATAAAAACCCTCCTCTTTCGTTCTCATATAGAATATCTATGGCCGTCTCTCGCTTTTCTCTCGATCTTGGCCGTGAGCGGTTGTCCCAAGTTGAAGCACGTTCCGAAACGGCCTCGAGGCTTGGAGCTATCGTCGAAGAGTTAGCTCAGTTTACGGCAGAGAATGCAAGCAACCTACCTCGAATCTCAATAGACGGCCTCGCACCAGAACGTGAGGGGCCGAAATCGCTGGTCGTCTCCGACGTATTCAGCTGGTAAATCTGAGTCTCGCCGCCTTTGCCCTTTGACGCACTCGGCCGTATGCTTCCTCCATCTCTGACACCACGGTCCGACGGCCGCTCTTGATCGTCTTCTGTCTCTGCCTCCCGATCAGAGAGCAAGCGTGTCGAAGTATTCGTGGCGACGAGCTCTCCGCCTTCAGAGCTGGTAGCTCGCAGCGACTGGGCTTCTTCGTCATCCAAAATTGTAATCTCGTGATCATAATCGCTAGGCTGCAAATTCGCAGCGCGGCGTGAGCCGTGCATCTTGCTTATTGTCGTCGGCAGGTCATCAGGGTGTTGGCCTCGGTTCAGTTACAGGTGTAACATAAAAAAACGGATCACCACAATATGACTCGGGGCGAAGAGCTTTGTATAATTCCGGTGGAGATCGTATTGGTAGAGTGCTTTGGATTCACGTCATCGACTATGCTGCAGCAGCGTAATATGCTGCAAGGGAGGGCCGCGATATATTAACCAGGTGTTTTCAACATTAAACGTATTATAACAAGGCTAGCATTCACAAAAGAGTAGAGGGACCAGGGAGGAAGGAATCTCCAGCACGAAGAAACCAGGAACGCTCCACAAGCAGAGAAGCAAAAAGTTGTAGCAAAAGGAGAAGAAGCAGAGCTGAAGGAAGCAGGCGGTGCTTTGTTTTACTGCTTTCGGCCAGGGCATGAACAGCAATAGCGCGACTGGAGCCAAAAATGACCCGCAAGTGGGGGGAGGCAGATGCGCCGATGGTACTACAAGGTACAAGGTATGGCTGTCACATGCATGCCATGCCATGATTTCCTGCCATCCCATGCTAGGAGAATATCCTGCAATTTCATCTCTGCTTGGAGGCTTCTGTTCTGTCAGCGGCGAGATGAAGCCATCGTTAGGGCCAGTCCAGTGAGCTAACGGCGGGAAGCAGTGCCACTGAGCTGCTTTGGCTGAGGCTTCGATGATGTAATGGCAGAGCTGCGGGCGGCGCGCTAGAATCCATTAGCAGCGTTTACCGGTACTCCGTACATGTTTTTTTCGCCTGCAGCGACCTGCTAATGCCTGCTAGACAGGCACCAGAGATGCTGTAGCGGTGCTTCAGTGGGGTCCTTTTAGGGGGATCGATCCTCCCGAACCAGAGGATGCATAGACTTTTGCAGATCGACAGCATCTTGGCTTACACGAAGTACATTGTGCATCATCGTCAATACCACGAGATAAACTACTGCTGAGCACTCTCAAAGCCCCTGTCCGTATCCTAAAGGCACAGTAGTATCTGCCAATCTTCAGCCTCCCACCTTTCCATCTCAGTATGCACCGGTTCTAATACTTACAATACCCCATTGAAGCAGCTTCCCTTGAGCACTAACTGAGTGCCACGGTACTAAAAGTCTGGGGTACTTGTACTTGGGGCCCCGCTCCCTCGGCCACACTACGTCATGTATTCTCAAGTCACCACCTTTGCATCACCATCACGAAGCTCTCTCGCCGATTGCCTCGCTGCGCAAAATGATGCGTCATTATGAAGTAGGTAATCTGTACCGCTCTGTATGTAGAATAATAAAGCGAATACCAAGCTTCTACAGCACCAAACAATCCCATTTCCAGTTAGCTGGCGCCAAGACACAACCTTCTCCGCGTTTCCTCCAATTAATTCATATCCTCGCCCATCCCTCCATCCGTCTCTAACCATTAAGCAACCTTCTCCTCAATTCTTCTCTTCTTTTTTTTGTCTCGTGTTCTTTTCAAACAATCAATCCCCAAATCTTACAACACTCTCGAATTCGCCACGCACTAACATCGTCACCTGCTCTCACGCTTCCAACTCACCACATCGCAACACATCACAGCGCAACACCGCGCAACCGCTCAAAAAACAATGTCCAGATCACGAATGCCCCTAGTCCTCGGCCTTGGTGCCGCAGGCGGTATCGGCTACTATCTTTACAGCGCCGGAGGCAACGCCAAGGCCGCCGAGAAGAAGTTCGAGAGTATGCATGTCCCTTTTCATTTGGTTGCGGCGCAAGTCATCGGCATCTACTGACACGCCCTCTTTTCTTATAGGTGACGCCCACAGAGCTTCCGCCACAGTCAAGGACAAGCTCCCCGGCAGGTCTCCCAACGCCGAAAAGGAATTCAAAGGCTACGGCCAGGAAGCTGGCGCCAAGATCGACAAGGCTGTTCGTCCTCCTCTCTAATGTTTCCTTGCATTACGGTTGTAGACTGACCATGTGCACTCTTTCTAGTGGGCCGAGGCCGATAGAGAAGCTGGTAAGCTCAAGAGCAACGCCGAAGCATACGCCAAGGACGCCAAAAGCGAGGCTCTAAGGGCCGTCGACAAGTTCGACCACAAGGTCGAAGACGGCGCCGCCAAAGCCAAGAGCGGCATTTCAGGCTGGTTTGGAGGGAGCAGCAGCAAGTGAGAAATTTCAACCCAGATTGTAGAGGAGAAGAGAAACAGATTCTGCCGCGTTGGAGGGTGCGGCAAGAGCTTCGTTCGAATCAAACTAATATCCTTACTGTATCGTATTGCTGTTCTTTTTATCACTCTATGTGGACAAGCAAAGGTAGTCATTGAGACTCATCGGCTATTTGCAGAGTCTACTATACTGTCTCTCTGTTGAATATGTAAAATCATGGATACTCCGAGCAGCCTTGGCGCCACCAGTACAGTGACATATACTTTATAAACAAAAGGATCCCAGCCCGTCTTCAAACTCCCGTGCCAATTCTAAATCATAAATACGACCCTTACTGTTGATATCACTGCTCTAGCTCCGCCGCGACGAGCTTTAGAATGTCCTCCACGCTCTTCTTTGCATTCTTAGGGTTCTTGGCCACGGCCTGCCACACCTCGCCGTGCCTGGGCTCGTTGAGCACACACTTGGTCACCACATCCGCCCTCTTCTCATCCGTGCCGTGTTGTACTAGGAATCTATAATACCAAGCCCAGCTGTCACCGCGGTCTCCGTCCAGCACAAGGGCCTTCTCAAACCAGCTCTGCGCCTTCTCTAGTTTACGGTCGGCCCAGAAAATCCGAGCGACGGCCACAAACAAGATCGGGTCGTTGTCCACCTTCTTGATAGCCTCCAAACTGCGAGGCTTCCGCTGTGTGCGCGGCTCCAGGTGCCAGATCTGTTCGACCCAGAGGATGCCGCTCTTGGGAACCTCCTGGAGTGCCTTGGCCATGAGTGACTTGGCTTGAGAGATGTTGCCGGCACGGCGCTCAAGGCGGACAGATTCGCACCAGAGCTCTCCGTTCTTGGGCACAGCGAGACGTGCTCGGTCGAGTACCGAACGGGCTTTGACGGTCAGGCCGGCCTTCTCCTCCAAGCGAGAATAGAGAAGCCATAACGGCACGGATCTGGGAACGGCCTTGACTCCTGCGGCGTATGCCTCTCGAGCTTGGCCTGTCTTGCCGAAGTCTTCGTAGATTTGACCCTTTAGCATCCATAACTTGGCTGCGGCGGGGAAAAGCTGTAATGCCTGGAGCACCAGATCCAGTGCCGTCTCGACATTGCCCAGAACCCGCTCAAAGACAACGCTCTTCATCCAGACACGATCGGTAGGTGCCTGCTCTCGTGCAATCTCCAGTAGCTTTCGGGCCTGATCTTCGTTGCCATTCTCGGATTCCAGCTTGACGGCGGCCAGCCAAATGTCTTCGTTGTTTGGGTTCTGATTAAAGGCTCGCTTGAGTACCAGTCTCGCATTGTCAACATCTCCTGACTGCCACTTCTCCTTGGCCAGCATCATCCATAGATCCTCGCTCTTGGGGCACGCCTCCACCGCCTTTTCGAGAACCTGCCACAGGGACTCGCGCGTTCCGTGATTCCGCTCCAGGTCCGCTGCGGCCATCCACATGGTCCGACTATTGACAAAGACGCGCAGGGCGTAGGCATAAATAGCCCTAGCCGTTTCATACTTGCCTCTGTTGATGCTTGATCTGGCATCCTCCGCCCATGTATCCTTACGGTCATCGTCTTCATCCAATCCCCAGCCCAGAGTCTCCTGGATGATATTCTGGCAAGTGACAATCGCACCTTCTTCCTCACACTTTTCTGCCTCGCCAATCCACTCTTCGCGCTTCGGCATGGCTGACTCTTTTGCCAGAACCTGGACGGCTCGCTTCATGACGGCGCTCTTCTGGCCCTGGCCGAGCTGCTCTTGTAAACGAGCAGCCGCAATCCAGATCTCGTAAGAAGTGGGGACAGCTTTTCGTGCTCTGTTCAGGACCTTTTGTGCATTTTCCGGGGATTCCAATCGTGCCAAGGCCAGCCACAAGTCTACGGATAGCGGGATGAGCTCCGTAGCCTTTGCCAGCATCAGCTTCGCATCTTCGGGATCGTCTTCCAGATTGACAGCCTCCTTCCACAGCGCTTCTGACTCTGGAATATGGTCCAGCGCCTGTCTGATGACTCGTTTCTTGTTGTTAGGTATAGTTTCCAGTCTCATGGCTTCAACCCAGAGCCTAACCGAGCGGTTATTAGCTTCGATGGCTCGTCGTGCAATGATCTTGGTGTTTGGTGAGTCGTGATTGAGCCGAATGTTTTCCAACCAAGCATCTTCGCTCTTGGGACACCTTGTGCATCCCTGGTCGATTGTTTTCCGCGCGGCCACAATCTTTCCTGCCAACTCCTCCAGTCGGGCCGCGGCAATCCAGCCAAGCGCATTGTTGGGGTTCGTCTTCACGACGGACTGAAGCAGTTCTCGCACTCGGTTGATGTCACCAACTTGCGCCTGGGATTCGGTCATTTGCATCTTGTTCAAGCTCGTAATGTATCCCTGCGCATCGATGCTGGTTGAGCTTCCAATGACTGAATCGCCACCAGCAGTTTGTGAAGCCTGCTCCAGTCTTGATTTCAGCACTCTGTCACGAGCAGCACCGATCTTGGCAAAGTTCGTCATGGTACCGTCGGATGCGTCTGTTGTGCTAGTTGCTACACCATCATCCATGACCGTTGTGCCCATATCCCCTGAGGCCCCTGCCGCCGCAAGCACGCTGTCCGGCACCGCATAGAACCGCTGTCGCAAAGCTTGCTTGCTCCTCCGGTTCTTGCCAGTCAAATCTCCCACCTCGGGCAAATTGGCCCAGTCATCGTCAGAGACTGTGGCCAAAGCGCGCTTCAGATCTGAGAATTGCTGTTGGATCTTGGGGTTGTTCCTCTCATATTCATCTCGTTCAGCCTTCTCGCGGGCCTCTCGCTGCCTTTTTCGCCGGTCCATTCGCTCATCTACCCATTCCCAAATCTTGTCCGCCTCCTCATCGTCTTTGTCGTAAACTCCACCAGCGAACAACCCAACTTCGTTATCAGGATCCTGATACCTATCATCATCTTCCTCTTCTTCCTTGTCCTTTCCCTTTTTGCCTTCGGGCACAAGTCCAAGCTGCGCAGCGCGCTTTGCAAGCGCCTCCTTGATCTGGTCTTCGCTGGGGCCGTCACGAGCAGGTCCAAGATCGGATCGGGTTGTGAAACCGGTGGCACCTCGACCCAAACCGGCGACGTAGTTTTCTGGAGCCGGCTGGCTCAGAAAGTCGCGTCGGGATGTCATCGTTCTGGCCGAATTCTGAGCGGATTGTTGGGATTCGATGATGGTTGATCACGGCAGAAGAGCCTTTGTCGCGAGTCCAAACGCAACATAGCCTTGTCGTAGGCGTGCAAAGGAAGCTGCCTACGGGTGTGAATTACAGGTTAAACAAGCGGAGCCTGCTGAGAAATGCACACGCTTATCAAGAAATATGGTACCCACCGAGCCGCTTATCGATAATTCCAACCTAGAATAAAAAAAAAGTTTCCCACCACATCCCATCACCCCTCGTCCCCACGATATCGCAACGCTGCTGGTTCTCCCAAAGTGCGCCAACCAGACAACTTTCACAATGGCAAAAGCCGACAGAGCGAAGCGCAACAACGCTTCCAATGGCCCGTACGAGAAGCCCAGCGGAGGAAGCGCAAAAACAAATAACGTCTTCAAGTTCAACACCAACTTCGGCCAACATATTCTGAAGAACCCCGGTGTTTCAGACGCCATTGTCGAGAAGGCCTTCCTCAAGCCCACAGACACCGTCCTTGAAGTCGGTCCCGGTACCGGTAACTTGACAGTTCGCATTCTCGAACGGGCGAAGAAATGCATCTGCGTGGAGTTGGATCCTAGGATGGCGGCTGAGGTTACCAAGCGAGTGCAGGGAAAGCCGGAGCAGCGAAAATTGGAGGTTTTGCTGGGAGATGTGATCAAGACGGAGCTGCCTGCTTTTGACGTGTGCATTTCAAATACCCCGTATCAGGTACGTGTCTAGTAATGCGCAGTATTCGTGAAGCCTTATTATGCAATGCTAATCCCGTCGACAGATCTCAAGTCCCCTCGTCTTCAAGCTCCTCTCTCTGCCCAACCCCCCTCGATGCTCTGTCCTCATGTTCCAGCGCGAATTCGCCCTCCGCCTCACAGCCCGCCCAGGCGACGCCCTCTACTGCCGCCTCTCCGTCAACGCCCAGTTCTGGGCCAAAATCACCCACATCATGAAGGTCGGCAAGAACAACTTCAGACCCCCTCCCCAGGTCGAGTCCTCCGTCGTGCGCATCGAGCCCAAGATGGGCAAGGACCGGCCCAACGTCAGCTGGGACGAGTGGGACGGCCTCCTCCGCGTGTGCTTTGTGCGGAAGAACAAGACCCTCCGGGCAAGCTGGCTGGGCACCAAGGAAGTCCTCGCCATGGTTGAGCGCAACTATCGCACATGGTGCGCCATGAACGGCGTGCCCATCGATGAAAGCGTAATAGAGGGCGACGCAGACGACGATGATAATGACATGGACATGGACGAGGGCACCAACGACAGCCACGACGGCGAGGACGCCGGCATGGAGGTCGACGAGCTCGACGAAGACACCCCGAGCTTCTTTAAGGACCTCAAAACCGCCAGCGCCAACACCCCCAAGACAAAGAGCAAGCGCAAGAAGACAAAGGTCGCCGAGCTCGTGCGCGAAAAGATCCGCAAGGTCCTCGAGGACGTCACCGAGCTGGCGGACAAGCGTTCCGGCAAGTGTGACGAAAACGACTTTTTGCGCCTGCTCTTTGCGTTTAACGAGGAGGGCATTCACTTTTCGTAACGGCCCTTATTTTTTTTTTTCCTCTCCTTTTTTTTCTTATCATGCTATATCTTCTTCCTGCTGGTTGGAGAGGCACGAGTTGCGGGTAGTCTTGGGGGGAAAAGACACGAGTTACGAAGGATACGTCTTTGTTAGCTAGAAGACTTTTTATTTTACGATTCACAAAATGGCCGGGGGAGTGGGCGTTACAGGAGTTATAAAAACTTGAACGGGGCATTGCAGAAGCATCGCGTTTATCCGATTACATAGTATCTTTATTTTATATACTAAAATCTTAAAGAAATCAATATTACAACACATTCACCAGATAAGGTACATCGAAAATTCATCATCGGTTTGAAATCGTCTTGTTCACTGTATCTCTCTGTCTCTTATACTTTAAAATATCTTTTACTAAAAGAATCAACTTCCACTCAACTTTCTAACGTTATTCGCCTTTACTCCTCATTCAAGTCTTTGTCTCAGAAAAAAAATGTGCGCGTGAATGGGATCGACTCCTGTCATAAAACCGTTACAATTACAAAAAAAGGTAGTTGCCACTTTCTCCATCTATGTTGCGTATAAAGAAACTCCATCCGAATGCCCCGTGCTCCCTGTTTTTTACTTTTCGTCTTGTACATTTGTGTTTCAAGGAGGGTTGAATCTCCCTCAGCAGGAGAGTTTTATGCCACGTCGAACCAAAAAAGAAAGCAAAAAAAAGAGGGGGGTGAAGAGGTTCCCTCTCTCTCCCCCTTGTTGGGTCTGGGCACGCAAAGACGCAAAAAAAGAAAAAGAAAAAGAAGAAAAATAACACCTCGGCAGGGCCAACTTTGTCCTTGCCAGTAACCGAACAAGCCATGATGTGGTTGGAAATTTCAATCCAACGCCTCTGCTCCCTAAAGAAACCTCGCTATGCGCGCTCGATGTACACAAGCCAAAAGTAAATGAGATTTAAAAATAAGAAAAAAAGGGAAAAGGGAAAGGAAAGGAGAAAAAAAAAGAGAATATCGGCGTAGCATGTTCGAGAAAGGAAAACGCACGTCTTATGCTTCGAAAGCCACTGCTGTGATGTTGGGTTTCGCAGGCGGGTTGTTCGCCGAGTTTGGTTTCACTGTCGTTCGTCCCGAAACCGTGGCGCTGCGGATATGCGCGCTCAGGGGAAGGCTATATTTGACTACACCCTTCACAATGAGATCAAATTCGTTTTGATAGATTCGCTCCCAGCGCTTGGAACCCCCCGCGGTGCCATTGCCAGGGTATGGCAACTGCATCTCGCCTGTCGACGAGGACAAGCCTTGGTGGAACAGCGATCCCTCAAAGGTCAAGGGGCTGTCGAATTCGGTGATGCGTCCAAGAAGTATGTTTGGTTTCGTATCGTCCTCTCCTCCGGGAGGGGTTGGGTCATTCACAGGGTCGTCCAACGGATGCACGAGATTGTCCTTTGGTCCGTCAGGATTATCCCACCAGTCCGAATCGGCACCTCCATATTCCGATTTGGCGAAAATCTCCAGATTCGCGTGATCGATTGTGACAACCACAATGTTGGGATTGTGCGCCTTGACAGTGACATCAAACATAAGGACCTGTTCGCTGGTGACGACATTGTGAATGGACATGATTTCAATATCGCTGAGAGGCTGGGAAGTCGCAAACATGAAGCCTATGGCACCGGTAATGACCAAGAGAAACATCATGGTAAGGACCAGACAGGCGGCAAATCGGTTGAGATACGACGACCTCCTAGAGTATGTCTGTGCCTCAGCCTGCCGCAGGTTGTGCGGGCCACGCCTGAACCGTCCTCTCCGACCGTTTTCGAGGAGAGGCGTGCGTTCGTCATCCGCACCAGTGGTTTCGTCCAAATCGTAGCTCGAAGACATGTGTATCACCGAGCGTTTAGAGCTCAGAGGACCCCGCATGGAGGGGTGATTTCTCGGGCTGGGGGGGCCGGAGGAGTGACGAGAGTTGGCCATCTTGGGCCTCGACGCCTGGAAGGGCGATTCGTTGTCAAAAAGCGAGGCATGGCCGTTGCCGGGTTGTCGACCCCAGCGCCCTATGTGGTGATGCTGTCGAACAGTTCCTCGGCCAGAACCGCTGGCGCTTCGGCCCGTTCCCCGGCCATCCTCGTCGCCGGTCAGCATACCATCGTTGGCCCCATTGCCGTAAGTATTGGAGAATTTCATGCTCTTCTTAGGCGCAGGAACATGGCCTTCCATGATACCATATATGGACCGCAAATTCGGGCGGTCGCTCTGGCTAACTATAGATGTTGCGCTGGGAGTGCGAGAGTGGAAGCGGCGAGTCACCCGGTCTCCAACATCTGGGGGATTAGAATCATACACAAACGTCTCTTCAGAATCAGACGTATTGGCTTCATCGACGGCATTTGCAATCTTGGCCTCGAAGATGTCTGCCTTGGATGATCCTGGCATCAGAGTTTTAGTATGGAGCTTTTTGATTCAAGATGGGAATTGAGCACAACCACAAAAAAAAGAGAGAGAGAGAGCTTACCATTTCCGCTGTTGACCGGCTGTTTGCGAGATGATCTCTTCTTTTCCTTTTTCGGCGGCTTGATGGTTTCTGTGCTTTGTTTTGTCCTCAGGGTTCCGTTCATGCCGTCAGGCTTTGGGCCGACTGCGAGTGCCACCTGGGGAATACTCGACACGGTCTCGGTCTCAACCGTCATTGTCTGCGTAGACCCCTCGGGCCTGACTTTGGCCTGCTTGGACAGCATTATCGCACTCGACTGTCTAGAGAGGAGGGGCGGGGGGACAGAGGTAGTTCTCCTCGCACCAGCGCTGTCACCACCACTCTCATGAGAAGAAAGCATTGGTCTGGCTCGCAACGTCCGGCCGCCATCAATGTCAGAGTGGTTGCTGTCGGCGTAGGAGAGCTTCTCCCTGACATGCTCCATGAGAGAGGACTCTCGCTGCCGGCGGCGAGCCGGAGAGTTGGGCTGGCTGACTTCCTGGACGGTTTCCAGAGGCCCGCGGGCCGGTGTTCGGAGGCCGGATGCCATCTGCAGGTCCTCGGCTTCGCTTTCGCTGGCGGTTAGGTACTGATATGAATCTGCCTGCTGCTGGGCAGACGGGCTAGGGTGCTGTACGTTGATAAGAGGAGGATCCTGCTCGCTCGGGCGAGGCGTAGGGCTGCCGTTTCTAAGCAGTTGCAGCGGAGGGGAGCGCACACGCGGCGACACGGGCCATTTCGTGCTGTCTCTCGACTCGGACGACTGTGCAGGCTTTTGCGGCGCGGGTGCCTGGATGTGCTGCGAGTCTTGGTTGGCGGTCACGGGCACGAGGGTTGGCGTGGTGGTCGCGGAGAGGCTTCGAAGACCGGAGGCAGGCCCGCCGAGGGTTGACTTGGACTGGCGAGACGGGCTCTGGCTGTGATCCAGCTGGCTGTTGTTCCGTGATCTTGAGCCGTTGATCCTGCCCGACGACGAAGCTGCTCTCCGGGGGTGACGGGTCGGGGAGGGGTCTCGGGAGCCCATGGGTGAATGGGTGACGGAGTTGCTGGCGGATGATTGTCTCGAAGTCTGGCCGCCCGCGGTGGCACTGGCGCTGGACGTCGTACCGGACGCAGGCGCACCAGGTGTGGGCTGATGATTCGCCATGTCGGGCCCGGCAGGCTGTGTGGCGCCTTGGACACCGTCAGTCTCAGCAGCCGGTGGCCTGTTCATGGCTGTGGTGGATAGCGAAACAAGTCGTGGGGTGTTCGCAGAGCATGCATGCCAACGGGGCAAGCCTCGATGGTGCTGGTGGTGCTGCGTCCAGGGTTCGCTGGCTGCCAAGTGGGAACTGTGAGAGGTCGACGGCCTAGGCCCAGCGCATCGCGGTTGGTCCAGACGAGCGATGCAGGCCGTCGAGAGCGGCGGGAGGATCGGATGGGCGCGATGCCCAACGTCGAGCGTCTCTCTTCCCTTGCGTGTGCGTAGGTGTAGGCGTAGGAACTTGTCGTCCCAAGACTGGCGGGATCCCGTAAGCCAATGGAAATGGATCCAGTTCGGGGGGCCTCAGCGGAGCTCGAGCGCCGTTGCGCAGCAGATGGGGCCAGAGGGGAGGGTGTTCAGATGCAGGCTCGCACAGAACAGAATAGCAGGAAATAAAAAAAGGTGAATATTATTTCGAGCCGGGGAAGAGGATGACGGGCCAGAGATGGGGCCTCTGGTCTGGGACGCGGAGCGGAAAGCAGTGCGCAAAGGATGACACAATCAATCGGGTTGGCCAAGATGGTGGGACTTTGCTCAGGGCCGCGCTAGCACCAGGAGCAGGAAGGTATGGAAGGGTGTGGGAATACGATGGAAGGGGAAGAAAAAAAATACTGCTGCTGGGAGTGCAAAAGTACGGGAGGGTACTTGCGACATGGGGAGAAAGCGCTCCGAGCTGGGCCGCACAGAGGGTAGCACCAAGTACAGTGCTGTTCACTGTGGGGAAGGTAGCCGGTGTGTACAAGTATGTGCAGTAGCTGCTGGATGCTTCGTGCTTCTGCACTTATGTATTGGGGGCTTCTGGCATCCTGATTGGTACAGTTGAGGCACCGCGAGAGATTAGGCGACCGGTTGATTAAAACCTTGTTGCAACACCAGTAGGGCTAGGAGAGAAAGATTTACAAAGTCAGTGAAGAAAGGGACTGTGTATCCGTAACAGGGACTGACTGATCTATGGTGCTTACTGCGGAGGCACCATATACAAGTACCGCATGTATACTTGTACAACCCGAAGAGAGATGACGAGGACGACGGCTTCTGTCCTGCCGTTACAAACAAATGAGAGAGGCTCAAAATAATAATAAAAAGTGCGCTGAATTCCCTGCCGTTGCACCATGGCCGGGGTCTCTCTCTCACTAGCTGGTGCCAAAAGGACGTGGGCAGGCATAGGGCAGCTCTTGTGCACCAGGAACGCCGAGGGGATTTGCGCGCATCGCTCCGGCATTAACACCGTCTCGCCAAGCACCTACTACTAGGTAGTAGCAGGCCAAAGCCCAACCTCTTCGGTACGAGGCAGAGACATTTGGCAGTGCCGCAATGCCGTAATCGCACTGGTCTGCTGACTGCTCGGCCAGCATTGCTAGTGCAAAGTACCCTGTACATGGATCGGTGTGTTTGATGCTAGCTGTTGCGCAGTCCCGGGCACCTCAACAACGACCCAGTTGCAGCACAACATTGCCAGGTGGCACTCGGATGCGGGAGCAGAAAGAGCCTGCAGCTAGTCGGTCCGTGGCCAATAGGCGGCCACGCTCCTTGTCGCCCAATGAGTAGTGGGAGGGCAGGTATCCGCTATCAGGCAGTTGTGAGTTTGGGACAGAGTACGAAGTACCTTGGCTGGTCATTTCACCTCTACCAGTGCCTGTAGCGCTCCATTACAGAGCGCCCTAGCGAGGGTTATCAGGTAGCCGTAGGGTGAAGGCTACCTGGTGCTACCTCCTTAGGTACCTACCTACCTCTTCATACAGAAGGAGCACTTGATCATCCCTGGCTGAACCAAGTTTTATTTCTTTTTGTTGTTTTCTTATATCTGACCGCGGGTGTCAATTCGACGCCTCCAACGCAAAGATAGCACCATCTCAACACCATCAATACGACCGTCTCGGCAGGCGTAGAGGGTCGAAACCCGCGTCGAAGCGACACAAGCCAAACGTCATGAAGCATATACGGAGACGGCACCACGAGGAGCCCTCACGAGGGGACACGCAGCTCCTGGCCTCCTGAGACCTGCGGCACCGGCTTCCATCCAAACAAAGCCCTCCAATTCTTCCCCATGGCCAGCCCGCGGCCCCCAAAAAAAAACTGGAATCAGAACTCGCCATCCGTGACGATGAAAATGGGTGGTGCAGCACAGACTCGCGGCGGCCCCCGATTGAGCAGCCCCGATCCACACACGTCATGAACAACAACAAACATGAAATCCACCAGAATCCACCACTCTGGTTTCACGCTTGGTGAGCCCATTCTGGGCTTGCCGAATCGCCAATGTCTGGGAAAATGTCTAGGCTCTGAATTGACGACGGACCACGCCATGGGTTCCCAGCAGAGACGTGGATGTCGCTAGCTGATGAAACTGCGTTCCACAGTCCCCAACAAAGTAGGCGAGCGGCTCTGGCTCCCATTCCCCAAGACACGATTAAACTGACCGCAGGTTCTGCTCCGCGGACCGCACGCATTCAATCGGTTCAACAAGTTCCGTGCCTTGATCAACACATGCTTTTTATTCACACAGGCATAAAAGTAGTGGTGCTTGTGCGTGCTAATGGGCGTTTCACACATGCAGCACCAAAGATATTATCATGTATGTGTCAGTGCAGATATTATCGCGTACTCGTATGCTGTCTATGACTAGTAGATGTCTGATAGCGCCTAAATAAGGTAAATAGGATTTTAGGATGCCCGATCCATTCCCCAGGATTTCATTGCAAGCTCCCAGAGAGGCTAAGGGCGGCCAATGCCAGGGGCCGTCCCTGTCACCAACACCATCTAACGGCGCATCCTCTCGGTATAACTGACTACCTACCTTACTCGTAATACCATGGCCACGAAATATTTTTACATCGGCACCCTTTTGCATGAGCCTGCGCGCGCAAGTCATGTAAACAATCTAAGGCTACGTTTTTAATCTATATTAAATGGCTCAACCGGCAGCCCGTCCAAAGGGAAGTCTCCCCGGGATGGAAAGAACCGGAACGGCGAGCATCAAAATCGTACGGCTCTCGGTAACGGCCCAATGGATGGCTGGCGATTGCTGCTGCTTCGCATCGCCGTCGAGCGAAACAGAGGGCTCGCAGAGATTCAAGGAAGCGCCTCGACCAGATTTAGGCTGTCACAAACCACACCCAGCGCTGCTCGGGCTCGTCCCGTTCCATCCGCCCGCCTAGATTGATTTGGCGCTGCCTTGTGCCTTGTACACCCGCTCGTCAGGATGCATCACCACATTGCTCCGTATCAAAGCACCAACACCAAGCGCTGGTAGCGGCGCTCAGCATCACCACTCATGGTCCCATCGGCTACTATGATGTTGCTATAATGTTGCTATAATAGGACTGTTACGCGCACGATGACATTCGTTCAATCTCCAATCACACGGGCGGCATCTCCAACCTGTGACCAGCCTATGGAGCAGAGCACTCGGCCGCCTCTGCTTCCTCCTCGTGTCTCTCTTTTTTTCCTCTCTTCCTCTTTTCTGACTCTTATCGACCTCGCTGACGACGAGCCCACTCTTTGCAGCGGCCACCCCCCGGCCGGTGCACAAAAGTTATTGGCGTGTTGGTGCCGGTCCCCAGCAGGATTCTCCCATCAGCCTCTGCCGCCAGCCTCTCACAGCTCGACACGATAGACGCCACCCCTGTTCTTGTTCCCAT
This sequence comes from Trichoderma arundinaceum, assembly GCA_025919625.1. Taxonomy (NCBI): domain Eukaryota; kingdom Fungi; phylum Ascomycota; class Sordariomycetes; order Hypocreales; family Hypocreaceae; genus Trichoderma; species Trichoderma arundinaceum. Next base: position 815,320 of record JAMQTF010000002.1, read on the forward strand.
AGTGCTAGACGCATGTGCCCAGCGCCCTAACTGCCTTTTGCCCCTTGCCGTCCCGCTTGGGGGCTTGCAGCATCGAGACGCATTAGAGCTGGATGGGGGAAGGCCTCTTTTTTTTTTTTTTTTTTGTTGCCCTTCTCTTTTCTGCTCGTCTATTATCCGGCGAGGATAGCCATATTTGTGGCTGGTGCCTCTTTGGTGCTCTGCTGCTTAAGCACCAAGGACCCTCGAGTTTCTCTCGCCCACCTCAGCAAGCAAGCCTCGGGATTCCTCTACGGCGTTTGATTGGAATCATTCTTGCCAGGGTACTTTACCCTAAGGGCTAGCAGCGTCGTCGTAACACCAGCTCGGCATCAAGTGCTCTAGTGTATGGGACAAGTTGCCGTCTCCGTGGCCTCCCCGTCCAGCCACCATGCCATCGGATATGTAGAGCAGAATCCATGACTCCCCAAGATCCAACCCTCAAAGCCACTTCGTGTCTCCCAACGGGACCCCTCCATATTCCGTCCCGTGCGCTGCTGCATCCAGAGGCATACATAAGCCGTTGTTGAACTAGACCTATCAAGCCTCTGGGCTTCTGCACAGGTGACCACACGGCCATGTCGTCCCACCAAGGCTTGCCCGTCTCGAGACACATATTACTACTGCTACTGTCATTGATAGTGCCTGTACTATTGAGCACCCTTGGACAGTGCTCCGAAGGATGGAGTGTTGTTGAGATGTCTCGTTCTAGGAGTTTGACTCAGCCTGGCGCCGAAAGCGAGACAGAAGCCTTGTGGCATGACTTTATTACTGTTTTGTGCTCGCGCTCTCTTACACCGATATCTCAGAAACTGTGTGAGATGCCAGACTCAGAGCTCTTGGTATTGAGATGACAGCAGTTCTCTTTTTCCCCTCACGTAAGTTGGCTCAACGTAGATAATCTAAGTCGTACAATATCGATGTTCCTCGGTCCAGAGACACAAGAATATTCATCTACATTAACCCACGTCAACATAGCATAATCGGCGCCGTACCAATCTTAAGCGAAGTACTGCCTGATCAACTGCGAGGACAGATCCATTCCGCAACTGCCACTTTACACGATACCCCAACTCCCCGTATGTACATCAAGTCTACTCGATAATCCACCCCCAATCATACTTACACAAAAGCCTCTATCTCCCATTGAGCCGCCACCTTGACATACACCATGCCCATGGATTCATCTCACATATAAAAAAGGCACTCACGAAAGCACACGCCTACGCACTACGCCCAGATTCCCACATCGCGCCAAAGAACCCCTCCCAGCAGGTCTAATCCCACAAGACCCTACCTGAGGCTCCGTAACTCCATACTGCATTCTCCATACTCCATATCCCTACAGCAGCTAACAGCCTCTCTCTCTCTCACCGCCTGGCCATACATTAGTACATACAGAGTACCCTTAGGTTAGTAGGTACCAATGTACACACACGCCGCATGCGCCTTATGCAACGCCTCTCCAAAGAAGAAAAAATAACGACCAGTGCACACATGGAAAAAAGCAGTGACCACGCCACTCGTGATCGCACGTTGGGCATCAATCGTAGCAAAAAGATTAACCTTACATACACACACAACTTTACACATCCATCGTAGCTCATACGACACACTTTTTTCACAAAATAAGTAAAATCGAGTGGGGAGTCTTGAAAAAAAGAGCATCACCAGGACCATGGGGGGGAAAATAAGAGGCCATTGAGGAGCAAAAGAGCCCCCAACTGACATGTAACAAGCGGTCAGATATCGCAAGTTTTTTTTTAAAAAAAAAAAACAAATATTTGGATAATTTAATAAAAGCAAAACGCCGTACGCGAAGCATTAATGGGGCCCTCACGCTCCATTTTTCAGAAAAAAGAAAAAGAAAAAGAGAAGGATAAAATCATTGACGCATTTCTCCGAGTCAAGTTTTTTCTTCCCTGCGCCAGCACCCCCCCCCCCCCCCCCTCTCCTAGTAGTAGTTGGTTATTGATATGTGGATAATACTCCGTACGTGTACATGCAATGCGTCGCATCGCCGTCGTGCATTTCCGAGCTCTTGATTTTTTGCGTAAACGAGTCCACCAAGAAGGGAGCCAAGTCTGACAATGGGGGTTTTTTTTACTTCTCATTCTGAATCTGCTTGCCTGCTATGCTCCATAGCGTGAATAGGGATTTCTCCACCAGATATGCAGGCAAATGTACGTCCAAAGTGCTTGCCAGTATGTACTCCGTAGTTTCAATATAGTATACTTGTATATATAAAAAGTGTATCAATTAAACTACCTAATCCAACGAAAATAACTCGGTTTTAAAAAAAAAAAAAAAAAGGTTTCCCCCAACATCGACTTCCACCAAAAGAGAACAACCTGCGTATGTGTCTGTCTGTACGTCGTATGTATATGTAATGCACGATTTTTTTTCATTCCGATAGCATTCTTCGTTCAATCAATAGCCCAATAAAAGAAGACGCGGCCCATCGTCCTTGGCGGCGTAGGCTACTACCAATGTAATATATCTAAATAATAATAGTACCAATAAGTGACAAAAGAAACAAGTCATACATAAAAAAAAACACAGAAGCAGACAAGGTCGTGTCATATCGAACTATTGCAAGTCATGTACTTGTCGTCGTCATCGTCGTCTGCTGTCCAAGGATTTCTAATGAGCAAATGGGTTTTATCCAATCCGCTTTTGCTCGCCGGTCTCTCGCCACTGCGTCGTTATTGTCGTTATTGCCGTGCGTATCATCCCTGATGTTGGAGAAAAAAAGAAGCATTCATACTGATCCTAGTGTAAAGAAATTATCCGTTGAATATCGAAGTAGTTGGTGTGCTCCCGTGAAGACGCCTATCCGAATCCCAAATGAAAAAGAGATCGTGGTCCCAAGTTTCTTCTTTTGCAAAATCATCAAAAGCAACTTTGGCTTATTCTTCTTCTTCCTTCTTTCTCGTCCTACTCGGGGATCGCAGGGCTAACTGGCGAGTTAACGTCATCTTTCTTTCCACCCCAACCCCATCCAGAGATCCAGCTTGCCCGCTTGTTGGTGTTGTTATCCTTGACGGCGTCTGGGTTCTCTTGGACGAGTCTCAGCGGGCGCGGCTTGCTACCGGTGAACGTCGTCTGCTTGTCGGAGTGGGATCGTGGTGGCGATTGCGATGGCGGCGTGGATATCTCGCCAGACTCGCCGCTTAGGCTGGATGTCTCGCTTCTTTCACCTCTTGTGCCTGGGAAGTTACCGGACGAAGGAGCCTGGCTACCGCTAGGAATCCGTCCGGGAGTGCCAATCACACCGGCGGTCGGGAAGAAGGCGTGAGAGTGTCTCGAGTTGACAAGCGGCGGCGAGGCAGGGCCGTCTGGACCCCTATACATCTGGCTGACCAGACTCGCCGCTCCTGGGAACTGATCGCTGGCAGGTCGCGACCGTCTGTTTGCCCGTCCTAGACCAATCGGAATGCTTGGTGCCTTTTCAGGGTCGGTGGTATCAGGGGCAGGGGAGTACAGTCCAGGACCTTCAGAGGTTTGTATGACCGAGAATGGGCGCGGCCTTGGTCTCCCCACCATGATGGGCGCGGTCCTAGTTCGCTGCAATGTGGGCTGTCCGTTGAATTGCGGCGGCGGCAGCGGCTGCTTCTCGACTGGTGGAGGGGGCGGAAGATCTTTGTCCTTCTCGGGCAATGGTGGTTTCATGTCTGCTGATTGATCCAGAATGGTCTCAAAGTCCTGATGCTGGAGCAGGCGTTCGATTATCTTGTTGATGTATAGCGTGAGCGCCTTGTTCTTCTCCTTGAGCGCCTTGAGCTCGCTCTCGAGACGGCGGTGGTCAACGCTGTACTCGCCCTCGGACTGCGTCGCATCGGATAGCTCGTCGGCGAGGCTGGAACCGCCTGCCTTGCCCTCCAAAGCGTTTAATGCCTCATGGTTGACGTTCGGGCTCATATAGCTAAAGTCGCTCTGGCCGAAATCGCCCTTGAGAGTCTTCTCCTGGAGAAGCAGCTGGTAGCTCTCGTTGTCCTCCATCAGTCGCGCGTTCGACATGCGCGCCTCCATCAACAAACGCTCGACCTCGTGCAGTCTGCCTCCGCCCTGGTTCTCGGATTCTACTAGCTTGATCTGGGCCTCCGCAAGCTCCAGGCGAAGCGACTCTATGAGTTTGTCCTTTTGTAGAATAAGCTTGGAGCTATTTCGCGAATCGCTCCGCTGAAGAGAAGATGGCGGGGCAAAGCTACTGCCATCAAGCGATGGCGAAGCGCTGGCTGCTATAGACATTTCAGATTAGCGCGTGAACAAAGGGAACAAAGATTCGACTGTGATGTTTCTTACATTGCCTCGACGGTCTGGGATCGTCCTCGATGCTCATTTTCTGGGCCAAGCTCTCCTTCAACCGCGCAATGACCATCTGCATCTCCTCCTCCTTATTTGCCATTTCCTCCTTTTCCTTGAGGATCGCGCTTCGCTCGGCCTCGTAGATCGTCTCCGTCTCTCGAATCTTGCGGCTGGCCTCCCGCTTCTCGTTTCGTAGTGTCTCGATCAGCTCATCGTGCTCATGAACCTTTTCTTCCAGCTTGGCCGACTCCTTGACCGCGTCGTCCAGCTTAGACTGGAGGACCTCGGCCTGTCTCCTGTACTGCTCCGACTGTTTCTCCTCCTTCTCCAAGCGCTGCTGGAGGTCCTCCAGCGCCGCGGCCGCGGCCGCTCGAGCGTCGGAGTCCACGTTGCTCATGGCCGTGTCCCGTCTAGCAACGGCTGCGCGGGCAGAAACAGGAGCGGCGCGGACCGATCTCGTTCTCGAGTGTCCGGTGGGAGTCGCAGAGCGCACGGAATTGGTTCGCGTATGGGAGGGGTTGGGAGGAGAGGTGCCAGTCTCTGAATTCGTCCCTCGGCCGACTGGGCTGACCGACGGCTTCTTTGCAACCGTAGACATGTCGCTGAGTGTGGTCTAGTATAAGATGCAATAACACCTTCCCTCGAGGTCGGTGAGATACTCTAGGTGAAACGCACGAACGTGGGCCGCTTGGCGCAGGGCCAAACAAGTCGACTGCGAGATAATGATGCTAAAGGTCGAGCAGTCGTCTCGCAACTAGTCTGGCGCCGTGGTGAAGAGGAGTTGCTGCAGACTATTAGGAGGGATAACAGGCCACGAGGGTTTGGTCTGTTTGGTTGGGCTCCACCTCGAATGTGTCGGTGGGCTACTGGCCGCTGGATGGCAATTTAAAGGCTGCCCGAGTTTCGAAAAAGTACATCCGCCAAGGGGGCAGCGCCGTGCTTTGCGAGGTACCCCGTACAACAGGAGTACATGTGCATACAGTACTGCGGTTCAGCCAGCCACTCGGCGGTGACGAATGCGGAACAAGAGATGTCTTTGCTAATAATGTTCCGAGACTTTGTGGTCTTTGGCGGATTTTGTTTGCTTTTCCAAGTTGTTCTTTTTTCACTGCTACTGTTTTCTCCTCGTCGCTGTTCAAGCAAGGCGCCGTAAAGGAGGCGCCCAGCATGCGACAGGCAGCCTTGCTAATTACTACGGAGTTCCTCTTCATGCCTCTGTTTAAACAGTGCATGACTTTGATCAGGACGCCCTGCATCTCATGCCAAAACCGGTGCCTGATTGGGTGCTGGAGGTACAATTGAGAACCACTAAAGGGCCCCTGGAGCCTCTCCACCCCCACTGCTGGACGCTGCTGGAACCTCTGCTGCTCCCCTCTCTCTCCCCTCTCGCGCTCCCTGGAAAAGTTTGTCACTGTCGGGCTCCTCTGCGGACGCAACGCAGCGCCTCGCCTCCTCCGATGCCCTGCGGCCAGGCGGTCGCCCGCGGTCCAATCCCTTCTGCCTTTAGCAGTTTTTACTGACCGCTTGTCTGCGCTCGAGAGACAAACAGCGCAATCCTTTTCTGGAAGACCCTTGATCAGGGTCGCTTGCTTTGTCATCTTTGATCTTGTATGATGAACAAACAGCATTACACAAGAGCTTTGCACAAGAACCAGCCCTGTTTGCTGTTTGTTCTGTCCAAAGGATCCCTTCTGCGGTTTCTGAACACAGTGAGGCGCAACTGAAAACGGTCACTGCAAAGTACAGGTACAAGCGGAAGTACAACGCGCAGCCAGAGAAGGCTGTGGTTGCTATAATTAAAGATAGGGCTTTCGCTGAGGACGGCTCAGCCTTTCCGTGGCGAAAGTCATGTGCTGGCAAATCAGTACCCAAATGCGTGTGCCTGACGTCTCGTGGGAGATGACATACCCATAGAGCAGACCTGAGGATATACTTTGACTAAGCGCCATCGTTCGCATCCGGGCTCTGTTTCTATTTTTGAGTGCCAATAGCGAAACGGCGCTGGCCTTTCTGGTCGTCCAAGAAGGGACGCAGCGCTGTAGTAGTTGCCATGAGCCACTATTCAGCCGTCGCCGTACCTGAGCCCGCATGGTGGTTTGGTAGTGGATCTATGGAATATGACTGTCTGGGTCGGCATATCTCGCCTGCCTTTTGAAGGGCATTCAGTGCGATCGTTTTATGCAACCCCTTTACTCGTCCACCTCGGCGTTCCTTGCTTGCGTCCTAGCCAATGGGATCTGCTACCAGGTAGATACCTGGTAGCATTACTAGTACTACTGCGATGCAGATGTTTCATACCGCCAGTTGACAAGGTAGGTAGACACACATATGAGAGGTTGTAGGTTAGCAGTTTCGTGCGTCATGGCTCTACGGTAACGGCATCGGCATACACGGCGTCACTCATGGGAGATGGCAGGCAGTTTATTCAGCTTGACAGGGGAACAGTCTTCATGGCTGTATTATTCCATTGAGATAACTATCACTTGGAAGTTTCTGGTTTTTTAAATTTCCAAAGGATTTGACTTCCTAGTGGATGATGTCTCGCATCAAAAGTTTCGCTTTACACATCACGTGAAAGTGAATGGTATCCATATTGCCCTTGAACCGTTTTACCCCCAACGCCGTTGAATGCACTAGATATTGGCTATTTAAGCCTGCTGGTCGCTGAGGATATCAGAGTCACCAGCATCCAGGATGGCAAGGGTGGAGCATCGGAAGAGCTTTCCGCAGGCAGTGCCGAGTTCAATCTGTATTACGAGCAATGTAAGCCAATGTGAACCCTCCAAAGTCTGGTAAAGACTTCTTCTCTGGGCAATTCCGCGAGAATTGATAATTCTCGGGTAGCAAGAGTGGCTTCTGAGAAGCGAGAAGTAGATGGCACAAGCGATCCCGTCTCCGGGCTTCACTTGTTGAGAGTGTATCAGGTTACAAAACTTACGTTGTTGCCAGCGAAGTGGTGGATGGGAGCCTTGGACAGCATGCTGTAGTACTCGAGTTCACTCTTTCTCAGAGGAGGAGTGTTGCCAGCGATGATGATCAGCTTGGCCTTGCCGGATCGCAGAGACTTGAGGGTGGACTTGTAGCCGAGAGTGACTGGCGAGACAATGTTAGCGATCAGCCATATACCGAAATTTTGCGGAAAGCGGTTTCCGAGAATCTGGCCACATACCCTTTCCGGACTTCATAACAAGCGCCAACTTGGAGTTGATGCTGTTGGCATCCTTCTTGCTCTTCTTTTGGGGGGCCATTTTGATGGATTTTGGGCGCGAGCGACGATCTTGCGACTGGATTGATGCGGTTGCTGAAGACAACTGAGCTCTCGAAAAGTTCGTGGAATTTTAGTTTTCTTTTGGGATGCAAGCCAATTTCGGCGGGGCAGGGCTATGTTGCGCCCAGCCAATGAGCGCGGGCTTGCCGTTTTGGTAAGCCCTAAAGGACCGGAGATTAAGCGAAACACCATTCCGGCAATGGCCAAGATGCTTTGAAATCAACTCAGGCGGATTTCTCTGAAGTGGTTCCGGGACTCCTTGTGTTGGAATTATCTTCCCCCAAACATCATCACCAACACCTCAAGAAGTATCAACGAAATACCGACAAAATGGCTCGCCGTCCCGCTCGTTGCTACCGATACTGCAAGAACAAGGTAAGTCGCTGAGATTTCATGTCTGGACGAGCAAAGGAATATTTTGAGCTGGAAAAAATTTATGGAGTGACGCAAGAGGTGGATTATAAATTACCTGAAATGAAGCATTCAGGATCAATCTGCCCTGTCACTGCCGTCAGCTCGGCCTCAAGCACCTGGGCCATCATCAAACATGCTCGTTCTTCATGGTTATTGCTGAGCTGTACTGACTCTCGTTTGCTTTTCAGCCGTATCCCAAGTCTCGGTTCAACCGTGGTGTCCCCGACCCCAAGATCCGTATCTTCGATCTGGGCCGAAAGCGCGCCAACGTCGATGACTTCCCTCTCTGCATCCACCTCGTCTCCAACGAGTATGAGCAGCTGAGCTCCGAGGCTCTCGAGGCCGCCCGTATCTGCGCCAACAAGTACCTCGTCAAGCACACCGGAAAGGAGGGTTTCCACCTGCGTGTCCGCGCTCACCCCTTCCACGTCGTCCGTATCAACAAGATGTTGTCTTGCGCTGGTGCCGATAGACTGCAGACCGGTATGCGTGGTGCCTGGGGCAAGCCCAACGGCACTGTCGCCCGTGTCAACATTGGTCAGATCATCATGAGCGTCCGCACTCGTGACTCTAGTACGTATTACCTTTATACACGCATGGAATGAGATTAGGAAACGGATATGCTAACCAAGCCCCTTCTTAGACCGTCCTCTGGCTCTTGAGGCTCTGCGACGATCCCAGTACAAGTTCCCCGGCCGACAGAAGATCATCATCTCCAAGAACTGGGGTTTCACTCCTCTCCGCCGCGAGGACTACCTCGAGCGCAAGGCTGCCGGCCGTGTCAAGGTCGACGGTGCTTACGTTCAGTTCCTCAGCAACCACGGTTCCATCGAGCAGAACATCCGCCGTTTCCCCGACGCTTTCTCGTCCGAGGCGTAAATTGTTCTTCTTCATATGGCATCTGGGTTTTAGGTTGGCGTAATTATGGCATGTCAGATAAGAGATTTCTCGATTTGAGAATCATCAGTTAGGCAATTTACACCATTGTGCGTTCAGCACTAGATATGCTATGTTCAGTTTTGTGCCGGGAATGTGATTTCACTCTTCACCCGCTGTATTGAGGCGTTTCCCAAAATCGGGTTGCCTGAGCCTTTCGGCCCGCTGAAGGATGCTCGGCCTCTCCGGCTAAAAGGAGTTTTTTCACAATCTCTGCTTCGTACGATGATTTGTAACGGTAAGGGTAGATACGAGTCAACAGGAAATTACAGTAAGAGACAAGCTTACATACATAGCATCAGCCACAATGATAATAGGTGCCTTATCAAATGCCGTCCTAAACTAGGAGCAGATAGTTTCCTCGTCCTATCCGAGATCCGGGCGCGGCCGCTGGTAGGAAGTTATGACGAGACCACCTGACTTGCGTCAGTGACACCATGGTCACAGACGATGATGTGTGAGTTTCCATTTCTGACACTGTTGCTAAAAAAGCGCCAGATTAGATACTTTAATAGTTCTTTTCTTTTTTGTTGGGCTGCATCGTAGAACAGGGAGGGGATAGAGAGAGTGGTCGGACAGGAAGTATCTGCCTTGAGACAGACGGAGGCATAATGGATGGCACAATGGATGGCACACATATGACTGGCCGTAGTGGGGTGGGATGATGATGTCCATGACGCAGGGTCCTCTTCTCCTCTTCTTCTAAGCGTCGTCGCAGAAGGCATCACAGAAGGGCCCCAGAGGTCGGATAGAACCGCTTTGCAGATATGCACTCCGCCGAAGCGCCGCGAACCCCGAGCTATGCACGAGTCGCTCGCCTTGGCTGCGTGCATTGATTGCAAACATGTTCTCCGTACGGCGGTCGGTCGTGGCGGGCGCGCATCAGCATCCCAGGCGGATTACGGGTAATTAGGTTCCAGCTACTTCGAAAACTTTTTTTCCCCTTGCTTCTCTGCTTCTTTTCTCCGCGGGTAGTATCTAGATTATGTGCATCAAGCATAACAGCCTCGTTCTGGCTTTACCCGTGATGGGGGGTTGCAGCGCTGGCTGGCGGACGGCCAGTAGCAAAGCGTAAATGTGACGCAAAAAAAGGGAATCTCGCCGTAATATGTACATCCGCAGCAGCAGAGATTTGCGAGGTCAGCGCGCCAACCGAAGCGTATGTATGTGCTAGTATCAGCGATGTCTCCCTGCTGCGCCCTAGTGCCCCAGCCGTAGCCCACTCGGTGCTAGGAGCTACAGGCGAGTACAGTGCTGGACAAAGCCTCGCAGTGCTGCCAGGCGCTAGCGGCTGGGCGCCGGCAGCGGGCCAGCGCACTGAAACCCCGTTGACGGCGCTGTCTCGGAACGTCTGCTCAGCGCCAATCGCACTGTTGGAGGGCGGCAATCAGCACACTGGTGGCTGACCTCTGACCACTGTCATCTCAGCCAGCCAGCACGCGAGCAGCCAGCCAGCACCCCCACCCTGCCGATCAGGCCGTGCTGCTACCCAGGTGGCCTGGTTGTGATGACGCTCAAACGCTCAACAAAAACAAAGGCTGCCCGTCCAGCCTCTCTCCTTTTTTTTTCTCCTGCTCTTCTCTCGCAGCCTTTGCTTGGACAAGCCCAGCCCCAGTCCATTGACGACTGACACGCTTTGCGCCCTCGACATCTCTACCTAGCAGCTTATCTTCTTGAGCGCTCCACCTGATCCAGCTGTCGCCATAGGGTGCCGGGGCTCAGCCATCCTTCACCGATCAGCCTGTCCCCCGTTCGCCTTATCGCGACCCTTCCCCGATATTATAGAATAACCGACGCTCGCAACCCACATTGAGCCGTTTTTTCCCTTTTCGCCATCCAAATCTACCGTCATGGCTTTTCAACAGCAGCCTACCCGCCCGAACATGCAGCGAGCCGCTCGCTCTGCTGTTGGCAGCCAGGGCTTCTCAAGGCTATCGGCGCGCAGCACTCAGGAGCAGGAACCCGACGAGGCGCAGACTTGGGTGCTCTTCTCGCCGCCGACCGATGTGACCACCACGTCCTATCTGACTGAAGATGAACACGACCAGTCGCTGGAGACCCCGGGCCGGTCACGGCTGAGCGATCTTGGCAGCTTAAACACAGTTGCGAGAACAGGCTCGGCGGCGGCAGGACGTAATGACGAAGCTCAATCATCACAGCTGTCTGCGGCTGTTGACGAGTCTCAGGCCGATGACGCTGAGCTGGATAGTCTCGATGGCCATCTTCCCGGATTCAGATCATTTCCGCGGAGTAGCTTTGCTATGCCCGTCCTGCCGGCCCACGATGGCCTGGGCTCTTTCCACTTGGATCAGCCTGCCCTAGGCCTGGACGCCCAGGACCATATTTTCCAGTTCGAGAGATTCAACCCCAGGAGGTTACGACGGAGGCTGAATAGCTTCGACGAGGCCCAGTTCGAATTGGAGCAGGCCCAGGTCCAGGAAGCAGAGAAGAGAGCGCGGATTGAGGCCTGGCGGATGGAGCATAGCCGTATCATTCTAGAAGAGGTCCAGCGCGAGGCGCGACGATCGAGGATGCTGCAGCAGAAACGGGTCGTCCCGCCGAAGCCTGCGCCCAAGGCGGAAGAAACTACTGATACGGAGGACATGACTTGGCATGAGGAAGACCCAGATACCCACCCGGAAGACAAAGAGGACGGCGAAGGCCTAATTACGAGGATCACCCGCAAAGTCTTGCGCGATTTACTCGGCATAGATGAGAAGATACTGTCCGTGGTGTTTGGCGGCGACCTCTTGAGTGACGAGGAGCTATCGAGGACTCCACGTCCGTCGGAGAGTGGGCACGACCAAGAGCCAGAAGCTTCAGCATCGGAGGAGTCGTGGCATATGCACATCTTGGAGACGGTATCAAGAGAGCTTGGCTTGCTGGTCAACCATCTTTCAAAGCACCCCGGCGCATTTTCGACGTATTCCCACGTCCACCAGGTGCCTCTACCTTATGCCGGCCTGCCTGCCATACCCGAGAGCGCAGACACTCGTACCTCCACCTCTGGACGCACCGCGGCAGATAAGCCCGGTGAGAACATTTTCCCCGAATTCAGGCCCACGATCCGACCTGCTGCGCGAGCGACCGATAGGCCACAACTGAGGTCGCACGCGTCAGATGCTCTACTACACGACATGTCGATGGACGACACATTTACTCAGGAGGAGTGGGAGCAAGACATTGATATCAAGCTCGTATTCCGATACTTGGTGTCTCGCTTCACCTCACGACCCGAGCCCACGTTGTCCGCCGAGATGACTACGCGTCCGGTTCCTGCGAAGCCGCAAGACGCTGCCGCTAAGGCTGCCAGAGTAAGGCAGCACCACCCCCTCACCTCCCGGTCTCGCCCTAATGAACGTCGAGCTTTCAAAGCAACTGCACCTAGCAGCCCCGTGGCCATGCGACATCACAGCAGCTGTGCCAGCCAGAGTACGCGACGATCGGCCAGGAGGAGCAGCGTCTCTTCCAGGCATTACTGGGACATTGGAGGGTCCATCGGCACCGGATCAATGATTGCTGCTCCCAATGCCCCGATGGGTAGCTGGGGCGAAGTTTGAAGGAAGCGATGCATGTTTATAATTGGTTTATTTCACCCATTCATCATTATTATTCTTCTAGCATGGCTTACAGCAGCAGCATTATTAGGCGAGTACTTTTTTTTTTATTTTTGTTTTTTTTCTATTGAAGAGCAAGGCATAATGCATTCACTTGGCGAGATGAGTGATGGGTCATGATGGAACATACTGGGAAAGGCGTTGATATTTGGCTACTATTAGACATGTGTTTTTTGAGGGGAAGAAGCCATACTCCAGACGAAAGTGCGGGCTTTTTGGCAGAGGCACGCACAAACTCTCCCTGCAAATGGGGGGTTTCCAAATATAATCACCTATTGAACTACAACGTGGCACTGCATGATCTTTTGACATGCGGCTGAAGGGGCGGGCTTCTTCCCGTTTCTTCTGGTTGTTATAGCCCAATATCCCGGCCCGTATTTCTATCACACTAGTGACTTTCTAATTCCGTATATCCCTTTCCCTCATCTATTTTCGCCCTTGATCGAAGAATTATGGATTGCGCCATTCAAGCCCCTTAAAGAGGTATTCCTTTTGATTTCAATACCTATATATTCATTAGCATTGCACGCCGCAGAATCGATCCCACATCGGTCGAGCCATCAGGCCGCAGGTTCGATGGATCTTCGAGTGCAACCTCCAATTCGTCCTCGACGATCCGCCCGATCCCACTTACTTCAAGAATCTTTGCAACTCGACAATGCACTTTCAAGAAGTCTTTATCAGGTAAAGGGACCTGGGGATCTCTGGATGTGAAGAGGACAGACTTCTGGCCTTTTGGCACTGTATATGGAAAGGGTAGGCCTTCGATTGACAGAATAGAATAGCTGTTTTCCTATAATCATCTACATAAGACAAGGGATTATTAGCGTAGGGTAAAAGCAAAACATACCTCCTCTGTTGGCTAAAATGCTATCAGAGACGCTCTAAATATATCATGAATATTCATCTCCATGGTCATAAGATTCGCATGCTGGTTAATAGACATGGCGTCTATTTTGCCTTTTAAAGCTGGGAAGTACCTGTGGAGAGCCCACCAAATGATTGCCTTATTCCTGGTCTCAGCAGCCTTCGCTTCATCGAAATGTCTAAGTGCGAATGGAAGGATATGGGCGCATTGAGTTGTGGCTACGCCTCCCCCAGCAGGTAGAGTGAATTTTTTGTTGCGTAGTGATGGTAGATCGTAGAGTCCGGATACCATACAACGAAATCCATCCCGTTTTAGGCAATCTTTCTTCAGTTTTCCTTGTTGCGTTCTATCTGATGACTCGAATCGAGTCGTTGATAAATTAATCTGCTCCAATGCTAACGGGTTACTTGGCGCTGTGATTGGTGTTTTCGGCTGCTTTCCGCCCGCTATTTTCACTGGCAGGATGTTAAGAGCTGGACGGTTTGTGGAGTGATGGAGCTCTTACTTGGTTTCAGTATGGCGTCGACAAGGTGACTCCGCAGCGTACGTAGATCGGCTTCATTATTGCCAATGGCGATAATGTCGCTCAGTAAAGCAGTCTGGCCCTCCTTAGGCAAATGGGCCAGAAAGATCTTCAATATCTCAACTGTACGATCATCTGGTGAAATGGGCCGGTACACGCTCAGCAACCGTTCGGCTCTCTCTCTAATGCTTTCAAAGCCCTCCAAGTCTGAGAGAGCTGACGATGGTTCATCGCTGATTGGCGAATTTGGGGCTGGGTGCTCCGTGATGGGTCCTAGATTGCGCAGCGGGTCATCCCAATCGAGGCTTGCCATATTGAGTGGTTGTTGTGGATGGGATTAAAAATCTGCCAGGATTGTGTGGGATGTGGAGAGAGCAAGAGAGAAGCTAACCAGGCCCTATGCGAGGTTGTGGTCTGGTAGCTGGGTTCTGCGGTTAGTGACTAATATGAAATATTAACTTTTTAATTCTTATAATTTATATATATCATGGACTGGGCTTTGCATCATTAATTGCACAGCAGCCCTCGTTCTCCGGCAGATGCGGAACCAGAAGCAACCCGAATGCATGAATACTGCAGAGGAACCAACATCGGACACGATGGGGTGGTGGGCAGATCCCTGTCCCCTCCCAAGTTCACCAGCGAGCGGCATGTCGCAGCACTCTGACTGCTCTGCTCTGGCACTCTTAAACGGGCATCATCCAGAGGCAGTCAGATGCACCGTCTCGCACTAGACAGGCCAGCTCATGCGCGGAAGCCGGGCTGATTCTTCTCTTCCAGGCTGCACTTCCAGGCGACGCTGTTTAGGCCTCAGCATCGGCCTGTTCTAGTGGCCGCGGCGGGCAGGAAGGCGCGTTTCGAGGGAGCCAAAATGTGGGGAGCCACTGACAATGCCCACCCTGATATGCATCCCCGTCCTTCCTGGCCATGCCCAGCACCTTTTGCCTTTTACCTTTTTGCTCTGCCCGCATTGCTAACCTCCAGCCGTCTGTCTGTTCCGTCGTGGCTTCCACTCGATTCTGCCTCTTGGCTACGCTCGTCCAGTCCGCAATGCTTCGGCCGCCATAGAGCAGCATAAATACAGCAGCATCGCCCGCCTTTCCGCGCCCGCATCCACCCGCTTCTTCGCACTCTCGTGTCTCTGCCTCCGGGGCTGCGACTTGAGCTCTCCCGACATACAAAAAGCTTCCCCCGGCCGCGGCCCCCGCAAACTCGACGTCTCCTTCTTCCTCTTCTTTACTCGCAGTGCCATGAACTGAGTGGCCGACCGACCTGCGACCCTTCTGGGCCTGCTCACTGTGAGGCTCAACCGCGCTGCCAACAGCTCCAGCGCGTCATCTTCCCGCTCGATCATCTCGACACCGAGCGAGCTTTGAGCTTCTGTGACTCCCGACTCTTTTCGTGACAGATCCCACCATCTCCAGAGCTGGACGCAGCGACGACTTATACCAATGGCCTCGAATCCTTTCGAAACCCCTCCATTCAGCGCTGAATTCTTCAACCTCTACCATGAAAATGCCGCCATCGTGCGCACTGCTGTTCCTCAGCTCCCCAGCGGCGGCTGCAACTTTGTAGACTTGACACCTGGTGCTGGCGGCTCGCGATGCGGCTGCCGTCGCTTCTGGTCCTTCCAGTCTCCAGGTAGCCCCGTCGCGGATCAGGCCGGATGGTGCATGTGCAACCATCATGCGTGCTACCATGATGAGCGTCCTCGCGATACCCAGCCTCAACAACAGCCGGCAGAGACGATTCCCGCCTCAGCCGCCATGCAAGACACAGAAAAGCTACAGACAAGACAAAGGCTCGATCCCTTGAGCCCTGTTTTGGACCTGGCCTCAACCAAGGAAGCAACTGCATTCCTTGGACCCGAACTCCTCAGCTTCAATGGGGCTAGCCCGTTATCGTTTCTCCAGAAATCCTTCGATGGGCCCTTCAACACTCTTGCGGCTGTTCCTACGCCACAGCAGGCGCCCAACTCTATGCCGGACACGCTAGACTGGGCTGACCTTGTACGGCAAACTCAACCTGATAATACTGCTGCACTGCCGCCTATTCCTCCCCAGTGTCTTATGTCTCAGACGGCCTCCACGACTTCCTCCATGCAAGCCAGGTATCTCAGGCCCTTTGCCGGAAAAGGCTTGCAGACTCTCAGCAATAGTAGTCCAGCCGGGAACCCACAACAATCCAATGGCCAGACTACCCTGCAAGAGCCGCTCTCACAACAGAAGACTGCGAGCGTTGAGGAGACTTTTGTATTCGTCACTGCTGATGAGGAATCAACCCCACGACCAGATACTGCCTCAACCCAAGTCGAGCCTCGGGCTGCCGCATCAACCGAGGATATACCTCGTGAAACGTTAAAGAACCTCACAGACACCGTCGGTGCCCATGCGCAACGGCTTGATAGGCTGGAGACCGTCTCCTTCTCGGGCACCGCTCACGAAGAGTGTCATGAGAAATACGACAACATGGACCTCCGCGTTACTGAGTTGGAGAGCAAAGTAGAAGATATTGAGAAACGGGTCCTTGACAATGACAGTGCGAGTCGCCGTGCCGATCGCCAGGATGATGCTGCCACCCCCAGTGAGGCATCGGTCAGCTCCAGCGCCGCCAACCGGCCAAGCCATTCACAAGAAGTATATAGCCAGCTCCAGTCGCTACAAGCGCAGGTCGATCAACTTCAATCGGTCATCCCTTCTTGGAATCACGCATGGGAGGTCGAGGTTGTCTTTCTGCCTTTCCCCCTCAAAAGGGTTTGGCAGCACATGCACCAGTTCAAGGCTGACCCAAATATCGATAATGGAGACGACTGGACCCAGCTCCCCATGACACTTAGCTCATCGACGTCCCGGGCTCAGTCCCCATTCTTGGGAGACTGGCCTATGCATGGCCATAGCGCGGAGTGGCTCTTGCCCAGAGCTTGTGGTGACAAGAGTGTCACCGACAAGCGCCTGAGGAGTCGTGGCCTGATCAAAAAAATAGCAGTAAAGGGGCCGGACGCAAGGAGCGTCAGCATGGCGATGCTCGCGGCCTTTGCGAATGTATTCCGCGATATGCAGATGCACACCAGACCTCAAAGCCCCAACCTCAGGGCCTCCAAGTTCATGGGACTCCAGTCTTCATGGGTTCCTCTTCGCAAGATCCACAAAGATTCCCGTCTACGGTTCCTGTCACCAGAGGAGATGCTAACCCCAGCCCTGTGGGACGTGCAATTTCTGAACTCGGTCATGATGCGGTCATCAGAACCTAGGCTGTTCGTTACCCATCCTGACGCGTACCTTCAGGACAGCCAAGCGTACGAATCAGCCTGGACCTGGCAGAGGTTAATGGAGGTGCCGCCGGCGTATCCCGACGTTACGGAGTCGCAGGAGGTGCCTGAGACGGATCCTCTTGAAGAGTGCTGGGCATGGAATGAGCAGCTTGACGAATTGCCGATAGCGCAGGCCCCTGCCAAAATTCAGCGCCATGAAAGGCACAGGGTCTCCATATCGCCCTCGGTGGAATACTTCTCTGCCAGCCCTTCGTGGCGGGCTCCCAGCCCGGTCATCGTCCGTCGAAAAGGATCAGTGCCACCCTTCCCTAGGACCGTCTCGGCGCCCATCAACTCCACGACGATTCAGGCTTTGACCAGCGCCAATCCCAGGCGGCGACTCTCATCTCGTGGGCAGAGCCGACGCTCCTCTCCGAGTGTCCAGAACCTGCCTCAGGCAGGCATCATGAAGAGACGTCGAACTAGATCGCCTAGCTATCCGCGATTTACCCCGAGAAGGACCGAGTCACCGACTCCTGCGTCTCACAGCTACCAGGATCGGTTATTTGGTCGAGGCACAACCCCTGGTCGGGGCGTGACTCCAGGTCGGGGCACGACTCCTGGCCGAGGCACAACTCCTGGCGGTTACGCTACGCCATACAGCAATGCTCCTCTTCAGGAAGCCTTGATGATGGAGCGGGGAAGCAGTATTTTCCGTGACGAGTCTGCGCATCCCTCTGACGGCGATGAGGATGAGGATGATGATATTGACATTCCAATTTACGAGAGCGGTTCTGACGAATCATTTGGCAACGAAGCAAACGATGACGAGGACGATGACGGTAGAATTAGCATCGCGAGTGCACAGCCCACCGCTCATCCCCATTCTGCTACTCAGAACAGCTCGGTCTCATGGCCAGACAGCTCGGTCCCATGGCAATCGCGTCAGGATGAGGTGTGGCCTGGCATAGAGGATCGGGAAAATGATTACCATCCAAATGGCGAGAACGTGGCGCCTTTGCCCGACCGCAATTCCGAAAACCATAGCCATCACTCAGATAGCGAGAACGTGGATCCCAACACCATGGACGGCGTGGAACACGAAAGCGACAACAGCAGCCAGCCGTCTGAGTATCCCAGCACGCAACGAGCATGGCCGGATGGGGCCGAGAGCCCATCAACGGGATTTAACATCCATCAGGATGGTGAGGATAATTGAGAACCTCAAGTCTATAACTTACCCCTTTCATTACCTTTTTTTTTTCCTTTTCCTTTTTTTTTCTCAGCATGGCTTATTTTGGATGAGACTTTGGCGGCATGGTTGGAGCGATGTTTGTTTGATTGGGGATTTAGCAAGCCAGCATCGCGATGTTTGAAGGCCTGACACGGGACCTATGATTCAAAGGCATACGTACTGGCATGGCATGGCTGCGTTAATAAGCGTGTGAAACGGCGGCGGCGTGCAGTTGATGGAGTTCTTTTTTGGTCTATTTTGTATGCATGGCGTTGGAGGTTGTTTGATCCAACTACTATCTAGTTGTATGTTGAGGGGCGTTGGTCAATGGCTGTTCCATCTTCTCTCACCTTGGATACTCTGTATGGTTGACTATAAGCGAAGCTGCATTCTTCAAAGGATCAAGAAGCCTACACTGGCTTTGATTCGCACTTTAGAGTTTCTTTTAGATGATTTGTATAATTGACTCTAGATGTTGGTTTTACCTGGTCTTGAGAACATGTGGATTTAGGAGCGATGGCTTTGAAGATGTATCCAGCGTTGGTCTCGGCCCAACGATGTGATGCTGTATATAAACAGCAGTCAGCTAAAGGTCATGACTAAGAACATATTCATAAGAATGTAGTCCGAATCGCAAGCCCTTCTGATTGCGTAACATGGAAACAACATGGCTTAAAACCGACACAATCATGACTTGAACCTGGGAACTACGACAAGCAAATCTCTTCAAGTCGGCCCTCGTCATACCCTTCCCCATCCAAGAGCCCATGCACATACGACTCTCCTACAAATCTCGTTTCTTTGCACACACGGAGCGGCTCCAAGCTATGACCCCCCACAAACGTCCTCGTCTCGTCCAGAATGAGTGGCACGGAAGCACCTTTGGCAATGCAAACAAGATGGCCTGTTTTCATGCTGCTGGGCCCAATGCCCATGTAGCCATTCTTTGTCAGAAAATACCTTCGTCCGTAACAGACTCTCATCACGGCGCTGTGGAAAAGAGTCGCTCTCGCATTATCCTCTTCCTGGCTTATCTGAAGCGAGAGGTATTCCGGAATATCAAGGAGCTTCGCCATGTGGATCCATCTATACCAGGACAGAGAGGCCGCGAGGTGATCGCCGCTGGCTGGCTGTGCCGTGACGTCCGTGTTTGCAATCATAGTCAGCATAAAGGCCGTGTCGACGCCGGCGCCGCCGGGATACGATCGGATTTGCTCTGCCAGGCAGGCCCATTCGTAGAAAATGCTGGCGTCGTCGATTTTCTGGTCCGGTTCGGGTTCGAAGAGAACGCTTCCGACGTGGGCGACCTCGTCGACGATGGTGCCCCTGATGTGGAGGAGCCTGCCGTCAGCGCCATACGAGCATTCTGCTCTGGAGCCCTTGCTTGCGGAGTAATTGGACGGATTCCCGTGGATCATTAGCGGAGTGCAAGGTTGGTGCTTGCTCCAATCAGGCACCCACGACGGCAGTCCATCTGTCGCCCCCTCAAAGACTTTGGAGGAAAGGATATCAAGGAAGCCGTAGTGATCAAAGCAAGTCCTCACAAACTCCGTAAAGACCTGCGCAACGGGCTTCTCATAGCTTGGCGTCACCAAGCTTGCAGCGACGTCCCCGACAAGCCTGGTATCGCTCCCCAGCCCCAGCAGCGCAAAGATCTTGTCGCGGGCATCTGTGGCCAGGCAGTTGTGCGCCGAGACGAGCAAATGGGCCAGCGGAAGCTCGCTCCCAGCTGCTATCTGTTCTCGGAAAGCTTGGAGTCTGATGACGTGGTTGTAGCCTTCGCCCAGGAGGGTCATGAGCTGAGCCTCGTGTGCGGCTCGCAAGGCATTGGCCAGCACTTCCCAAGCAATCTCACCATCGCCGCAGCGGATGCTCGACTCTTTCGAGACGGCGACCTCTTGAATAACCCACCCCCTGCTGAACCACGAGCGTTCGAGAAGGGAGTTCACAGCGGCCCAGGCCGGCTCTTCGAAACCAGGAAGGCCAGCTTTGGGGAGGTTCTCCAGGGTAATGATGCCGTACGGCGCAAAGTCGAAGTGTTTCTGCCGAATGCCGGACAGCTTTTGGAAGAGGTCGAGTGCCAGGTCGCTATTGTCCGCCTGCGGACCGAGCCACACGATGACCTTGCTGGCCTCTTTGTAGATCCGCCTCATGATGCTCACTTGACTTGCTCGCTCGTCGAGATCGGCTTGGTTGATGCAAAGCGCGTCGACCCAGAGCTTGCGCGGCTGTGCTGTAAGCCGCAATGCTTCCAGTGCTTCGTACAAGTTCCTTGTTACCGGCATAGAATGATTATCGAGGCTGATGTCTACGTCACTGCGTTCAAGTCCCCAAGTGTAAGACAGTCCTTCATAAGCCCCGACGCGATCCAGGGAATCAACCTCGAGGGAGCATCGGATCTTGGTGGCTCGCAGCCCTGGAACCAAGGTCAAGAGTCGTATTTCATCACCCTTGAGGGTTTGGTATATCATCTGCTGGCTGTGAGACGTATGCGGACGTTAAGCTGTTCAAAAGATCCTATACCTTATGAGGATTATCCATGTCGTCTAATTTACCTTTCTATCAGGACTTGGGGCCAGCTGTGACTACCTAGTGCAGGGGCCTGAGTAGCTTCGGAGGCAAAATCGAAAAGAAGATGATGAGCACTGAGTTATTGTCATCACGCTCGGGATCCCCTCGAGGGCCACTAATAACAGACTGCTGTCTATAAGTTAGAGTGCCGTTGCTTCATTGGAAAATGGCTGGTGTAGCTTGCAGTTTGCTGCCTGCTCGAAACGACACCAGAACGCCAGCCGAGCCTCATTTTCAGCCGAAAGAAGCGGAAGTGGTCAGTGATTGGGTAGCTCAAGTCTGACCCAATGACCAAAGGTGGTGCAGAATAGCCTCGTCGAATGGTTGCGGGTGATCCTAGGTCAAAACATCTCAAGGTAACAAATAGTTTGCGCCACAAGTGCCATGAAAGAGTCAAAAAGAACACCGGCTTCATCCATAGCTGTAGTACTCTTTTCCCTTTCCTGGTATTCACTCCTTTCAAGCCACCAAGGCACGGGATTGTCTTGGATGGCTTCGGTGGCATACATATACAGCGAGGTATTCGCACTATCAGCCCTTCAACTCCATAGCACATTTCCTAAGCGCGTGATTCGTAATAACGTTCAGAGCGCCTTTGATTCGTCAGGCGCTTGCTCTACCTGCAGAAAAGGGTGGCATATGACTCCCCCCACGAGACACGCCAATGCTACTGCACCACAACAAGATCAAGTACATGTACCGAATTTTGTACAATACTTCACTTTTCAATATGTCAATGAAACAGATATCCAATACTTGGTATAATATTCGCCGCAGAAGCAAGTCTATATCGTAAACTAGGCAGCGAAAAGCAAACAAGAGCAGGGTTCTATGTTGTGACGACATGGTGCGCGGACATAATAGGTGCACGTGTATATACTTTGTAAGGAACGCAGCAGCGGGATCGGGTATCAAAGGTCCCCATAATGACTCTTGAAAATGCTCAAGCAAACTCCTCCACAGTCAAAACACCAGAGAGAAAAAGCAATGTGAAAAAATGAGAAAAGAAAAAAAAATCATCAATTCGTCGGTGAAGACCGTCCTGAGGCCAAATTGGCACTCGTCATTTGTCAACTCCAGTATGCAAAGGCAAATCAATGTCTAGAAAGGTAAAGGGGTCGTTGTAAAAGAAATAACGCCAGCGCGTTCTCACGCCCGTCTGGAAGCGCCCCAAAAAATTCTTCGTCTCCTTGATGCACGAATTCTACATGCATATCAGGCCTCGGGAAATCGCGAGGTCATTCCATCTGATTCGTTCCCTCTTGGGTATCAATTCCCCCCTCTTTCTTTGGGTATACATCCATCCAACCACAACGAAAAATTGTCCAAAAAGTAGCAGAACGGATTAAAAAAAAATTGAAGTAGGGGCGGTTTAGCAATTGCGCGCACAGGTATATATGCATGTATGCATGTCTAATTTGCGCCTAGTACCAGGTGCCCTTGGGATCAATTTCATAGAGCAGGCGACAGGTTCTCGCCGGGCACAGCGTTTGGCGCTCGAGATTCTTGAATTTAGGTCCACTGGGTCCCGTCACATAATGGTACTGGCCGAAAAGTCGCCATTGGCGAGGGTCAGCGAGAGTGTAAGTCTCGTCACCCCAACGGCCTTGGTAGTGCAGCCACGTAGTAGGGGCGTCTGGGTTGGACGCAGCGGGGACGAAGCTGTGGGTATCGTGTAACAGTCCTTTGGTTCCAATGCTATCCTCGTGCTCAATGGTATCTTCGGGGTTCTCGAGGGTGTAATCGTAGAAGTAGGCGTAGTTGTTCAGTGCGGGATCCCATAGCGGTCCCTTGTCCGTAACATCCTTGAGCATCTTGAAGGGCAAAACATAGGGATGGTTGCCGGGCAAGGCATACATGGCGTGGGAGCCAACGGCAGAGTATATGACAGGTCTCACGCCGCGCTTCTCAATCGCCTCCCATGCGTAAGCCTGACCACCCTCGTGCTCGGAGAAGAAGATGCCGCGGGGCACACCGTGCTGAAAGCGCACCATGCAGTGCTCCCAGTCGCCTACATGATTTCCGAACCGCAGGCCGATCACTGTTTGCCCCAGGTTGTAGCTGTAAAAGAAAAACCAGAAAGCATCAACGATGCCCGAGCCTTTGTCCACTAGGACGAGGGTAGCTGGCGCTTTGGAATAGCCATCGGAATCCGGTTTGTGGCCGCGAGGAATTATTCGCTGCTGCTCCTTGCCAGGGCTAGGCGTGGGAGCGTACGCAGGCTTGTTTTGGTTTCGAGGATCAGAGATGCGATGCACGGGATGCTTCTTGTCCACGTCAAACCATGTGTCGGGCTCGCTGTGCACCTTTCTACCGTTTCCATGTGGGGGCGGCGTAGAAGCATCGGGATCGTCGAAGGGGTTGGGTAGGTTATCATGGCTATGAAGCCACTTTGGTCGTGATTCGACATCCTCCAAGCTGTGAAGAGTGACCATGTGATTGTCGTACCGGTTGAGGGCCTGCAGGCTTTGCAATGATACCTTTTCGGTCATGTTCAATCGCTTATGGTCGACCGTGACAATCATGTGTTCGATATGCTCGCGGATGTCGGAGGGCCAAAACTGCTCGCCGGAGTAGAGGTGTACAAGAGGAGCATGATCGAGGACGTATTGGGGGACTTCTCTGAGAATCTTCCGCCGTTCCTGGGGATTCCTCTTCATGTCCGACCTCTTGCTTCGTCGACTTTCTGAGCCTAGTGCGTTAAGCCCGGCATCCTCTTCCCATGTGCGGTCCATGCGCTTGCGCAGCTCTACTCTCAATTCATCTGCAGGATCTTCCTCGAAGATGGGCGGGAGCACGGCAGGGTCCCTTCGCAGGTGGTGCAGACCACACAGACCTATCCATCGGCACGCCTGGCGGTCCAAAAAGTACGGGCTGCTGCTGACCCAAAGTCGATCGCGAGCGCGACTTTCAGGACCTCTGCTTGTAGGATCGAGTATAACGGGCAGGTAGGTAGCGATGAAGATGATGAGTCCTACCGGCACCGTCAGGTAGACGAAGCGTCGCAACCAGAACATGGCCGCTTCAATGCTCGGAAGCGACCGGCAACGACAGGTGAATGTATTTGCAGGTTGATGAAAGTTGATATTGGTAGTAGTCGGTTGGTAGAAGATATTTCAGATGCAGCGGCCGGAGACCGGAGACACCCAGCTAGATGAATGGGACGGCTAAAGATGCAGAGTGGCGACCGATCTGGTAAGGCTTCATTCACTCCAAGAATGACGTCTGTTCGTGCGGAATGAAAACTCGTGCAGCAGAATCTTCAGAGCCGCAGTCATGAGCAAACAACGAACGACAGATGTCGACAGGCAAGAATTCCGGAAGAAGCGGGAGGCCCGGGGGGTGGCTGGGGCTCGAAGCGGATCTAAGACTCGAGGAGACAGGGTGAGGAATGTAAGGCCTATTATAAGTGCATCACGGAAGGTTTAAAAAAAAAAAAAAAGACGTTGCGAAAAGCACTAATCACGACGCCCCTGGCGACATGGTCGAGCTATTCACAAGCGAGATGTCAAGGAGGGAGATGAGAGGGTCAATAGGAAAGAAGAAGAAAGAAGAAAGAAAAGTCAAAAGTGGGAGTGGTCGAGAGAGCCGGCCATCGAGACGCAAAGATGGAGGTTTCGCTGGCCAGGTGAGGGTGTGGCTGCCCACAAGTCGCGGTACTTGTGGCTCCCAGAGTCCAGGTACATGCATTCGGGCGGCAGGTGGACGCTCCACACCGGCACCGGCGATGCGCGCAACCACCACCAGCACCAGACGTCTGAGGTACAGGTACATGAGCAAAGGCCCCCAGGCTTGTGCCCTCTGTTGCCACGCGGCGACGTGGTTGGCTCTAGATGCTCGTTTTAGTGGGCTGCGCTGGCGCTGACTGGCTCGGCACCGTTCGGTCGCTTGGTGGTACCTCGCGGCGCTGCCTGACCGCCCAGCGCCAGAGTACGAGTACGAAGCCCAGCGCGAGGAAGGAGTGTCCGGCTGAGCCGCCCTGACAGGAAGCCAAGACCACGGCCTGCCGCGCCTGCCCCTTCTCCTCCCATCATCTCGCGCTGCCATTGGCCGGGACCCGCAACGCATCGGTGCCATGTGTTCTTGCCAGCAACTGCCTGCACTTGCACTTGCACTTTACAGGTACCATTGAAGATTGAAGTACGCACTCAAGCACTTCTGCAAGCGCAGGTAGCAGTACATGGGCTGCTACGTGGAGCCATAGTCGCAGTGCATTTCGCTCCTCGGAAGACGGTAAACTACAAGAACCCATCTGTGCGTCGTGCCCACATCCGCATGAAAACCGCATCACTGCTCGCCCGTCTCCCGACACTCTTCAGGTTTCTCTTGTGTCTCCTTGACCACATCCGCAGCCCCTGTTTGTCTTATGAGCCCCGCTGGAAGGGTCCCCCGAGAGCCTATAGCTTGAAGCCTGATGCTGCGTCGTCGGACAATTTGCAAGCGCATCTACCAAAGGCGGTAGGCACTAGCCTACTCCAAATACTCGTAAACCGCTAGCTTACCAGGTAGCACTACTGCTGAGGTACCTACCCTGGATGGAGAAAAAAAGGTTGTGCCAGGTAATCCGTACGATGCAAAGGTAATGAATGGTCATACCATATACATAGTGCATCCAGTCAAGCATATCTGCCC
This sequence comes from Trichoderma arundinaceum, assembly GCA_025919625.1. Taxonomy (NCBI): domain Eukaryota; kingdom Fungi; phylum Ascomycota; class Sordariomycetes; order Hypocreales; family Hypocreaceae; genus Trichoderma; species Trichoderma arundinaceum. Next base: position 840,959 of record JAMQTF010000002.1, read on the forward strand.
ATGAGCCAAACAAGTCCCAACCTTTTGATTCATGAAGCTGTTCCGTCCCTGTTCACGGAATCCGAATCCAATCGGGCTGTGTCGCACATTCCTCGGCCTTGCCCGGAACTCCCACACCACGGAAACTTTTTTCTCTTCCCCTGTCAAAGTATGTTACTCCAAAAACTAAAAGGACTGGTACGTCATATTCGGAGTAGTCGTCTGCATGAATGAAGTCCCGGCGATGAATAGGAACAAGAGGAAGAGATATTATGACACCAATGACGGTGTAGTTCTTCTTTCTAGCAAGAGATGACAGCGAATATTTGATCACCGTGCATATGTCTCCTGAGGCGTTTCCAACAACAACATACTGGTCGGTGCATTTTCTCATGCATGCATCGTTTTGCTTCTTTTCTACAGCGGACGCTAGTTTTTAATCCCGACTTCCTCCCCACCATTCAACGATGTGTTACTTTATCCGGACATCTGCACAGCTTACCTCACACGCTGTTAGTGTTTACGTTGCTTATGCTCGCTGCGTAACCTGCTCAGCCTCAGCTGTTTATAGACTTCTGACGCGGCTCGTAACAGCAGCTTATACTTTCATCCATCGGCTGGATTGTCCATTCACGTTGCACTCAGTTCGTGTACCAGGGGCTAGAGATAATTAATCAAGATCATAGCTCAACATGGCTCTGTGATAGAACTACTTCGTACTCGTAAACTCCTTGGTATACGCTAGTGTGGCCCTCCCGAGCTCTCCTCCAGGTTGCCCGCAAAGATGGCGAAAGTCTCGGTACATGAGATGAAATGGCATGTTTTAGATTGGAGCCTGGTTCGTCCATGGCCATGGTCATGATCCGGCCACAACCATTATTGTGAATAGCATCCAGTTCATGCTTGTCTCCTCTCGCTATGCAATCAATTCACGCACCCTCCCAGGCAATGGCGGACCTGTGTCGCGGATTTGCGTTGGCCAATAGCTGTATGTTATACAAGCATGCGGCAGTTGGATGTCATCTCGATCATTGCCGGTTGGTATACAGGGCATTCAGGTGCCAGCCCTGCAAACCACTAGCCTCGTCTAACGAATTAATCCCGTGAACCCTTGAATGTGAAATGCCGAGATCGTCCCGTCGTTGCTGTCTTTTAAAGCCCACTTGTTTGCTGGGCCAGAGCCCGATGCAGCCAAGTTTGGCGAACCACTTCTATTGAGATCACCACATGGCACCGCCCAATGGCCAGCATTGCCCTACCGTGGGTTGGCTGCTAATTGCTATGCAAGGCCGTCTTCAATTCTGCGTGTTGGGCAGCTGGATGCCACACCTGACTCTTCGTTATATTTACCCGGAAGCGAAGGAGAACACTGATAAAGATTGTGATACAGTCACTTAGTTCACCACGCGGATTGCATCTTGTCCACAATACTAATCATGCACATACCAGCTATGGATTCTTCCCTTCTTGTTCTGAGTATTATCGTAGCCACTGAGAGCGTGGCGTGTCTAGTAATGATGTCCCAATTTGCTACAGAATGGGAGATGGAATGGTTGACAACAACTTTGTAATTGGTGATTAGTTCCTCTAGGAGTCGTTGCACCAGCAGAAGTACTAAACTAGCTGCAGCTTCAGGACTACTTCAGGCGGTCTAGAATGAGAATTTGGCTGCTGGAATGCTTCTTAGCATGGTATTGACCTGTAATTTCCATCCAAGCTGATTTGTGAGGATCCCCTTTGCGAAGTCATTGTTCCTATTGCGCTATTTTCCATCAGTAGCAGCTCGTAGATTTAAGCGAGCTTTTTAGAGTATCGCGGGTCTTCTGGATTCGGGCTGCGTGTAGCTATGAGCGTTCTCGGCATTACTCCTAGTCACGCATTATCACATCGTCGTCGTCATTTTCCTCATCCTCATCCTCACCCTCTTCCTCTTCATCATCCTCGTCAGAAACTGCGCGCCTTCTTTCTGGCCCATCACTATCCTCGTAAATGTCATTGAGACTGTCGTTGTCATCTTCGTCATCATGCGTCCCTAAAAGCTCGTCCCAATGGCTGGGTGTGGGTGTGGATAGTGCATTCGAGTCGAGAGTTGGGGCGGCGCTTCTATCTGTTGTTGTTGAGCCCCTAGCAGCTGACGCCCTCCTTCGTCTCCCACCTCGGCGGCCCTGACTTCGCCTAGCATACCGACGTTCTCTTATGTCGCTCTGGCCAGCTTCGCTATTTTGCTCAACACCAAGACTAGGCTTTTTCCTGCGAGGTTTGAAATCCGGCCCCTTTCTGTCGTCAAAGTTTTTGCCAGGCCCATCCATTGCGTATACCGTAACTTCATCTTTGTCTCCCCTCTTCTTCTTGAGAGCGATAAGATTCTCCAAGAAACGTAGCTGCTGAGCCCTCTCACCTGTCCTATCCTTTCCAGGAGGAATGCGAATGTTCCACTCCTCGCGAATAGCCGCCAGAGAGTCCTCTTGGACTACTTTGGGTTTTAGTATCTTTTCAGTAGTCAAGATACGTGAGGAGCTGGCTCCCAGGATGTCCACACCGCCGGGAAGATGGCGAAGCGCTGGTAACTGAACGGAATCTTTCGCTTCACGATCTGCCAAGATTGCTTCTGTCCCGATAACTTCTGCCCACTGCCCCTCGAACACTCGACCTCTGTAGGATATAATCGGATTCCGAGAGTGGAGTTCAAGGATCTGAATCTCTTCAAGGGGTTCCGTTGTTGGGTCCTCATCGCCTGCTGTTGCCTCTGCTGCCACTTCCGTAACCTCTACTTCTTTTTCTTTTCCTTTGCCTTTGCCCCCTTTCCCTTCTTTCGCTGGTTTCTTAGCGTTGCTATGACTAGCGCTTCCCATAGCTCTTAGACGAGGGTCTATATTTGCGTCCTCCTCATTCTCCTCTTCCCCTTCTTCTAGTGCCTCCTCTTCTAGTTCAGGGGGTTCCTCATTATCCTGGCCATCGTCCTTGTCGTTGTCATCCTCGTTGTGGTTGGAGTCTTGCGGACCATGTTTGATGGGCTTAGCCTCCAGGTTGTCTGTGTACTGGTCCGACCAATTTTTGTAATACCCTCCGCGGCTGTGATGGTGGGCTTTTGCTGGGCGTTCTTTGAACTCTGGATATGATAGTTCAAGAGTTAAGTAGTAAGTCTAGTTGGCGGCATTTTTTAGTCTTCCAGACTGCACAATCCTCGTTTTGTGAAAACGGGGCATGGCTTTACCTCTGTCTCTGTAGTTGAGTATTCGTATTCCCATTCGTCCTGGTCATCCTGAGATACTTGCTGCAAAATTGTATCAATGCTCAGAGCGCCGGGTTCATCTTCTAGCCATGGCGATGCTGATGCTGGCCCTGGTGTTGATGCTGATGCTGAGGTTGCCATGGCAGCTACAGAGCTTATCCGACGATGCCCCAAGCAGTGCGAAAGGTAACGGAATTCGCTATTGCGAATGAGACTGCGTGGATAGACCGGTTCCTTGATCCAGGTACTAAAAAGTCGCGTAAGACGCGTGCATTGAATCTAGCCTCAAGCCGAAAACTTCATCGCGGAGGTGAGGCAGTTGTGCAATGGTGCGGAAAGGTATGATTCCATAGGTGATGCAGGAATAGCTGTGGCGGGGCAACGTGCAAAATGCAGTCGCTGCCAGCAGAAGCTCTTTGCTCTTTGACAAGTCGAATGCAACCCACCACGTCCATTTTCAGCTTAGCCTGTGACTGATCAAGACTAGACCCCGCTATCGCTCTTGAGTGCCGTTATCAGGGTTTCGATAAGAATTTCGAGTCTCAGTCAATTTACTCCATCACGGTAGACCATTAGACTCATATTCTTGCTTGACTCACAAATCGCGTGGAGGCATTCCTTGACTACGAGAATAAATCAATCTCGGAGCCCAGCATAGTCTCAATCCTTAATTCATTGAGCATACAAACCAGCGTAGCCGAGCGGTTCGACTATTCGCAATCCACTTATTCACACAACCCCGCGGACTTTTTCAAGCAGCAACGGGCAAGATGCCCACGGTTCACCTCTTGGACTACGTGGCCGGCAATATCCGCAGTCTGGTAAATGCCATTGAGAAGCTGGGATATGAGGTTGATTGGATCAAGTCTCCGGAAGATGTGCCCAAGGCTGAGGTTTGAGTGACCCTTTGAGCCCCCAAAGACCACTTACTCACCCTTTGTGACAGAAACTCATTCTGCCCGGCGTCGGCCACTTCGGCCACTGCATGACCCAGCTCGCACAGGCAAACTACTTGCCTGCCATAAAAAAGCACATTGAAGAGGGCAAGCCGTTTATGGGTATTTGTGTTGGCCTCCAGGCCCTCTTTCAGGGATCGGAGGAGGACCATGAGGTTCCCGGCATCGGATTGATACCAGCTTCTCTTACCCGTTTTGATGATTCAGACAAGTCGGTACCACACATTGGGTGGAATAATGCCAACACCGGGGGCAAGGCTATGTATGACCTGAGGTCAGACTCAAAATACTACTATGTCCACACCTACAAGTCCCCTTACAACAAGAGCGAACTCGAAGCCCAGGGCTGGACAGTTGCGACAGGCACTTACGGGAACGAGACTTTTGTTGGCGCCATTGCAAAGGGTAACATTTATGCCACCCAGTTCCACCCAGAGAAATCAGGCGTTGCTGGCCTTCGAACGATTCGGGCCTTCCTGACCGGCTCCGGAGCGCAGAACCTCGGAGCTGATCTGCCATCCAGCGTGGCCCCAGCTGACCTCAAGGATGGCCTCACTCGCCGACTCATCGCCTGCCTCGATGTCCGAACCAATGACCAAGGCGACCTCGTCGTCACAAAAGGTGACCAGTACGATGTTCGCGAAAAGGGCGCAGACCGCAATGTCCGCAACCTGGGCAAGCCTGTCGAGATGGCCAAGAAATACTACGAATCCGGCGCCGATGAGGTCACCTTCCTCAACATCACATCATTCCGAGACTGCCCCCTCGCTGACCTTCCCATGCTGGAGGTTCTCCGACAGACGTCACTAACCGTCTTCGTACCCCTAACCATCGGCGGTGGTATCCGTGACACTGTGGATACAGATGGCACGAAAGTCTCAGCTCTTGATATCGCCACAATGTACTTCAAATCCGGTGCCGACAAAGTCTCTATCGGCTCCGACGCCGTCCTAGCCGCCGAGGAATACTACTCACTCGGCAAGAAGCTCTTCGGCAACACGGCCATTGAGCAAATCTCTCGCGCCTATGGAAGGCAAGCCGTCGTAGTCAGCGTCGACCCCAAGCGTGTCTACGTCCCCAAGCTCGACGCCACCCGTCATGCCATCATTGAGACCAAATATCCCGGCCCCAAGGGCGAGGCTTTCTGCTGGTACGCCTGTACCATCAAGGGAGGCCGCGAAACCCGCGACATGGACGTTGTGGAGCTCGCTCAGGCTGTTGAGGCTATGGGCGCGGGAGAGATTCTGCTCAACTGCATTGACAAGGATGGCACCAACAGCGGATTCGACCTTGAGCTCATCCAACAGGTCAAGAACGCCATCAAGATTCCCGTCATTGCGTCCAGCGGTGCCGGCAATCCGGGACACTTCCAGGAAGTGTTTGAGAAGACTACTACAGATGCCGCCCTCGGTGCGGGCATGTTCCATCGGGGAGAGTACACAGTAAAGCAGGTCAAGGATTATCTGCAGGACAAGGGTTTGCTGGTACGGCAATTTGACGGAGATTTGTGATTAGAGGATATAAAAAAAGGGGGCTATAGAATATTCGCAAGACGTATTTGATGCTATTATGTTAATGATGATTATGTTAAAAAGCTTTGACAATATTTCCATTCTCAAACTATGCTCAACGACAACTACCTAATACCTGTTTGGCCTAACCCGTCCGGAGTACTCCATACAGTCTATTCCTGTTGAGCCATGACTCCCAATGCAATGTTGAGACACTTTTCAAAGGTAGTTCGCAAAGACCAAAACGAAGGAACAACGAATACCAACAGCGCCAATTAAAAGAAAATATCCTGGGGGGTATGATGCCGTCCTGATTTCATAGAAGAACCACGAAAAAGCGGAATCACTACCAACGCCATTCTGCCTTTTTGTTTGTCACGCAAGAAAGAACAAATGGCCGAACCAAGAACGCAATCAACCTGATTCCTTAGAAAGAAACAATACAGACTCCCCTCGATAACGAATGCGCAGAAAGAAAAAAGCACGTAGAATCAGAAAACTAGAGCTCCATGCCCATAAATATCCACTGCTTGCTAGTCACATCTAGGTCGTGGGCCCAGTGATCCAGCGTGGCCATGTCAAAGCCAACCCATTGAAGGCTCTTGATCAAATCCCGGGCATTATCCGCAGGCATGCGGCGATCGAGACATGTGATGATCTGGCTGCAGGCCAGGGGACCATCAGCAAGCTCGATGAGCGCCATGAGACTATATAGATATATTATTAGCGTTGAATTCGCGAGGCAGATGCAGGAGGGCAGGCTTACGCTTTTTTCAAGTCTCTTCCTAGCACGCCTTCAACATCGAAGAAGATGAAGAGGGATTTCTCCTTCCCATCATCTGCAACAAAGGCGCGGAAGCTCGATCCACCAGCGTAGTCCCAGACTTCCATCCAAGCGTCGATCCGCGAGCCAGCCGGAACGAGGTCCGGGCCCTGGTTGAATGGATCCGCGAGGTGGTTGTCTGGAGGCGGCGATTGTAAATAAGCACCTGTCAAGCCGGAGCCATGAGTAGACAGGTTCCTCTCACCAAGGAACACGGTCTTCATGGTCTCACAAAAGAATCTCTCACATTCTTCCTTGATCATGAGTGCTGCCCCCCCTCGTCGCTCCAGGCGCCTGCCTGGAATGTCACGCTTCTTCTGCTTAGGAAGAAGGGCGAGCTGGTTGGACGAGGTTAATGCGGCGAGGGGGGGACTTGACGGAGGAGAAGGCAGGCCTGAGGAAGGGACCTCAGGAATACCACTCCGCCCCTATAAGATGGAAAGCAAAAAAAGATTAGAAGATGAATTAAAGAGGACTGTGGACAGCTGGGAGTTCGGAGCTGGGAGCTTACCTGTGACCCCCGTAGTGCAGTAGTGGAGGCCCTTGAGGTTGGCGGCAGAGTCGACGACGTAGCAGGAGGCAAGGACGTTGACACGGGCAGTCAGGTCCTCGCCATAATTACTACTGTAATTTATACTTTGGTTACTCATTGGCGCCATTGCTATCGGATTCCACCTTGATTGCTGGGAAATCTGCTTTTTGAAAGAAAAGTGTTGAAAATACCGAGCCGTGGGCTGGGTCGACGGAGGGTGGCGAAGTTTGGTGCGGTGATGTTGCAGCGCAGGGAAGCGTTCAATTCGGCCTTGGGCGAAGATGTAGGTTGGCGAGCTTGTTCTTTTTAAGTCTCGAGCGACGTTGACGGGTCGTATTCGCGATGATCTTGTGTTGTGCGGGTGGTCAGATGCCGGTTTGTCGAGGTGGTTTTTTGCAGAGGAAATTGCCTTTTTCGGGGACTTGAGTGGAAGAGGGAAAAGCGGAGGAGAGGAAAATTGGCGGAAGTGCGTGTGGTGCGAACTTTAACGGGCTGCTTGCTGACTGGACGCTTCCAGGCGGTTCGGCTTGGCCTGTGCCGCTGGCTATTAGCAGCCGCTTACAGCGGTTCAGCGGCGGGTTTTTTAACCTGTGCAGCGGAGCCGAGACGCTTTCGGTGCCAATCATCCGGGTCGCCAAGCCCACCTGCTGGGCGACTCTGACGCACGTTTCGGGGCTTGTGCACACTGTCCCGCGGCGCACAGGCTGCTGCAGGTAGCACAGTGCGACGCTTCGGCGGTGTTTGTCGCCGTCTGCGGCCCCGAGCTTCCGCTGTCAAACGGCCCTGATGACGAAATGCTGTTTTTGCCAAGGCCCTGTGCCTCCGTAAAATCGCCCGATAATATTCAGTGTTCGTATTTGACGATAGGGGCGTTTGGTTGGTATGCACTGGGCAGGGCATATGGCATCAAGGTGCTTACAGGTACTAAATCATACTCCCGTATTTGGCGTTCTCTGCAGCGTTAGCATTGTAGCAAGAGGCTTGCAAAAGCTGGATAGCTCATCCAGCTAGCTCTAGCCTTAGCTCCATGTGCTTCAAATGCAGGCTAGGGACAAACAAGAAAAGCCATTGATTGATTGTGTCTGTTTGAAACTCGTGTTTGAGACCACGACTGGTGCTAGAGCGATACTAATTATTACTAAAACCCATATCTCAGTCACAGACAGTATAATGGCACTACCAATGTTGGTCGTTTGTACGTTCACAGTATGAGACACAATGAGACGGTATGATTGCTACCTTTCCACAAACCCACCGACGATGAATAGACATCGGAGGGGGGACACAAAGGTTAAGAGAGAAATATTTGCGTTTTACGGAATACAGACTTCTCATCCGTCTGTAATGTACATCTTCATGTATGCTATGACCACTACTTACATCCTAGGTAGATGGGCTCTTTAACCATCTCGCTACCCAAATGACTTACTAGGTATAGATTTTATGACCCTCTGAGGCCCAATCATCACGAGGCATATATAATAAACAAATGTGCCAAAACCCTTTGCTCTGGCATATGCGCCTGATTAAAAAAACAAAACAGAAAACAAAAACAATCGCAAACTTTCTCCAGCTCCTCCGTTCCCTCAGCCGTGTCTCGCGCTGAGGCTTGCAAAGGCATCGGGGCTGTGGCGCCCATTCGTCCATGCCATGTCCATGCCCAGGTTCATGCTTTCTCTGCTAATCTTGCGATCTGTGGCAAAGGGGTCCGGAACAGCCGCCACAGGCCCACTCTTCATAAATGGGTTGTTGTTACCTGCAATCGGTTGTGTACCATTCAGAGGTGACTGCACCGGAGCTGCCACAGGCTGAATAGCCTGCATTGGCAAGGGCCTGTCCTCCGGGATAGTCGGCGTTTGTGCGTGTATGTTAGGGTCGGAGGCCGTAGGGCGTGCTGCCTGCTGCTGGCCGTATAGCGCAAGAATGGACGCCTTATCCTGGCGCTGAGGTTGGTAGAATTGCTGCTGCTGTTGTCCATAAAATTGAGGTTGCTGTTGCTGTTGCTGTTGCACCACCTGCTGGTGGTACTGCGCACCATTGTGCAAAAACGGATTCGTCCCAGTCAGGTGAGGTTGAAGCGGCGTTGGGCTTTGGAACATGGTAGGCAGGGACTGCTCTGGGATTTGGGTGAGAGAGGGCGACGATATCCTTGTCGGGGATCGTGTGAAGGGATTGTTCGCATATGCCGCAGCCTGGTTGGTGTTTAATGATAGATTCTGCTGAGGAGCCTGCTGCTGGAACGAAGGCGCTGCTTGCTGCTGGAACGGAGACGATGCCTGCTGCTGGAACGGAGATGACGCCTGCTGTTGGAACTGAGGTGGTGCCTGCGTAAAGAAAGGATTGTAGCCAGTCTGTTGAGGTGCTAGAGGCTGCGTAGCAGGTTGAGGATACGTCATGCTAGTTTGAAAGCCCAAGCTCTGGTACTGCTGGGGAACCGACGGAGCAGCCTGTGACTGATGATACATCGAGAACTGATGCGGTTGCGACGAGATAACCCCGCCAGTATGATGGGGAAAGAGAGGTTGAGCTACCGGAGACAGGGACATGTTCTGGAACGCTTGGGTGACAAGGTTGGCCTGCTGCGCCGGAGTTCCGTAGGGGTTCGTCGAGTTCATGAAAGGATTATTAGTTTGAAGTGTCCCGGTAGAATGGGCTGTCTGGGGCTGGGCAGGCGGAAAGATATCGAAGGGGTTCGTAGACGCCGCAGAGGCCGTTGTCGGGCGTTCTGGAGTCGCTTCCTTCTGCGGCACGCTCAATCCCAGGCTGAGGCCCGCGGAATTTGAGCCTACCGGTGTCAATGACCGCGAAGCACGTAATGTCGGGACAGGCCCCGGCGAGTGTCTGTCGCCTTCGCCGAGACGAACAAGCGCCTCAACAGCCCGCTCCAAGTTGCCGTTCACCCCTTTCAAGATGGCTGCATTTCGTTGGTCGTCCTGGAAGCCCATATCTCGTAGTCTCGCCAGCTTTTTATCCGCGTCGTCCTGGCCATAGTCTACAGAGGCTCCGAAGACCTTGGACTGCTTGTTCGCGTGGTTCGCGTGGTTCGCGTGGTTCGACGAGGAATTGGAATTCGCAAGCTCCTGCGCAGCGGCTGCCTTTGCCTCCTTCTTTGCCCGCGAAGACAATGGGAATATTGACGAGGCTGACCGGAACCCGAACTTGGAATTCTTGGGCGGAAGTGGTGGTGGTGTGCCTTCGTCCAGCTGCGGTTTTTTGAGCTTCCCAGGCTGACCGACGACATTATTGATGTACTTTTGTCTGATAAACCTCTCCATTGCCGAGTCTGCTTCATCCACATCAATAGGGATTGACGGTTTCTTGTTCTCGGGGTTGTATATCTTGTTAGAAGAGAGGTTGCCGACCTTTCGCATATTCTATAACCAAACAGATAAGTTTCAGCGATATTCACAGGATTATACGTAGGGTTATGAGCTCGCTCACGTCAACTTGCTCGTTCGTCCAAGCATCCATGCTTAGCGACTTGACCTTGGATATGTGTGTACCCAGCTTTCGATGAATTGCCGCGCAGCGCATACATAGGAAGACGCCCAGCTATAATTAGATTGATCAGTATGTACCATCTCGGGATGCAGCGGGGACGACCGGTAAAGGGCCCTCGGGGGAAGGATATATCATACGCTCCATGATGCCCAGGCTGTGACACAGGTCGCGGTTAGCAAGCGGTTGTACGAGAGGTTCGAACAGAAGCGTAGATGCATACCTGGATTTCGCGCGTGACAGTCGGCGCACTGGTCGTTGCCCGGTACGGAATGTACGAGCTCTTGTAGAATCGCCTCATTACGCGCCTGTTGGCGCTTGCTCAATGTCCCCGTCATGGCGCTGCTGTCTTGTCTCTGGCTATTGCTTCGATATCAAGCGAGCGTAGAGGAGGTAACTGCGTGCGCGCGAGAAAGTTCAGGCGTGGGAGGACCAAGGTTGCTCCTCGTAGCCAAGCAATTGGAGACCCAAACGGACCTATTCGATTTTCGACGGCCGGCGGGCTGTAAGATGAGGCTTTGGAATCAGACAAGGATCATGGCGATGGGAGGCGGACAAGGAGGGGCCGTGCAGGAGCTGGCACAGGGACCAAACGAGGATATCAATGCCGCCAGGCGACTCGCAGATGACGGAGACGGGAAAGCAAGGTACGAAACAACGACAAAAAGACCCAGGCAAAAAAGAGACGAGGAGAAAGCACGAAGAAGTGCTAGCGAGGCAAGCGAATCATGGGTGTTGCGATTCGATTTCTGACTTATCCACTGGGGAAAAGGAGAAGCGTCGAATCATTACCCGACTTTCATTTTAGCCTGCAGATGCCACACGACCAGCCCGGCCTAGCAGAAGGGCCAAGACACAGCGCCACAGCGCATGTGGGGAGGGTCATTGTTCCATGGAAGCGCTGGCCCAGGGCCTGCAGACGCCTGTGCTCGGGCGAGTTAGCGGCCCCTGGCCCAGCGCTTCAGTGATGTTGGTAGCGCTTCGTGCTTCGTATTTGGGCGCCAAAGCGGAATAAGGCACCGACGAAGAACCGTAGCGGCGGGGTTAATCGATAAGGCTGGGGAGATTCCAAAACGATAGTCTGCGAGAAGAAGAACGTGGAAGCCATGTGCGGATGAATCACAGTCATATTTGTCAAGGACGCACTCTCGATCTGGCAGAAGCAAAGCACAGGGTGATGGATTTAGAGTTAATCGCTCGGCTATATGGGCAATTCTCCGGTCGCCAGAGCAGCAGTCATGGATCAATTATTGGTTGTGTTGCCCATTTGTTAGAGGTACCTAGTAGTACATAGTACTTCTAGCTTAAGAACAGGTACCCATCGTTACAGCTTGTCCATCAGCAAAACTCCCGACTCATAGATATATTTCCAAAGTCAGAGTATTATATCTCGTACATGTAGAAAAAATCCTTTGTTCCACACACGCCGGCGTATAGGCAGTTTATCGAGAACTTCCTCGAGTCCCCTATAGGGTTTGCTGATTCACGCATGTCCGATTTATCTTCGTTAGTCGCCTTCACAACCGGCTCCCGAAGCGGAACTATCCACGGCTCTCAGCCACCGGGATTACTTGAGTCACCGCCCGGCACCTACTTGTATCGCCATACTATTCATGAAAATGCTATTTTCAAATTCGCATTGTCCGCTGTCACTCACGTGCCCTTGACCCGAGGCTCCGGCCTTGCCGGGTCCATTTGGCTTGTTCGGCACGGACTACAGGTTAGGCAGTGTCCGCGGGTCGATAGCTAGGAAAACTGACTTTTCTCCTCGAGTCTGGACCTCGGTGCTCGTGAACGCCGTGGTGGTGCCACTGACGCAGAAGGCCATAGTAGGCCCAGCACCTGTTCCCATGCTCCTTGCAGATGACAAAAGAAAAAGAAAAGGCTGGTTAATCATCATCAGACGCCTCTGGACACGGGATTTGTCAACAACCAACTAATGGCTCGGACACTTCCGCTACGCTGCCCGTGCCTCGCGCGAGCCCTCAGTCCGCCGTTCTATGGTCCGCTTTTCCGCCTGTCGCCGTCTACGCCCAGCCTCCTCCGACAGGGCCGGACTGCATTTACAAGTATTAGACCCTACAAGGACCCCTACGCCTAGATGCTGACAGCCGCGCCAATCTATGTATGGATCTGTACGCCACTAAGAGTCCGGGCTTACGGCGTCTCTGAGCTGCTGGCTGCCTGTGGAAAACAAAGGAAGCAGGATCCGAGCCCCCGGGCTTCAGCCACTGGATAATCCACTGCTGTTCGCTCAAATACCCAGCCACAGCCCCGTAGGCTTCCCAGAAGGCACGCCGCAGTGCTAAGCCAAACACGACCTACGGAGCCCGACAGATAACGTGGTCTGTCCCCATCTCCAGCTCTAGCTTCAGCTCCAACTCGCTCAAACCTCAACTTTAAGGACGCTTCCCAGCCACAAACAATCTGACTTGTTTGCCCGGTCAGCTTCCCCCATCAGCGTTGGTGCTCCAACCGACGAACCCGACCGCAGGCCTGGAACATACGAAGAGTTCTGCCATGGAACAGGAGCTTTAAACCACGCAGCCTGTTTTGCGACCTTCTGCTACATATTCAACATCACGGGCCTTTGCTTGACGCATTCTAGAAGCAATGGCTGGTATAGAGAGACTGGAAGTCCACAGCAGGGTATGGCATTTGAATCCTTCCCTCCTATTGATTCTCTGAGCTGTACATGACTGACCGGCATCACGCAGTCCTACATCGTCCGCTGGGTCAAGGTGGAGGAGGGGAACACCCTATCCTGGAGCGTACAACCGCACAAAAAGTCCATGTGAGCGACTAATAGAGAGCCAATGCATCTTGCTGTAATCACAGTTGACTGACCGTGGAATTATTTAGAAACTTCGGCATCGTCAAGCACCCGGGCAGTGGTGCCACGGGGCTTTCCTCCACGGCCGGCGATGATTTTCACTCTAACACATCCCAGACCCAAGGGGTTGCCGAGGGAAAAGCGAGCCGGTTTTCAAAGAGAGACGTTACGGCGCAAGAACTTCTTTCTAGCAAGGGCTTCATCTCTATAAAATGGTTTGGGAAGTGCGAGGCGGACAAGGTGTCCATGGGGGCTTACGATGTTCCCTTGGGACAGACAGGCATGTATGGCCTGGTCTTCGACAACACCTTCTCCAAGCAGACGTCCAAGACTGCCACTTTTGTTGTCCTGACATACCCTACCGGCGCTGCTCCCCAGAGCGCCAACCACCTACCGAACCTTCAGATGCCGAATACTAGCCAGACCAGCTTGGGAATGCATGGCAGCCCGCCTCGAGAGGCGGACCCCTCTGCTTCTGTGGATAGCTTCCATAGCCACCCGAGCAAGGGTCATGCGCGCACTGTATCCGAAGGAACTGTTTCGGCCAATTACCATGTCGGAACGCTCTCAAAGAGACGACGGAAGAAGGGCCAGGGATATGCTCGTCGCTTCTTCTCTCTCGATTATTCTACCTGCACCCTGTCTTATTACTACAACCGGAATTCTTCTGCTCTTCGTGGAGCTATCCCGCTTAGCTTGGCTGCCATTGCTGCTGACGAGCGGAGAAGAGAAATTAGCATAGATTCTGGCGCTGAAGTATGGCACCTCAAGGCTCCCAATGATAAGGAGTTTCAAGATTGGGCGCGAGCTCTTGAGAAAGCAAGCAAGTTGGCAAGAGGCCTCGAAAGCCTGCCGCAGCAGCCGAAACTCGGTTTACAAGTCGATCATCGTACTCTGCAGCAAGACAGCCTTGCTGGCCACCCTGGAGGCCGCGACGAAGAGGTTGAATGGCAGCAGGTGGAGACTCTGGTTAGCCGTGTTGTTGGAACTCGTGACGCGTTGCGCCGTTTGACCAAGGAGGTTGCGGCATTGCCAAGACCGACGTCGTCGTCATCGCAGCATTTCCTGGGTCCACCATCGGGGAGTGCTATTGACGATAATGGGGACGGAGCGGAGCGGAAATCATTCTGGAAACGCAAGTCTAGCTCCTCCGTATCAGCACCCACCCCCCCGGCAATACTACCAAGCACTGAAGAGCACGGTGATTCAAATAAACGCAAATCCAAAGGAGCAACGCAAGAAGAAAAGTCTTTACAGGACCATTGCGCAGCTTTGCTAGCTGACCTGGACTCCGTGGTCAGCGAATTTACGATTCTTATTAACAATAGCAAGCGGCGCCGAATGCCGGTGCCAAAGTCTGCCGATGCCGCCTCTCGTCTAAGCTTGGACACGACCTCTACTGGAGATGAGTTCTTTGACGCGGAAGATGCAGGTGCAAGGGTCGTCAAAATCGACGCCAGCGACGACGAGACCCACGAGTCGGAAGCTGATGATGCCTCGTCGCATGACAACTCGTCTATATCGTCCGTTGAAGAAGAGGAAGTGCGAAACGACGGCACGAATGCGCTATTCCCAGCCAAACCAAAGAGCCTCACCCCTCTGCCTCTTGACATTACTGTTAGTCGGAGAACCAGCATACCGCCCGCGATGGTTTTGCCCCCTAGTCTGATTGCATTTGTCCGCAAGAATGTTGGTAAAGATCTCAGCACTATTAGTATGCCGGTTTCCGCGAACGAGCCAATTTCCCTGCTACAGAAAATTGCAGAGCAGCTGGAGTACGCGCAGCTTTTGGATCAAGCCGCCAAGCGTGGATCGGTAACCGAGCGACTGCTGTATGTTACCGCCTTTGCAGTCTCACAGTTTAGCAGTGGTCGTGCCAAGGAGCGGGCCATCCGCAAGCCGTTCAACCCTCTGCTGGGAGAGACTTTTGAACTTGTCCGTTCGAGTAAGGAAAATCCTGGTGGGTTCCGCTTGCTCGTGGAGAAGGTTCAGCATCGACCGGTCAAACTGGCTATGCAAGCTGAATCAGCTAGCTGGTCACTTTCTCAGTCCGCCGCCCCGGGTCAGAAGTTTTGGGGTAAAAGCGCCGAGATTACGACTGATGGACGTGTGAGGGTTGTGCTCCGCCTGGCGGATGGATCTGACGAGCTGTACTCGTGGAACATTGCCACCATGTTTTTGCGAAACGTCGTGATGGGCGAGAAATACGTGGAGCCCGTCGGAACGATGAACGTGGTCAACGACTCCACCGGCCACAAAGCAGCTGTTGAATTTAGAAGCAAGGGCATGTTTGGTGGAAGAGCCGAAGATGTTAACGTGGAGACATTTGAGCCGGATGGCCGCAACACGGGCAGCGGATTGGCTGGTACCTGGACCGGAGGACTCAAGACAGCCGGCCCTGGAAAGTCGGGCGGCGAAGAGATTTGGCATGTCGGCAGCATGGTGGATAACCCTACACAGACCTACGGTATGACGGCATTTGCGGCTTCGCTCAATGAAGTCACAGAGATTGAGAAGGGCAAGCTGCCACCAACCGACTGCAGATTGCGTCCGGATCAGCGACTCGCCGAGCAAGGCAACCTAGACGAGGCCGAGATTTGGAAGGTAAAGCTTGAGGAGGCACAGCGTGCCCGACGACGTGTTACAGAAGAGCGAGGCGAACAACATAGACCAAGGTGGTTTGTCAAAGCTGAAGAATCCCCAGAGGGAGAGGAGGTGTGGAGGATCAAGACGGGCAAGGAGAGTTACTGGGAGGAGCGTGCCCGGGGTGCTTGGACTGGCGTTGAAGAGATATTCAGCGTGCCCGAGGAGTAGAGCTTTCTCGGGCAGTGTTATTGCTTCCTTGGGTAATAATGACGATAGAAGGATGGATGCCATCCAAAGATTATGAACTTGTTTCTGCTCTGCCACGCATTTGAAGAATAGAAGCGAAAACGATGGCAGGGGGTATGAACATGAATATGAATATTATGACCTCTTATGACTGGCGATTTTCTGGGGTATCTGCATTGGCCTCCTTTCTTTAGTGACTATGATACTCCTTTGATGTAGGTTCGATGATGCTCGAATGAGATGCTAGTTTGGCGTGAAGTAGACTGTTGTTGAGATCTAAGACATTAACGATGGAGCGAAACGACGATGAGTCAGGTTCTTGGCAGATCGTAATCTGTATCTCGAGGCCGATCATGAAGAAAGGAGTAGCTGTTGTGATGGTACTAATGATTATGCTCGACTTATGGCCTACGTCACTTTGAGGGTATAGATATCCAGCCACTGGAAGCTATTTCTGCGTGTCCCATTAAGTGGTATAGTATGAGTAAGACCACTTCGCATTTCTATACGTGTAGAGTATCTAATGGTTTGTCCTGTGCATAGTAGAGACGATTAAGTTTTCCCATTACTTTGTGCTTTCCTCTATAGCTACTAGTTGCTTATGCTGAGTAAGTTTCCTATAGAACTTTATTCTTTTATTCTATGCAATAGTTGTCTACTTATAAAGATAAAATGGACCCTGATCCATGTTGGAATTAGCAACTCCGTTTATGTCCCTGTGTCTTTCTAGAGACTTTCTAGAAAGTTAACCCTCTCGAATCCAATTATATAAGGTACCTAGTAGCCATCTAGTATTGTTAAAAATGCATAGTATTATACAGAAGCAACGACTAGGGGTCCTTGTTTCAAACCTTAGAACCTTCATCTGCTTCATCTAGGAGAATCCGATGGGAGATTAATAAAGGAGACCAGCTGACGAGCATAGCATGATCGTCATGACGATTCAAATTTCCGCACCGCAGAGCGTCTCAAAAACGAGAAGAGGAGAGAGCCCCGTCGATCAAAAGCCGGTAAGGCCTAGCGGCATTAACACTGGCCAACAAGCTTCTTTAGGGCCTCCAGATAGAGTGGCAGCTGTGCCGAAACTGCCATGGGCAGTTTGGGACAACGAAAAAGACGGCGATGGCCCCTGAAGATCCGAAGGTTTTAGTGGGTTGGGATCTGTGCTGTCAGGGGGTTCCCTGGGCGGTGGCGCACGCTGGAATGGATCCCCTTTTTCGGTGGACAAAGGCTTGGTTTTGCTTCTAATTTCAAGGTGAGGACGAAAGAGGCATGCCGAGGCGGGAGTTGGAAACGTTCCGACATGACATGTGAGGGGGTGGAGGTAGCATTTGATATCGAGATGCTGCGGTTTGTCGAGAATATTGTTTGTGATATCTACATTTCACATGGGTAGTTTGTATTTGCTCACATTAGTACGGAGTAAGCTAAAGCCAAAGTGCCCTCTATTGCCTCTAGCAACCATAGAAGCGCCCAGCCGATAATACTGTACTCGTCTCCGTATCTTCGTACGGTATCATGGATCCGAACCGTATGGCTTCGAGAAGCAGACGGTGGAGGGTGGATTCCGCTTGCGCCAGAGAGGGGCCATTGCAGGGGTGGTGCGGGAACAGATAACCTTGGAAGGCTATTCCGAGCATCCACACACGACGACGGCCAAGTTTCAAGTTTTCGAGCGTCTGGTGATGGAGGGTGGGTTTGATTCTGGATGGTAGCGGCGTTGAATCAAGAATTCTTCTGCTTGATTGTGATTTGGGGAAGCTGTATTGACATCTGCAGGGTGGCGGCAACGAATTAGTGCCACCAATCACCATATTCAGTGCAGCTATTCCTGAGCTATCAACAACAAACAAGAGGCTATTAAAAGAACAGGCCAATACAGGCTAATCATCGTGTGGAGCGATGACGATCTGTACATGTCACTGCGCGCAAAGCGTACCTTGGCCTTGCCTGTGCCGGTACAAGAGCGTGCAGCCCGTTTTCTCGTGTTAGCCGAATCTCGTCTGGCCATGACATCAATTGGCTGCAGGTCGGGGTAATACGAGAAACGGCATCACAAATAGACTTTGGCATCGCGCCCAGGACAATCCCATAGTTCTTTCGAGCTTGCGAGCTTGCGAGCTTGGAGAGACGAGGAGGCCCAATTGAGTTTTTTTTTATTGCTTCCATTGCTTCTTTGCGCAGAAGAGGTACCGCTCCTTTCTAAACCTGCTGATCTACACTTGCTGTAACCTGAGCTGGTAAGAAGCAGCAAAAGAGGGCCTCCGCGCAGTGCCGCACACTGTCTGCCTATCCCAACCTCGCAATTCGCCCTCCCTACAGTACTTGTACGCACTCCGCAGATTAGTAGGTGATCAAAGTAGTCATAATTACACTCCGTACTTGGTGGCCGGCTGGCGGTTTCGTAGTGGCGCCGCTCAGTGGATCGGCCAGCTCGTTTCCAGGTGGGTTTGTGTGCGACACTGCCAGGCCGGCCATTGGAAGCTTTGCGCGGCTTCGGCTTCATGCTTGAAATGTGCAGAGCAGATTGTTTGCTCCCCCGAATGATGGACGCCTCCTCCTGTTTGGGGAGAGGGCCCGCTAAAGGGCTGCCATAGGGTTGCGCGAAGCATTTTGTTGTGTTGTGATTATGGTATTAATATCGAGGCCCTCCATTCCAGCTGCCCTTCTTCCTGCCCTTTCCTCTCTCCCTCCTCCCTCTTCTTTCCGAAACATCTTCTCTTTCCCGCGCAGAGCCTGGCGACCAGCTTCTTTCTTCACTCGTTTTCTCCATCTCTCGTTACTGGGGCGTCTCGCTTCTTTGATCTTCTATTCTCTCCTTCTCCGTCTTTTCGTTAGCCAATCCATCGTATAATTCTTCGACTCGACCTCTCAGTTCCGCTCCACTCTTTACGGGGAACTCATTCATCTATCCATACGTTTTGCCTCTGCGCTTCTACAGACAAATTATCATCTGTGCCGCTTCATCAATCAGTAATTGGCGCCATCATGAAGGGATTCGCTCTTCTCTCGGCCGTTGCCGGCCTCAGCGCCGTCATGGCCACTCCCACGCCCTCCAAGAACAGCCCTCCTTCGAAGAGGGCCTCGGTGCCCGTCGTTTCGGCCTCTGGAAATGGTTAGTGAAGCAACATTCTGCTGTCCTTTTATTTATTCGACTCGAACACGGTACTTACCAAAATCTCCAGCTTTCTGGGCCGATGGCAAGCGCTTCTACCTCCGTGGTATTGACTACCAACCCGGCGGTGCTGCGGCCAATGAGGATCCGCTAGCTGATCCCAAGATTTGCACCCGAGACATCAAGAACTTCAAGGATCTCGGAGTCAACACTATTCGTGTCTATGCTGTCGACAACTCCAAAGACCATGACGAGTGCATGAACGCTCTCGCCGAAGCCGGCATCTATCTGGTTCTTGACGTCAATAACCCGGGCTACTCCATTAACCGCTCTAAACCTGGACCTTCCTACAACACCATGTATCTCCAGAGCGTTTTTGCTACCGTTGAGATGTTTGCCAAGTATGACAACACGCTAGCCTTCTTTTCTGGCAACGAGGTCATCAATGACGAGCCCGGAACTGATAAGTCTGCTCCCTACGTCAAGGCTGTCACTCGTGATATGAAGAACTACATCAACTCTCGAGGACTGCGCAAGGTCCCCGTTGGGTACTCCGCCGCAGATGTCTCCTCCAACCGCATGCAGACGGCCATGTACATGAACTGCGGCAGTGACGACATGCGATCTGATTTTTTCGCTTTCAATGACTATTCTTGGTGCAACAGCGACTTCAAGACCTCTGGCTGGGACCAAAAGGTTAAGAACTTTACCGATTATGGCATTCCAATCTTGTATGTACAATAGCTTTATCCTCTCCATCACATTTCGGAACGGCTGCTAACAGATTTCCTAACAGCTTGTCTGAGTGGGGCTGCATCAAGAACCGCCCTCGCAAGTTCGAGGAGCTGTCTGCCCTCATGAGCTCACAGATGAGCGCCGTCTACTCTGGTGGTATCATGTATGAGTATTCCAAGGAAGACAATGACTATGGAATTGTCACCATCGATGGCGACTCCATTTCCAAGTCGAATGAGTACAATCTTTTCAAGAGTGCCCTGGCTGATAACGCGACCCCTACTGGTTCCGGCGGCGCTGCCAGCTCTAGTCACGCTGCCAAGTGCCCTCCCAAGGACTCTACTTGGAATGTCGACCCCAGCTTGGTTCCTGAGATGCCTGCTGCTGCCAACAAGTACATGAAGAAGGGCTCTGGTGATGGTCCTGGTCTTGGTGGCGACGGCTCCCAGAACGCCGCCGACAGCGGTACCGCCACGGCTAGTGTCACTGGGGGTACGGCCTCTCCTACGGGTACGTCCGAGGCGTCCGAGACCGAATCCGACAGTGCTGCCGGCTCCTTCACTCACGGCCCGATGGACAAGACTCCATTCATCGTGTCTGGGTTGACTCTGATGTTTACCTTGTTTGGTACGCTTCTTCTCTGAGAGGTTGATTTTCTGCCGATTTGAAAGGGGTTTTTTTTTTCGGTTTCTTTTTGGTATTGGGAGGGCCTCGTTAATCCTGTGATGGACCGGGAGGTCCTGGTGTACGCTATGAAGGGAATTCAAGTTGGGCCGTAATGTAAAGGCCACGGGTGTCTGGTTCTGGAAAGACTAGACAGGGGCGGGAAGAATGATACTCTTACAGTCTAGGCTTTGGGGCCATTGTTTATACGTACATCGTCTTTTTTTCTTCTTAGAAATCATTTTTGGTCATTTGTGTCCCGGCTGATGTGAAATGTGTGTAATGGGAAGAATAATATTGACTCTAGCTCTATATCTGCTATCTGTTCTGTTCCCTCCTCGAATTTACGAGTACTCATCCTCCTTTGCGCTGTTGGCTCTTATTGGCTGGGTTGCTGTCTTGTCTGGGGAATCTGAGAAATCTTGACGAAATCAGCTGTGCTGCCGATTTAAGCCAGTTGTAAAAGGGCAGGCGGACCAGTGGTTCACACTCGCTCGTGTCCCTTTCAGCAACCAAAAGGATAAAAACTACCAGATGAAGGTCGTGCTTTAAGCTGACTCGACGGTATTAGCCTCACTCGCATTAACCGAAGTACGGCTTCGGGACGTTGCCTCTGGTGCTTGTTTGTGGTACTTTGTCGATAATCGTAACAAGCATTTACCGTCATTCGAGCCAATAAATGGTCAGGCTCTCACCGACTACGTCGTCCATGATAAAATTTCCTCATGGGAACACTGCCAGGCATCTCCACGACTCGGCTACCCCTACACCTACCGCCACGACAGCGTCGGCGATAAGAGAGAGGAGGCCTGGATTCTCCTGGGCCGAAAAAAACTTTTGTATATGCTAAAGGAATTTAGACCGAGGTTACTTGAAAGTCGGGATACTGACTTGGATACGTCGGGATCCTTGTCTGCATTTGTGAATGCGTCGGGAGTGATGACCATTGTTAAGCTTCCCGCTTAGTGTAGAACGCAACAACTAGCGCACAGAACCTTGAATCTGGACTCTGATATGTGCATTCTTGCTCTCAACGTTGCGAACTAATATTTGTGATACCGATGTCTGGGCGGCGGTCTATCTGGATTCAAGAAGGCTAGGTGCAAGAAGACTTGGATTTGATTAACGAGTCGGAGTCGAAAAAGTCGCACAACCGATCTCATATTATGGATGGAGAAAAAGGAAGAGGTCAGGGCTATATTTCTACTTTATACATGGAGTCATCTCAGTTAACTGGATAGCTGGCTACTCAATTCTCGCCAACAATACTATATCATTTGCAGATTGTTCCAATCTAGTCAGTGAGATGATACATGGAGCGTGAAGTTTACAAGAAGAAGCAGAAGGAACCTCAATTGTCATAGCCGCCATGGTCATTTATGACAAGAAAATTAACTCAGGTGATCAATTTGATTAGGGCATACTTGTATTATGGCATTATGTATGATGGATACCACCTACGGTCTGTGGCATGGAAGCTGTGATTAGTATGGAGATGACAATCAGATGCCCGCGTTCCCCGGACTCGGCTGTTTTTAACGTTGAGCCCCACTATGGGCCCCGTGCCTCGGCATCGTTGGAGAGATAAGCTGAGAAGGTTTGGCACGCTTTTGACGGTTAACTCTAATGATCCTTTCTTCAACCTTTTCATTGATGATTGATTTCCTGCCGAATAAGCAGCAGTTGAATTTGGCTTGATCTTGTTTTTTAGACCGCTATACGAAACATTGCCTCTTCCTCCGCGATTGTTTCATTCCGTGACCTTTATTCATCCGTCCTTCATACACCAAAGATCTGACGGTCAACAAAACAATCAAGATACAAGCTCCCAAGATGGCCTCATCATCATCACCCTCTGGCGCGGGATCCCCCCTCGCGGCCTACGCTAGCTACAAACACTTCACCGTCTCCTCCCCCAAGCCGTTCGTGGCCCACGTGCAGATCCAGCGCCCGGAGAAGCTCAACGCCTTCACCGAGGCCATGTGGCTCGAGTTCGGCAGCGTCTTCCGACAGCTGAGCGCCGACGCCGACGTGCAGGCCGTGGTGCTGAGCGGCGCGGGCGACAGGGCCTTCACGGCCGGGCTGGACGTGCAGTCGGCGGCGCAGGACGGGACGTTCACGGCCAAGGACCTGGATCCGGCGAGGAAGGCCAAGAAGCTGAGGGCGCAGATTGACGAGTTTCAGAGCTCGATTGGGGCGATGGAGAAGTGCGAGAAGCGTAAGTCCCACGTCACCAGAGTTTGGACAAGTTGTTTTGGTATTCTTGATTCATTTGGGAAAAAGACTATCTAACATGTACATGTGTTTGTTCTACAGCGGTGATTTGTGCCATTCATGGCATCGCGCTTGGCCTCGCGGTTGATATTTCCTGCTGCGCTGATATCCGTATCTGCGCGTCCAACACTCGCTTTGCCGTCAAAGAGGTCGACATTGGCATGGCGGCTGACATTGGCACGCTTGCGCGTCTCCCTAAGATTGTGGGCTCTGTTTCATGGGTCAAGGATGTGTGCCTGACGGCCCGCGACTTTTCTGCACAGGAGGCCCTCGCGGCTGGTTTTGTGAGCCAAGTGCACGAAGGCAAGGAGAAGACAGTGCAGGCGGCCCTTGACCTCGCGACTACGCTGGCGGAGAAGAGCCCGGTGGCGGTGCAGGGCACCAAGGAGCTGCTGAACCACGCAAGGGACCACAGCACAGCGGACAATTTGCGGTATACGCAGCTGTGGAATTCGGTGGCGGTGCAGGGAGCGGATTTCTCGTCGGCGATATTGAGTGTATTGAAGAAGCAGAAGCCGAGGTATGCCAAGTTGTAAAGCATCGGTCGGTTGCGTATGATGTTTGGGCATTAACGTAGTGGTTGTATGTACATATATTGGCTGAATAGATTGTGTAGTTGTATTTAAGTTTCCGTTCTAGTGGGCAAGCAGTAATTTGTATTGCTAAAGCGACGTTGTGGTGTGCATGAACGACTTTTGTTGATTTCGAGGTCCTCGCTTGCGATGTTTTATTCGGAACCGGACTCGTCCACAGGAGGGAGATTCTCCTTGAGGCGCTATGGAGAATGGTCGGTGAGTAAGGAGTAGGCAGTGCAGCAAAGAGGTGCCCAACTTACGTCCTCGAGCTTCTGTTTGAGGAGGTGAACCATGTTCTCCTTAACAACAACGCGCTCCTCGTCCAGATCTTCGATGATGAAGTCGTGGTTGACGCTGTCGATGTTGACGATGATGGACTTGATGGAGGGATCGCACTCGATCAGGACGCCTGAATGTGGGAGAATGGTTAGTCAGAGCAAATGGTAGAAGGATGGGAGAGCGGACCTCTAATAGCGCGAGGCATGTTGGGCAGCTGGTAATGATTGATGATCTAAAAGATTGACTTTGAAGAGGAGGATTTTGAGGCAAGGCTGCGCTAAAGCGATGATGTCGGGTTCAGTGTACAAATAGACAGACGCCTGCCTCAGGTTCGATTTCCAGCGGGTCTTGACGGCTACAGGCGTCAAAGGCCAGGGCTCTAGCCTGTCTTTAGCGCCCGGTAGGCGGCCGGGACCTTGGAGGTGCCGGCGTCACTGGGTGGAGAGGCGCATATTCCTTCATGTTAGTCAATTGCCAAAGGTGGTAGCTTTACGGCAACTATGACTTAATGCATAATCCCCGTCTCTCTGTCATTCAACTCCGTCGTAGCATCGACAAGTACCCATCGTCAACAATCATCTGCAGTGGTCCTACTATTGCTAATCGCATAGTGCCGCTCCCCGCACCGAAGAGCCCAACAATCTTTCACTCCAAGGAGAGGTAGATAACCAATGTGGCTTGGCTGTTTCTGTATCCTCGGGCACACACACCACTGTGGATAACGGGGCTGCAGATACCACTCCGCCCCATTTTGCGACGATCTGCCTTGACAGCCAAGTAATAAATACGCCATGCCGGCGGTGGACGGATTGGGGAGCGCCGGGGGATACTGGACGCGGCTTGGAGAGGAGTGACGTCTGCGGCGAGGCAGCCCAGATGCTTTTAAAAGGATTCCGTCATCTCTTGGCTGGCCGATGCTGTTTTTTTTGTTTCCTTTCCGCCCCTTTGCGATGCTCTTCCTTGCATGTTTGCTGTGCCTGTTGTATTAGCTGCTGAGAAACTTTGGGGGACTTTTCTCTCTCTCGTTTTGTCTCGCCTCGTATTAGAGGAAGCGACTCTGTGTTATTATTGGCCTTGTTACTTGAAACGGCTACGGAGCTCGAAACTGGTCGCCATCTCTGGGTCGCGATAAGCGTAAAAACACTCCCTCGAACCTCAATACATGCATGCGTTAGCGAGAGCATCATCGCCGCCATGAGCTCGGATCGGTCACCGTCAACGGCGCCGTTCATATATGTCGTCATCCCGCTCCTCGCCATCTTCTTCGTCTGCTCGACAGGGCTGATTATTCATGTACGTCGCCGTCGCCGTCGTGCAAATACCGCCGACCGCTCACTATGGGCCCGAGGGCGTTGGGTGACACGGGATGGAGTTTTGATCTACATACCGGGGCATCATAGACGCAACCCCTCGGGAGGGAACCATTCTCAAGAAGGACTCAACGAGCTGGGAGAAGCCCCGCCCCCGTACGAGGTCAAGAAACTCCCTGAAGGAACCGATGATGCAACTGAAGGGCCGACGCAGCTGAGGGACATGGAGGAGGGGAGGAGGCCGCCGGAATACATCACGGAGCCACCGCCGGCTGTCACGACAGATTCGAGGAGGACGGGAGTAGCGTGATGGGAAACTTCTGTTGATACTCGTTGCGGATGGGATTGGATGTCTTCCTGGATTCTGGATCGTGGTGTTATTACTTCTGAGCGTCGGGTTTGTGTTTCATGTTAAGCAGAAGGCGTTTTGGGGGCCAGCGAGTCGAATGCAGGATACCAATGTTTAGCGGCTGTTTCCTACTAGGTAATTAATGAACGACTAGTATACTCTTCTTCCGAGTCATCATCCCTTTAAAGCAGTGAGAGAGCCATGGCGGCCACGGAATGACTCTGTCAAGTGACTTGGGCCGGGAAGCGGCTTCTCCGCGTCCAAGACAATGGAGCCCCTTGATAATTATCCCACAATGGAGCCGGCGAGACTACGATCTATACTAGTTTCCGCGACAAGTCAATAGAAAGCGATTTTCTTGATTTCATTCACGATATTGTAAGTGGGTATACTGTACGGCCTTGGTGCCAAACAACCATGCTCTTGTATACTAAACAGGGAATTCAAGCAAACGGGCTCTCTTTAACAAGTGCCATGACTTTCGGCAGCATTAGTATCATTGCTCAGCTCGCCGCAGCTCACGCTTCACAGGCTTCGTGTCGGAACGAGTTACTCGCACAAATCACCTGTTGGCTGCCGAAGGCGACCATGGACGAGAAACACAAACGAACGCTGCCGGTATCACAAGCAGCCCCGCGCATCCAGTTATCCATGACTCTCTCGCAGTATCCGTGGCCTTGCCGGGTTGCCAAGGCTCAGTCAAACGCCACTGACCTGCGAGGGAGGAAGATGAAGGAAAGACTTGCGTGCGGGAAGTCCGCGGCGGCGGTGTGCTTGTTTGAGACTGGAAGGATTCGACCGAGAAATTCCGTTGGAGTACAGTCAAGAGAAGATGAGATGGGCTCGTATACGGAGTACCTACATATCATATACTTGGTAATGTAAGAAGTGACTGTTTACTAGAAGGTACCTATTGGTCGCGAACCGGGGCTACTGAACGGTGAGGCAGAAGAAGGAAATCTAAGATGATCAACTTCTTACTAGCAGCCGGTGGACTTGGTTCAATTTGATACAATGCGAGACGTGATCTGGAATCAGGTATGCAGCTGAAGTCATATGATTTGATCATGTTGGCGCCATCCGTGTGTGTTAGACAGCATCTGGGTCACGGCAGGCTCCCGGATCTCCTGTCAAATAAGCTCTGCTTCGTAACGGTAAAACGAGTCACGGCAGTTCCATGGCCATGGAAAGGCGGGCTTGGTCCGGCATTGGGAAATAAAGGCTCCATAGCGTTAATTGCTCGACTAGTAGCGCCTTTCACCGATCGATCACCTTGGATCCGCTGAAGCCGCACTTTATGTACGTGGGAAATCACGAGCATGCTGGAGAAGCCGAGCTGCGTCTCAGCCCTACCCATCCGTGTATTCGAAGTACTGGCAATGTTATGTGAAGCGTCAAAGAGGAACCAGGGGGGCACGAGACGGGGGGGTGAGAAGTGACGAGAAATGGCCGCGTCCATGCACAATCGACTGGCGATGCACGAAGATGGAGGCTCGTACCAGTGCGAGTCCAGATCAGCTGCTTGTGCTTGTACTAGTAGCACTCGGCAGCTAAGCGCTGCACAGCACGCCGAATTCCCACCTCGGCCGTTCAGATTGCGCGAACTGCGCTCTCCTGGCAGCCCCAAAGCTGCGGTTTTCTGGCTTCAAGGTTCTGGTTACCCTGCCAGCGTGACGGTCGCTCTGGCGCCATTGGCGGGTCATTTTGGGCGCTGTGGAGGAGACGCCATTGTTCGGGCGGGTCTTGAGGTTCCCCAAGTCCCTTCTCCAGGTGCCAGGGGGTGGATGCGGTGCGGCTTCAGCCATGGGGGGAAGTGTGTACTGAGTACCTGCTAAGATACTTGGGGGAGACTTGTGTGTGTTCGCGACGATTGGCCTCAACGCGGCATATGCAGATGCGGGAATAAGATGCGGGAGCCGAGGCCAGAGGGGGAAAATCAATGACAGCGATCAAATCGGCGACACGTTGGGTGTCGACGGACAAACAGGGCGGGTGTGCGCTGGTCTCGTCTCGTGTGCGCTGTCAGCTCCGATTCGAGCTCGTCTCCTTTTCCTTGGGCTGGCGGTCGTCTATTGGCTGGCCGGCACACGAATAACGTGTGGTAGCGCAAGCTCGTGCAATGGCACTATATCACCAGCCTCGTCCTTTTTTTTTTGTGTGTCTTCTCGGCTCCAGCAGTCTTATTTCCTTGTTCTCTTCTACTGCGCCACCCGCCCATCAGTCGGGCTAAATACATCTGGTATGGGGGAGCGGAAGGGGATCGCTGATAGGTAGGGGATGGGTAGAGGGAAGAAAAAGAAATGGCTGGTGATGGGTGGAAATCTCTTCAGCTGTTGGCTATTGCTGTCAGGTACCTGCTTTGAAAGACGCTGCCAAAATAGATTGGTGGTACCCCCCAAGTAGCCTCGCCGTACCGCCCCAGTACTTGCAACCCCCTCGTGGCACCCCAAAGTCACCATCGCCAGCCAGGTGCGCTGTATCTCTAGCGCTCTCACAGCTCGACTAGCGCACCCGTCCAGAGGCCCTAGCACTAGCAGGCGGCACCACCCACCCCTGCCGCCATTGGACAGGCGCATCGGCAGCGCCAACTCATCAAGCAGAGGCCCCAGCCCGCTTCTGGACAATAACAAGGCCTCATCCAGCCCGACCGTCTGCACTCAGGCCGGCCTCTCTTCCTCCCGCATCGCATCTCGCATCGCCCACTTGCGCCCCCCTCGCCGCCTCCTCCTCTCGCCGTTCGTTTGCTGCTCCGTCGCTAAAAAAGAAGCGCAAAAGGAACAGTCCAGGCGGCTCCTCCGGTGCCCACATAGACCATCGCACAGCTCGCGGTTGCATCTCACCGACAGGCTCCCGACTAATCAATCATCCCTCCTCGTTTCTCCTCCTCAGCTGTACATACATCGTCCCCTCGCCCGCACATCATACATACTTGTGCTCCAGCGCCGCATTACAGGTACGGCTGGCCCTGCAGCTTCTCCCCTGGCTTCTGCAGCTTCTCTCCTGTTGTCGTTTGTGAGCCTCTTTACCGCTCTTGGCTGTCTTTCTTTTCGGTGCCTGAGCTTCGCCACTCCCTACACCTGAGCTGCCCTGCCCTGCCCTGCCCTCTCCCGATCCCGCGCTCTGCTCTTTGGTTCCTGTGAGTTTCTGGCACCTTAACCCACCTGTGTCGGGTCCATCTCGAGTGGACGGACGGGATTTCATCGTCTTTCGATTCATTTCAATCCTTGTTCCCTACGTTTTACTGACGTCGCTCAAAGGCGCTTCCCCCCCCCTTCTTCTCCGCTGTAGCGTTGGGCCTTCTTCCGGATGTCTGGATAATAGTATTCATTTTAATTCTCTCTCTTGTACTCCATCTCGAACTTTTTTTTCTCAGCTTCTCCCGACCGCTGGGAGCTGTTCTTTGAGATACTCCACCCGCTGCGTTTACGCCACTGGTAGCGCAGCGACGTTGGGAGGCAAAGAACCCGATTGCCTTGCGCGCAAAAAATGAGCACCGTCAGTAGGAAGAGCCTTCCACTGCCTGCTCCGACCGAGACCGACGAGACCACTACTCCCACCGAGCTGACCAACGAAATATCCAAGCTGGACGACGAAAAATCAGGCTACTCGCTGGCCGACGATGGCGCGCCAGTCACCATCCGCACTCGCGGGCATCGGAGCCATCGCTCGCAGACGTCTTTGTTGATCGAGTACTTTGAAGGCAGCAGAACAGGCAGCTCGACCAGCCGCAAGCCCAGCGTACGCGTGCGCCTCACCCCCTCCACCTCCAAAAGGGGGAAGAGGGACAGGGACCACAACATCCAGGTGACGGAGACGAAAACTTCCCGCAAAGGTTCGCTGACGCGACGCATTCCCCTCGACGATGGCATCCCGTCTCGTGAGCTTGAGATACCCGGAGGCGATGACGGCCATAGCGTGACGTCGTACGCTTCAGCTACCGAGGAATCCACCGTCTCGCGGAATCCCATCGACATAGAGATCACCCAAGGCCAACAGCAGCCAGCAAGACGGCGCCGTCCTGCCAGCCCACTGATCCCTACCAGCGAGAGGGAGTCCTATCAACCTGGAAATGGATCTGAGATTTCGGCCATTCCCACAGACAGCTTCTTGGACGGCTCTCCTGGAGGGGACCTTGGTTCGGGAGATCTCCTCGATGACAATCTAGAAGATCCACGAGTCACCAAGACTCGATCAAAAGATCGCTCCTCCAAGGCTTCATCGGACAAGCCCAAAGAAAAGGGAGAACGGAAGCGGCGATCCAAGAGTCGGGCGGGAAGCATTAGCGAACCTCCCCCCGAGGAGCCCTACACCTCCTCACGACGTCGCTCCAGTCGGAGCCGTAACCCAGATTCGCATGTGTCTCACATATCTGCCGCTGACTCGAGCGTTTTGTCGTCAAACTTGGCCCCGAGCCACCGCTCTATGGACACCCGTTCTATGCGATCTGGGGCTTCGAAATCTTCAATCAACAACCCCAAGTTGTTGGAGACGGTCGAAGATGCCATCCGGAGATTGATTTTGCCCGAGCTGAGTGCCCTCAAGCGAGAGCAGAGCAAGCGGGAAGGCCGACGGGCTTCTTTCACCTCGACAGGCACTTCCGCCTCAAGAGAAGACATCACGGCAGACCGCAGGCGGTCTGCAAGTCAAAGGCCTGAGTTGACAAGAGACAAGGACGCTGGAAAGGAGAATATCAAACCCAAAGAACGGAGAAACCGCGAGGCTCGTCACGACTATGATGATCTGTCGGTGCACAGCCCCAGCCGAGATTCGCTTGAAGCCGATTATCGCGTCCATGACGATGGCAATACTCCAAAGAGGAGTAGCAATCTGGCCAAGGCCGCATTGGCCGGCGCGACTGGTGCTGCAGCGGCCAAAGCGTTGTCCAGCACGACAGACGATCAGTCAGAGATTGGCGAAAAGAGACATCGCGAGAGGCGCAGAAGGAGAACAGAGTCCAGGGCCAGAAGCCAAAGTCTTGGTCGTGAACGATACGCAGAAGAATATGACGACGATGACGAACCGCCACCAGCACCGCCAATGCCGCTCATGAGCGAGATCAACCCCTCGGAGATGACGCGGACTTCAATCTTGTCTGCAGAATCGGATGGGCCGCACTCGGCCACCGAAGAAATTGCCCCATTGGCAGATCAGCAGAGGGAGATTGCTTCGCCTTCGTCAACACCAACTCCTACCAGAACACCCCTGGGCGTTCATCAAGCGCTGGGCAGGACTCATGCCAACGTTTCGCAAGGTGATCTGACAGCTCTGCCACGCGGCAAAAAAGAGTACAATCAAGCCCTAGAGTACGAGACGGATGAGTTTGGCCGCAAGATCCCCATTGGTCAGTACGAGAACTACGACGCAAGCCCCCGTGACATTGACCACGGCGAGTACCCAGACGATGGATACGACGATGGCTATTACAATACGCAGGATGTTCCTCCTCCTCTAAAGTACGTCCCGTATCAGGCGGGCGCGCGTGGTCTAAGCCCAATACCTAGCGTGTCCGGCTTCACAGAAGCTGAAGGAGAGACGCCAAATAGGAATTCCCGAGGCGATGTATATTCGTCCATCAAGTCCACTCGCTCGTTCCAATCTATCGACTCCGTGCCAAGTAATCTGAGGAGCAAAGAATTTGATCTGGCGTCCGCAGAGGGCGGCCGGGGTAACACCGTATACTCCGAAGACTCCCAGGTCGGACAGACGGCTGCAGGAAAGGCAGTCCGCGGCATTGCCGCCAACCCCAACATCATCCACCCCGTCACTGCCGCCGAGTCTGCTGTCGCATCTCTGATCGATGGGTCGATGCTTGACCAATCTGTCCTGACCGGCGTGTACAGCGGCGCAGGGGATTCCAATCTCTCGTACGATGATCGATCCAAGATCCAAAGCAGCCGGGGTGTGAGCCCAGACAAGCGTTCCGGCATTGGTCGACAAGAATATGAAGACGATCGACGGCCGACTCCTGGCCAGTCTCACGAATACATGGAGTATGAGCTTGACGAGAACGGACGCAAGGTGCCTCGCACCAAGTATCGCCACTCTCCCACTTCATCCGAGGCAGCCATCACCGCAGGTGCTGTTGGCGCTGCCGCTGCCGCTCTCAAAGCCGCTCAGGAGAGGAAACAAGCCACCGTTGAGGATGCCACCGACGAGAACTATGAGCCGGCCGGAGTGTTCCGCAACAAGTCCTTCAAGGAGCGTGCCATGGAAGGCTGGAGGCCACGAAACACACCCACCCATAGCTTGGACAGGCTTGATTATGAAGCTGCCCCCCCACTAGACGCTAGCAGCATCCCCGACCAAGATCACCCCATGCCCGAGACTGGCTACATCGACGACGATTTAGAGACTAACCCGTCGATCCTGCAAGAAGAGACTGCCCCCGGCCAGTGGTCCGGCAAAGCTACTCCTACCGAGTACGGTCAAGTCATTCCCAAATCCAGGTCTGATGAAGAAATGAGAGACGCTCATCTTGATGATGAAGCTGCCCGCCTCAGCCGCGAGCCGAGCGGAGAAGTTGACGAGTGGCGGAGGACCTCAGCTGAGCGGAAGCGCGACACTCTGCTCACCAACCCTTATGAGGATGCCAGCCCCATTGTGAATCCCGCACTCAACGACAACCTTCTTGGCTCCCGTGGCCTTGGATTCAGCACCGGTAGCCCTGGATTCAAGTATGATGAAGGATACATGTCCAACGGACCCAACCGGACTCCCGACGTCGAGCCCAAGGGCAAGGCCATCAACATGCCCGGTCCATCGAATTACATGGGTGGCGAAGATCCCTTCTATGGAGCTCAGGGAAACAACCGCGCTCTCAGTGGCATGTCCCAAGGCATGGCCTCTCCATTCTACGATGCCTCTACAGGAGGCGGCATTGACCGAATTGAGAACAAGGACATTGTTGCCTTGATGCAGCATGTAAGTTGACGCCCCAAACCATCGACGAAACTTATCCACAATTAATTTTTACTAACGCATGCTTTCTTCTAGCTCATGGTTCGCGATGCGCAGCGAAGCGCCCGCGACACGGAGATTGTCGCGCTGCTCATGAATGCCGCAATCGAGATGCGCAACTCCTTCCGGGATTTGAAGGAGCTGGTCCAAGATACTGGAGATGACGTGATCTTCGCCAATTCCGAAAACACCGACAAGCTTCAGAAGGCCATCAACGGACCGCGACCTTATCCTGGCCCTCGTTCTGTGCAAAGCGGCTCTATTGCCAACACCACTATGGACGATGTCACGGTCAAGAAGAAGAACTTGTGGAAGCGGGCTCTTCAAGGCCTGAGTGCCAAGGGCACCAGCGATCTCACTCGCATCGAGGACATGTTAATGCAGCTCCTCGGAGAGGTGGACGTTCTCAAGACTCAGACAGCCCCGCCCATCTCCGCCAGGGTCTCAACCAGCGGAGCAGGACAATCATTTGACAATCTTCAGCCAGAGGGGCAGTACGAGCACGACAAGGGCTACGAGCCCGAAGGCAACTCGACCACCAGCCACGGCAGCCAGTCTCAGGGGCAGCGCAAGTTCTCCGATCATCGCATCGACACAGTCCCTGAGCACGAGGATGAGTACGAGTATGACCACCCTACACCAACTGCGGAGCGGACTCAGATCATTCCTCCGATGAGTCCCATGGACCGTGAGATGCACCGTGGCGGGTCGCTCCCACCGGACGGCGCGCCACAGACCTCTGACCAGCACTACGACCAGCCGCTGAGTGCTGATAACACACCTCGCAGCGACAAGGGGAGGAAAGGCAAGTCGGGAAGCTCCAGCTGGTTCCCTAAGATCTCCCGCTGGTCTGGAACGACGGCGTCCACCGTGAGCAAGGCTCTGCGCGGCAACCCCAAGAAGGACGCCAAGAACGACGATGTCCTTCAGTCTCGGTCAGGGTCGAGCATGGCTTCGCGCGACGACCTCTATCCTCTCGATACCTATGGTGACGAGAGGCTTCACGCTGGATATACCGAGGGACGTCTGGCGCCGCCGCATGAGATTCACGAATCATCAGCGCCCATTGTGCCAACTTTCAATACGCCAGAGGATCCCAAGTACAAGGCACACCGCAACTCGCTCAACCTGATGCACCCCCAGCCCAGGACGGGACAGACTGAGCGATTCCGAACAGCCCTGGAACACTCTGCTCAAGAGTTTGACGCCCCAGCAACGCCCAGGTCTGCTGATTGGGCAGGCTCGGTGAACAGCCTCAACCGCCTGAATGGAACTTCTACCGGGCGATACGCCAATGAGGGCGGGGATTACTGGCCGGCGGCATCCCCTCAACAGCAGGCCCCCGGTCCGGCTCGACCACCCAAGGAGCCTGTGAACAGCTCGTCACAGCAGACGCCGCCCCGTTCCACACGGGTTTCCACGCTGCAGAAGGGCAGCCCCCTTGGTCCTCAGAGCTACGAAAGCGGCTATGCAAGCGGCACCGGCACTCACCCCAGCCAATACAACAGCATCAGCCCCAAGCCGGAGAACAAGAACTTGAACGCCGCCCTTGGCGTCCCATCGCGCAGGCCTAGTGGCCCCAGAGCAATGACTCCCAAGAACCAAGATGATGATGCGGCCAGAGAGGAGAGGCGCAGAAAGAGAGGTACGTTGCAATGAACCCATGTCACTATTGCTATTCAGCCTGTGCAGAATGCTTACTGGCTTGCGTTGATTTGCAGACACGTTTGGCAGCATTGCAAGCCACGCCAGTCAGGCCAGCCAAGAAACGGACACATTCTAGATGAAATCGTGCCGTTGCTTTGGACCTCGACTTCCAACACGCTTGGATGACGCGGATTCAAGAAAGGGGAGATGAGGATGGGGGTTTTCTTTTTCTATTACACGCCTGGTTTCTACGCATGGGCCATACTACTTCACAATACCCGTAAAATGATTTTTGTTATTTGAAAAGAGAGAGAAAGAATATTAGTAAATAACTCCAAAAAAAAAAGGGGGGGGGGGGAAGCAGGAAGAGAGTGGACGAAGGGAGGGGAGGAAAAAAGGCACCTTGTCTAGCCCAGAGACAATTCACCACGCGATACTGCGGATGGTTAAGCAAGGAGAGAGAGGTTGGGGAGTGCTGATACGCAAGACGACTTGCGAGGATACTACATAATGTTATGGGATCGCTTCGAGGGAAGCTGGCAGGAAGGATATATGGGATACGAAGGATGCAATGGATTTTGAAGGGATTTTGCTTTGCGAAACTACATCTTCGACGAGCCGGCTCGGCCGGCTCCGTTTGTTTTTTTCATGAGATTTTTGTATTTCTGCTTCCTCGTTCTTGACGACGACATGACATGACCATTTGATTCTAGAGCGGAGCGGAGGCATTGTTTGTGCTGGCTTTGATCTGATTGATGCATTGCTGGCATTGGAGGTGCGAGCAGGGAGAGGGAAGGGCGAGAAGACGAAGGAGGCTCTCGGCTTGCGTGATGGCAGGCGCAGCATGGCGCGTGGTTTGATGGCACAAATGATGCATAAATGTTATGGAAGATTTGCCGTGCTCTTGATGCAGTACTTGTCGTGCTCATGTATGTCTGAATCTGTGTCTCCAAGCTTGAGACTCTGTGCTCTGTAATGTGTGAGTGTTCCATACAAGGCAGACCACGTTTTGACTGTGAGCTGTAAGACTCGGTATGCATGTATCACCGTAGCATGGTCTTGGGTCTTGATACCGCTCTCTTTACGAATAGCATCAAGGCAGAAGTTGATCCCAATCAACTGTTATCACCGTCTTACTGTACCGTCTTACATGACTTACGTTGATTCGCCGCGGCGCTAAAGGCAGAGGATGGAACATGACTGTGCCCGTTTGAACGTATTACGGAGCAAGAGGCTAACTAACAACGGCAGGGATTTTGTTTTCCCCACTCCCTCCCCCGCTGGGGAATGATTTTATCTAATTGATCCGTTCATTCACTCGATTCGTTCATAATACTATCTTATCTATCCGTCTCATTGCAACAGCGGAAGCTCATTCGTTTTTCTGTTGTGATTCTCTTTTCTGCAAAATTGAGCTGTGATTTTGAAGATGCGGTGAAAGTATTCTTATTTGAAGAACGACGTAACAGAAAGGACAATTGGAGGTTTTGAAGGGCAGACAGGTCTTAATAATACGTGGGACCGGGAACTCACCTCATCGCCCACTTGCAGCGGCAACGGAGGGTTCTTTTGGTTTCTTTCTTTCTTTCTTTTTTTATGAATACTTACTTTCCTTTCACATACATACACACATTTGGGATTTTGTCAGTATTTGATTGCCGGGCGCGATGGCGGAAGCGACGGCTTCCGATACCTCGACGAGGTTGACGGCCATGCCAGTTACTGAGGCTGGGACTGAGATTGCGGTTGAGCAAAAGCCTGCGACATCGGCCAAGCGCGATTATAAGGGTTTTGTGGCGGGTGTGTTTAGCGGGATTGCGAAGCTTTCTGGTACGTTTTCTTTATCGAAATCATGTTGATTCTCCCCTTTTTTCTTTTTTGCCTTTTTTAGGATGGAGGCGTTGTGTCTTTTGGACGAGGATGACGTAGCAATTGCTTCATCCGTTGCTGCTGCTTTGACGATTCGGAGAGCTGACCATCGCATATAGTCGGCCACCCCTTTGACACGGTCAAAGTCCGTCTCCAGACGACGCAGGCATCGCGCTTCAGCGGGCCGCTGCAGTGCGTCCTCCAGACTGTTCGCAATGAGGGCGTCACGGGGCTGTACAAGGGTGCCACGCCGCCGTTGGTGGGATGGATGTTTATGGACTCGGTGATGCTGGGGTCGCTCAACGTCTACCGGCGGTTGATGGCGCAGCACGTCTTCCACGTGGACTCGTGGGCGCCGGGCGCCGGGTCGGGCTCTGGGTTCGGCCTTGGGACGTTAAACTCGGCGCTCAAGGCGGCGTCGTTGGGAAGGGCGTCGAAGAGCGCATCGGGGGAGCCGTCGTATCTGCCGCCGCTGGGCCACGGCATTGCGGGCATCATGGCCGGAGCGACCGTCAGCTTCATCGCGGCCCCCGTGGAGCACATCAAGGCCCGCCTGCAGATCCAGTACGCGGCGCTCAAGTCGGAGCGCCTGTACTCGGGGCCCCTCGACTGCATCCGCAAAATCTACGCGCATCACGGCGTCCGGGGCGTGTACCACGGCCTCTCCGCGACGCTGCTCTTCCGAGGCTTCTTCTTCTTCTGGTGGGGGAGCTACGACGTCCTGTCGCGGGCTCTGCGCCAAAACACCAACCTGAGCAACCCGGCGATCAATTTCTGGGCCGGCGGCTTGAGCGCGCAGGTGTTTTGGCTGACGAGCTACCCGAGCGATCTGGTCAAGCAGCGCATCATGACGGATCCTCTCGGCGGAGGCCTGAAAGATGGCCAGAGACGGTTCCCGAGATGGAGGGACGCCGCCGTCGCGGTGTATAGAGAGTCTGGGTGGAGGGGATACTGGAGAGGATTCTTGCCCTGCTTTTTGAGGGCCTTCCCGGCGAATGCGATGGCGCTGGTGGCCTTTGAGGGTGTCATGAGGACTCTGCCGTGAAGGAGCGTGCTTGAATAGGGGTCTTTTCTTTATCTTCTCTTATGTGTTACTGATGATACCTTGTTACTGCATGAACATGAACTTGCATATGAATACAAATACATAGAAATAGCATTTGATAGCACATCGAAAATCGGCAGTCGACTATCAACTTCTTCACTCTGATCATATCACATCGCAGTGTTATAGAACGGAAACGTAGTCTTGATGAAGGTCCACTCAAAATGGCTTGGTTCTTTTATTGAATTGACTAGACTTGAGCATCCAGAATAAACCCCCCTCCTTTCAAGATACCACACGCTGACGACGGACTTTTGCAAGCCGCACGTGATGATGTATCCTCCATCAGAAAAAGAGCCGGATTGCTGTAGTTTCCCCACGGCCATTCTTCATTTCCCATATGGCTTTCCCAGTATTGGAAGCGCTTACTCGTCATCCTCATCGGCGTCATCGTTGACGACGTTGAAGAACTTGAGCTCGTACACACCACGGGAGGTGGAGACGACGCGGAGCCAGTCACGGAGCTGCTGCTTCTTGAGGAACTTCTTGGTCCTGCTCAACGGGTCAGTATAAAAGTCGTAAGGGGAGAGAGAGAGAGAGTAAAGTGAGCCGTACAGGTACTTGAGGTAGCGGCCAGAGAGATCGTTGTGGGCAATGACCTCGATCTTGCCCTCGCCAGACTGCTGGATAACGACATCGTCACCCAGGTTGTTGGTGCGGCCGTCAACCTTGATGTGGTCCTGGAGGAACTTCTCGAAGGCAGAGACGTCGAAGATCTTGTCGCTGGCAGGCTGAGAAGCGTTGATGATGAACTGTTTTCAGCATCATGTTAGCATACACACATACACACACTTCCCTCCCCCAATCTTCCTCAATCAGGGTCGCAGGATAGGATTGTATGTTTTGAAACTCACCTTCTTGGTCTGCTTCTGGGCCTTGCCCGACTTCTTCTATATCATGACATTTTCATATCAGCCTACTGCATTTTTTTTCTCTTCGGCGGCGCAACCACCCCTCTTGCCCTCATACAAGAGTAAAGGGGAATTGCCCGCCTACAGCAAAGCGAATTAGAAATGCCATTTCACGTTGGTACATACTGTGATGGGAGCCATTGTTGGTATTGGTGGTTTTGAGTGGACGCGAAGAACGCAAAGAGGTCAAATCCTGCGCCTTTTTGGTATGATTTGTTTGCTTGGGGAGTGATGTTAAAGCTTTCTCCTTCTCGCCAAAATTTTAGCCGAATTTTCGGTGGGCTGTTCGAAATGCGGCCGGCCGAATTAGGGCTGGGGCGGATCAACTGGCGCCGAGGCTCCGACCTCGAACCACACAGCCGCCTTGCATCTAACATCACGTGACACGACCAACCTCGAACAACGTGAAATCAACCCCCCTATAAGTGCTATTCTACGTAGTCTTGTAACGTCATCCCAGGTGATGATTGCATTTAGGACCAACATCATGTGTAATACAATTTACACACAATTGTAGTTGCAGGGATCTCACAGCCGCTTGCCAGTGTCCCAGTATCAAATTGCTTCATTTAACCGTAATCGAACGTAACTATCATAAACCAGCCTAATGGCCAGGTAATAACTATGAAGAAGAGTAGATGAGCCATACACACATGATTCATTAGGTCGTTTTAACAAATGGGCGCCCATTATCCATCGCTGCTGCTTTTGCCATATTCCCCATTCCTCTACCAGTCAATTGAACAGTCTCTTGAACACTCCCCTGATTCCTCCAGACTTCTTCTCTTGCTCCCTGGCCTCCTTCGCCTCCCTCATCCGCCTACGTTCATGGCGCGCTCGCCGAGCAGCATCATCACCCTCTTCAAACGGCGCTGATTGCCTAGGAAGGTCATCGATCCGACTCCTGCGAGGTCTATCATAGGTGCCTTCGGACAGCCGACGATCACGAGTCCGGGGAACCTCCCGGTCCCGTGTTCGAGGCCTCATCCCCTCTGGAAGAGAAGAATCCCGCGCTGGCACGTAGACGAACTTGTCCTGGGGCGGTGGCGATGATGTCTTGCGAACAAC
Source organism: Trichoderma arundinaceum (assembly GCA_025919625.1). Lineage (NCBI taxonomy): Eukaryota > Fungi > Ascomycota > Sordariomycetes > Hypocreales > Hypocreaceae > Trichoderma > Trichoderma arundinaceum. Next base: position 880,012 of record JAMQTF010000002.1, read on the forward strand.
CCCCTCGGCATTTCTCATCTCGAAAAATCTCTTTTCAGGAACGGGAATTCCAAATTCTTTTTCAGGAGACTGTGACTGCCGTGGGTAATCATCCCGAGCAAAGCCAGAGTTGCCTGAACGTTGACGAAACGAGCGGCTACGATGGCGTTTTATCTCCTCTGGTGGCAAGTCAAATCCCACCTCTTTGCCCTTACGCTCCGTAGGAGGGGCAACGACAGGGGCAGGGGCAGGGGCAGGGGCAGGCAGTGGCAGCTCTTGAGCTTCTCCAGTAGCCTGTAAGATCTGGTTCCCAGGTTCCAAGTTCTTTTCGTTGAGCTCACGACGCTCTCGACGTTCTCGGCGTTCACGACGGTCATGTCGTTCACGCCGTTCATATTTTTCAGGGCGGTCATACACCACAGGCTGTACGTCACGGTCGTTGAGCGGTTCGGGGCGTTGAGGGTGCTCAGTACGCTCAGCTCGCTCAAAACGCTCAGCACGCTCAGTACGCTCAGTACGCTGAGTGCGTTCGGGGCGTTCATGGCGTTCACGGCGGTCAGGGCGGTCAGGGCGGTCAGTGCGTTCACGATTCTCGCGGTGTTCTCGATATTCTGGGCGTTCACGTCTCTCACGACGCTCATCATATCGTTCAGGCTGCTCATATCGTTCGTGCATTTCATACCGCTCGTGCCCCGCCTCCTGCCCCTCATGCCTGTCGAAACGCTCAGCTTCCCGGGCAGCACGGCGTTGCGCTCTGCGTTGCTCGTGGGCCTCTTGCTCCTCTGGAGTTCTGTATCTCCGGCTTGAAGCTCCAGGAGCTTCGCCTGCAACTCCGCTATGGCGTCGCCGAGGAGTTCGGGGTGGGGTATCCAGCTTGGACGATCCAGATCCAGGCCTAGAACCACCGCTGTCTGGCATAGAACGACGATAATTCGACCCCTGAGATTCGTGTGAACGACGTTTGCCCTCTCTGTTCTCTCTGTATTCTCTATATTCTCTGCCCTCTTCCTCGCCACGATTCCTGCTGGAATGGGAAGAATGGTGAGAATGACGATACTTGCGGCGCCGTTCTCGATCCCGGTCACTGCTCGACGAAACGTGCTCCTTTGATCTATCCTCTGTAAAAATGTCAGCAATGGATTTACGAAGATCCTCCTCAACATCACTAATACTCCTGCGTGTAGTAGGGACGGCTCGAGATTGAAGTTCCTCCGAATCCAACATCATCTGATGACCCAGATGAGGGAGGTCCTCGCCGTTGGGGAGGCCGGGGAGCGAAGGACGGGCGACAGGCTTCGATGCCTCTGCAATGGTGTCAGTGACCACGGCAGCTGCGACTGCGTCATCAGCTTCGTGAAGTGGTATCTTCTGCTTATGACGCAGCATTCGAGCCCTCCGCCTGTCGGTCGCCGCCCTATCGGGAACCACAACGGCGGGAGTCGGTACTCTGAACTCATCATCCAATAACACGGAAAGAGACAGCGGAGGCGGAGTATCTTGAACCATTTCATCATATTCAAAGTGAGAGATCAAGGGGCCCATGGGGGCTATGTTCGTCCACTTCGAGGAGTAGCGACCTTCGGCGTTAAGAGCAGGGTATCGTAAGGGGGGCGAATGACTAGTTGCGGCAGCGATTTCTAAAGGGACCATGTTTCGGTCCAATTCACGGGTTGGCATCATTTCTCTCTTCTTCACAGCCCTCGCCTGGTATCCATCGTCGGATTGAGCGACCACTTCATCCTCCTTAGCAAACCGAGGTCCATCGGGCACTTCCCTTTCGATGCTATGGCTCAATCCGGGCGTGGTGAATGAATTTATACGTCGGTTTTCTTCTTGCCCGATCCAAAGATCTGGATGCGCAGCCACACGAACGGTGCCAATAGCGCCTCCAGGAATGCCTCTAGAAGAGTCGACTTGGGCTACATGCTGTAAGTTTTTGTTCTCTTCAATAGGCTTCGCCCTTTTCGTGATCTCTTTACTTGCCTGATCGAGTTCTATTGCTGTTACTGCTTTGGTGGTGGCAGCTGCTTCTTCGCTGGGTGGTCGCACTGATGGGATTTGCTGAGCAGTCTCCGGAGTGTCCTTCTTCGCATCATCTGACGCCTTGGACGTTGAAGGCTCAGCTGTCTCGGCAACAATTGCCGATTCAGCCTCTCTCGCTGCAACTGGCTCTTCAGTAGGCTTCGTAACCTCAGCGGGCTTCGCAACTTCGGCGGGGACGACAATCTCTCTCTCTGTTTCTTCTGGTTTAGGGGTTTTGTCTTCCACATCAAGTTTAGTCACCTCGGTTTTGAGCGCTTCGGGAGCAACGGGCTCCGGAGCGGTTCCCTTTAGCCCACCTTCTTCAGTCGCAGCTGAGAAATTGCGTTGCAAATCATCCTCATGCTTATCATCAGACTTTTGATGAATGACGGCGGCAGTAGCTACAGCAGCAGTAGCAGCAGTAGCAACCGCGGCAGCACCAGCAATGAGAGCAACCTTGTCTGACTCCTCCTCAGGCAGGGTTGGCGCCAAAGTCTTCTCAGCATCCTCCTTTTCGTGGGTAGGCAGCGGCTCAGAGACGGGCTCCACATCAGGTTTGGTAGAAACAACAGGCTCCTCGACAGCCGGTGTCTCGGCCTTTTCAAGCTCGTCCCTCTTGAGATCTGCATTCTTCTCCTCTCCCAAGGACCGACTCTGAATTTCCGAAATGTCTTCCGAATTTAACGCCAAAACGCCGTGGTCCTTCGACTCCTCACCCGATGTGGAGTCATCAAACCGTCCCGAAATATCAACAGGGGTATCATGTAATGAATGCTGCTCCTCACCTTTCCTGACTCTCTCTACTACGTTCTTCTCAACTGAAATAGGACCCAGAGTGTCCTTTCCTTCCTCTTCCTCAATGCTTCTAGGTGCCTCCACCTCAGCAGTCACAGGCTGGCCAACTTCCTCCACCGGCTCTGGCACAATTGCCTTTTCACTCTCTACCACAACAGGTGTAGGTTCAGGTTCAACCACTGCATGGTCTTCTACTGAAACAACAGAAGCGTCAACTGCAGGTGCCTCTTCAACCACAGGAGCTGGGGAATGCGATTCTTCAGATTTGGTTTCCACCTCAGCTGGAACCTCCACCTCCTTGGGAATTTCCGTCGTGAGTTCTTCGTTATGAGAAGCTTTAGAGTCTTCAGATAGCTCGGAGGTAGCCTGAACTTCTAATGTCTCCTCGCTGTTGGCCTCGTGGACTGGCTCAATATCAGCAGTCTTCTCAACCTCAGCTGGGGCAATTGCTTCGGCCACCTCATCCAAATGCTTAATCTCCTCGGTAGCAGGCTCAGAGACAATGGATTCAGTTGGCTTGTCCTCGTGAGAGTGCTCCTGCTCCGCAACGATGTCAGACTCAGCAGCAACCTCAGACTCGGTAGCAACTTCAGACTCAGCAGCGACCTCGGGGTGAGCAGCAACTTCGGATTCAGTAGCAGCTTCGGACTCAGTAACGACCTCGGGATGAGCAGCAACTTCAGATTCAGTAGCGGCCTCAGACTCAGTAACGACTTCGGATTCAACAGCAGACTCAGGCTTAGCAATATCCTTCTGAACATCACTTTCGGTCTCCGCGACTCTAACGTGTTCGTCATGGGTAGATTCACTTTCAGTAGTCTCAGGTCTGTCGTTCGTTACTTCTGATGCAGTCTCAACAACTTCAGGCTTAATTTCGGCGGATTCAGTGCTCTCGGGCTTCGTAGCATCCACCACGGAAGCTTCGACCTCGGAATCGGTGGCATGAACAACCTCTGGCTCATCCTTGGAGACTTCAGACTCAGTAACTTCTTCACTAGGAGCAACATGTTCCTCGGAAAGCACAGACTCTTGAGCAGGGGCTTCTTCATGAGAGGCTTCCTCTGTGACAGCATGCGTCTCAACGGGCTCCTTGACATCTTCAACTACTGATTCGGGCTCAGCCTCTTCCACTTTTGTCTCAACTGGAGCAGCCTCTGGTTCATGAGCTTCGACATGCTCTTCGTGAATCTCTTCTTTGGCGACTTCCGCATCATGAGAAACTGCTACATGTTCCTCCTCAGCCTTCTCATCCAGCGCACTCTCAGCCTCGGTGGGCTGCTTGACTTCTTCGCTTTCATGAGCAGGCTCGATCTCCTCAGTCGAATCGGGCTTGGCCTCCTCGCTGTGGATGTCATCCTTGGCAGTTTCGTGAGACTCAGTCACGCTATCACCAGCGGCCTCCTCAACGACCTCCTCGGCTTTGGTTTCGGCCTCAGCAGCTACGACTTCATGTTCAGTAGCAGACCCCTCAGGCTTTTCAGAAGTCTCATGCTTCTCCTCATCAACAACTGGCTTCTCTTCAGCCAGAGGAGTTTGCTCTGAGATAGTGGTGGCTGCTTCCTCAACGACGTCGTCGACAGCGGACTTGGAATCAGAATGAGGCTCATCTGTTGATTCAGGGGCAGGCTCGTCTTTGTCATGGGCCTTCTCCTCTTCCACATGGTGTTCGGGCTCCGCGGTCTCGGGTGCTTTCTCCTCCTCAGGAGCAGCAACCTCCTCTGCGACTGAATCCTTCGCGGCTTCTTCAGCAGGCTCAGCAACCGCTTCCACTGCAGCATCATCCACGGCATGCTGTTCAGTTTCCTTGGTAGGCTCCTCGGTGGCTTTTTCGGCGACATGCTCTTCAGCTACTTCGGTAGTCTCTTCATGTGTGGTATCGACGACAGGTTCAGCAGTTGACTCATCCTTGGTCTCAGGTTTGGCGGTCTCCTTCTCAGCTTCTATCTTCTCCTCTTCGGAATGTCTCTCTTCCTCATGGGGCTTTACCTCCTCGTGGTGTTGTTCTTCCTCAGAGGGCTTCTCCTCCTCAGCAGGTTTCTGCTCTTCGACGGGAGTAACCTCTTCGGCGGGCTTCGCCTCCTCGGTAGGCGCAACTTCGGAGTGGTGTTCCTCCTCAGCATGCTTCTCTTCGTGGGCAGGCGCAACCTCCTCAGCAGGCTTCACCTCTTCCGAGTGATGATCTTCCTCGGCAGGCTTGTCCTCCTCTGCGGGTTTGACCTCTTCAGAAGGCTTCTCTTCCTCAATGGTCTTCGCCTCTTCGGTAGAGGGAACTTCTTCAGAGTGTTTCTCCTCCTCGGTAAGTTTCTCTTCAACAGGCTTCACCTCTTCCGAAGGCTTATCTTCCTCTACATGCTTTTCCTCTTCTGAGTGATGCTCTTCAGTATGGGCCTCCTTGTTGTCGGCCTCAACTGGCTCAGGCACCTGAGCATCTTCCTTGTGCTCTTCGTGCGAAGGCGATGTTTCAGTCTCCTCATGCTCGGCAGGTTTTAAGGGCTCTTCGGCGGATTCTTCAGCCACCACTGGAGCTTGGGTATCTTCTGTATGAGCAGCCTCCTCGACCGGCTTCTCATCGTGTGTCTCCACAGCTTCGTGAGACTCTTCAGCATGCACAGCGGGTACCGACTCCGGCTCCTTAGCAGGTTCGACTTCCTCCTGGGGAACGTGCTCGTGTTCCTTGGGGGTCTCTTCGTGCTCATGCTCCTTGGCGGTTTCCGATTCCGGCTCCGCGTGTTCAGGCTCTGCAGAAACAGCAACCGAATCTTCGGTTGGCGTAACCTCTTCCTCAGCAGGCTTGGCATCTTCCTGATGCGCTTCCGTCTCAGCCTCTACCTTGACCTCTTCAGAAACAGGAACAGCCTCGTCCGATTGCTCAGGTTCAGCTGCGCTCTCTTCCTTTACAGTCTCGGGAGTGGCCTCGTGTTCCGGAGCCGCAGTCTCGGCCTGCTCTTCTGCCACTGGCGTAGCCTCATCCTCACCTCTTCCCTCATCGGTGGCTGGTGGTGATGGGGGCTGGGCTGGATCAAGAGCACCGTCAGAGGTCACATCTGTCTCCGAGTTCTTTGCGCTAGCCTTCTTCTTCTTCTTTTTCCTCTTCTTATCTTTCTTAGCCTCGTCTTCGACCACCAGATTTGACTCCTCTGGAGGAGGGGTAACTGTTGTGTCTTGCTCTGTAGGCTCCGCTGTTTCTCCTCCCTCAGCCTTTATTTCAGCTGCAGCGATGCTGTCGGAGGACTCTATAGGCGAGGTGATCTGGCTCTCGCTCTTGTTCTTCTTCTTCTTCTTTTTCTTTTTATTCTTGGAAGAAGTCGGCTCAGCCGCTGCGTCTCCCTCTACCTCAGCCTCTTCTGGTTGGTCTTCGGCGGGCGCATCTTGAGAGGTTTCATTCTCTGCTCGATAGTTAGCACTAGAAAATTTCCAAGGGGCACTTCCTATGAATTTCGCCAAATACCTTTGTTGTCTAATGACACCTTTGACCCGACTTCGGAGTCATTCTTCTCGAAGTACTGGACATTGGAAAAATCGGAGAACTGCACATTGGACAAATCTATGTTAGTCCTCACTGGACAGTACTCGACTTCTTGGGCAGCGCTCATACTTCCTTTGCCCTCTCGACCTCTGAGACCGCGAACTCTTCGGGCTGAGCGAGTTGGGGCACGGCTTTATTATCGACCTCCATACAAGCTGCACTGTAATCAGATTATCCGACAGATGCAGGTAGAAGGCGCCAATAACGAAAACGGCCGGTCTCTTGGGCCTTGGCGCTTCAGGACACGGCTGCTTGTGGCTGCTTCAAAGCGAATGTAGCAGCCTATTGGACACGGATGATGACGGGATTCAAACTGCAGTTGTTATGTACGATGCAGGAGGGCTTTTTTTTTTCCTCTCTCTAAAACCTGCGAACAGGTGGGAAGTCAGTAAAGTCTTTGAGATGACACCACTTGGAGCCTTGTTTCCTTGGAGCTGCATGGGCCCATCCAAAAAAGCACGTCCCATGTCAAAAAAAAACACCCATGACCGATCACAAGCGAACCAGAGAGGATTGACGATGCGGAGCCCAGCAAGCCAAGAGAGCACAATTCCGGACCAGACCCCCCTTGCAACAAAGATCAATATCCACTCCACGAGTTGATAGCAATCATGCGAAAACCCAATTGGCAGAAGGAAGTCATTTTGCCCGCCACACTACACTACGATTGGGCTCAGGGTGAGGCCTTGTCGCCAGCCGGCCGCATTTGCGGGTTGAGACATGACTTGAATCCGCACGAGCTGACAGGATAGCTGCCCGACGCAACGAAAATGGAACATGCATGATCAACCAACAAAAAGTGGAATTGAGCCGTGCTGGGCAAATCAGAGACGCGGGCAAAGCGCAATCATGAGTAGGCGGCCAGATGAGCTGGCTAGCAGTGGGCCGAGTGGCTCCAGCTTTCTGAGCGATATCGAAGAGCGCCCACCGTGCAGGACCTAGCGCTTGAGGATGCGTCCGCGAAGGCTGGATGGATATGCAGGTTGTGACTGGTTTCCCTCCCCAGGCGTGCTACGTGGCTCGCCTCTTGATGCCCCGCGGTCGTTCTCATGCAGCTCAACCCCGGAATCTATCGGCATTGGGCAATTGCGTCAATTATCTGGGAGGCTTGATTCCTTGATGGATCAAATCTCTTATCTTCTCTTCTTTTCTTTGGCGAGGACAGTAATGACTTGCTTGAGGGCATGACTTGCAGAAGGTCCCTTATTTTTCTCGAAGCATAGGGGGAGGGAAAAAAATTCGCACCACAAACTAACCATTAAGCCACCCCAAGCTACTCGTATGCCTGCCAGTCTCGGAGAGGCTGGTTCTTTTTGGCTAACCGGTGCTACGGCGATGGAGCCACAGCCGACACTTGACAGGGGTCGTTCCGTGGGAGAAAATTCTCAACCTGCTGCTGGGGTCGGTCGACTGTGCTGCTCAGAATATCAGCCGACTGTCGTGCAAGCACACAGTGTAGAAATTGCAGCAGCCACCGCAATTGTTGCCACCGACTTGGCGCCGGGAGAGGAACCTTTGACTTCGTCTTCGCCTCTCTTTGTTTCTCTGGGCCGTGTCTCAAGCAGAACTGCGCTATTATGCAAGGCGTGCTAATAACGGGAAATGCGAAATTAGTGCTCTCTAGTTGGCGGTGTGTGGTGGTAGTTGAACGGAAGAGGGTGAAAAAAAAAAAGAGTGGGGGTCTTGAGCGCCAATCCTCAAAGCAGCTTGGGAACCACACGTGAGATGCTTCACCGCGTATGTAATTCTTTTCAAATTTTTCTTCTCTATCTGTTTATTTTTGTTATTTGTTTGTTTCCTTGCTTTCTTCCTTTTCTTGGCGCCGCAGTGACATAATGGTGGAGATCCTAGCTCAGAACAAACCGCTCTGCTTCGTTGGCGATACGAGCGAGCTGTGATGTGTGGCACAGCGTTGAAGCATTCACGCATCCATGAAGATAACCAAGTACCAGCTACGAATAGTACCGCCTATTCACCAGACATATTTTATGCTTACGGAGTACACCTCCGGCATATGATTCACAGCTGCAGAGTCCCATCTACGCCGTACGCACCTACCACTTAATAGCTTGCATAACATCCAACCCTCTTGTAAGCCCAGACCCATGCACCACATGTATCCCTCACATCCGCTGCCACCATCATCATCCAACCCCCTCTCGATACTTTCACGTGTATCTGTGTTTGTTCATTCATGTACGAGTAAGTTCTGTACATACATACATCCGACGTACATGCGTCTACATGTAACATTGCATGACGTTAGCCTCTTCAGCGAAGGAGCAGAAAAAAAGAGGTGGCCGGCCAGACCAGCAAATGCTCTCCAACCACCAAACATCCTCCGATTACAGGTGTGCCCCAACCTCCTCCGGCTCGCTATTAACCAGGCAAAAGGGGAAGTCCAAAGAGCACAGGAGGCTGAGGCACATGGAGTCCGCGTAAGACTTGCGGAGTAAATCGTAGCCAGTCTTGCAATCCAAGACACAAGGCTCTTTTCGCTTTAGCCTTTCGCCACCGAGTACTCCGTACTCCCGTAGTGCTTGTAGAGTCATGTGCCGGAAAAATGAAGGACGGATCCAAAGAACCACACAGGCTCCATCGTAATGCTACTACAGAAGAGAACAGAGTACAAAGCGACGCTTTCTGCAGCTTCTGCAAACAATAACTACTCCGTATGCGTATCCACTTCGAATTTGATTATGAGTGAAACCTTGGAGTCTCATTCAATCAGTAGTGGTGATTAGTAGCGAGGTGCCAGACTGGCTGTGCATTGATGGTGAGCAGCTCTGCGCAGTACTCTACGCTCATCGCTGCAGTAATTACAAAACAAAGGCCACAAAAGAAGCAAAGACATTTTATCATTTTCAGCCTGTTTAGCCACCCTGTAATAGCACAACACTGCAAATTTTTGGTATCTCGTCGTGCCACATTCTACAGATCCAGTTGTATAAACCCCATTATCGTACCATTCATCGTGAATTGTTAAGCTGCGGCGTTCTCATCAAGCAAAGGAAATTGAAAACAAACAAAGAGACCCCGCCACCGATTTACATCGTCATCCATGAGTCAAATCCATCTTTCTAGGATGCCTTGGCCGCATTGTCCGTCGCGCTTGGAGCATAGGCAGCCTGAGCTCGGTTCTTTTTGATAACCTCCTTGACTCGCTCTTCTGCTTCATCCCAATCATCGGTGTCGAGGCGCACCAGATCGATACCATAGGTGTTGGCAATGCTGCTGAGGGCATCAAAGCTCTTCTTGTCATAGACGAAGCTGATGCTGACACCAACACGACCGAAACGCCCGGTTCGACCAATGCGGTGCAGGTAAGTCTCAGCATCCGGTTCAGTATCGCCTCTGCCTTTCATAGGAATGTCGTAGTTGATGACCATGGAAACGGTCGACACGTCAATACCACGGGCGAGGACATTGGTGGTGATGAGAACCTTGTTCTCGCCTTGTCTGAACTTGGCAAGGAGTTCGTCTCTTTCGTTGCCATCAAAGGCGGCGTGCAGAGCGGAAACTTTGTGCCCATCAGCCACCATGCGTCTTTGGATCTCGTTGGCACTTTCACGAGTCTATTTGATGTCAGCAAATCTCCTCTACATCTCTACATCTATTTCGAAATCCATTGGTAGCATACCTTGACAAAAATGACCGACTGTCCAATAGTCATAAGACCGTAAAGCTTGCAAAGAACGTCATACTTGATATTGTCGTCGGCACAGTCGATGAACATTTGAGAAATGCCCTTGACAGTGAGCTCGTTGCGCTGCAGCTTAAGTGAATGGGCGTTTGGAGCGAATTTCATCGCATACGCGCCGACTTTGTCAGGGAAGGTGGCTGAGAAGAGAAGGATTTGTACAGATTTGGGCAGCATGCTGTATTCACAAGTTAGCGATCCTACATTTCTTCGCGGAGTTCAGGTTCGGATAGCCTTACTTCTTTACTCTCAGGCACTGGTCGCCCATTCCTTGCTGATCCAGCATATTGTCAGCTTCGTCCAAGACGAGAACCCTCAACTGAGAGACATCCAGCTGCCTCCGTCGGATGACGTCCATGACAGTACCCGGTGTGCCAACAATAACTGCGGATCGAACTGGCTGGTCACGGGGCAGAGCGCCGGGGATTGCCGCAGCAACTTTAAGAGGCTTAATAAAGCGACCAATAGCATTGACAACGCCTTCAATCTGACGAGCCAGCTCACGACTGGGGGCCAAAGCAAGGGCTTGAGGCTGCTCAGGGTTGTTGAAGTCGACACGCGACAGAATGGCAGTAACAAACGCCGCTGTCTTTCCAGTACCAGATTGTGACTGGGCCATCATATTCCTCGGAGGATCGCTAAGCATCAGGGGAAGAGACTTTCCCTGGACTTTCGAAGGTTTCAAAAACTTCAGAGCCAAAAGGCCCTTCAGAAGGTCTTCGGAGCTTTGCGCGACATAGTCAGCAACTCTGCCTTCAAAAAGAGAAATAAAGTTTGCAATACTTACAGTCCCATGTCCTGCCATTGTGTGGCAGAGTGGAAAGGAGTTGCCTCGTTGTTCTGGAGATCGCTGAGGGAGACTTCGACATCCCACTCGGGCTCTTGCAGACCAGAACCACCAAGCTCCTCAATGGCACCGTCAACTTGTCCCTCGGTGGCGGCAGCGTCAGCTTCGGGCTGTTGTTCTGCCTGGACCGCCTCGTCAGGTTTCGTAATGCGACTTGCAAGATCAGACATCTTGGAGACGATGGTTGATCGAGATGGCTATCGGATTGGTAGATGGGAAGTAGCGGAACCTGGTAGGTCAAAGATAGGTGTCGAAGGACAGTTTGCCTGCAACTGTCCTGAGATGTCGTAGGCCGCGTGGAAGAAACGAGAAAGGAAAGGAAAGATAGCGCCTCGACGTACTCCCCAAAGCCACACCAGATTCTACGGTGAACAGAAGTGACCTGCCACGAAGTTCGGCAGATTCCTTGTGCTGAGGCGAATGATGGGGGAAATTTTGGTGGGGTTGATTGGAGGGGCGAGCTGCAGCTCAGGCTCAGTTATCCACAGCATTCGGCATTGGATGACGTGCCGATGTTTTTCCGCAGCGCGCCATAGCTCTATGGGCTTATCAGCTGTATCGGCCGCCGAACAAAGATATACAGGTACTAAGCTAGTAACATGCATCCGTCACTCCATGGACTTCGTCGCAGCTTTATCGCGTTTCGATCTCTTGGCTTTTAAATTGTTCAATTTTGCATAGTGCACATCTTCTGGTAAAGCATAACATCGAAGTAGTCTTGATTATCAAAGGAAATATGGCGGCTCCTCCGCCGCGAGGGCTCTCCCTCTATGACAATCTTCACGATCCCAACGACCCATCTCCATCAGCCACGATATCCTCCGCGCCCGTCACCTACAACCAGGGCGGTTCTGCAGCCGATGAGCAGGCGCCGAAGAAACCCATCAATCCCGCTCTCCAGTTTCAGCCTATCCGGCGTCCACAAGTAAAACAGCCCAAAGCGAAGCCGACATTCCCAAAAGCGATTCCCAAGACCACAGTCTCAGCGACGACCACAACAGCCCCTGGAGCTTCACAGCCCGTACCGCATCAGAGCACTCTTGCCGATTGGGCGGCAACGGAGGAAGATGAGTGGATGTACGGTGTTGGGGAGAAGCGCCAGCGCGGCGGTCGCAAAAAGAAGAAGAAGAGGCAAGAGCAATTCGAGACGGATTGGGATGAGATGTACGATCCATCACGACCAACAAACGTGGACGAGTTTCTCAGAAGCGACGAGAAAGTAGAGGAAGTGCGAGAGTGGAAAGGCCTGCTCTATCGACACCGAAAGCGACAGGAAGAAAGCGATATATCAGACTCAGAAGACGAAGGAGCCCGCGCAGCACCCCCAAGTAAGCTCGTCCGCTTCGCAGGTTTGGGAAATCGGCCCAACAGGATTAATTTTGCATCACAGATCAATTTGCTCCGCCTGCTTCATATGCCTTCGCGCCGCCGCCAAGGTCCCCTCCGGCCGCTCCGCCTCAAGATGAGACTGCAGATGAGGCCTATGCCCGTCGTCTGGCACTCTCAACAGGGCAGCAACCTCCTCCTCCTCCCCAACCACATCCTTCCGAACCATCGTTACCTGCTCCGCCACCACCTCCTCCCGAGACGGATCGTGACTCCTCTTATCAACCGCCTCCACCGCCTTCAGAATCGGCTACAATATCCAAAGCTCCTGTCCGCTACACCCAAGCCACTCAATCACCCAACAATGCCGAGAATGACGAACACGAAGGCTATTCACCACCACCCAGCTTCAGCCGCGCGGACGGTGAAGGCGCCCCCGAGGACTCCTACGAGCAGCGATCTAACCGCCCCGGCCAAGCTGGTTTCGCTCAACGCCTCATGAGCAAATACGGCTGGACAAAGGGCTCAGCCCTCGGAGCCAACGAATCGGGCATCCTCAACCCCTTGCGCGTCCAGGTGGAAAAGAGACGCAAAAAAGCCGACGCAGACGGAGGCGGATGGGCCGAGCCGGGGGGCAAGGGCAAGATCATTGGCGGCAAGCGAAAAGAAGAGAATGGCAAGTTCGGCGTCATGAGCGAGGTCATTGTGCTCCAGAACATGCTGGAGAACATGCCCGACCTCGAGGAAGAGATCGCCGACGGCCTGGGGCAGGAAATCGGCGGAGAATGCGGTGAAAAGGTAATGACATCAAGCAAGAGCAACATGCAACGAGTTTTTCCGGTAGCTAATACATTGTGCCACAGTACGGGCGAGTCGAGAGGCTGTATATTGACGTACCCACTCGCCAAGTCTTTATCAAGTTCACGAACCAGGTGTCCGCCTTACGAGTAAGTTCCATCTCTTCATTTATCAGAAAACAGTGCCACCCAAACGTAAGAATATCCTGTTAACGAAATGGCAACAGGCAGTCAATGAATTGGACGGTCGCGTTTTTAATGGCAACAGCATCATCCCAAAATTTTACGACACAGAAAAGTTTGAAAAAGGCATCTATGTAGATGCAACAAATTAGAGATTATTACATCTGTACAGGTAGTCTTTATGACAAATGACTACTGCTACACTTTATTTTCACAGCCATGGAGGAATATAGACACATAATAATTAGGCAAAGTTGATTGATAATAAAAAAAAACAGGGCAAAAAGTGGTATAAAGTACCCTAAGTCTAAACATACACCAACACCGATAAAGAAAAAGTCTAAAGAGAGGTGCAAATCGTGATAGAATAATCACCAGTAACCGTACACACGTAAAATCCTTTTCAAGCCTCGAGCTTGCCGGTGCTAGCCAATTGTCGCCGACATACACTCATCACGCAACACACAGCGACATTTGCTTGGTATGAACCTCCCTTCACATAAGGGACCGAGGCCATCAAGCATACACCCACCAGCAACGTGCCGACGTGATAAATCATGCAGCATGCGCACCGTGTATCATGTCGAGCTTGCCGGAAGGATAAAAGGAGCGTGGCGACATTTTTTGAAGTACATTTCCATTATTAAGTTCTAGCGTTAGTACCGCGGACATAAGTGGTGCGGTCACATATCAGTTGACAGCCAAGGCGTGGGAAAGGTTGACGAAACCACAATATGTTGGCTAAGAGAAAACAGAAAAACATCTGGGAGAACAGAGATTGACGCCAAATTCCGACCCATCATCCCTCCGAAACTTTTTACCACAGCTGGGCAATGACAGCAAGAGCAGACACACCCAGAAGGATGGTATTGACGTTGAGAGCAGCAACGTTGTTGCCCTTGTCATCGCTGGTGTCATCGTCGCTGCCGTCACCGTTGGAAGTGCTGGAGTCACCGTCGCTACCACCCTCATTGGCGGCCTTAACGTTGCTTTTGCAGGACTCCTGACCCTGGATAACCTTCTTAGACTTAGCATTGTTGAAGTAACCGCAGAAAGCAGAGATATCGGTAGTAGAGTAGACAGTAACGCCGCCCTTGACATCCTTGAGGCTAGGAAGCTCAACACTAGAAGGGACAAAAGTCAGCAAAAAAAATCATGCGCAAACTCAGATTCAATAGGCACTTACGAGTCAAAGTTACCACGGAGGATAACACCACCGGCAACGGTTTGCAGCTTAGGGAAACCCTCAACTGCACCCAGAGCAGTGTTGTTCTGAATAGTCAAATCACCAACAGATGTCAACAGAGGGAAAGAAACATTGGTGAGCTTCTTGTTGTTGATGAAGGTAACACTGTCGCCGATGGTGGAGATGTTCTTAGCACTGAAGGTGACAAGCTCGGGGTTGGTGTCGAACTTGAGGGACTGGGTGATCTTCTTGAGGCGGGGAACGACGAAGCTCTTGACGTTGGAGAGCTGGATCTCAGCAGCAGTCTCAAGCTTGGTCATGTTGATCTCCATGTTGTTTCCGTTGCTGGTAACACTGAGAAGAGTGGTGATGTTGACGAGGTCGGAGTCGAACGAGGTCAGCTTGTTGTTGTTTGTGATGGTGAGGGTATCGACACTGTTGATGTTGAGACCGCTCAGATCACTGAGGAAAGTGTCGGTAACCTGAATGGAACTGGCCTTGGTGACACCAGAAGTGCCAAAAGTCAGGGTGCTCAGCTGGGGGAGCTTGACCATGCTGAGCTTGTTCAGAGTCTTGAGAGACTGCATGTTGACAGAGCTCAGGAGCTCAAGGCTGTCAAGCTCAAAGTTGCCCTCAATGGTGGTGATTGTGGAACTGGAGATTGAGATGAGCTGAGTGGCGTTGTTGATGATGAGATTGCCCTTGAGGGTCTTGGGGCCCTCGATGCTCAGGTCACCGGCAACCGACTCGTCGATGGTGATGTCGGCATCGACAACATCGCAAGCGATGATGGGGGTAGGCTGGGTAACCTTGATGTCCTTGGTACAGGTGGTGGCAGCTATACAGTCAAATTAGCATTGTGCGATCGTACACAAGCATGTGAAGAAGCTTACCAGAGACGACGCCGACGGCACCAGCAGCCAACACGGCTGACAAAAGCTTGGAGGAATGCATTCTGATCTGATCGAAAGAGAAAAGTTAGTAAACTTGGAGCAAGGCGCGTCAAACAAGAGAGAAATCTGAAGTCCAGTGGGTTGCGGTTCAAGGCTCGATGCTTGTGTGAATAGGGGTATCCGACCGTGGCGCTTAAACTATGCAACCGGTCCAAAAGGCACGACGCGAGGCAAAAAGATGTTGACGGAATCCAGTTCTCAGTCGTTCAAACAATGGCCGAAGCCTCTAGTTTATTCCCACTCGTATTTGTAATAGGAGAGCCCAGGAAGGAAGAGAGCCGGCCGTGTCAAACAAAGGGAGAGCGCCTGGTTGAAAGAGCAGAACAGCGCAATCGCAACTGGAGCGACAGCAGCAAGCTTGAGGCGCGAATCGATGCTGAATTTGGCGATGGAGAAGTGCGTGTGGAAGGAGGAGAGCAGGTGAAGGTTTGCAAAATGCCAGGTGAAACGAAGATTTGGGGGGGAGCAGCAGCAGCGAGTCAAACGTGCACGCCGCAAGCGAAACCAGGAGAACTCACACACCTTGCAGCAAAGTCGATCTTTTCCCTGACACGAAAATTGGAAACGTTCCTCGGCAACGGACTAGAGATGTCTCAAAAAATGGTGGTCAAAATAAGGCTACTGGTTGGCCTGGAAGACTGTAGTTGGATGGAATGGAGGTGAAGAAGAAAAAGAAGCTGGAATAAAAAGCTATAGCGCAAATTGCTTGGCCTGATAACGAGTGGCAGGAATTGAAGCAGGACGACGACGAGACGACGGCAACAGCAAACGAGAGAGGGAGAAAGGCGAGGAAGAAGGAGAGAAAAAGGACGAGAAGAACCTGTTCCTGGGACGAAACCAAGCGACACCCCCTGCGGCAGCGGTGCTTCCTCGTGCACCAACCACAGGCCAAGCGCAGGGCTCGCCAGGGGATGGAGACCCCCCAAGTCGCCCAAATCTCCCCTGGGAATGGAGCTCTAGGGGGTGTGGGTGGGACGCGGACACGGACACGGACGCCAGGCGACCTCTAAAAGGGCCTGCGGACCCACCAGCCTCATCTTGAGTCGGGCCCATAATTTGCCATGAAATTTGTCCCCGTAGGTCCCAGCAAACAAGCATCGAGGCGCCGAAAACAAGAACCAAGGCAGGGAAAGAATGGAGGCGGCCTCGGCTGGCGGCAAAAACGATGAATGCGATGGCGCTGGGCGCATGATGGCCCGACATTGGAGCGCAAGGAGGGCAGCAGCATCGCGGTACTCCGTGCGCGCGCGCTCGCGTCTCATACGGAGCATTTTCGTTCCCTCGCGCTAAGAGATGGCACGGCACCGTTACAGCACACACAGCTCTTAGCAGTGGTACAGTACCTACGTCAATCCCAATATGCCAGCTAAAGCGCTGCTGTGCTGGTACTACCTTAGTACCTCTAGCACTTGTACATACACGCAGACAGCACTGTTGACTCGCAGCAGCTCCCCGCAGCCCCCGGGCCGGCTTATCCAGGGCCGCGAGCAGCTTCACTAGACCGGTCGGGCAGGTAATATCACAGAAACGGCCTGCGTGCCTGGCCCTTACCACTACGGGCAGTAACACAATGTAGGTACGGCGAGCCCGCATGCGTCCATGTACCTTTGATATTAACAAGAATCTCACCTCTTCGGCAGCCGCTTGGCAGGGCCGCAATCGAACAATCCGTGGGCCGACCTGTACTTGCAATTTGGCGCTTCTTCCCGTAGTCGCACAGTAACATGGCATAGCATCATTGTCACTGCAAAGAGAAATTCACTCAAACGTCCCCCCGCACCACAGCACACCACCACAACATGCAAGTTGAGCCGATCTGCGCGTCTGCATGCGAATATGCCATATATCCCATCACCACGACGTCGTTGCTGATGCAGATCGTATCGTGTGCGCCAACTACCGCCACTGCAGCGCCATCCAGCCCCGAACATCCGTGCTAAGCAGCTGCTAAACCGCTAGCAGAGCTGGTGGAATTTCGCCAACGCGACCATGTGCGGGCTAACAGGGATGTTGCAGTGGAAATGCTTCAATTGAATTTGTTAGCGCCCCTGGCACCGCTTCCTTCTGGAGCCACCTTGGCGCAGAGCTCTGTGCAATGCCAGCTGGGAAACAATGCCTGCCCCTGGGCCTATTCTAGCCACTGAACGCTGGCGCGGAATTCTCGGCCACAAGGCAGAACCGACCTTTGACGTCCCCTTTTACCCTTGGGCGACGGCAGGATTGGTCAGAGCATTGGTACGAGAGTTGCAAACAGTGCCGAAGAGGGGCCACGCAAGGAGTCCCGGCAGCCTAGCAGCATCAATCATCAAATCCCAGGTCGCTGAGTTCTGCAGGAGGCGCGATTAGTGCGGATGGCCGACCTATTGGCGGCCTATTTTCTCTCTCTCGCTCTCCATAATTCATACGGAGCGCATACTCCGCACGTACCAGCAGGAGCACTACTCCTTTCTTCAGCAGTACGAGACTACTTCGTACATGGCTAATATTATCAGAGACATCCCAAGTGTTTCATAGTTTCATGATTCATCTGCCGCCTGATTGTTTCTCTCTCCAGCACCGGCACCACGGCAACACCGCCCGGGTCGATGATGCCGATGTGACGAGCACGAATCTGACAGCAACCACTCAAAGTGAGGCACTGACACATTCGCATTGGAAGCTTGTGAAAGGCGGCCTTGGTCGTTGGGGCCGCTTGGCACTGCGGGTGTGCCACACCTTTCTTTCTTTGAAGCTCCAATAGCGTCCGATCCAACTGCATGCGATACGAGCTGCTGCTAAACTCTAACATGCCAAAGTACGCGGAGAGCGTAACAGCATTGGCCAAAATTTCTCCATCATGGAAGCGATAAAGAAACCCGATGGTCAAATTTCGTCACTGATGAATTGGCGATGTATTATTAGTGCATGTCTATCAGCATCAGTTGACCACGCATCAAGTGGGACACGGCCAATCCTGGTCATCAGCCAGATTGTACGAAGTACTCCGTACGGAGAACACCGTACCGTGCATCATGATACGGCACAGCGAGCCGCGCACATTGATGCAAGCACCCCTCTCGAGCTACCTGTCGCTGCGCGACTGAATGATGAAGCAAGAAGCTCGTCATTGTCTTTTGTTCTTTGTTGCCTTTTGATTTGGGGCGACAACAGTAGCAACAGGCAGAAGAGCCACCTCGGGACAAGCATGTGATGATTCAATCACGGTAAGCTACCTTTTTCGTATCAACAAACTCAGACAACCAATCGCAGTGATTCATAAACAATACCCACCTATCCCATCACCCGGATATGGAACACTATTATGGCACGGCAATCAACCAAGTTACAAACCACGGCACTTTACCAAGGTTGTATGTTACTTCGAAGCAACAGAGGCTACGGAGTACAAAGTACTCCTTACACAAAGGAGGTTGGCGCGGGTATTCCGTACTTCCGCACAGCAGGCAGAAATACGAGTACTCCGTCCGTACTCCGCATATCCAGTGATTAAGTCCGTATTACAGCTCCCGTATCAGTCACAGTTTGAAACCGTTTAATTAGATCTCTCCGTACATGCTAATACCGCTATTTCTCTTCCTGGGTACGATGCGGTCCATGACTCCTGCATTCCAGATCTCCGTCGCCCTGCCTACGGCCATACACTAACTAGGTACTATAATACTAGGTACTATTGATATTATCCCTTATTACAAACGCCCGCAGCTTCTTCACCACCTCCCTGCCTCGCATGTGCATGTACAGGGCAATATTGCCAAGCTTCAGCGGTTTCTATTTGCCACTCACATGATGTAATACGAAGCGGCCCGTCCCAGAGTAACTTACTCTTACTTGCCATTGTGTTCGGTCGTCTTTTACGGAAGCGGCACGTGTCATCCGCGCCGAGCCGTCACCCTCTGAAGTCCAAAAAAGTTTGGCTTCCGGGTCTAGAATTGTATCTGACAAGCATCTGCACCACGGATGACAATTAGTGAGTAGTATAGGGAATGGAACAGGCACAGGGTGTTTGTGTGATTGGCTTTGCTCCAGAGTTTGGTGTATCTTGAACCTAAAACCGGGATGCATCCCTGATAGATCTAAATGAGGGCGATGGACTATCGGATCAGCCGATGCCGTGCCCTTGGATCGTATCGAAGAGGCTCAATACTATTATCATACTACCTCGTATCAAGAAAATCGACACCAAGAGTCTGGGTTGGCACCTAAGGAGACCTATCCCGTGATATTCTAAGATTATACAAACTATACAAGTATGAAAGATATTCAGAGTTACAATCAGAATCATCCCATAGAACTGACATCCGTATCCTCCACCTTCCACATGTACCACATAAACAAACTCCGATAAGGGGCGAACTTGTCCGACAGTTCCACCATGTCCTGCTCCGACATGTACTTCCACTTCCCTCCCTTGTTCTTGAGCTTGGCGACGTCTCGGCCTACAAACGCAGCCATGCCTCTCTGAATGCCCAAGTCGCCAATGGAGAAGACGTCCATCCTCTTGAGCGCAAAAAAGGCAAACATTTCGACGGACCACCTGCCCAGTCCACGAACTGCGATGAGCTTCTCCATGAGCTCCTCGTCCGGCGCATCGTGGAGCATCTGAGCCGTAATCTCGCCGCTTGCAAACTTCTCAGCGAGGCCCTGTACGTACTCTGCTTTGCGCTGCGAGAGGCCGGCGGTGCGCAGTCGCTCAAGGGAGCACGCCGCAACTTCGGAAGGCATCGGAAATCTCTTTTCGGCGGCAGAGTCCCCATTGGCAGAGACTTGCGAAGGCGGGTCGCCGCCGTCCTCTGGGGAAAAGAGGGCGATGAACTTGGCCTTGATGGATTTGGCCGCCGCGCCGGAGACCTGCTGCGACAGGATGCCGCTCACCAGGCTTTCAAACGGATCAACCTTCTCGGCCAGGCCTTCGGGGGAGAATACATGGCAGTGATGTCTCTCGATCAGAGGCCGCATGCGCTCATCTACCTTGATCAGATGATCACATGCTTCGCGCAAAAGCGTTGCCGTTGTAGTAGTCTTGACGCCGAAAGAGGGCGCTTTCAAAGGCGACAGTGCCTCCACATCGCGAGATGCGATGATCCGGGACGTCTGCGGAGACAGCAGAGTCGCATTGGAAAGTTTTGGGTCCGCGAGACGAGTGACGGACTTGTGAGCTGTGTTTTTGATGCCATTGAGGTCACTACCCTCAGCATTGAGGGTCACAGCGCTGGTGGTGGGAGTTAGGGGGGGAGCGACTGAGCGCTGCCTCTTCTTCGTTGGTGTTTTGGGCGCTGCGGGCTCGGGTTTGGGAGCTGCTTTTCTCTTCCGCTTGTTCTCCTTTGGCGGAGGAGGAGGATCTGCCGCCGCCGCTGCTGCTGTTGCTGCTGCTTCTTGGGTGCTTGCTCTATTGCTGATGCGGGCAGAGCGCCGTGTGGCTGCCATGGTTGCGGATGTGCTGAACTTTGGTGTTGCAAAGGCGTTGGGTATAAGTGGCCTATATGCAATGGCCAGGGATCTCGCGTAGCTGAGAAGTTTCATACACCGCTCAAGTTGCGGGCAATCCAATGCCAATATCGACTTTGTGCAAACAATTTGGGAATTGATTTCCGTTGGTGTAAGAAGATGCAGTTTCGGGATTCATTTCGACCGTATGTCACTTGCGACTTGCGGTCGGCCATGAATTTCTGCGTTAGTTTGTCATCAGCGACGCATGTACCGACATTAATAGCAACACGGCAACTGTATGCAGAGAAAAACAGAGTGACATCTAAGCTTGGCTTGTCAGCGAAAGGGCTACAAAGAAGACCCTTTTTTTTTTTAAAGTCTGGGCGAAAGTTAGCATAACCAACTAAACTGTTCAGATTTCTAAACTAGGTAAGAGAATCATGGATAAACTTGCCTAGTTGGCTCTCCATTTCTGGTCTGTCATGACACCCGATTTGCTCCCAATTATAATTCTGGAGTAAATGGCGCGTGGCGGTATTATGCAGGCCATTTCTCAAGTTAGCAGGTACTTTAGTAGTTACGTTGCCACTGCGGGTTGATATTTTTTTCTGATACGAAGTTTGAAAGACGCGCATCTTACTAGGCAGTCTTCTTTCCGTCCATTGAAGAGACAAAGAGATCTGACATGCAGTTCAGCTTTGACTGCCCGTAGCCTATTATGGCGGTAACAAATGACATCTGCCATTGTGGCTACTGCGCCCCTCATAAATCTCGTAATTCGTATCGTGTAGGGTAGTATCTATATGCTTCTCAAAGATGCATAGCCCTCTTGATTACGAAGTACTTGGTAGCGCGTCTCAATTGAACTGACACAAGCAAATGTTCGAGACGGGCGTCGCTAAAGCGCAACATCCTAGGTACTCGCAGGAGCCACTTTTCCGCCGGCCCCGGCCAGCACATGGAAGTATCCAGCATGTATTATTGCGCTGCCCAACGGTTAAACTTTTTCAATGGGACAGCAACAACCTGATACGCTAAGATACGGAGCACCCTATCTCGACTGTTCCCCCTTCTCTCCTTCGTTGGACGCCAGCTGTTCAGCAGCCTCTCATTACAACGCCGGCTCTGCGTCTCTTTGGTCTGTTGTCGTTGACCCGAATCAGGTGTCGCCTCCACTCTCGTTTTCAAGGACCCTCTCTTCTTTTATTGCCCCGTCTCTCCCAAGCCCACCCGTCGTTTCGATCCCTTCCGTGTCATCCCCGAGTCTCTGCGATCGTTCGAGTGACAAACGACAAGTCCCCCGTCCTTGGGAGCCAATTGTGATCGACATCGCAACCGATAGCCGTGCTGTGCGGACTAAGGCGTGGAGAAGGCCGTCATGCTGCTACCAAAGGGTGGATTGAACTGGAAGTCCGCGAGGGCGCAGATACCTCCGACCAGGGCATTATGGAATGTCGTGACGCGAACCCGGTTTTTACTGCTGGTTGGAATCACGGGAATTGTCCTGTTGCTATGGCGTGGCGTGTCTAGCTCGGCATCGGAGATGCAGAGGTAAGCGATTGTACGCTGGGTTTGCTGGTTGCACAGAAATGACTGATCATCCATGATGCCACATAGCTTCTACTGCTGGGGCCCAGCCAAGCCACCCATGGAAATGTCGCCAAACGAACACAATAGATGGAATGGACACATGCAGACACCGGTCATTTTCAACCAACACGCTCCCATCGAGATCAATTCGAGCACAATTGAACACGTCGACCTTAACCCCATCGTCTCGACCAAACAAGCCGTTTCCAAAGAGGAGAGGATACTCATCCTGACGCCGTTGAAAGATGCCGCTCCTTATCTGTCCAAATACTTCGAGCTCCTTGCGGAACTGACGTATCCTCATCGCTTGATTGATCTGGCGTTCCTCGTTTCCGATTCCACAGACGAAACCCTTGCTGTTCTTGCTTCCGAACTCGATCGCATCCAGAAACGACCCGACCAGATA
Organism: Trichoderma arundinaceum; assembly: GCA_025919625.1. Taxonomy (NCBI): domain Eukaryota; kingdom Fungi; phylum Ascomycota; class Sordariomycetes; order Hypocreales; family Hypocreaceae; genus Trichoderma; species Trichoderma arundinaceum. The sequence goes on from JAMQTF010000002.1 coordinate 902,749, forward strand.
CCCTTCCACAGCGCAACGGTGATCGAAAAAGATTTCGGATTTAAACTCAGCCAAAATGTCGAGGAAAGACACTCATTCGAGGCCCAGGGCCCCCGACGAAAGGCCATGGGCAAAGCCAGGAATTATCTCCTCTACACCGCCTTGAAGCCTGAGCACTCTTGGGTGTACTGGCGCGATGTAGACATTGTGGACAGCCCTACCGGAATTCTTGAGGATTTCATTGCACATGACAGGGACATTCTGGTTCCAAGTAAGGATTATGATATGAATGAAAAAGAAAGACTGTTGCTAATCTCCGATGCCAAGACATTTGGTTCCACCGTTACCGCGATGGTGTGGATATCGAGGGCCGATGTAAGTGAATTCTAACTAATGGATACACATGGGATTTCTTTGTCGCTTACAAGAAAATAAGTTGATTACAACTCCTGGGTCGAATCGGATCAAGGTCGCAAGCTGGCCAACAGTTTGGATAAGGACGTTGTCCTCGCCGAAGGTAAGCAACGCTGACTTGGACATTGGTGCGATCATTGCTTACTTGGACAACAGGCTATAAGCAATACGACACTGGTAGAACCTACATGGCGAGAATGGGCGATTGGCGCGAGAATAAGGATGTGGAACTCGAACTCGATGGTATTGGCGGTGTCAATGTTCTCGTCAAGGCAGATGTGCACCGTTCTGGTATGCCACTGACTCCCACTCTCTTACTGATGTAGACAGCCACTAACATCTTTCTTCCTTTCAGGCATCAATTTTCCCTGCTATGCTTTTGAGAATCAAGCCGAAACAGAGGGTTTCGCTAAAATGGCCAAGCGTGCAGGCTATGAAGTCTACGGTCTTCCCAATTATGTTGTTTGGCATATCGACACTGAAGAGAAGGGCGGCAATGCATAGACTCGGCATAAAATTCTCCTGAAGAAATAAATTTCGCTTCACGTGTCTCATATTTTGCGAACTGGTTCGAATAATTCGGTTGTTATATTGGCAAAGGGGACAATACTTATACGAAGACTAATGATGTTACACTTTCTTGCGGACCCGGTTTACCTTTTTAGATACGACCAGCCTCGATGATGATATGTCGACAGTGGTTGGCGGCGAGCATGGCATTTGCACGTTGTCAGCACGGACTGCCTGCCAGCGCACACTCTTTTTTTTTTTTTTTTTTTTAATAATGATGGGATTTGTCTGGGTAGTCTTGCGCATGTTGGTCGGGCCTGGGAAACAACAGACGAGCAGAGTTTCTTTCGCTGTGGCACTAGATTCTGGCTACTTGCGTTGCGCTTATTGGAGCTACTGGATTGGAGGTTGCTGCTTGTGTTGGGGTGGGAGCAATGGCAAGGCGGGTTGGAACAGTTTTGTATGCTTTTGGAGTTTAGAGCAGGTAGGCATGGTATATTGACACGGCTGAATGGCTTTGTAATTTTTCTTCATGTCTCCCTTTGATCCTGTTGTTTTGTTGGAAGAAGTTCATGATGAGTGTAAACATGGATGCTGTTTGTTTGTAGAGGAGCCGACCGCGTCCTACCAGATCAGAACACGCAGGTATTATGGCACCCAAAGGGATGAGCCACGTATTCGAGTAAAATGACACAGCTAGCATGCGCCTTGTTATCAACATCCCCCGTGATGGTGATGTTTCAGGCCTCCCTGGGCTTTGGCTTGTTTTCAGCCAGGGTCACTCACTCATTGCCTGGTCAGCCGACGCCCGACGCCCGGCCGCGGCACAGCAAGTAGCGAAGTACTTCCGTGCTGTTCCTTGAGAGATAAGGAGAAAGTTAGCACATGACGCGGTAGAGTTTCGGCTAAATCCGCCCGTTAGGTTATTGGGTGCCGTCATAGCAGCACACGTACAACCTGGACGAGTGCATCACATCAGCCGCCTGCGACTGGCTGCGCATCCCGACGACGAACCTGACAGCGCAGCTCTGTGCATATAACATCCCAGCGAGGTACGTTCTCCTCGGCCAACGCCGCTGAGGCTGGCACGGCTGCCTAGTCGCTTTTGCGCAATCTTTCGCTAACCCGGACGACGACGACGACTCTAGGCTGACCCCACCATCAAGAGCCTGCTGCTTCGGCTGAGGCATCACACCGTCATTTTGCGACCGGCCAGCCCTCGAGATCTCAATCTTATCGAATATATCACATCTTCATCGCGCTTGCACCTCTTTCTACGACCCGGAATCTCTCACTCTCTATTCATCCTTCATCATGTGGGGCTGGTTTGGAGGCGGCGCTGCCGCTCAGAAGAAGAAGGAGTCAGCCAAGAATGCCATTCTCGGCTTGCGGTCGCAGCTGGACATGCTGCAGAAGCGAGAGAAGCACATCATTAATCAGATCGAGGAGCAGGATGGAATCGCCAGGAAGAATGTAAACACGAACAAAACTGGTATGTAATGTAACTGAATGTTTGCTGGATACTCGGAAGCAGCGGGGTAGCAGAAGTTGACGGGATGAAAACAGTGGCCAAAGCTGCCCTGCGGCGCAAGAAGATACAAGAGGGCACACTGGACAAGACTATTGCGCAGATCGCGACGCTGGAACAGCAGATAAATGCGATCGAATCGGCGAACATCAACCGCGAGACGTTGGCAGTCATGGAGAAGTCTTCAGAAGCCATCAAGAATATTCACCAAGGTCTGACGCCGGAGAAGGTGGATGAGATTATGTACGTGACTCTGCAGCCCTTTGTTGGGCCGTTGCCTCCCTGATGAATGGTGAACTGACAAGAGCACAGGGAGAAAATCAACGAGCAGAACGCGCTCAGCGATGAGATTGTCAATGCGATTACACAAAACCCGATTGGCGAGCAGTTTGACGACGCGGAGCTGGATGCGGAGTTGGAAGACTTGCAGCAAGAGCAGCTCGATCAGCAAATTTTGACGACGGGCACCGTGCCTACGTTGGACGCGGTCCACAACTTGCCTTCACCCGCACGTGCAGAACGTAAGTGGAACCGTTGGGATTGGGAGGACATGAAGGATGCTAACATTCATCAAGCTATATCCAGCAAGAAAGTGGCTATTGAGGAGGATGATGAGGAAGCCGAGCTTCGGAAGCTGCAAGCCGAGATGGCCATGTGAGCCCTCTGCCATTGTATAATGAATTATCGCAGTACGGGCATGCATTCAGCGGACTAGCTTAATTGGTGATGTATTGCTACTGTGAATACGGCCACTTCACTTCACCCTACCCCGTTCAAGGAGCACGTTTGCTGCGTAACTCTTACGCAGGTTTTTTTCACCGACTCCTTTTTCTTCTCCCTCCCCTTTTTTAACATGACTGGTGTTTCCCCGGCGTTGGCGTCTTTGAGGATGTGTTTTTTCCCCCCTTCTGGTGATGGGCAGCCCAGTTCATCCCTAAGACAAGAGAAGCGAAGTATCCTGTTTAAGGCTGTGCAAGCCGTGTTACGGGGATGACGATTTTTAATGCCCTCTTGTGTATGGGGAAGTGCTAGCTCTAGGTAGTTGGAGGTTCACCGAGCTCATTTGGTAGAGAATTAGATGTCAACCGAAGATCGAATCTAAAGATATTATTTTTCTTTTTTTTTTTATTTACTGCCACGGGTCCTTCATCGTCCGTGGCTGTCTACGTTTCGGCAATCAAAATCTCCAGGACGCTCATGCACTTGACGGCTAGATTATAAGCAAGTTGGTGTAGGCACGGTAATTTAGTAAATTTCATTTGGCGCCAATGTACCCCGTATCTGCGGAATCACATAAACAAGGCGGCTACATATGGCGAGGTGAGATGCGGATTGATCAGATTAGGCAGCCGGCCCGGCGGTCTCTACAGGTGTTTGCAAGAAACAAATTAGCGGAAATGGGCAGTTCTCCCAAAGGCTCAGTTGGTAGGATTCAGCTGAAGCCGTCTTTGCTTCTCTGACGACTCCATTCTCGAGGACCCTCGCTTCTTAAAAGGGTTGATGCGGTCATCATATGCATGTCGTGGTGCGATAAACGCGGTGACGGGCCTCCAGCTTATAAATATCCCATGTACTTCGTACATACATCGAACTATCGAACCAAACCGACAGGGATGCTTCTCCTGGCAGAGAAACCGCAGCCAGTGATGTCTCTATCTTCCGAAACGACGAGGGACTCACCGCAGCAGAGTCGCTCCCGGCGATTGGACCAGCGGCAACGATTCGCCCTTCAAAGGATCAGCGGGCGATGCCGCTGGTTGGGCTGAGGCGGGCGCCGGAGCACGTGACTCTCCGCCTCGGGGCCTCCAAGCGCCAACGAACCCTTGCGCGCTTGCTAGGCGCCTGCGGTCGAAGCGGGAGCTCCATTGGATATGGAGACAAAATTGTTTCTACCGGGCCTGCGGGCTTCTATTGGACGACAAGGGCTGATATGCAGTCAAGCGCCCGGCGGGATACATATGCATCGTGAGCTGGGAGATCTGGGGACTGCGCAGTGGCCGCGAGATTGCAAAGAAGGTTGTTTCCTATTCCCTGTTTTCCGAGCAAAAAATAACGAGAGAAACAAAAGGGCGGGACATGGGGTCGGGCGGCTGTGATTGCGGTTTGATTTGCCTGAAGCGGCGCCCGTCTAGACGAAGCCAAGATGGGAACTCTGCAGCAAAGACATTGCCGGCGAGTGCTTGGGCGATGCCGCTTTGGTTCCACGGCGCGTGTGTGCTGTTTCTTGTAGATAGTAGTTTTATGCTGGAGCACCCGTCCCCCTTCGAGGTGTTTCGTCTTTTTCCTCTTTCTCGCTGGCACATCTCCCTCTCTTTTGTTCTACCAACTGTATTCCTCTTTACCTTTTCCCCCTTCTCCGTTTTTTTTCCTTTTTTCCTTTTTCTCTTTCTGTTCTTGTCCCCGGCTTTCTTTTGCTCCGGTTCGTTTCGTTTCTCGTTCCCTTTTTTGTACGACATAGCCGTTTCCATAAAGCGAGAAACACACCTTCGTTAATTTTTCTTTACTGCTTCAGTGTGTCGAGTCATGTTGAGATGCTAGTCGTCTCTCTCATAATACCGGGTCTCTCTTTAGGTCAGTTTTACCGCCTCTAAGCTGGCTATGTTATATGGCATGAAAGGATGTTTGAACGTTGCGGTTCAGAGATGCTCGATAAATCTGTATTATGAGCTTGGCTTGCTTATAGAGACATCAACCACGGCGCATGAGATGTGGAAAAACGGACCGCTTGTCACTGCGTTGCTAACTCTTTGATCTATAGATGTTTTCTAATAGAATGCCTAGAAGGCTTTCTTCTTACATGCTACTGTTATTAATCACACTCATTTACACTGTAACAGCAGCACCCCTAAGTTCATCAGCAAGCATTGATTCATTCATTCCAAGCTGTGCAGCTCAGTGCTTCAACTCATTTCTCGGCATCAGCTATACCGACCGTCCTGCGAGAACATTGGCGGCTCTCTGTCCACGCATCGGAGCATATGGATTCACAATTGGAGAGGCGGCTGTCCAGTGTCTCACTGCGGAGAGAGCGGCAGGTGCTTGTTCTCAACAGGTTGCGAGCGGTGGGTCAAGAATCACCAAGAGAACATGAGGTTGCAAGACTAACCAGTGAAAAGATGCGGTGATTGATAAAGCCTATTTCATGTGTTACGGTCAGCCTGGCGCTCTGTTACCTACTCATAGAGTCATCACAGCCACCCTTATTGTACCACTGTTTGGCACAGGTCCCATTACGTTTCCACCGGTTGCAAAGACTAGCGACAAGACTACGATTCCTACAGCAATCTCAAGAGAGACTAAATCGTCTCTATCTCTGCCGACAACGCTCGTTACGGACCCGACTTCGCTTTCTAGTGCTAGGTCGTCAATAGCCAGATCCACGGCCAGACCTACCACTAGACCCACGACTACATCAACGACCTCAATCGAGTCATCGACGTCATCTGCCGTCGAGATCCTCACCACCGATCCAGTGGCCCCGACATTTACCGAGACAAGCACGTCCGCGGCTGAGACCAGTAGCACAGACGTTCCTGATGGTATATTCGGTGGACCAGGGGAAAAGAAGTCCCCGGCAACGCTCAGTACAGGGCAGGTAGCTGGAATTGCTATTGGATGCATTGCTGGTGCAGGGTTCATCGGTATCGGAATCACAGTCTTCTGCCGATGTGTTCGCAAGCGGAGGTCTCGATTCGGAAGAAAAATGCGAAGAGATGGACGTCCGCTGAGAGACTCGTGGGGCTATGGCACGGAAAAGGGTCCTAATGGTGGCGGAGGTACCGACTCTTGGATTGTGAATCAGCTCCGAGCGCCCCTCGATCCGGGACCCGTCCCCGCCCCGACAAAATCGTGGTATAACAGAGCGAGCTGGAGACCCAGCGCTATTGGATTGGCAATATCGCCTTCTCATACAAGAGAGGGGACTCGGGCTACGACGACACCAACGATGGCGAGACCTTTATCCAAACTGCTACCAGCCAAACCTGTCATGGATCAGGGACCACCAAAGCTAGAGGTATCACTGCCTAGTCGAGACGGAGACTCTCACTTCGGTACCGCTGCATTAATGGGAGCGGCAGCAGCTGGTGTGGCATCAGGGGCAGTCATGAGCGGAGCCATAGCTACGTCCTCGTCGCCAAAGCCCGCTGCTCGGCCTATGGCGCAGCCTACGATTCGTGAGCCAGTGAAGGCGACCGGGTCATCTTTCCAACCTCGAAGCCTCACCCCTCGAAACAAACCTCAGTCGCCCTCGCCGCTGAAGCTAATCATACCCAAGACAGGGAACTTCAAGCCGTTTGTTCCTGTCGTTACCAGACATGATAGCTCAACTACGGAGTTTGAAGAAGATGGCAGGATGTCGCTCTCGCCAGGTGGGCAAATCTGGAGGCCACCTTCGGCTGATCCAATGACGGCGGCTACCTACTATGTTGCGGATAGGAGTGGTAACTGGAGGCTGGGTGATCCGGCACGAGCTATGGAGATTGCAGAGCTTGAGGCGTCTATAAGTCCATTGACAGCGGCGCCCAGGTCTGCAGCGCCCAAGTTGGTCGCTGGTCTAGGATTAGCCACCGGAGCAGCCGGTGCCCTGGCACTTGTAAAAGCTGCGAGTAAGCGAGAGGCCAACAGAGCAGGCCAAGGATCCAAGGCTGCTGAGCAATCCAGGCAAAGCGCCCTAGGCATAATTATGCCACCCGAGAAGACGATCAGAGCCGTTGAGCCTTCGATTTCTTCAGACGAAGACCTCCAGGAGCAAGATCAGCAGCCATATGCTCCTCGGCCTCTTTTCTCTGGCCACGGTAATGGCAGCAACTTTCCTCGTCGCTCTTCAACCCATCGCCGGTCTTCAACGCGGTCCTTGACCCGCCCCCGAATTACTTCTACCGACAGCGGCGTGACAACCTTTTCGACCTCTTCGGATGATACAGATTTGAGATCCCCTCCCCCGTTGGAGCAATTAGGCAGTCTCTCCCCTGTGGTTGAGTCCCCACGGTCTCTACGCCCTGGGCGAGGCCGTTCGCCAACTCAATATCCCAAAATCCCGGCTAGCCTGAATGCCGCAATGCCCTCTACGGGGAACTTGAATTACGGTGTGGCTGCTGCCAAGGGTGGAAACGCTACAGGGCCTTTCAAGCCCGTCATGGGCGATCGTCCTGCACAGCCAAGCCCGAGTTTTGGAGCACCGCTTGCTGCTGGCACCATGTCGTCGGATGGTAACATGCCAAAGCAACAGGGCAAGAAGGTCATGACACCTCGCAGTGCGGAGGCACCTGATGCCATCAGAACTGGCTCGCCCATGATGAGAATGGAAAGTTCAGCGTCTCAACCAGACGAGAGATACTACCAGGGACCGCGCAACCAAGCACCGCAGCAGGTCAACCCATCTGCGCAGCCAAATGGCCCTTTACGGCCGTACCCCCCGCAACAGCATCAACAATATCCTGCGCCGGTTTATCAAAGGCCGCCCTCCAACAACTACTCCATGCCGTACCGGCTCCCTCCCCATCCAACAGCCTACCGACCTAACATCGATTCTTCTGGTTACCCTTATCAGACTCGGCTCCCGGAATTCAACCAGGGCCCTGCGACCTACAATCTCCCTTATCCCCCCAACCCAAATAGATACCCACATCACCACCCCAGTAATCACCAGCCCCCTTTCACACAGCAGTCCTCGATCCGAGCAATCTCGCAGCAGCCACAGCAGCCGCAGCAAAGACAGCAAGTCGCTCAGCGGCCAAACCAGCAGCCGCAAAGACAGCAGCGGCCACCATCCCTGGGACCTCTGCCACAGCAGCAGCAACAACCGCAACAGCAGCAGCAACGGCAACCGCCAAACCTCTACCTCCAACCCTCCGTCCCCTCCTACTACCCAAACAACCTCCCCTCGGGGCCCCTGCTCACCGGCACCTCCATAACCACCACCGCGAGCGCCCACTCCACCGACTCCCAGTCGTCCTCCCTCCTCGCCAAACGCCTCGGCACCTCCCGCGCCGCCGACATGGCCATCCCGGTGCCCCAGTCTGGCTCGTCCTCCGCGCAGAGCAAATGGCTCCGCCAGGGCGGCCCCGGCGGCGACCCCTCCACGCCGAGGATGCCGCCGCCGCCGCAGCAGCCGACGGAGCTGCCCGCGACGCCCGTGTGGAAGCCGCGGTTGACTCCCACGAGGCGCGGAGACGACTTGTACTTGATTGCGCAGTAATAAATATCCCCATATTCGCCATGGAGAAAAAAGAGGGAAGAGACGGTCTGTCCCTTGTTGGAAATACACGAAAGAAGGAGGTTGTTGGGCTGAGCAAAACTGGTTTTCTTTCCTTGTGTCTTTTTGGCAATTCCCCCTGGCCCTATGTTTATGTGTGTTATGACGTCTGATTACAGCAGAACCTTGACGGTTGCTTCCTTAGTTAATATTTTCCTTTCCATCTATTGCACTGGCTCTAAACAGAGCATCATGTACATTAAAAAAGACAGCGCAGGAGGAGTAGAGACATTTCATTTGTAGCGGCATCCTCACATGTCGCATTGCATTTCATCTGTACGAAGAGAAGAAGCGGTGTGCGTTATGTATATTATTATCGGTGGTTAGTCTAGGTATTTCAAAGTGTTTCAACACCTTGCCTCTTCTCCCGTGACTGCTCAAATCCAACCAGTTGTAGAACAAAGAGTTAGCGATCCCTCCGATGATCGTCCAACCCCTCGTTCTCTTCCGCCACTGTTTGGCTCATGACGCATTCTCTCTCTACGAAGCGTTTCAGAGATGGCCTTGATCCCGACGCCTGATTTCCCATGTTTCCCATCTCTACATCCTGAGCCGAATCGCTGGTCTCGTCTGACCGGCGTAAACGCCTCGAGCTTCGCTTTTTGACACTCCCCAGCCCAAAAAAGTCCTCCACATCGCTCTGAATGTCGCTTAGCTTGTCATCCAGTGCCTCCAACCCTTGGTTCCACGCTGCTTGATTCAGGTGTGCATTTTCATCGACCAGCTTATTCTTCTTGCGGATCTCTTGCCATCGCGACTTGCTTCCAAGTTCAAAGACGTTCATTCTTCTCTTTTTCCCAATAGGGTTTCCGAGCATAGCAGGTCGCCATGCTTTTTCCTCCTCTACTACTGCCTGCCGGTCATCAGGCATGGAGGCTCGTCGAATGGTTGATCTCCGACGAGCCTCGATCAGCCGATCCATCTCCTCCATCTTCGAATTTGGTATGATTTGCACATCTGTAAACCGCGCCAGAATTAATAGTAGCATGATGGTAAGTATGAAGAGGATGCCTGCCACAACTCCAGTAGCGACTTGCTGACCCAGCGTCCTGGTGACCAAACCGCCAAGGGCGGTAGCACCTGCTGCAAAGATGAATGCCATGGTATGGATAGCCGCAAAGCCGGCGGTCACTCTTGGGAAAGAAGAGTAGTTTGTTCGTTTTTCAGACCTCCCCGACTTGCTGCGCTGGCGACCCGTCATTCCGGGCGAAAGATCAGAAGTGTCAAAGCACTCCATCACCAGACCATTGCACTCTGCAATAGCGAGGCACGACAGGAGGCCTATGCAGAATGCGAAGATGGTTGGCACACCGACATGCATTGGGGGGCCGGAAGACACCGCAGCGTAACAAACTCCCGCCAATGGTAGCAATATCGTAAAGACCGTGCGTCGGACAAGATGCGATGACCATGCAAATCTTCTGTCCATTGTCGCCTTGTTGGTATTCAGTTGCGCTTGGCGTGATCTGGAGAAGAAGCTGGCTTTTTGAAAAGGAATAGCCAGTATGGCACCAAGAGCGACGCTGCCAACAAGCAGGCCGACGTTTGGAGATCGAAGTTTATAAAACTTGGACGTGAGCGACCCGAGTAGTACAATGGTCAACACCACTTGTGCGTAGATCCACGCGGAGTAAAAGGCGAGGATCAAGAAACCAGGCTGTCGAAGCATTTCTAGCGTGAGAAGGATGCCATGATAGACTTCTTGCCCCCACCACTTTGGACCAGTCTTGACCCTGTGCATCATAATTTCTCCTCGAGCTACACGGCGCGAAATATCGGCTCCAGTTCTCACTTCCGCCACCGACCTTCTGAAAGCAGATCGGCGGACCTCGGGGCAAAGGACGTTGAGTAATAGCACAACTGCAATCATAATGATACTGATGTAAAACCCCCATGTGGGCGGATACTTGTCAATGACGCAGGCACCGACGAGGAAGCCAATCCCGAGTGACCCAATCCAACACCATGTCCAAATACCCAGCCAGACGCCCATGCCACCACCATGCCGCCTCGCGTCGTAGTGGTCAACAACTTCTTGGTGAGGGTTGGTGCTCATGAGCGAGGCCCCGAACAAGTCTGTTAGTATTGAATGAAAATTCATGCTGGCAAATCCCAGCGAGGCTCCCATGAGTGCTCGAGATGCAAGAAGCATGGCTCTCCACGTTCCAGTGTGAGTCAGTCTCTGAGCATTAACTGCAAGGGCCTGCGGGAATAGCAGAGGCATGGCGAGGACAAGACTTGTCATGATGTATGGTTTGCGGCCGTGTAGTAACGGAAGTGGCCACAAAAAGAAGGTGGGAATCGCCAAACCTAGAAAACAACCCGTGTTTCCATGAACTGTGGCATGAGACTGGTCAATGATGTAATATTGAATAGAAGGAACCAAGCCTGCGTAGATGCCCAAAATGACCCCAATGAGGGCGGTGCTGATACAGGCCACGGTAGCGACGAATCTCTTGCGAATCGGTGACCAGTCTCTGGCCGTTGGTTGCCGTTTGCGTGACTTGGCCAAGCTGAACCCTTGTGCCCCTCGTAAACTGACATGAGACCGGCGTCGGAGACTGATTCCGTGATCGACATGCGGCCGACGACCGACGGCCTCACGCCCAGGTGGATCATCCTCACCAGACTCGTGCGAAGCGTGTCTCGCGTGTGAGCCCCTCGGCGCCGACTTGCTTTGATGAGATTTACCTTGCAAGGCGACATCCTTGGTTCCTTTTGTTAGGTCACCGTATTGCTTCTTGTGATTCAGTTTCTGTGCTCTGTCTGAAGCCTTGCGAGGGCCTGTTGCGACATGACTAGCCCCATTGATGCTGGATCGCCTTCCAGGCACGGTCAAGGACGCCTCGGCCGCTGTTTGAGTGGACGGTCCCTTCTGTAGGGGGAAGCCTCTAGCAGCTGCATTATCACATGTATTGGAGTAGTTTTGTAAGATTTCATTCAGCCGCGGACGCTCAGGGGCGCCAGTATATGTGGCTGCATGTTGGTATAGAGGCCTCTTCTGTTGGCTATCATTGTGAAGACCGACGTCCTCAAATTTGCCGGGACTCTCGCGAGTACAGCCTGATGTACCATCATCGTCTTGAGAAGCCCCGTCCTGACCACCAGGCACACTGTGACGGCAAGAATGAAGACTGATAGATGGCTGGTGAAGTTTGGGACATGAAGGAGTATCAGGGCGCCGCACCACTTCCGAAGCCAATGCAATGGCCTCGTTCATCAGTTTTTCAAGGTCGTTGACCGCGCGCTGAAAAATCAACGGGTCGATCTTCGGCTCAGATCTTCCAGAATGTGACGAGAGACCTGTCATACGGCGGGATGGAAGGATGCTGGATAGCGCTGTCTCTGACATTCTCCGTTGCTCTGCCGAGGATGACCTTTTGGTCCTGCTCTTTGGTGGCAGCTCTGTGAACTTGGAGGTGTAGGTTTCTGGATACTTGAGAATCTCGCGTAGCCATTGCGCAGTACGCTTGTAATCCAGCGTCGAGCCAAGAGAGAGTGTTCGCGCAGACGCACCATCGGATACTGGTCTCTGTAAGTTTCCGTCCTATGAGTGAAGAGATTGACCCGATTCCGTTTGGAAATATGGTTTATCCTGAGTGGCTATTTCGCTGGACTGTTCTTGAGCAGGCCCAGTTTTGGATGCCGAAGAGTGGCTTTCATGTCCGTTTGAGGAGGGCTGGTCTGTGAAGATGGGGCGGACCTTTGAAACGGGAATAGGGGAGTGAATTATAGTTTCCCTGCATTCATATGACCCTACACACCCAAAGTCTTGATGCACGAGCTCATGTTCTATCTGAGATCCTCTATTGCTATATGGTAGCACCGTTTCCAAGTTCCCCACAGCTGTCCCGGGCAACATCCTTTCCAGGCTTGTATAATTGGGAGACTGGTCGTCGTTCATGTCTGTGGGCATCTTAGATTCGATGCTTACCGGAGAAATTTGGTGGCCTTCCTCTATACGATAATGAGGATGGTGAGAGGCTCCATCATCATCCTCGGGTCCAGTATATGGCCTGACCTTTAGTTCGCGGCTATGATATTGATGGTTATCCCCTTGATGTAATTCAGGCACGAAAGCCCTGGCCTTTGAAATTGGAAATGCTGGTCCCTAAGCTTCATCCCCTTTACTTTCGGGCTCAAATCTTCCCCTTCTCAGAGCTGTAGCTTCCAGGTCATCGATACCATTATCCCCCTTCCTCGTTGTTAGTTCAGGGTGATTGGCCGCTGGGTCGAATGGTTGAACTTTGTTGGCAGAGCGGCTATAGTCTAGCCCACGGTGACCTCCAGAAACTGCCGGGTGGTGCACGGGATAATAGGAGAAAGCTGGGCGAACTTTGACGGCTATGCTGTGACCCTTGTGACGATGAATGGGCACCGTCACTTCGGTAACGGAAATATCTCCGCTGGAGAGCACGCGATGCATCTCACCGCTCACCATAGACACATCGGAAATGGGAGACGAAGGATCTGTTGAAGAGATAAAACTACGAGTTCCTGCTGAGCGGACCCCATGGTCACAGAAATTGGCACCTTCCAGCAGCCCAGGGTGGTGTATGTTGGCGTGCGTGCCGTGTGGATGCAGGAAAGGGTTGACACACTCTCGGTCAATAAGTCGTATTGGGGACGAATAGGCCAACTCCTCCGGCAGATGGACAGGGGAGTGCTGTCGGGGAAGCGCGGTGTCATACCCGTCCGGGACAGCGCCACGATTCTCGAGCTCTGCCTTTGGCAACTGGGAGGGCGTCTTGAAGGGGGGAGATCGACTGACAACTGGCGGTGCGGGCAAGTCTCTATCGACAAGGGTAGGACCGCTGGCCGATGTCTTTAGCAAGTGGTGTTTGAATGCAGCAGCCCTGCTGGCGGATATCCCGGGCGTATCACCTGTCGAGTGGTCTTCCTGAGCAGGCCTGAGCGTGGTAAGAGAGGGGCGGCCGCTTGGTGCTGGTGTTTGATCGAAGTCGCCAGTCTCCATGTCAGCTTGATGATGGGGCTGCTAGACCTGGGTGTAGTGGAACAACGTCAAGAGCATGGCCTCTTAGCTGTCTCTACCCCGAAGCTCGTAAAACATGCAAAGGCCGGTGAGGAGGCGTGTGTCGAGTAGCGCAGGAGTGTCGAGCAAAAAGGGGCTTGGACGGGGGGGCTCAAGGACGCTCGGTTCTGGCGGATCAGCTTTTAGTCGGAGTGTTTATCTGGAAGTAAGCGGTGGTGTCGTAAATAGAACAGACACCAGATGCTGCTCCACGGAGGAAGAAGACCTGATGGCCTCTCGGCACCAGAGGGCAGACGAGGCTGTGAAACCATGCGGCCCTTATGACTATATAAATAAATATTCTGCTTTAAGAATATGACCAAGTTCTTCACAGGAGGAAAAGAGGCTAGGAATGTCGTACGTGGAGAGGATGTGGAAGAGAGTGGTGACGACTGTAGAATTGTCTACGAGGCTGAGTGTTGGTTATCTGCCAACCTAAGGTACCTTATCTTTGTTGTTGACATTGGCGAGGCGAGACGAGGCGGCAGGACGCGCCTTCCGCCTTCTCTCCGATCCTCGGCACAACCGCGTTTCTTCCCTCTTCCATTTTTTTTCTGGACAGTTGAAGGAGTCGGAGCCCGAAATCAACTCTGTCCCGCCCCCGGGGCTCCTATGAGCTAGCGCAGGCACATAGAGAGAGGGTAGGGGACAAAAGGGGCCCCCAGAGTTGAGACGGCACAAAGCAGAGTAGCAGTGGCAAACAGCCGCCCTGCAAAGATGCGGGTCTTCATTAAAGGCTGCATCAACACCGCGAGTTGCTCGGTTGATTTGGCCTCACTAGTACTCCGTGCTTGTAGCACACGCATCATAATATGTCCGTTTTGGGCGAGTATCGGCCTACCCCGTCTACAATTTAGAGTTGGCATGGATAAATGCAGAAGAAACGTGGCCAATACACAAGAGGAAGTCCCAATGGCACGAGTTTCACCTTTATCTGGAGACAACTGTTGCTGTGCTTTGGTAGGTAGATGCTGGGTGTTGCATTTCTCCTTGGTGCAGGTGCATAAGGTAACGCGAGAGTCAGTTGCACTCTCGGCCAATGAGGCTATTCATATGGCCTTGTGTGCACCAAACGATATAGTACGGTACCTGGGTACATTCTACCAGGTATACTTGTAAGGCCATGTTCTATGCGCTTTTAGAAGCAGAGCGCGGTATTTACTACCTAGTACCTTTGGTAGGTTGGTAATTACCTAGTAGTACCTAGTTGTTTCGTCTAAGACGAGTTCATCCCAGCACACGTTAAACACAAGGCAAAGTTGATGCTCACACCGCATCGAGAACTTTTACGAGACAGTATGTAATTAATAGCCTGGGTACCTACCTAGGCAAGATACTGGCTCGATATGCGTGCGTGTCCATTTAACCCAAACCAGCTGGCATTGCTACTACTTGCAACAGCCAGGTGCTACGCGACGTTGGCCTAAGCATCTTCCTTTACTTTATCGCTCCGTAGCCCTGGTGAAGTCCTTGCGATCTCTAGCACTAGCAACAAGCAACTCGTTTCAACACCCTTCTCACAATTGACTGCAACTATGTCGGGATTTCTATTCGGCACTTCCCAACAATCGGCTACCGTTGGATGTCTGATTTCAAGCATAACACTAGCGGCGGGTTTGGCAAACCCGCCGCGCCTTGTTTCCATCGCAGTGATATACAGTTTATTCAGCGGAACTCCGCTGGTTGCGCGGGCCCCAAGCCACCTACAGGCACTCCAAAACCTACAGTTTGATTTTAAGTAGCAGTACAAAGGTGCCTAAAGCCATCTGTTCAGCCTTATCGTTATTAAGCTAGGTGTAGGCCTCTTGTGCACGTGCGACGTGTGGCTCGAGTCTCGTTCAAGGCAGCTGAATCCCCCAACAATACCCCCCTCCCCTCTTCGGCCTCCTCCGCATCCTTTCCTCGTATTATCAGACACGATACGACTAGATCGGGGTGCTTCCCCAAACACGTTACACAAGACCGGAATCGAAGCATCCTTCTCCTCACCCATTTTAGCATTTGTCAGTTTCTGGTCATGCCGATCTGACGTGTCCAACAATGACACCTGCGAGGCCAAGAGGAGGAGCGTGGCTTTGGAGTCACCACCACCGCCACACAAAGATGGTCTGCTGTCGCATATTCACCCAATGCCGATCGTTTCTGACACCTACAGCAGAACCTCCTCAGGCGTCTGGCCCGTTCACCCCAATCTCATCCCACTCCTTGGTCTGAATCGAGATGCGCAGGCCGGCGAACACCCCCTCCTCCTCCCGTCATGCAGACCGCGCTCAGGATTAGGATCCTCTCGGGGACGTTGCCGAATACTGCTACCTCGGCATGCAGGACGCGTGAGTCCAAAGGGAAGGGAAAAAAAAAAAAAAAAAAAAAAAAAGATGTCGAAATATTCCTTTCGGCGATGACTAAATACACCCATTTCACCAGTCCTGCGCTCTACGTGCCTGAGATATACGGACAGTTTCTGCCTGGCAGCAGGATCAAGGCCCTCCGTTGCCGTCAGACAGGCCGATGACTACTACTCGCAGCGGCTCTGCGCCCCCTTGCCCAAGGTAGGACTTTATCCTTTTAGGCTACTGTACCCAAGGGAATTTGCCTTTGATGCACACCGTACACCCCAAAAGAGAGCCAAGCCAGGGATAGAAAACAAGGGAGTCGTTATCCCAGCGTTGAAGAATCCAAGGGGCGCCAAGAAAACAGCCGAGTGATACGAAGAGAAGAAAAGATGCACGAAAAGATTAATCGCCGATTAAGCAGGTGACTATCTGCACAATGACCAACAACGCTACTGTGGCCCTATAGGCATTTTTCGCCCAGCCTATGCCTATTTGCCTCGAAGAGCCTCATACGGCAGGCAGCCCTACACATTACTGTGCAGACAAGATTACGGTGGCATCCATATTAGTAGTACTGCTACTCTGTAGGGGAACCCCGGCACGCCGGGAAAAAAAAACCACCACGCTACAAGGTTCCCCGTCTAGCAGTTCCCAATGCTACAGGTCATGTGTGCAGCGCATCAGCAGCGACAGGCCCGGTTCGGCTCAGGCCACTGCAGCAGTTGTGCGCGGTCGCTAAACCAAGCGATCGATGTTTCAACTAGAGAAACAAGAGACCGCAATCAGATAAAATTAGGACCAAGCTAGCATTGCAAACAGGCGCGCCCGCGGATATGGCGCATCTCATCCTCATCGTCATCTTGCGCCCCCCATCCGATCGCCCGCGCCAAGGCGCCTAGCACAGGCGCGCTTGCGAATCCGCCCTGGGGGTCCGTTCGTACGACAAAAAAACCCGGCAGCTTTGTCCCATCTCGTCTGGGTCTGTACTTGTATGCATCTCCCATGTGTGTCTTGCCCGTCTGGCCCCCCCTTCCAAGGTGCCTAACGAGCAAATCTCACGCCTACCCTCCCTATCCCACCGTCGTGGAACCAATCAAGGCGCAAATCGGCAAACTGCAGAGCACTACGGAGGACGGAGTGCCACACTCGGGAGGCCCCCCTCCTCTTCACTTCCGCGTTGAGAATTGGCAATGAGATGGAGGTAACAATTTCCTATTCCATCCTGTCAAATCTGTGATACAACATCTGCCACGCCCGGCTTGGGTAGCGTTACTCTAACTCGCAGCGCGCGGAAGACGATGAATAAACGCGAAACCGTCAGACATCTAAATTAAGCAACCGATTTCCACCCTAATAAGCCCTTCCCTTTTGCTTAGCGGGAAATATACTTCTAAAACAATTCCCTCGCCTCAAGCGCGCAGCCGCTACTAAAACACATCCCAGCCAACCACACGCCACACCTCGCCCGATTAGGCAAAATCTCTCGCCGAATTGTTCGGCAGAGCAAGCCACAGTTGAAGGACCCCTCTCTAAAAATAGCACATCTCTCCAGCCTCAGCATTGTTCTTTTTTGTCGTCTTCTCGAACGCACCAAGACGGAAGCACCCAAAAAAAAAAAAAAAACAAGGTTGGGTAGTCCAAGCCACTGCGCCCCGACTTCGAATCGGGCCAGTGCTTACTTACTCCCATCACCCATCGGGAAAGCTAGCTTCCAGGGATAACCCCCCCCAGGCCATAGCAGAAGAGGAATATTACAGTAGTTGCTGCACTAGGTACTAAGTCTTCGGCCTTTTTCCGCTCCTTGTTAGTAAGCTCTTAGGGATCGCGGAATCCGTCCACAGGGTCTAGTGGTTCCTGCATCACATACGAGATGGTCACGGCCCGGCGTGCAATAGTACCTCCAAACTACGGCCCCCTCCATCTCGCTTAAACGCAGCAAAGCGCAAAACGCTGCTAAAAAGAAGGTCCGGCGAGTTTTTTTTTTGTTCCCATCTCACGCCTCGAGTAAGGGAAAAAAGAAGAAGGCCCCCCCATCTATGATATTCACACACTCCCCGTGGCTGGGGTTGACTGAAAAGGGAAGATGAGAAGAGAAAAGAGGGTTGAGAAAAACTCGCAACCAAGCGGGAAGGTGGGATGGAGAAAGAGTAGAGAAGAGAAGAAAAAATTGCATTGGCAGCGGGTCCCCAGTTTCATTTCGTGATGTTGTGTCCAACTACTACTAGGTAGGTACTATTACGGAGTTGCTGCCAATCCTGTAATCTAGTTGCGCCTGGGAACCAAGACGGCCCTTGTGGAGACTAGAAACAAAAAATATTCACACCGCATTGACTATCAGACTGGGGTGGTTGTTTCTTCACGGTCCTTTTCGAGAGAGGCATGTGAATACTACCAACTACTAGGTAATACAAGAGAGCATCGGCAGTTGGCACGGTTCTTTCGGTCCACCATTATCCCGTTGCAGCTTGTGCCGCGCTCGGCGCCGCTGGCCGATATGCAAACAGGCAGGCGGTAACCCAGTTGACAAGGAACCAAGAAGACAACATTTCACAAGGACAAGGCGGCGCGAGGGGAGAGAAGCATTTGAGTCAGAGACTTTTTGTTCTATTTGGTTTGACAAGCATCCAGATGCTTGCTGTAGCTAAAACAGAAGAAGGAAATAGGGTGGTGCCAGCCACCGGTGTCACTGAGACATTGCGCGCTGCGCAACTCATCTAATCAACTAGTGATGGTACAGTAAGAAAAAAGTGTCCCGGAGGAAACTCAAAAGGAAAAAGCACAAACAAGACAAGAAAAGAGAAATAAGAAAAAGAAGAAGAAAAAACATGGCTGTTTGAGCAGAGATCAGATCCATTCCCCCTGCAGTGCACGCACAAAGGCCCGTTGCGGCCAAAAGCAGTTATCAATAGGAAAAAGCACGCCCAAATAAGACATTACCGAGTGATCGACGCATGCAACACCAGGTGCACGACGCGGGCCCCTCAATGAACAGAAATATTTCCCAAAGCCCAAGTGTAAAGTGGTCCAAAAAGTAAAACCCCCAAAAGTCCAAGCATATGAAAAAGGCAAAGAGTAGAAAAATGAAGAAGACAAGATGCAAATCAGAAGGGGCGAGATGAGGTAGTCTATGTGCCATGCCATGCCGTGTATTCCGAGGCCAATCCAGTTGGCCCAAAGACCCAAGAAAAAGTGGACAAGGCTCATCCGGGTTGCCTTTACGGCGATCCGAAGCCAAAAACAAACAGAAAGAGAGGGGAAAAAAAAGAAAAAGCCAAAGGAGAAACGCAATCGCATTCGTAGAAGCGGCCGTATCTCTCATAATCGTACCCAAAAACCAAGATAAAAAAAGAAAGATCAACGGACAAAAGAAAAAGAAAGGTCCCAATCCCAGATGCTATGCAAAACGAAACTCAAATAAATGGAGAGGATCGCCGTCGTACAGAAACAGGGTTATCGAAAAGTCGTAGGTGAGAAAAAGTGATGTACTCCGTGCTTCATGTTCGCACCAGTCGCTTATGCCTTTAATACAAGGTATGACGCCGAATAAGAAGTGGAGTCGTTCGCTGTGGCGCATCGTAAAATCGTCGGAATCAGGCTCCGATGAGGGAGAAAAGTCGTCATTGTCTCATTTTTCCGTGTCTTCAGTAACGTCGTGATGTAGGTGAACGAGGTGGGGAGAAGAGGATCGGGAGGTTTGTGTGTGGATCTTTGTTGTTCAAGATCAATGCATGTGAGCGCGGTTAGACAAGGCGCTCTGGCGGCCATGACGGACGAGCATGAGGAGGAGAGACGACGGATTCGCAGAGTAGAGGAACGAGATCCAGTCGTCGAGCTCGAAGCGAAGCAGCCGCGGGAAGCGCCATGTCTGAGGGCCCGCCACCGAAGACAACACCCATCATCGGTAGCTCTTGCGGCTGGAGCGGCCGCTACCGTAGCCCGAGTCTGAGTAAACGAATTCGTGTGCGTGATGAGAGCTGTGGCCGGTATGTGCGCTGCAGGCATAGCCGACGTAGATTGTGCGCTGCTCGATGTTGTGGCCTGGCCTTCCGTATGCCGCGCAGCGGTCAATGGCATGCTGGTAGTAGAGGCAGCGGCAGGCCGAGTAGAGCTCAACAAGTTGATAGCACATGGTGATGTGTGTTGTATAGGAGCGAGAGTATAGAGGTATAGAGTGTTGGCTGTTGAGTCGGACACGGCTGCATGCGAAGGGAGGAGGGGAGAGCGAGACGGAGAGAGGCGAGCAGCCGGCAGAGATGTCCGGGCCTGAATCGTGGGCCAACAAGCGTTGTTGGACGGAAGCAGATGAAGATTGAGAGGGGGGAAAGGGTTGTCTGTATTGTCTTGTTGGTCGAGCAAGAAGTGGGTTGTTGTTGGTGTGCGGGTGGGAAGTTGATGCCTCGACACAAAAGAGTTTCTTGGTTTCAAGTTGGCGGGTATAGCTCTTTATAACACGGGCAATGGTAGGAAAAGGAGCAGGACAGATGAAAGGGACAGACAAGACGAATAGGAATAGGAAACTAGGGAAGCCAATCTCTAAAGGAAACTGCCGGATGGCTATGGAGAGGTGGGAGTGTGACTGTGGATGCAGGCAGGGTGAGGAGGGGACGAGGCATCGCAGCCTTATAGCTCTTGCATCGTAGCCTAGAGTCGCCAGGCGGGAGCCGGGACAAGGTGTCAAGGTACGAGTGATCGGTAGTGTGCGGTACGGCAGGTACAGGATGGAGTGCCTGAGCCCAGGCCTGGAGGCGTGCGCAGGGCCAGGGCTCCGTTTCTATGTCGACTCCGTAGCAGCCAGAAAGCGAACGGAGCAGGGCCTCGGGAGGCGTGCACGACAAGAGGGACGCCAGGGAGCGGACAATGATAGCCACACGCCCCGCAGTGCATCGGATGGTTCTGGGGAGCAGGGGTCGAGGGGCCGGTACCAAACCCTCGTCTCTGGACCGCGTGGATGGGCTACGGATTGCGGGAGGGCTGGCGGGTGGAGCGCGAGGCAAGGCGGAAAGAAGCAGACCAAGAGCGAAGAGGCAGCGTCAGGTCAGCAAGTGGGCAGCGAGGCATATGCAGTTTGCAGGACCCCCAAGTCAGCAAGCCGGAAGGGCAGGGTTGGCGCGCGTGAACTGAGTCGTGGCCATGGATATGTGGTAGCGCAACAAGCAGCAGCAGCAGCAGTAGCAGTAGCAGCACATGTGCTGTGCTCGGGGATATCTTCGAGGAACATGCGTGCGCGCGGGAGTGCTGCAGAACTCTGCAGGCGCGGTGCTTGCTGCAAGGTGCAAGGCACCGAAAATGATGCCAGCGGCGGATCAGCCAGTAGCGGACGAACCATGGCGCCCCGAAACGCGAACCGACCGAAGGAAGGCCACGGACAGAGGCGCTGACCGCTCGCCGTGCGTTCGCTGTGGCCAGCGTTTGACAGGTGACTCCCACAGCGCACAAGAGGGCGGTCGCAGCGCCCAATGCGCGCTGTGGCTGCACGCTGGCGGACGGGGTCCGCTGCGGAATAGGGAGGGTGGCGGTTTTCGGAGCAGTTCCCACCGGCGCGAAAAGGGATCCGGAGACCCTCAAGGCGCAGCAGCAGCACAAAGGGAACCAGCAGCATACAGACTCGCTGCGGTGTGTACCAGTACGAGAGCAGCCAAGGTAGGACAAGACGCAGGGCTTCTCGGGCCTGCAAAGAGTCACCCAGCGCACAGGTCATTGGCCTCTGACCGGGGGCGTGGGAGAAAGAGCCCTTTGGGGGCCTGAAAGTTGACCTGCAGCAAGGCTGAACTGGGGGGGAGGGGGGAGGTGTGCGGCATGTCAGCTCGCCGGCTCCATCACTACTGGGACCACCTCCGTATCTGTATTCGCTCTGGCGACGACTATTGCCTGCTAAGACTGCAGTGCAGTGCACGCTGCAAGGGGCCACGAGCCTGCGGATCCAGTGCGCGCATCATCAGCATCATCAGCATCATCCTTGAGGTAGCCGGTCGACAATCATCATGGCCAGACCTCACGTTGGGCTTCGCGCCGCGAGCAAAACGGCTCTTTCTCCATCGGGGCAAATGAGTCGAAGGGTGGACAGCGCCGGCGAGGCGAGAGAGGCAACACGAAGGGGAAAAAAAAAAAAAAAAGTCAAGAACGCACAAGCTCCATTATATTCCAAATTCCAAATATTTCGCAGCGCGACCGTTTCTCGGTGTGGGAATCATGTGCTGGCATGTACCTTCACCGCCTATGCAGTATGCAGAGATACAAGCCGATGGAACCACAAGCAGCAGCAGGGCGGACCGGCGGAGAGAATCGCAAGAGAGCCGACTCAGTGGGGATTTTTTGCTTGAGCCCGGAGCGCTGTGGTGAGGCTGCCTGAACAACTGTTCCCGCGTTTTTGGCCTCTGATGTCACGATTCCACACACTACACGGACCGTCCTGACGGGCCTATTCGGTCGCCTTTGGAGCGCTAGCGGGCTCCTAGCACGTCCCGTTAGTTTGGAAACACGCACCGCGAGAAAACACCCAACTAATACGGCGACAGAATAGTTTTGCTGCACGGCATCCGCTCTGCTGCTCGGCTGCGGCCAGCACAAGCAAAGGAAGAAGAAGAGTGTACGGCCCACAGCGAGCCGAGATCCTAGGAGATGCTTCCTATGGGATGAATAGGCACCATTGGACGCAGGACTTGTTCGCAGGCTGCAATTGGGCCGTCCCGATCCCGAGGACTGGCGATGGCCGTTGCCCCCCTCCAAGGGTTCCGAGGTAGATATCGGCGATTGCTGGGTCGACGATAAAGGCACGGCGCACTTGATTGACGGAGTTAAGGCACCCTATACAAATACGACTGGATAGATAGCGCCTAATGCACTCTGCTACTGTACAATTCTGCTGTGGATTGAAGCATAGAGCTAGATGGAGCAATAGATTGATCCAGCAGGTGGTTCTTTCCTTTTAGGACGAGCACTTACCTAATTGTCTTCTTGGCAGCCCTTCGTAGCAGAAGGCGCGGCTTTGGCGCATTTGCCGTCGCGATTCCCGGAAGGCACGCTTCACCACCAAGCCAGAACTACCTTCTCGCTCGGCATTTTCTTACCCTCGCTTACCTCTATGCTCAGCATCGAGTTACGAGCCCTAAGCATGCGACGCTGTGCGTCGTGATCTTTTTTTCCCCCAAACGGCTGAGTTTCTCAGCGTCTAAATTGCTTCATGCGCCTTTGCCGTCAATCCGGCCTTGCGATGGAATCGCGGCCCCGCTGTGCGTCCGCAGTCGTCGGCGCCGTCAGCATTAGCAGACGGAGGTGGAACTATCCGGGCAGGCTCGGTTGGCCTTGTGAATCAGGCGACAAATGAGAGAGGGAGAGAGAAAAAACCCCATCGGTCTCAAAAGCACCGTGCGCCGAAGCTTGCCGTGGGGAGGGATTTTGATGCTGCACTAGATGCCATATGGAGTCGGAAATCTCATCTCGAGAAGCGGTGGCTCTACGCCGTGCCTCGCAGACCGGCCAGGTTTTTTGCCCAGATGGGAGTGTCAGATGACGGCAGAATCGGATGTGCCAGGACGCTAGGGCGCGGGTAGCTCTCGAGGCAGCACGTCATACTACGACCATGCCTCGCTGGGGAGTTCATCTACCGACGACGATCTGCTGTTCGCCTGGTGATGAGGGATTGCCGCGATGTGGCCGAGTGACGCTCTGTGGTCAGCGCTCACTGAGGCTAATTGACAAGAAGGGCTCGATTAGAGTCGTACGGAGTACCTCTTCACCGACCTACTTGTACGCACTCCGACTACGTGCACTATGCGCATATGTGTGAGCGAGAAACGCGGTTGCGACGGTGCAGGGTACTACTTTATGCTGGTACGACGTGACCAATCACAAAAGCAGCCGGAATGTGGATCACAAGCAGCACGGAGCCACAATAACAGCCTGCTACTATTCTATTCCAGTGCTGAGCCACATGGGTCATCGTGGGCTCAACAGTCTTTCTTCTTGTTTTCCCACGTCTCACCCGTCTCCACGCAGGCTGTGACAAGGGAGTATTTCTGTAATGCCTCGTTAGCCGCCATCACGGGGGTGATGTGGTTATGATGTACCCATCTTACACTGATCCGTCAGCACCGTCATTCGTTCCCTCGCAGTGACCGATGGCAGTGTCTCGCATATCGCATAGGTTTTTCACCAAGAAGCAGGATATCCGATGGTGGGAGAGATGAGAGCACTGGCGGGAAGCAAACTTTGTGCGCCATAGTACATCTTGTTGACGGCGCATATCGGCTTGTCGCTATTTTTGTGTGTCTATCGCTCTGTATCAACCGGCGGCTGATCCACTCCTGGGTTAGCTGGGCAGAAGAAACCTGCCAAGTGGTGACGGTCTGTCTACAGTGTCATGTTTCACATAGAATGCGGTGCCACGGCTGAGAAGATTCGATTTGCCTTCTCTCCCGAGATGGTCACTGCATGGATCCTAATTGGGACGAAATACAAAGAGCAGTCACAGCTTTACGACCCGTTTAGGCAAATGGAGTGCGGGATACTGCGAGACACCAGATGAGACCTTAAAAACAAAAATACTACCGGCATAGTTTCCAATAGGGTAGCCTGCAGGCCTGTCGGCTTCCTAGAGCATACGGAGCAGACGTGTTTGGAAATGCACGACGTGGGACTCGACGCTGCATGTCTCACAAATCCGTTCCGCGACTGGTCCAATTGGCGGCCGCTTTCCCTCGATTGCATGACAGGCACGGCGGGATCACACTTTAACCATGCAATGCAGTCGAGCACGAATTAGCCGGCAACCACCAACGCTTCAACTTGGGAACCGACGCATCTGTGTGTACCCGTTCCGTCATGTCTCCATACGCCACGAGGCGGCCTCGCAAACCGGCCGCCTCTGACCCGAGCTGAGGCAGTCTTCTTGTTCCGACTTGCTGTTGCCGTGATCCCTCCCCCAGAGACAACGACCAACGTATTAGCCGTCCCGAGAGGGCGGCTGAGGCCAGGCGTGTACGCCGTAAAAAATGCGGAGGCAGCCGGCACCCAAAATCTCACGTGTTTCCCGTGCACAGCGACTAGTCGGCAGCCCACCACCCGGAGCTGCTTCGTACGTACAAGAAACTCCATCACTTTAAGCTCGATTACCTGGGCATCGTGCCGCGGCACAATACAATTGGCTAAATCTGCTTGCACACTGGTTGACATGGGGGAAAAAAGCCTCTCTTTTATCGCGCCAATGATTATACACCACTAGAATCCAAGGGTCCCCCCGTACCACCCAGGTACCTGAAATGCAGCTTGCATTTACACCACCACCTCTACGACCGCAAGGAGTAGTTTACAGACACCACCACCACTACCCACCAAACACCGTGATGCTTTGGCTGAGAATAGCGCACACACGCGCGGGTTATGCTGCCTTGTCTTAGACATGCATTTTGGGGGCCGCGGGAGGCGATGATACGGTGGCCCAAGACTCATACATTGCACGTGAGGCCTTATGAGCAATCGGCGTGCGGTCACCTGCAAACACGATGAGTTTTGGTAGTGAGGACGCCGAGAGCCATCCTTACGCAACATAGCGCTGCGCTTCTACCTTGAAGCATCGCCGAGCACACACACACACACACACACACACACACACACACACACACCACAAACCGAAGAATGTACATTGTGCACTTTAACTCCGGACTTCAAACGGCGACTTGAGATCTGTCGTATCACCCGCTGACGGGCGATCGTGCAACGGTCGCACGGATGACGAATTTGGCTTTGGGAGATTGACAGGGGCCCCCGTAAAGTTGTTGCCAAATATAGGAACCACACTAGATCGTCTGTTGGGTTAAACCCAAGGCCTTGGTATCACTACCCTCCCTTCCGTCTCATCTTCCACTTTGGTTCCTACCTTAATCTTTGCTACCCGTCCCAGTTTGCTGGGGCCTCCCTCTACTGCAAAACGCGCCTTTCCCTACGCGGATCTCCATCTGATGCTGCCTCCGACACCCTCGACACTGCCTGCTGGGAGTAGCGCCCTAGAATTGACAGGCCAACAACTAGTAGGTAGTTTGGTAAAAATAGTTCTTCATCTGCTGGGTGATACACCTGCGATGAAGAAATAGGGTTTGGGACTAGCAGACTCGACAGCCAGAGAATGAGGCTCATTCTGACTGATGATCGTTTGAATGACGGACGAGGTCATAACTATTCTGTTCTAAAAAAAAAAAAAAAAAAATCACAACTCGGCACGGCATGCTACCAGCCGTTTGTCGGGTTGTCGTGACCTGCAGTTGGCCCAAAGCCCTCTGAGTGGAATTCATGCCTGCACTAAAATTTCATGGCACTTTTAAACATGTCTCGGGAAGTGAATTAGGGTCGATGGAGTGGAACCAGCCGGACGAGCTGGGGGCCCGACAACTGTCAGCCCGCCACAACTCCCAAAGGTCGATCAGGAGAGGAAGAACTTGGGTGTGTATGAAGCATGCCAGGGAGGATTAGCAGACGGTTAAGCGACAGACGCGCTTCAAGCTGTTCATTGGTGGGGAAGAGGGAGGGCTGGTGGGTGACAAGGCCAGAACAGCCGAGGAGCCCCGGAGAACCTCTGTTTCAAGCAATAGCCTGGCCCAAGTCGGCATCGGTGCAAACATGGACCGTGACAGCTTCTCAACACTGCACGGGGCGTGTTGGTGTTGGGGGACCAGGAAAGGAGGTGCGCGGGCCGCCTGGGCAGAGCACAGAGTGGAAGGTGAGCTGCCGGAACCGATGGCTTTCGGGCCAGCATGCTTGATGCTCGATATGTCACTGCGGGTGTTGTGCGCGCCGCGAGCTTCACCTGGGTGTTCACCGCCCTCTTGAGCCCCCGGACTGAACATCACCTGTGCCAAACCGCGCTCGACGACGATACGGCCAGCTGCCTTGTTTTCCTCTCCATCTCTCTCACCTTGCAAATGATAGCGCATATGACCTCATGGAGCCCATCATCCGTCACTTGCGATACGCATCTTTCGGCGACCAGCCCTGCTCCCGAGGTTGCCCGCGCGTGACTATCAACTGGCGCGGCGTCGTCATCTTGGTGCTCATTCTTTATTCCCCTGCCGCGCTATCAGAAGCAAGCGGCCCCCCTCCTCTACGTGCCTAACCGCCCTTCGATGAGGTTCTGTGTATTGCTAATTCCCAACATTGCTGCACACGCCTCTGCTCAATCATCAAATCGTTCCCTTTGACGCCGTATACATGGAGCGTAGCATTAGCGAGCATCAGCGGTGACTAGCAATCCGGCCGTCGACGCCCCATATTCGCTGCGCCTCTCACTGTGGCTTGCTGGACAGGTCCGCTTTTCCTCCCCCCGGTCGCCCGTCCATGTCCGCATCCGGTATCCGCCCCGGAGTTGCCGGGCACGCCAGAGCAGAACGGCGACGAAACAGAACGGCGAGATCGTCAAATCGTTCGTGAGGTCTCTCGCGGGCTCCGAAGCTTGCGGAGCGCATGCAATGACTCGTTTGACTCCAGCTCTGCGAAGGATTCCATTCCGCCTGCTTCCCAAAGGCCTTTGTCGGTGGGCAGGGCGGTCGCCACAATGAGCCAAACAGGCAAACCGCATTACAGATGCCGAGTACAAAGGCCACAAAGGCTCTTGTCTCCGAGACATTCAACAGCATCGCTAGCAGCTTCATCCAGCATCAACCTATTAGAAACGGCCGGCTTCCCCATACTCGGTTCGCTAGGCAGCCGCTGGTCTCCGCACCATCTGGGATGCTGACTATTATTACCACCCAGAGTCACAGTCAATCTAGACGAGAACCACACGCTCTGGACAATTTGTAAAACGAAACGATTACCTGATTTCCGCTTCCACGGTTTGTCAGCATGCGTGGTGGCCATCCTGGCCCACCGGCAGCCTGTTGCTCCCACCGGCTCTCGATATCTGGTGGCCGTAGTATCGGTACAAAGGCGCTTCTTGCGTGTGAAGCTGCGATACATGCGACTCTCTGCATGCTCATGCTCATGCCCACGCTCCCACCCCCCCTGCCGCTGCAGCGAGCACTGACCCGCCATCCCGCATCATGGATTTTTCTTCGATACACCCCCTTGCCTGTTTCTCTTCTCATCCCATGCCAATGCCCTAGCAGATCCATGGCTTTTTTAGGGGACGAATGAGCCTCATTCTCCTGCGAAAGATAGCCCCCAATTCGGGTTGGCCTCCCTTTTTTGTCATGCTGGTGATTTTCCCAGTCAAGCGACCAAGTGCCGCTCTTACCAACCGCGGCTCAACATCCGCAGCCCAAAATCGAGCAATGATCTCTGTAACCGTCGCGCATCGTCAGCATCGTGTCCGAGATGACGGTTTTGGGATTCTTAGCTCCCGGCCTCGATCACTTTACTGACATTTGATCCGGGCGCCTAATCTGACCAAACATGCACGCCCCCTCCCCCCTCCCATGTTTCCTCTCTCTCTTTTGCTTGTGCGCCTTACACACTCGCTTTTGAAACAATGGCCTTTTCGAAATGGAGTATGCATACATACATTCACCCATCTCCACCATCTCTGGACTGACTCACTCGAGGCTATCACCCAAGTAGGCCATAACTTTATCAGAACTTTTTGAATTCTTGTTCCTCCCTGCTCGCTTTTCGTCGCCAAAACTGGGTTGCCGCCGCGCCGTCCCTCGAGCTAGATCGGCCGTACCCCATCGTCGTCTTACGAAACAGCCGCGCGATCCATAGTCGGCTGCCGCATGTGCATGTGGTGGAGGCCTCAAAACCTAGAGCTTTAGAAAGTGTAACATCGCGATTCTATCAGCTGCATTTCAGCTTGTTAGAGAATGCGCGCCTGACTTGGCAATTGAACGTGTTTACTCGTCAATGCAGATTAGGCACGAACCCTCCAATTAATCTCCCCACCTCCGTAATCATTCGCTAGGTCAGCATACTATTCCGAATAGTATACACACATTCCAACATACTGCTACGCTCCTGCTTATCGCGTACATATCCGGCACGCAACATATATGTCATACACTTTTTTGTCCTTTTTTCTCCCTCCCCCCTGGCCCCAACCCATTTCCATTTGTTCTACGCCGTCACACCTTACTCCACCCGGGCAGCCTTATGGATACCGTTGCCCCTTGTTCTAGGCTTCTTCTATAGGCTTGGCTATAGGGCTTCTCTGCGTCTTGATTGGCCTCTCTGCATATGCACGTAATATCCCAACAATTGTCAGAAGAGTCACACGGCAATTATTTCACGCTGCTACCTACAGAGTATAGCAGGTAACATTGGTCCTATTAGTTCTGAACAGCTGTTTCTTCCATCTTCCTCCTCCTTCTCCTCCTCACTTGGGCTATGGCAGGGAAGGCATCGGATTGGCTTATAACGTAAGGACAATTAAGATTAAGGCCAGTTGCTTTTGATTACTTGGTGAACATGAATGTTATCTACATTTTCGTCGTAGAGAGAGTGAATGAGTAATCCTCCCCCCCTTTCCGACAGGAAGGGAGCCTGTCAATCCGAGGGTCAAGGAGCACTAGAGCACTCGAGGATAAGAAAAAAGAAAATCAAAAGAAAATTTCCGGCACGCTTTTTGTCAAATACACAATACGAAAACGAAAAACCCCTTCTTTTCTTTCATCTTTCTAGCTTTCTATCTAACATCATGACCCCCCCATGCGTAGCTTCGGAAGTACCTCCGAAAAAAAAAGGGGGGGAAGGAGTATCGCACGCCAAAAATGGAATAAAATAAGGAAAGGAAATGAAAATGAAATGAAGATGAAGAGGAAAATAAAATGAAACACACGCATACAAAGAACTAGACTGGCGGATATCCAGTCTACATGGTGTACCTACTTTACGCCCCGGCCCCCCCTTTGCTTTGTTCGTTTCGTCTTTGAAATTTGGTGATCAAGGCCATCAAAACAAAGAAATAACAAAAAAATTGGGAAAAAAAAGGCACCCACCCCAACAATGGGGGAGACAACAAGGTTTAGACAAAAATGGGAAAAAAGAAAAAAAAAAGAGAAATATACACCTCGGCACGCCCAAACCCTTGCAAGCAAGCACGTAAACGCTAGACTAGACAAAGACATGCCTCCCTTTTTTTTTTTCTTGTTCATCTTGGTAATACACTCCCCCCCTCGACCAACCATGCTCTCGTGAGCCACCCGAAAAACCCAGCAAGTCTTGCCCGTCTCCCTGTCTTTCTGCCCCTTTCTCCCCTCTCCTTCATTTCGTGAAAAGAACCAGCCACTGGTGGTATAGGACAACCCCCAAGACCAGGACTGTGTGGCTTATCTGGTTGGCCGTAAGAACAAGGAGAATGTGTACCGTCTCGTCCAGCCCTGATGCAAATAAAAAGAACATAGAAGTTAAAAAAAATATCAAGCAAGCGAATAACCAATGAGTCATGGTGATCATCAAAGTAAAATGCTAATGACCCTCTTAAACTCCCAATATGTTATTGTTCGTACACTTCTTTCGAGTCACTTTAAAAACCGGTCCTAAGCTCGTCGATTCATAGCCGCAGTTGCGCCCGCGGCAGCGATATCCCGAGTGCCACTCACGATCCGGCCCGCAGCCCGCGGCAGGCTGCTGGTGCTTGATGTGGCAGTCAAGCCCGTCAACCCCCCACCCATTATCCCAGCACTCGTACGCCTGTTGAGGCTTGCTGTCGTGGCCGCCGTGGCCCCCGACGCTCTGCGAGTAGAGCCGTGAACTGGCTTTCCAGGACTGGCACCCACATTCGTCTTACTCGAGATGCCGGGCGGATCAGGCAAAGGACGGGACACTGATATCGTGTTGTGGCGCTTTACCGGGGAAGCTTCGCGCATTGGCATGCGGGGGATGGGAGTGGGCACTTTTATTCCAGTGATGAATTCGTGCCTGACGGCATCCTCAGGCTTGAGCCGGCGGTCGGGGTCCCACCTGAGACACCGAGCAACAAAGTCAAGGAACGCCTCGTCGTCGCACTTCAACACCTGCTGCAGAGACTTGGATGAAGGGCGCCGTCTGCGGCCCTTGGATGAGACCGTCAATCGGGGTTTGCCCATGGAATCGAAAAAGAGCTTCTTTCGTGTGCTCTTCTCGATGAGGTGCTTCTCGGGAGGACCGAAAACTTCCATAATGCAGGCTAGCTGTTCTTGCTCGTTTTCGCCGGGGAAAATGGGAACACCGGTATACAGCTCGGCGAGAATACAGCCCACGCTCCACATGTCAATCGGAAGACCATACGTCATGCCTAATATTACCTCGGGCGACCGGTAGAATCGCGACTGAATGTAGGTATAGACCTTTTCGCTCTCAAAACAGCTGGAGCCAAAGTCGATGACCTTGATTTCGGCGTGAAGCGGGTGGCGCAGCAGAATGTTCTCTGGCTTCAGATCGCAGTGAATCACCTTCTTCTGCTTCAGTATAATCAGAGAGCTGAGAATCTGCTTAGTGAAGCGCCTGATGATCCGCAAAGAGAACCCTCTGAAGGAGTGGGCCTTGATGAATTCATAAAGATTCATGTCCAAAAGTTCCGTGGATATGCAAAGATGGCCACGGAAGTAAAAGCTCTGGGTGAAGTTCACCATACTGTGTCTATTATGAGGATCCTGTAGGATTTGTTTGGTTAGCTAGCTTGTTCACATTCGTTTGGGATGATCAGCCTGTACTCACCCATTCGCGAAGCTTTTGCAAAATGTTCACTTCAACAAGAGCTTGCTGATGAAACCTCTTCTTGTTCCTGATAATCTTGACTGCAACAAGCACTCCGAGTTTGTGATCGATGCATCGGACGACCTGACCAAAGCTTCCTTTTCCGAGAACATCAATAACCTCGTACCGATAGGCAAGGTGGTCGCCAATCACAATCGAATAGTCTCCGCGCTCATCATCGTAGCCAAAGTTCGGAGCATCCGACGACAAATCGCCCACCACCTTGTTGGCATTCTGAGTGCCGCAGAAATACACGTCGTTGTAATCAATAATCTCGCCCCGTTCGTAAATGTTGAGCATGGCGATGCGAATTGCCTCATGAGGACCAACGCGCTCCTTGGGCGAAGCTCTCTTCTTCAGGGCGTCGAGGGTCCTGGCGGCGATTTCCGTCTCCTTGCGTCGGGATCCCAACTTGCGCATTTCCTCCTCGGCAATGACATCATCCTTGTCAACCTCTGCAACATACGAGGTTGAGCTGGGCATAGCGCTGGAAGATGTTTTGGGTCTCATGAGCTTGGCCATGACCGAAGGGTGGCGAGCTGGTGGCATGGTCGAGACGTCGACGGCAGCAGTGACGTCCTTTTTCGCGCTCCAGGGATCACTCTTAGTTCTGTCGTGGGAGACATAGGTGTTGTTCATGCTGGTAGCGGAGCTCTTTCTCCTCTTCGATTCAGCAAGTAGCTGTGGGCCGGATGCGTTCTGACTGGAATGCTTCGCGGTCGGGAGGGAGTTTAACGTGGCAGATGCAGGTATGCGAGGAGTTGGTATACTCTCGTGTTTCAGACCCTGCGCCTTGTCTACGACATCCTGCGGCGGAACAATGGCTCCCTTTGAGTTGCCCTTCTTCCAAGACAAGCTAAGCTTTCTTCTCAATGTGCTCATTGAGGACGGCGTTTGAGGCTGATCGGCAGGTGGAGCTGGCGGAGGAGACTTGGGAACGGGCTTGTCCGTGTTCGGAGGACGAGGCCCAGCCGGCTTTTGCGGTGTCTTTTCATCAAACAACGTTCGACTAACGTGGGAGTGCTCAGAACCGGTCTTGGAGCGCTTCAAGTACCCATGGGTGGTGTTGTTTTTGGGAAGAGACGACGACAGAAACGGTGACATGTTGGATTTTGGATCCAAATCTTTAAACACCAGCGAAGAATCCGAGGAGGAGGTTGTCGCGTCAGGCGGACTCGGGGTCCTGCGATGGGATCGATGCGCCGAAGTGCTGCTCCTGATGGGCGGTAATGGCTCAATGGTTTCATCATAGCGCGTCTTTGCGAAAAATGAACTCTTTGATGCGGTCATTGGCGTCGTCGGCGTCTTAGGAAGCTGTCGCGAGGCCGGGGGGCTCATATTTCGGTCGACCTTGCCCTGTTCTTGCAATGCGGCCACCTTGGCTGCGGTAGGGATGCTTAGCGGTCCAAGATTTAGCGGCGGCAGCCGAAGGGGCTCTAGGCTCTTCTTATTCTGTGTGTTCTTCTTGTCGTCGTTCCTTGCCATCGCAGGCGCATATGCCGTTGTCTTGACGCTGGGCTTGCGTTGCAGCTTGACAGTTTCCACCTGAGCCGGCACCGACACGCTTGCGGTAGAGTTATTATTGCTGAGGTTGATGCTGATGCTGTCCAGAGTGCCAAGGCTGGATTTCTTCTTGGCCAAAAAGTACGTTTCGCCCGGGGTATCCTTTGGAGACTCGAACAGTTTAGGGATGGCAGGAACAGGAGGAACCTCTTCTTCGTCGCCCGAGGGCAAAGAGCCGTGAGTGGTGGTATGTTTGGGAGCGGGTAGTCGAGATACAGAGGATGACTGTGACAGGCGCGGTTGCAAAGAGCCGGTCGACGTCCTCACGGTGTTGAAGCTGACGGTAGAGCCGACAGAAAGACCTGAGCTGTACGACTTTCTGCTAATGTCTGGCGTTGTCCGTGATGAGGATGGCGTAGCAGATGCCTTTCTAGGAATCATTGACGGTGATCTAGAGGCGGCGCGCGTTTCCATCGAAACCGGGGGTGGCGGCGGGACATTTGAAACCTGGTTTAAGCTCATAGACTGCGGCATCATGGACATGCGCTTCATTCTTCGAGTATCAGTAGGACTTATGGTTCGGGCGCCCAGCCCAGTAGCGTGAGAGGCATGGCCGGTGGGCATAATGGACGCTCGCCGCCCCGAGGATGGCGTCAATCCTTTCCCTCCAGGGAGTGGCGATTTGGAAGCAGTGGGGTGTTGCTCTGGCGTGAGCGAAGTCCCGGCCAAGATGTTTGTTTGGCTGACCATTGGGGAGGGCTGCTGCACGGACTTTGCTTTGACGCTTCGAGTAGTGGTGGTAAAGCTGCGGGTGGTATCCGAGCCTATATCGAGGGAAGATCTAGTTACATCGCTGGTCCTTTCGGAGAAGAGGCTGGGGCGGCGTTTCGAGGCGCTCCGCGTCACCGTTTCCGCGTCGGCGACGACGCCAGGGCCAATAGACTTGCGAGGGGGTTTGGCGGTAGCATTGGAACCAGACACTGGGGGATACTGGCTCTGGCGGCGAGTGCGTACGCCGATGGTCGCCGTGGAGGCATCGACGGAGCCAGACGTGGTTGAGATGGACGAGGCACTATTCTGCCTCGACGCGCTTGGTCTGTGGAGGATGGATCCCGATCTGGTGGTTCGAGAGGACGAGGCCGGAATGCCCACGCGTGTGGCACTGCCATTGGAGTTGGCGGCCGTTTTGTCGGACATCCTCCTGTCGGCCATGCTTAACGAAGACTCGAGGTCGCTCCGTGACGCCGCTGGGGAAGGATACTTGTTTCGCCTAAAGTCGCTGCCAGACGCCGCCGATTCGATGCTGGTATGAAGGTCGTCGAAGCTCACAGAGGGCAGAAAGTCGAATGAGCCGGTAGTGGTGATTGTTTGTTCTGCCTGGCTTGCCTGTCCATTTCGACCGTAGGAAAAGTGCGAGCGGTTGTTGGAAGATGTGGTGCTGAGCATTGGAGAATTGGAGATCGAGCTGTTGCTCCTCGAAGACGCCGTCGGTACACGGCTGGACGATCTGGTGTAGGTTCTGCAGTTGCCATGGCATCAGGTCAGCACTCTTCTTCGCCTTTTATCCGGCCCTTTTCCCTTTTTGCGGCTCGAGGATGTGACGAGCCGGGCTCTCAAGAGTGCCTCTCTTCACCTTCCCTCTTTTCTTTGCCGGGAGGAGTTCGAGATCTTACAGGCGAGGAGACGTGTTTGCTGGTCGAGGCCCAGCCGGCGCCGTGTGCTTTAATGTCATAGAGTAAGCAGCGTCGCGAGTGGGAACGGGCGATGCAGGTGTGCAGCTGCGCGGTTGGCACACAAAGAGGGTCGTTCGCTGGGAGCAGCGTCAAGCCTCAGTCCGGTCAGGGAGCTGAGAGCGTTCGAATGGCTACCTCATTCCGACCCGGGCGCTGTGCTCTGGGGGTGGGCTCTGGCTGCGAGGCAAGCGCGGGTCTGGTTGAAGCTCGCGAGACGCCCACGGCGGCAGCCTGCCTCCCAAGGAATACGGATTGCCGACGGCGATGCGTGAAGCGAAAGGGAAAAAAAACGAAAGGGGCGGCTTGGAGAACAAGAGTCCTAGTCGTTGTTTTGCGAGAATCGGGGGTTGCACACTTTCAGTGGACAGGGCCAACCTTACCTTGGGGCGGCGTGCTATGGCTAGTGCGCCAGCACCAGTACCCAAGGCCACTACCCAGGCCTAGGAACGGTGCACTAGCAGCAGGGCCACTGGATGCTGTGCGCTGCTATGGAGGTCGGTCAGGGCCCTGAGTCGCGGTAAGCCACTTAGCGGTTAGTGCTTGGACGGGCAACCAAGGAAGAAGGGTGGGTGGGGAGGTCCCGGTACCTCGCGAGGTGGAGCTCCCGTGAAGGCTTCGGTGGCGGGAAGGCGGCAGCTTGAGGGGAAGCAACAGGCCATGCAAGTACCGGTACAAAGAGGCGGCTGCTTCTTGACAAGATCATTCCAGTTGGGGCACCTGCTAGGTCGCACCTGGACGCCCATAGATCGC
Organism: Trichoderma arundinaceum; assembly: GCA_025919625.1. Taxonomy (NCBI): domain Eukaryota; kingdom Fungi; phylum Ascomycota; class Sordariomycetes; order Hypocreales; family Hypocreaceae; genus Trichoderma; species Trichoderma arundinaceum. The sequence continues at coordinate 938,444 of JAMQTF010000002.1, forward strand.
TGTATCCTTCGTTATTTCTAGCTGTGTCTTGGGGTGGCGGCCACTAAATTACACTTGCTGTTTTACGGGTAATTACTCCAGGTCCATACCAGATACTACGTGCTGGGACCTGCTCGGCATCAAACTTCATTTTATAAAATGAGGAGCATGAAACGAGTTTCTGTCAATTTCAGCTCCGTCCCATTTCATTCCACGATCTGTCTAATGTTGGTTTTTTTCCCTTGTTGCATCATTAACGGCCCCCCGCCAATTTATTGCTTCTCGGAAAAGAGCAAACGCATGGGGGAGATGAGAAGCGGTTCGTCTGCTCCCACTTTTTGTTTTTGGTTCACATCACGCCGTGTTGGGATTTTTATTTTGGGCTTGCTTCTCATTTTCTCGTTTTTTATGCGAATTGTGAAAGCGGGTACTTCCTCAAGCGGCATCTACCTTGCTTAAGCGCCCACGTCAATTGTCCAAATCGAGTTCAACGTCTCCGCGTACGAGGCGCAACCCCATGACGATGTGACTTTTGGTGGTGCTGGAAAAAGGAGAATGCTGGCATCTTGTATTTTTGCTTTATCTCGCCTATCACCCGCCATCTCCACACTTCAATCCCTCCATCTAAATAGCAGCAGCATATCGTATTACAGAACACCACTAGAACAATGGAGAGAAGGGAAGAAAAAAAGACAAGACAAAATAAAACACAAAATTACGAGCTGTGTGGCTTCATCTCGTTTCTGCACCTGCTCGGTTGTATGTCATCCGCATTCATCACGCGCAGGTCATGCGGTTCGTCACCATCGTCCGTTGCGTATTTGTCATGTACTCGAGGATGCCGTACATTCGCCTGGCCAACTCAGGTGCGTCCACGTATTGGGTCGAAACAGTCAGCGCGTGCCATTAGACAGCCGATGTTTTGAGGGCTTCGCTTATTTCCCTTCGTACATGATGCTAATGCCCGCCCATGGAGCAGTCCTTGCTGCGCCCTAGTCCTGCGACTATCCTCCGTATGCCGCCGCTGCTTTTGTGCGTTGCTGCAGTTGCCGCTGCATGGATCAGCTCTCGATGTTTGTTGATGTGCCGTGTCCCGTTTAGGAAATGGCCTTGGCCGCCGGGTCTCCGGTTTTGAGAAGAGCAAGTTATTCTCGTTCGCCTCCGGTTCTTGACGCACCAATGAGGCGTCTTTGGAACCCGCAGAGTGGTGCCATGATTGGCTGCAGGCGTCAGATCTTGCAGCTACATACAGTGGTGCAGCTTGCGGTGCTCCGTTCCCAGTCCGGAAGCTCTCATGTTTGTGGTTCCTCTTCCGCCATGCATCCCCATCGTTGGGTATTGCTTGGGCGCCGCATGGGCCTCATTGGGTTTCATTGTCGTTTTGCCCGCTCTGACGGAGAGACTAGAGACCTATCGACGTTGAGCTGCCGTCAATTGCGCCTCCATCCCGGTGGCATTCTTGAGTCCCCTTCACCGCATCAGTACAGGTTAGCCACAGTGAAGGTGGATATGGCAGCCAGCTCTGCTTCGTACGGGTACAACGAGGATGGGCTTCACTGAGTGCGGAGAACAGACATGGGAAGGATATTGTCAGATCCCAAAGATTGATTGCTGCTCCATAGCCTCCACCGGCCTGTCAAAACTCTTCTGCACTGTTGTGTCATCGGTCCGCCACGTATCTTTGCGATGGAGCCATGGCAACGGTCGACTTTTATCCACCAAGCCTAAAACCGTCACTCTGCATGCAGTTCTTTGCGGTGAGAGTAAACGGCCACCCTGCCTGCATCAAGCTCCATAAATATTACAGGGTGGACGGGGTCTTACTCGTACAGTAGTAGCTATCTTTAGGATTTCATGAATGCATCTTGTTGCCGCGTATCGAATCTTCGGCTGAATCTGTTTCTTCATCTGGAAGCAATTGCAGGCTGAACGCAACTGCATAGGTAAAACCGACTTCCAATTAGGGCCAATGTTTCTGGCCGCCCTGCACTGCATATCTGGGCGAAGCTGTCAAACCTCCTCTCTCTTTAGCGGCCGCTGGCTAGCGCTTTTCGCGTTCCCCAGAATGGATAGCCGGATGAATCCAATGTTTTTGAGTGTGTGCCAGTGCGTTTGTGGCGCCGCTACGCCACAGGTGAGATCATCGCCTGCCGCCTCGCGTCACATGCCGAGCTTAACCTCAACCTCTCCTGTTGCTATCGCTATCGCCATTTCCGATACCCGTATCGTCAGCGACATGAGAGCGTGCTGAAAGTGGCGTCACTGGCTAGCTCATCACCTGCCATGGATGATTTCGCGGTAGAATTGCTGGCAGCTGGTCGTGATGCGTCGCCAGAGCGACAGCCTGAGCGAAAGGCGCCCTCAGAGCTAGATCCATCGACAGCGTCGCCTCAGCGGTCCGGCCTGCGAGGCGGCCTTGCAGCCCTGCGGGAGAAGGCAAACATTCAAGATCGCCTAGTAGAAAAGTTTGTATACAAACGATATCGACGCTGAAAGGGAATGCGATGCTAATGGTGCACGTTTAGACTGCTCCAACAAGTCATCCCTGCCGACGACAGCAATGGTCCCGATGTCTCCATATCGGCCGACGACGCGGCTTTCCCACAGCGGCCCGGCTTCAATCTCACCACAATGTCCAACAACTTTCGCCGATTCAACGCCCGCATCGGCGTCGTCTTCAAGTTCCAGGCCCGAATGACCCGCATCCTGTCCTGGCGGAAGCCCTCGCACACGCTGTCCCTGCTCGCCACCTACACCTTTGTCTGCCTCGACCCCTATCTCCTCTGCGTCCTGCCCATCGTGGGCATCCTGCTGGGCGCGTTCATCCCGGGGTTTCTGGCACGGCATCCGGCGCCGCCAAAGGGCACACTGTCGAGCGAGCAGAGCATGGGCTATTCTCCAAAGGGACCTCCGCTGGCGCCGGCGGCGACGGTACGGCCCGCAAAGGAGCTGAGCAAAGACTTCTTTCGAAACATGGGCGACTTGCAGAACTGCATGGACGACTTCACTCAAGGGCACGACATGGTAGTAGCGTTGCTGGTACCCATTAGCAATTTCAGCAATGAGGCCCTATCCTCGGCCGTGTTTCTATTCCTCTTTGCCGCCGGCGTCTTCATGACCATTGCGGCACACATCATCCCGTGGAGGTTCGTGTTCCTCGTGGGCGGATGGGCCGCCATCGGCTCGGGGCACCCTGCCGTCTCTCGCCTGCTGGCGGAAACCCGCGAGGAGCACATCCAGCCGAGGGAGGAAAAAGCCAAGACCTGGATGGACGACTGGATCGCTACCGACGTCATCCTCGACTCGGCCCCCGAGACGCGCGAGGTGGAAATATTCGAGCTGCAAAAGGCATCCGGGGCAGGAGAATGGGAGGCCTGGCTCTTCTGCCCGTCGCCCTACGACCCCTTGTCGCAGCCTCGCATCGCTGGCGAGCGGCCACGTGGCACGCGCTTCTTCGAGGACGTGATGCCGCCGGAGGGATGGGAGTGGAGCGAGAAGAAGTGGGCTCTGGATCTCTGGAGCAGGGACTGGGTCGAGGAGCGCATCATTACGGGAGTCGAAGTTGAGACGGAAGGGGAGCGGTGGGTGTACGACATATACAACGAGCGCGCGGAGCGCACCGGCGTTGTCGACCAGCCTGAGAAGGGGAGCGTCAGAGCCGTTTCGATGCCACACATGAGCTGGGAAGAGGGCGAGGATGGGACCGGCAAGAAAGGGGAATGGAGGCGGAGGCGGTGGGTGAGGCTAGTGAAGCGAAAGGTTTCCCCGGCTGTGTCTGGATCATGATGTGGCAATGGTACAAGGGACGGATGATATTTTTATGTGGGTTTGCCACTTCATAGTTTCAGCGAGAGCATCAAGGGAGTTTTTCAAATGGACGGCTATTATTGGGTTTACACGAGAAGCATTGATGAGCCACAATTGGTACGGTATGACAATCTATTTGCTGTATGCGTGATGATGTTATCATACAGGCTGATGCTGCTGCTTACTGCCGCTGATGATGGATGTGCAATTCCTGACCCAGAGTACAAAGTAGATAATAAAAAAAACAAAGGAGGGTAAAATCAGTTGAAATCAATTAAAAAATCATAAACATGCTGGTGGTTGTCGCTTTGGCACCGATGCACTATGTCCCGTCCCCTGGGTTAGTAAAGTATGTCGTCACGCCTCTTCCACGGGCGCTTTCCCATCAATCTCACGGCGGTAGGGCCTCTGTCTCATGAAGAGATGACCATCTTGTCCAAAATCTTGTGGATGCCAACGGCCTTGCCGGAGCCATTGTCTAGCGTCTCGACTATCTTGCGCGCCCTTTCAATGAGCGTCTCGACCACTTGGCGGGTATAGTCGAAACTTCCCTTGGATTCCATGTAGGAGACAGCGTAGCGCTTAACCTGCACATCAGTGGTCTTTTGCTTGAGTATGTTGATCAGCTGGAGGTCAACAGGATCGGCTCGAATGCTGTGGATGACAGGGAAAGAGAATTTGCCTTCCGTCAAGTCCTCGCACATGCCCTTGTTATGGCTATATTCACTGGAAGAGAGATTCATGTAGTCATCGCGGATCTGGAAGATCAGACCGATGATGTCGATGAGGGGCACACAATCGGTGGCAGTGCTCGATTCAGCCTGCATCAGCTTGATGCCGAGGCGGAACAACCCGCCAGTCTTGTTACCTACCATCTCCAGATAGTCATCCTCTGTAGGGCAGGTGAGAGTGTCTCTCCAGAACAAGTCCATGCCTTGACCGCGATGCAGGTTGAGGAGCTCCTCCGCAAACAGGGTGATGAGGTTCTGGTTGCCAAGCTTGACGAGCTCCTGCAAGGCGGCGAAGTATATGTAATTGGCAGAGTTGATGGTCTGGGCCACGCCAAAGATGTTGTGGGCAACGGGGAAGCCGCGGCGCAGCTCGGATGAATCTTGCACGTCGTCAACGAGGAGAGAGGCTTCATGAAGCATGCCTACAACTTTGGTAATGATTTCGAGGCTCGCGGGCGGGACCTCGAGGAAGGCGTTGAATGCGGCGATGAGCTGGGCACGGAAGTCCTTGCCCGGGTGGCTAACGACGTATTCAAACGGCCCCCTCACGACGCGCTCCTTGTCGTCGTTCCATGTGCCCCGCCTCCTGTAGTCGAAGTCCTCGTTGGCAAACCTCGAGGCATCAGGAGGCGCCGACGGAGTATTTTGGTGCTGCATCCCGACCACGCTGCGATTTACTCTCTTGCTGCTCCTTCGCGGCGGTGGTTCGGGATACAAAGGGCGCTTTCCCAGCTGTTCTGGCAGCTTGCCTAGCCTGGATCGTGCGCCTAGCCACTGGGCTTCGTTTTCAAATTCGTTTAGGGGATCGAGGCCGGGCGCAGAGCCGGATGCGGAAGATTGAAGATGCGAAATGGACGAGCCGAGAGCGTTGGCTAAAGCGTGGCTCTGGCGCTGGACTTGGGAGTGCAGGCCGCTGCTGGATGTTCTCGGAGGGATGGCGTTGGGGGAGACGCTGAAGTCGGATTGCATCTTTGCCGGTCGAGAGAGGCGATTTGTGGAGGAAGCTTCTGCCTCTTTTAAAGTTGCGTTGAAGTGGCGCCGCAGCTGAGGCACCGTCGAGCTGTGCAAGTGGGCAGGCCGCGGGGTGCTTTAAGACCAGCCAAAGTACGGAGTACACGGCGCACATGAGCTGTACAAAAAGCCAAAAGCAGCGCGAAGGCGGGGGGCGCGGCTGCGGATTGGGCAGCGCAATCAGAAGCCCATCTCGCCTGCGCTCCTATTAGACGACGCCTTGCTGCGGAATGGGGGGTCCGGCATATGGATTCTGCCTGCAATCAGCAGTCTCGAGAACCATGACCGGGCGGCCTGATTGGCCTCTCATTGCGTCGTCTGGCGATGTTGTTGGCTGGACGAGTCTAGCTGCCTGCGCTAGAAGCACCTGTGCAATGCGAGACTAGACATATGTAGGAGGAATGTGACGAGGACGAGGACGAAAATGCCCACGTAATCATGGATCGGGTCACATGAGGACGGAGTTAGTCGTCGAGCAGAGATTGGGGGCTCGCCAGAGCGGGCAGAGAGAAGCACCCGAGCTGGAGCTGAACTGAGTGGTGGAGATGCGTTCGTCAGTTGCGACATATCATCAAGCAAAGGCGGTCGCGGGCAAAGTGCATCTCAAAGGGCTAGGCAGCCAGTCACATTGATTTCAGCGCACCAGGCGCGGCAATTGGCAACTCGTGGCCATTTCGATGTCTGCTCCGATAGCCTCTGAGAATAGAATTGTTGTTATTGCTGGATAAAGCATGTCTAGAGATCGGTGCAGCACAAGATCGGCAATGAGGAGTTCAAGGCAAGGCTGGGAAACGAGGGGTAGGAAGTACAACATGAAGATGCATGGGTAATTAAGCGCTGGTACGCCATTGGAGGGGCCTCTGCTTGCACTGCGAACAGCTGGGTAGCTCCGCTGGCTGAGTTTTCGGTAAGCAACAGGCGCCTAGGGGGGCGGAATGCCCTGAAGGGAAAGGGATGGGCAGCTGGAGTTTGGATTGGTTGTACGAAGTACACTGCAGCACTAAACAATAAGGTAGGATAAGCTTGGGTACGGAGCAGATGCCATCATCATCCTCAGCATCATACCATATAACGTACCAAGCCCGGCATGTAATTGGTGAGTTTGGCAGTATCCTGGTCGTTACCAGTGCCAATCCAATCTCCAGCCATGGGGTGAGCTTCCAGACATGTCGAATCATCCCGGGGCCAGGGATCATCAATATTGCTCTGCAGTCTCCGTTAATGGCTTGCAGCGCCATGCTGCAAGCACTGTGGTTTCAGGGTCTGACCAGGTCCTTTCGGCGGTCCCGCGAGGCGCTAGCCTGCCCGTACCAGGCCATCACAGTGGAGCTCAATCACTGTCACCCCGCCTACAGCCGGGGCCTACAGGCGCTGCTCCATCCACTGGCTCTAAACTTCCACTGCCTGCATGCCTGTAGGGCTCCGTCTCCCTTGGCGGTTGCCGGGGAAATGAGCGACCGGCAACACTCCCGGCCCACATGATGCTAAACCGGCCCTCTGGAGCCTCCGGGCAGGCATTTTGTCATTGACGCAGTGGCATTTCTCATCCTTTCTCCCTGATCTTGTTGTTTCTCTCTCTTTTGATGTCGTTTGCTGCCAGTCGCCGTTTGATACCCCCAATGCCTTACTTCTTCTTTTTCGTCTTGTATTAACATATTTGCGCGCGCGCCTGGTAACCAGTTTACCAGAAGCCTTTTCTCTCGTTATTTAACAATTCATCCCACCTCCCCGCCCACTAAACAAACCAAACAAAATAGGGCATTTCATTTTATTTCTTCACCCAAAAATTACTTTTGATTGCTGTTGTGTTTCCTTCTTACTGCCAAAAGAGATTAGTCTTTTAACAAAATAGTTTACCCGCCGCGATCAATTACCGCGACTACCAACAAAAAACCGCCCCCAATGGAAGCCCTCCTGTCACTCGCTTTCGATAACCTCTCCTCCTACGATGGCCCCAAAATCCGCAAAGGATTGCGCCAGGTCGAGGGCCTATTGGCACAGATTTGCCTGTCCAATGGTTCTCCGGGGCGAGGACGGTCTACTTCTATTTCTTCGGCTGCGCCTGACGACGACGAAGATGCCTCTGGCATGGCCCCTCGTAAAGATCTCGCCCAACTCACCTACGATCCCGCCTTTCGAGAGTTCTTCAAGCTGCAGGAGGGATTTGAGTGGAACGTTGCTATGCGCCTGATTAGCACGCTGGATCGACTCATGGCAAAGGGAAGCGATGGTCAGAATGATTTGCTCATTCTCAGTGCGCTGGATCTTATCCAAGGGGTCACGCTGTTGCATCCACCTAGCAAATCTCTGTTTGCGCGAGAACAGAATATGAATGTAAGATATGATTCCACACCATCACTATGAGGAACCCTCAAGCTTACCTTTTTGGCAGCTTTTATTAGATCTCCTCGAGCCGTACAACTGCCCGGCGATTCAGTCTGCAACCCTCCTGACTCTCGTCGTTGCTCTCATCGACACTCCCAACAACACACGCACCTTCGAAGGGCTTGATGGCCTCCTTACCGTCACATCGCTCTTTAAATCTCGATCAACCTCTCGCGAGGTCAAGCTGAAGCTCGTCGAGTTCCTCTACTTTTATCTCATGCCCGAAACACCCTCCAACCCCCGCGCTGACCCGCGAGAGTCTGTGTTCCAGCGCAGCCCCTCGAAGCTGGCTGGCGCCTTCAACGTCGACGGTAGGCACGCACGCAAGCGCGCCAACAGCAACGGGGTTACGACATTGACAACTGCTGAGAAGCAGCAACTTCTGAGTCGCCATCTTAGTAGTGTGGAAGACTTGGTCAAAGACTTGAGAAATTGCGCGCCTTTTGGCGGCATTGTATGCTGAGCTGGTACCGGCATTTGAAAGCAACGGATGGGGCAGCAAGAATCTCGGAGACTTTTCTTTTTCTCGATAACTATCAACATTCCCAAAGAAGCATTCTAATCTCAGCACATTACTTTCTAGTCGCTCTTTTATTCCCCGAGCTAGCATCTCCATTGGGTGTGGGGTTTGTGGCGTTGGAAGAGATCTGCAGTCACTTTCATCGAGTGGCTGCAAGCATGAAGAAGCATGCAAGGATATTTTTTGTTTTTCTCTTGAGCTGGAAGGCTTTTTTCAAGATATGAATTTGGACGGTATCGTGTACTATCAGGCTAGGCGTTTTACTCAATAGACGGGCATAAAACTTTGAAACATTTCCTCTTCTTTTACGCTAAATCAGTTGATTGCACTCCCCCTAGCTATTACGGTTGACTTGAGTGAGAAATTCGACTTGGATCTGGTGGTGGGGAGCTGGGCATAGGACTGGTCGGAGACGGCAGGGGAGGCGAGGGCAGCGGCCAGTTCCCTTCTGTTCCATGCAGTTCGAATCGACCATCTATCGTCTCTGGTGTTCGAAGACCAGCAACAGCTAAACTGCTGACGCCAGATTTAGGCGACATGACTTCCGAGCCTTGCACCTCTGAGCGTTCTTCCGAGCCAATCTCGACTGGATGATCCGGAGCAGACGACGGGGAGCGTATCGTCCCTGCGTCAGTGACAGCCCCAGAGGGGGTGACTGAAGACACCATTGTCCATCGCGGCGGCCAGCCCTGAGGCGACGTCGGCGCGTTGCCCATGGCGGGATCTCCCGGGGCCACGGAGCCGCCGTTTGGATCACCGGACTGCTGAGAAGCGTTATTGTACACGCGAGCTTCCGCCGCGGCCCTCCGTTTTGTGAGATAGAACCACACGGCCGCGGCGACGATGAGCCCGCCGCCAACCACGGCGCCGACGGCAATTCCCGCCTCCGCGCCGGGGGAGAGGCCCCCGGAAGAAGACGACGACGAGCCGCTGTCATCAACGGCGAGGGTGCTGGTCGGGCCTCCGGTCGCGGTGGAGCAGTACGGCGATCCGCTGAACGAGGTGCAGGCCTGCCCGTTGTTGCAGCACCCGTTGCCGTCGGCGCATCTGAACTGGTTCGTGGTGCAGCCCTCGGCGGCGGGAGTGAGGCCGGGGGGAGGCTGCGTCTTTGTAGAGACGCAGTGCCCGCCCGCCTGGCAATTGGAATCGAACGGGCAGCAATTGCCGCCGAGCGTGGAGGGGCAGAGGTAGAAGCTCGTCTGGGGACAGGCGCGGCCGCAGCAGCCCGTTATGACGGTTGTGCTCGTCGTTCTGGTTGCTGATGCCCTCGCGGTGGTGCTGGTGATGGTGAGGGTGCGAGTGACGGTGCAGCGGACGGCGGTGGCAGGGCAAGGGTTGTCCGAGGTGCAGGCCTGGCCGATTGCGCAGCATTTGGGGTCGTTGGAGGTGTTTATGTAGCAGTAGCTGTTGTTGTCGCAGCAGCGGTCGCCATGGCCGATATCGAGACCTGATGGGCGAGGGTTTGAGTTTAGTCAAATGAGATAATGAGTTGGGAGGAATGTGAGCGGCGGCGATATCAGCTGTGTAGCTGGATATGGTGAAGCGGGAGGAGGAGGAAGTGAGAGAGGATGCCGTCTTACAGCTATGGGCGTTGTCACCGCAGGATCCTGCGCGCTTGAAGAGCGGATGCGACTTATCGACAAAGTATCGCGGCGTCAACCCATCTGGCACAATCTGGAGAGCGGCGTATCTATCTCTGGCGGCGCTGGCGATGGCCAGGCCGGAGAGTGTGAGCATGAGGAGGAGCCTCATCTTTGGTGGTGGTTGGGCGGCGACAATTGCATCCTTTCTCTTCCCTTGCTCAATGCGGCTCGAGGCTTCTCGGGTCCTCCCAGCAAAGCTCCTGCAGGTCGGAAAGAGAGTAAAAAGGTAGAAGAAGGAAGAAGAGAAAAACTAAATAAATTGGTGATTGGAGACGAGAGGTGAAATCTCACCTCTGCAGTTACTCCACGCAGCCTCGTGTCCTGTCGTGCAAGGATTGATGGATGACAGCAACGAACTAACAAAGACCCCGATTGCCCCGATATCAGCGGCTCATCATCCACCCTGCATCATGCGACCCCATCCCGGGCTCTGCATCCTCATCCAGAAAGGCACCATTTAAAAAAGCGACGGGCTCCCGATTAGCATCCATCGGCTGCCGTCTAAATAAAGAGCCTGACAAGGGCACACTGGTGCCACATGGCCGCGGAGCACACAGCAGTTGGATGCGATGCGGTGCGATGCAATGAGATGCGACGAGATGCGGTGTGCAAGCGCTGCGTAATCCTCAGCGACTAAACTGGTGTATTCGCTCTGCTTCGGTCAAATTGTGCGCCGACGCCTCTGTGCTCAATGGACGGCGATGCTGATTGTGGGCGGTCTCTACCAAAGCGAGTGGATGCGTCGGAGCATGGATGCCCACGAGTGGATGCGGCTTCATTTATTATGCATGAACGGGCGTCTGCCTCGCTCGTCTCCCCGCCCCGAGGCTGCCCTAAGCGGTGCTCACGAGACGATGGATGGAGGGGCGTGCCGAATGGGAGAATTTCGCAGTGCTTTTTGGGAAGACCCTTTTGTGTGTGTTTTGGGAATAGGTGCACCGAAATGCCCGTCTGGGCCGTGTGTTAGGCGATTTAGGAGCAAGTGCTTACACGTGCCCAGACGGTGTGCCCACGCAGAGAGCATCCTCAACGTCAAGTTCAAGGTTCAATTTCTGTGAACTACTGGAGTAGCTTACACACACCATGGCACGAATATGTAACCATCCTAATCATACAACTTCCAAGAGACTCATACATATGAAAGCGCAATAAATTCCAACCTGGTATAATCCGAAGTCCTCCTACTAAAGCGGGCCACCTTTTTTTTTTTTGATTAAGTTCGTTCCTCTCTCGCCGTCCTTTTACTCCTTCGCGACGCCTCTCTCGGCCGCAAACTTGTCCACCTCCTTGCGCAGGGTATCCCTCTGTCGCAGTGCTGCTTCCATGATGTCCTCTGCAACCGTGCCCAGGCCGTTCTGGTGCTTGCTCTTGGTCTTCTCGTGAACATCCACCATCTCCTTCAGCACGGCCTCCAGCTGGTTGGGGAGCCAAGTGACGATGGGGCTGCCGCCAGTGGCGGTTGGGTGGGAGGTTTGCTTCAGGATATACTCTCTGGCGAAGCACCAGTGGCGCCAGCGGAAGTCTCGCACCTCATTGAGGACCTGAATCCACAAGCTGCGAGACTGGCGGAGGAGCTCAGTCTGCTCCTCCGAGGTGGGCTCGCCTTTGTAGCCCAAGGCATAGGTCTTGAGATCCAAATCCAGAGAGCGGCTCTTGACATACTGCAGGAAAGTCTTGTGGTTGCTGGGACGGTACTCACGGAAGTCGTTCAAGATGGCCGTCAGAGGGGTATCCGGCATGGGGATCTGCAGGAAGTTGTCCATGAGAGGCACCATGGAGTCGTTGGCGCCAGACTCGCCGCGGAACGACATGGGCTTGTTGTCAAAGAGGCCCTCATAGACGACGCCATTGGGGAACATGGACTGGGCAGTGATGCCAAAGATGAAAGTGCGGAAGCTGGTGTAGTCTCTGGGACGGGACTTTCCCCACATAGTCTCCATGACGGCGTTGATCTTCTTCATCGCAGTGACGATGCCGGACAGACCCTCGTTGAACGATCTACGCTCCTCGACAGAGCCGAGACCGGAGGAGGCCTTGGAGGCTTCCTCCAGACAGCGGACGGTGGCCGCAACAAGGGGGCCAGAGTTCTTGACCATGTCAATGTGGACGAGGACGAAGCCGGCCTCGGAGGAGGTTGGGTCAAGACCATGCTCAAAGGCACGAATGAGGCGGATGTTGTCATACTCCAAGCCTTTGGAAGGGTCTTCAAGGCGGTAGTTGTAGAGCGCGTAAGAGCCGGCGTACTCCATGAAGGGCATAAAGCCAGTGCTATGAAGCAAAGGTCAGCACACTTGTACTCTTGATACATGTAACATGCATGATGGGGGTACAATATAATAATGGCATGACTTACAGTTCGGCACATCGGGCAATGGGGCGAGCAATGTTCTTAGGAAGGGTCTGGCGTCCCAAGCCATAGCCCTCGCCCTTGAGGAAACGCTCGTGGCAAGGCTCAAGAAGGTATGCCGAGGCAAGGAAAGAGTAGTCTCGGTACAGGGCATTCATCAGGGGCAGGTTGCCCTTGTACAGCTCCATCTCATCGGTGAGATCTGGGAAGGTAGTGTCAACCTCCTCACCGAGCTTGCCATGGGCAAGAAGGCCGGGCTCGCCAGACAGAGTCTTGACGGGCATACGCTGGAGGATGGACTCGAGCGCATCGAACTCCTTGGGCAGAGTGGCAATGGGGTCTGCACGGGGGAGGAAGCCTCTGGTGGTGGACACCAAGAAGGCAGGGAGGGAGTTGTCATCAGGACGGGCATCTGTGAGGACCTCGAAAGGAGGTATGCTTGTTGAGAGGGAACCCATTGTGCAGATGGAGATGTGTTGTACAAAGGGGGATGATGTAATGTGGGATATGTGTAAGTGTTTGGTGTATAGGGGGCTGGCGGACTGGGAGGCAGTCGGCAGGGCTGCGATGCCAGAGAGTGGTGGTGAGGGCGGGTGGCAAAGAGGAAATCTGCTCTGAAGTCTGAGAGTATCGGGGGAGCATTCATCACCAGTCCGGGTCCGCGCCGCCGCCTAAGTACCCGGTGGCCGGAATGGATTCCGGCCACTCGGGTGGGGATGAGGTCACGATGCACGGCCGCGCGGGCGGGTCGAGACCGCCCTTGTCTCTGTTAGAGGAAGGTGTCCGGAGGCTAATGCGTAGACTTCACGTAAGAGAAACAAACAGGAGCCGTTATCTCTTGTCCCAACACCGACAACCGGGCAGGTAAAGGGGGTAGCATGACCAGGAGGATTGGAGCGAGGACATGCTATACCGTGTGTAATCGGTTTTGTCGGCTTATACGCATACTGTTGCGCACTGTCACGTTGGGTTATACCACAATAGCAATAAATTGGAAGTTTCAGTTTCTCTTCATGGACAATGGCAATGACACAACTATCAATGCCGAGCAACAGTTGCTGCCAGACTCTGCAAGTCTTATTCATTGGTCAGGGGCTGGCTGGGACAATAGTAAGACAACAAGCCGCGATAAGGTCCTGCAACGTCTTGGCTGGTGTGCCGTCTCTGCCCGCCTATCTCTGGTGTAAGCCAACCTCGACTATTGTGGGGGAGGGGCCGGTTTGTATCAGGACTCGCCCCACAGGCTACCGATACTGCCCGGCCTTTTTACTGGACCATTGGCCGGAATGATTCCGGCCACACAACGAGATCGGACCCGGCCCTTGTCCTCTCTACTAAGCCAGGTACCTGCAGCCTGAGCATGTCTGCAGCGTAAACCAGAGGTATCTCGAAAAGTGGGTTGGTTCCGTACAACCCCCGGTGCGCCCTCCGGGGCTCGCACAAGCGGAAACCAGACGTAAGACTCTTTCGGGAGTCGGTGATTGGGATGGGCGAGCGTTGATTAATGGAAAAGCTTTGATTCGTTCGTTGGGACATGTGGGCTGGACGTGAAGCGTGGGAGGGAAAATGAGCATCTCCGCAGCGGAAAAGTTTCTTCCTATTGAAATCTATCTTGGTAGTATGTGTTGCAAAAACAGGAAGAAGAGAGAGAGAAAAAGAAGACAAATACTCCGTACATGTCGTAATATCCATACACAAAAGAGACCAACCCGAACACCGGTACTTCATATCCCGCTTTTCTCAAACGATCCGACCAGAAATTTCCTTCTAAACATCCATCGACCCATCTCCGCACGGATTAAAGATTAAACAACCCTCCGGATGGTTCTGAACCCACTTGGTGCAGCCGACAGTGCCGCAGGGTGGAAGGTTGCCGAAGCATTAAAACCGTGGGGGGTGATTTGGGGCCGCCTTGATTCTGTTTCGACGTCTGCCGATGACGAGCTGAACTGTTGAGCGATGCGATCGTCTCTCAAGATGGTCCTGGGAGGGCTCGGGGCAGACTCTGCTTTGGAAACGGGAACCAGGGCTTTAAATTTGCTTTCCTAATCTAGGTTCGCATCAATAGCTCCTTTGGCTTGATCATAGGAGACTCACCTTTGCACGATTGGTTTGGAACTCGGTCAGCGTGAGTATCCTTGTTGGCACTATGGTGACCGTTCGTGTGACTTGGGTCGTTGAGGTAATAGTTGTTGTGAATTTCCCATCCAAGACTGCTGAAGCATCTACGTTATTGGAGGCTTCTTTGAACAAGCCTCCGATGGCTGCGGCTAGAGAATTGATCAACGCCCAAAGCTCATCGGCAAAGGTAGCTTTCCTAGGTACTTACACGCTGGAGTAGACTTTGGCTCTTGCCGTGTAGTTACGACAAGTCTTTCGGGCTTGATAGCCGCCAAAGCAGCCTTGGTAAATTCTATGTCGTTGGGATCTTGGGAGGCGTATTTCGCGGGCGTGGAACCGAAATCTAGAGAGGAGTCAGCTCTGGACGACATCATGTTGGAGATTTCTTGTTCGAGGGATTTGATTCTGTCGAGGATGCTCTGCAAATGATGCTGGGGAACTTGGATTGTGGTCTCGTGGCTCTCGTCGGATGCCCGCGCGGCAAGCATCTTGGGAGCATGAGGAAACCTGGATACGCCATCGGAGATTTGGGGAACGACCCTATGATTCATAAGCGCGGGATTATCGTGAGAAGCTCTTCCGTGATTCTGATGCGCGAGGCTGAAGGCGAGCCCAAAGAGGGGAAGATGCTCAAGGAGAACCATGGCGACGTTGATACAAGTTTTACAAAAATATGGGAGTAGTTGCTGTGGATTGACTTGACAATATTCTGATGGGACGGATTTGTGCTCATGATATATATCTGGTGAGAGAGGTGGGTCGTTGTGAGGAGCAACACATTCCAACGGCTGCGATGGCGACGAGTCCATTGTTGCGCGCGCCACCTGGATTCCAGTTATCCGCAACGGGATATTTGATGAAACAATGTCTCTGATGAAACAACCTTTGTAACCGCGTGTACTGAAACTAGAATGAATGGCTACTGGTTGCATAGTGCACATACAGATGCTTTAAAGTATGCATTCTACAGGTATTCATCGTAACATCTATATCGGGACTCTATTTGTATAATCTAAGGTTTGAATCGTCTCCTAGAGTCTGGTAAGTGCGGAGATTTCCTTCTTTAGTCCATGCATTAGAACACCATGGTATGAATGACTAACGGTTGCTGATGCCACCTTTCTTCCTACTCTACCACAAGTAGATGTCGAACAACGACTTCACATTCAACGTCGGATGCCAATCATTACTCTACCTCTACGATGTCCATCCGGCCTTTAGTAGATAGGGAGAGCATTAGAATCTAATGCAAGGATGGTGCCAAACACGCATACATCTTATCGGTCTGCGAAATAGTCTAACTACGAATAGAGATTAGGGGGTCAACACCGCACAAAGTTAAATCCATACAGACAGTAATCTTTTGTAGTTTGCGTTTACAGAGGAAACATTGTCAAATCGCATGTCTCTGTTCTAAATTGTTACCACTGTGAGGGCAGGTATGGCATATATTGCGGACTAAGAATAGATATTGGATGTACATACACTGCTCATTATATCACACGAGACCCTATGTCGATAATTGCCAACTATTGGAGAATAAAAGGTTAAGTCATCCTCAAGTCGTCAACGGCTCTCTCTAATCATCTGGATAGATAAGACCTGTGGCATAGTAATTACTGCCTTAATTTTGAACTTCTACCAGGAATATTGGCTTTCCTTTCACGATAACTCAACAATGCCTTTTGTCTCAGAAATCAGCCTCACAATCACATCAGCCTCGGCCTTTTAATGAAGAGCAACTCTCCACAGATGTGGCGGATTAATTAATACATCCCGTTAACTGTTGCGAAAGATACGGCATGCGTGGTTGAAACCTGGTTCTATTGCATACAGAGAGTATCCAGCGCTCTCCGATAGAGCCTAGGGTTCTTGACGCCGCTATGACAGTTTTAGACGAGTCGTTTGGCTCCTCATTTCTTCTCATAATGGCATTTTTTACAACAGTATAATCCGTATCTAGACGTGCAGAGTGTGCACTTCTTTCCTAACTGTATCCTAAGACCATTTGCCCGTAGACAGACGAAATTAGTACATTGGTGGCCTACTATAGAACGGACCTCAGACAGAGAATCATGCATTGAGCACAATTCCATGTCCTGAATAAATATTGGTGTTGTTGGAAGAAATAAGGGCATTCAAGCTACGAAGATCTGGATGGCACCTTTAGGTTGATGTCTGGGTAAATCGACACTGCATAGATCCCTTACTGTAGTGGTCAATTCGTCAACCCACTACCGAAGAAGAACTGAGCTCCATGCCGGCTGAGGACATATCACCTCATACTCACGACCGGATAAATGTAAGAGACTCTTCACCAAAGAATTACTCAGCACATCAGATGACGTTGGCTTCTCTTGTGATATGCGTGACAGAGAAGGGGTGAGATGCCGTCGGTAAGTTCGGCCTCTGCAGTGGAAGCCAGTGGAATAGATGAAGTCATCAAAGAATAGGCATGCACTTGCGCTTTGCGAGGGGGTACTGAGTACCTCGGTAAGGTGGTCGCAGGCGACACAGAAGATGATCCATCCCGAAATAAAGCCCTTTGAGAAGAAAAACTTCTGGCTACGTAAAAACACTGTACGGAGGCGAATGGGCCTCGATAGTTCAAGAATGGCGCAGGCAGTAATTTAGATGATCGCTTTAAAGCCTCATAGCGCTGCGACCATCATTTGCAAACTCTTGGCAGCGCTGGAGATGGCCTCTGTCATGGAACCGGCTGGATTTCCTAATCTCTTGCGTCTTAAAGATGGGCGTTTTGAGGCTTGACGAGAGCAATGGTAGTACGTGAATTTTCTGTCCGCCTAGGGCGCATACTTGAACAAATAACTCCCGAAAGCGAGTTTCGGACAAAGCGGAGAGCGTTGTTGGACTGGCAGCGGGACGCCGGCTTCGGTTAATTGGCGATGGGCTTCTGAATAAGCCCGTTTTTGGCGGCGTGGTGAGAAAGAAGTGCGAGAGGATGCCCAAGGCCAAGTTCCCAAGGTCGTTTCGAGGCCGTGCAAGGTGGTATCAGGTACCCAAGTACCTCGCGCGCTGCGCCCAATGGCAAAGTACAAAGGAATGCCCCAGACCCCTGCTTACCTAAGGCCTGCCAGCCTATCAGCTGAGCGCAAGCCCAACCTTTCCAAGTCCGTTCGCAGGGCTAGCCAGACTAGCTCGTGATTGGCCAGCCGGAGGCTCGAATAATGCGAAAAAAAATTAATGCTCGAGCTTTCCCCCCAAAAAGGCCCCCTTTCGGATTGGACCGCGCTGCGCGCTAGTCCAGTTCGGGGTCGACACTAAGCGCGGCACCTGAATCTTCCACCCCTCGCCCTTTGGAGTTGGAGCGTCACGGTCCTGCTGGCCCATCTGCGCCAGCTACGAACAAGAAACCTCTGGGCTGCCCGATTTTTTGCGTTGTGCGCCGCCGCCCTTCTGGCCCGAAAAAAAAATGAGGATGAGACCAAGGCCCCGAACCTTACGAGACAACACCCCAGAAAATGAAAATCCCTCCGCCTCCCGCTTCTTTTTCTCCCCTCGCCTCCCCAAACCCTCGCCGCCCGTGATGCACCAGCGCTCATGACATGAGACCATCACCGCCGGCCTGCTAATATAGTCCAGAGTTCCAGAGTTGCCTCTCTGCTTGCTGCTCCACGCAAGGCCCCCAGACCCCCTGACCACCACGCCGGATCACCACCAACCTTAGGTATTAGCCCATCGCCCGTGGTTCAGAGCACCACCACAAAACCTACGCGGCCTTCCCGTCATCCTCCGTTTTTTTGCTCCTCTCCATCATCACCAACCCTCTGCCATCACCACCGTGCACCGTCAGCATCGCTCTGCCACTGTGCCATTGCCAACGCAAAATCCTTCATCGCCGTCGGCCATCACATCATCGTCGGGCCGCCTGACCATCGGCACCATCAACAGGGCCAACCCTTGACCCAGCCGCTCTGTCCGCCTGTCTGCTACTCTTGAAAAATTCCTCGACCAGACGCGATGGCTCCCTCTGCCAAGGCAGCCGACGGCCGACGCAAATCGGCGACCAAACACGGTTTGCTCGTTACCCTCAGCGTGCCACCGGCTCTGTTACGCGACATCTTTCCCTCTGTGGCTGTCCAAGAAGGGTCTCAGTCCCCAGAGTCAAAGAGCCCCAAGGAGAACTCGGAAACAAAGGAGTCGCCGGCCAGCCCGAACGCGCTGGTTGTGTCCACGTCCATCTCTAATGGAGACAATGCATCCGACTCAAATGCTGCCACCCCGGCCGCCGAAGGCACACCTGCTCCGACACCAATGGGACCTCCCGTCGAGGGAGCGAAGAAGAAGGGAGTCAAGCGGTCCGCGGCTGCTGCGAATGGCACCATAGATGGGATCCCCAAACCTCGAGGCAAGCCGGGCCCGAAGAAGAAACCCCGATTGTAAGTCTAATGCCGTTCAACAACCGTCGTCTTTGAACCAGAATGCTAATTTAATTGAACCTGCGCAGGGAGGACGGCACTATCGACCACAGCAGTGCGGCGGCTCGCCCGTCTGCCCACAAACTTGGCCCCAAGGCAAACCAGGGCGCCATCAACGCAGGACTTCGTGCCCTCGACCGTTCTGGCAAGCCCTGCCGGAAGTGGGCCAAAGGTGGCTTCAGACTCAAGAGCTTTACTGGAGTTGCCTGGGAGATTCCACGATGGACTGCTCCTCCGCGGACCAATCCTGAGTCTGGAACCGAAGACTCTGCTGCCCCCTCTGCCGAGGGCAGCAACAAAGAGAACAAGGAAAATGGAAACGAAGGCAACAGCGTTTCCAACAGCAATAGCGGCGCTGACGTCGAGATGCAAAGCGCGCCCAGCATCCAGGCCTCATCACCAGCACCCATCGCTGTAGCGGCAGCATCATAGCGCTTCGCTTCAAAAAGTTTCTTTTCTTCACCTTGCATCGTAAGGTGCAAATGTTCTTGACATCATTTCTTTTTTCTCTGTGCCACACACCGGGCACAGTCTGTTCCAAATCTAGAAAAAAATTGGGCTCGGGTTCTAATCTTTTGTTTCATCGGCCCCGGAGACGGAAACTCGGGAAGCATGGTAATAACCTGTCTTTTTACATAGCGACATTACTGTCGCTGGCGTTGGCTGGGAGGACATTCTGCCGGTCCTCGAAGGATTTGCGCAAGCTGGAGTATCAGGATCATTGTCGGCGAAATTGCATGTATGTAACGGTATACTCAGGGTTCAGAGTAGACAGGTTGGCCGTCTGGGGGCAATACAAGTTCTTTTCATTGTCGTTTTTACTAGATGCAATCTTTATTTCTGCTTCTATTTCCAAGTAAAGTCCGATAACTAGATGCAACAAAGTCACTGCTCTGGTTTAAGTAATGCCCGACCGCGGCAATGCAGCTGTGCTACGCGACATGTGTGCTGTGTGAATCGCCCATGTGCGATCCGATGTCTCTGATCTGGAACAGTCAACGTAGCAACATGGCCCTAAAGAGGACACTCATGCAATGTAGTCAATCAGTCGGCGTCATCGCGGTGAGGCAGCGAGTGCAAAGTTCTAGGTAGCATTGGATTGGCTCCGTCAATCAATCGAGCCAGTTTTTCTATTTCTAATCCGCAACGCAAATGCGCAGCAGTAAGATGAAGGGCAGCGTCCGCAGCGCTTCATCTAATCTCGGCTCCGTGCTTGATGACAGCTTACTGCACAGAGGATGAGCCATTTATTCGACACTTGTTCACACTTTCTTGGCTCAGCTATCAAGATGGGGTGGCGTCGTGGCAGGTGGCAGCAGCCAGCAGCAGCCAGCAGCATTGTGTTCCCTGGTTTCACTCTATTCATTACTCGTTTAGCCCCGAGCGCATCACATTATCAGTCATAATTTTTTTTCCCCCTTCTTCCTTGCTCGCTTCGCCGGCGGTTGGTCGCCTTTCTCGGCTTTCTCATGCCATCCCCACACTTACGCTGCGACGTGCGGCAGGGGGGGATGAAAAATTAGATGCTTTTGATTTGGTGGAAGACTGCCGTTTCTCGGCAACTGGGTGATGTTCTAAACGCCATATGAAAGCAAAAAGGTAGTTGCACTGCTCAAGTCGGGCATCGCGTGCTCATACCGCTTAGTCATTATTGTAAGCAGGCTATGCCGGATCCAGAGCGCCTTGATTGCGCGGAGAGAGTGGCTGGCGGGCTGGACGAGGAGCTGAAGCACCCTGTGCTGCTTGGCTCGTGGCAACTTGCTGGGGACCGCTCGTATCGACCGCCTAGGATGCCCTTACAGGCGGCATGGCGTGTAAGCGTCTGCGCCGTAAAGTTACGGCTACGAACGGTATCAATGCCTACGGGGCAGGTACCAAGCAGTGGTAGTACTACGTCGTAGGTCGGAGGTAGGTCTGTGCCACCGATAATATGATGATGGAAGAGAACCCTGAAATTCAAGCGCCAGCAAGGCCATGTGTTTGCACCCAGGCTGGCAACGGGTGCAGTAGCATCACACATGCACGGGGAGCGTTGCCGACAGGCGTTGCCTTGTATGCACCATTGATCGGAAACGGCACACTATCTACGAGCTTGCTTTGGTAGCTGCTGCTGCTGCCGCTTGTCCGCTAGCTGTAAGGCAATACTACCAGTAAGCTCGGAAGACGGCCAGATGGGTGCGGAAGCCTTCAATCCGCCTGGGCGCCCGTGATGGAGAGCCTGAAGCTGCTGAAGCATCTGATCAGCGGCGCCAGAGATTTGCCGCTCCAGGCTCAAGCGCTCCCCACTCGCGCGGCTGCTGCTCCACCTTTGCTCCCTGGAAGACCCGTGCTGGCTGAGTGATAGTGCTAGAGCGTGCATGACAGCGTCTCGACGTGGTTTGATCAGCGAGGCGGGCGGGCTCAACCACTGCAAAGTCGGCTTCTCCACCCGACCATCCATCAATGACAACTACGACACTCGCCAGCACGACACGGCGCCCAACAGCGATACTCCAGAGCCCTGTCGGCGTGTCGACCCAGGATATTTTCTAGGTCTTTTTGCTCTCTCTCCCTCTGTCTCTCTCTCTCTCTCTCCATCTCCATCTCTCTCTGCCGCGGTCCTTTGCCATTGCTCGCCACCTGTGGCTCCAGTGCCAACTCGTCGGAAGGCGGCTGCCACGAGCTTGTCGGCCCGCTTCGTCGCCGCTCCCCCTCCCTCGATACGCAGAGCTGCACCGCAACCCTACCCGTGTGCTCGCCGGTCCTTTTCTCTTATTATTTCTTTTTCATACTGCACGTCGCCCGCCGGGATTCTTTCTTGCGTGCCGCACCCCCGTGCTCGAGCATTAAATCCTTCTCCCCGCGTCATTTCATCCCCTCCCGCGGCTCGTGCAAGGAGACCGGACCTGGGACGAGTTGGCGCGTTGACTGGGGTTTTGTTGGCGAGCTTCAGTAGCTGAGCTGCTCGCTTGCCAGGCACGACTCCCCCCCAATCCCTCCCCTCCCGAGCCTTTGCTTGCCCTCCTCCTTCCCATCTCTCCCCGTTCCCGTCATGTCCAGTCCGGAACCGCATGGCTCATCTGGCTTCACAGACTCGGAATCGTCTGGTGAATCCCACGAATACCAAGAACATCAGTATACGTCGACCCGCGCCTCCGTTCCTCCCGGCGAGGGAGGCAGTTACAATTTCTATACGCATCCCTCCCGAACATCCGTACTAGACGCCAACGGCGAACTGCTCCTCGATCCTACGCTACGTCTTGGCCCTGCGCCGGCCGCAACCTCGACTGAGATGGACAACCCGGTAGCACACGGCGACATGGCCTACCTGTGGAGGCCGAACGGCAACAATATGCCATCCTTTCCATCCTTTTCTCGAGCGTTTGAGTTCTTTGCCGTGCATCCCAAAAGCCCCGTGGAAGAGGACGAAAGATTCTTTGTGCCGTCGTACTTGAAGGGGTCGACATACGTTCAGAGGCTGGAGGAGGCATATAATTTCAAGCTGGAAGCTCAGAAGGAGGTCAAGCGGGCCAAGGGGAACGAGCAGGATCTCAGCAGCAGCACGGCGACGCTGCCCCCCGGCGCACACAGAGGAATACTGCACACGGTCCTGGAAAGAACGCCGTTTGAGGATGACGAGAATCTGGCGCCTCTGCCGACACACTGGAACACAGGCGACATGTGGTCGTCGATAGAGGTGATGCAAAACAACCTCGGGCTCAAGTATGCCGGGCCCAAGAGCCATCACGAGCGCGACCACGAGGCTAGTGCTATTCGAGCGGACCATTTCATGCCCCCTCAGTGTGGAATATATTATTACGAAGTACACATTATTTCGGGCAAACGAGACGAGTACGTGGTAGATTCTGATCACGGCGGCCATGCTGCTCACGAGGACGCCGCTAACTGTAGCACTAGCACGACCATTGCCGTTGGATTTTCTACCAGGACCGCATCACTATCACGACCTGTCGGCTGGGAACCGGAATCCTGGGGCTACCATGGCGACGACGGCCGGTGCTTTACGGGCCAGAACATTGGCAGACCATTCGGACCGGTTTTCAATAGCGGTGACGTTATCGGTTGCGGGGTCAACTTTCGAGATCACACAGCATTCTTCACCAAAAATGGGCAGATGATAGGTGGGTAGTTGTGGGATGTCCGCAGTAGATGTCTGCGTGGATCGGCTAACCGTGTGCGCATTAAAGGAGTCGCGTTTACAGATGTCACCAAGAACAAGCTATATCCGTCTGTCAGTCTAAAAAAGCACAGCGAGGAGATTTTGGTCAACTTTGGGCAGGCACCTTTTGTCTATAATATTGATGACATGATGAATGTACGCACATTGTCATCTTGCTTTGCCTTTTTGGGTTATACATGAGGCAGCACTGACATGGCTGTAACAGGAACAACGAGAGACCATCCAGCGAGCCATTCAGGCGACTGACACTTCAAATCTCGAGCAGGGTATGAATGAGACGGATCTCATTCAGGCCCTGGTGCTGCAGTTCCTCCAACATGACGGCTATGTGGAGACTGCAAGAGCTTTTGCAGAGGATATGAAGGTGCAAAAGGAAGCCTTGAACCTAAATCCGAACGTGACGGTAGATGGTGTCAACATAAAGGACGATGAGGACGCGAATAACCGACAGCGTAAGTTGATGCCGCCCTTTTGCGTGGCATGCACCTGTAAACTCTAACACCGCGGGGGCTCTGATTAGGGATTCGGCGAGCGATACTTGACGGAGAAATAGACCAGGCGCTCAAGTACACCAACACGTACTACCCGCAAGTCCTCCAGGATAACGAGCAGGTATACTTTAAGCTACGATGTCGCAAGTTTATCGAGATGGTGCGAAAGGCTGCCGAACTGAGCATAAAGTATGACGCTAAAAGGGGCAACGAGCTCGGCCAAGAGATGGACTTGGATATCAACGGTGGCCATGGATGGGGAGACAACATGGAGACTGACGGTGGGGATCACGGAGCGGAGCTGGCAAAGTTGGAAAACAAGATGTTGAATTACGGCCAGTCCCTGCAGGCCGAGTATGCCAGCGATCCCAGGAAGGAAATTAGTAAGGCGTTGAACGAGATTTGGGCGTTGGTGGCATACAAAAACCCGCTCAAGGAACCGCAAGTCAGCCACCTGCTGGATGGCAAGGGGCGCGTGACAGTGGCCGAGGAGCTGAATTCCGCTATTCTATGTGAGTGCAGATTCTTGCCCCCTTTTTCGGGGGGTTGTTTCAACTGTTTCCATTGCATTTCAAGTCACCTTCTAACACGGTGGATTCTCAGCATCGCTTGGCAAGTCATCACGGGCTTCACTAGAAACGCTATATGCGCAAACCAGCGTGCTGCTGGAAGACTTGCGAAAGGATGGCGGCCCGGGCGCATTTGTCTCGCTCCAGGGTGTGGTAGATAGCATTCAGCAGTTTCCGCAGGTGTGAAGAGACGACGCTAATCGCTTGTTCCGCTGGGGACCGGCCGTCGTGCCAGCAATTTATCCTTGCTCCCCTTTTCTGTTTCCTCGCATGTGGCTTTTTCATTTCTTTGGAGTTTTTGGCGCTAGGGTGGCTACTCTATTCTTCTCTCTCTCTCTTTCACCCCCTTATACTCTCTTTCTTTCTCTCTCTCTCTCTCTCTCTCTATGTACCTTATTCTCTTTCTCTTCTCTCTCCTCATTTGGCTGCTTTGGGCGTTTAGATTTAGGGAAATTGGTGGCAAACGGATGCAACGCGTTCCAATGTCAATGAAAGAATTTAGGCACGGGTCAAACTAATGGCTGATTACGGTTATACCCGTTTATGGGTGTGAGGGAACTGGGATTTTTTGCATGGGCTGTCGGCGCGGCTGGCATGCTAGGTAAAGGTAGGCGGACGGACTGGGTATGTAGGTTACTGGGCTGGGGACCTGTGTGTGTGTGTGTGTGTGTGTGTGTGTGTGTGTGTGTGTGTGTGTGGGTGGGTGAGTGTGAGTGTGTGCGTTTGTAATTATATAGAGCCAAGGTATTATTTATTACAAGCGGAAACACGAGTGTTTTTGGGGTGATTGTGCCGTTAACTGACTTGGGGTGTCGAACATGTTGCTCTTTTTGACTGTTTTCTTTCATTCTTCTGCCTTTTTGTGTGAAGATGTTTCACCCCTTGTTGTCAGGTGACGTCTATTTATCCGTATTTTACAAGGTAGTCTAAATCCGATTCTATTTCTCTCGACCTTCAGGCCAGCATCTCTCATACAATCTTCTCCTGTGCTCGACCAGGTTGTCAAACTTTGTCAGACATGTCGCCAGCGAGTAATCGTCCGCCCAGCCAAACGCGTCGTCCAGGATCAAATACGTGTAGGCAAAGACCTCTGCGTCGAACAGGCCCGGCTCGGGGCTGCCAAAGAACCATTCGTCGGAAGAGAGCAAGGTTGAGAGGGAGCGCAGGGCGTCGGTGGCGTCGGAGAGGAGCTGGAGGGGGGAGATGACTGCGCGGCGGGTGGTTTTGAGGATCTCGGAGGTGGCGGCGTTGCGGAGGGAGTGGAGGGATGGGAGCCGGAGGATTGGCGAGGAGGGGAGGTAGAGGGTTTCGAGGAGGGGGGTATTGGCTGGGTGGATGTAAAGGGTGTACAGCTGATGACGTGTTAGCCGGGAGATGTGCAGAGGAAGAAGAGGGAGACATACCCATGCGGGACGAAGGCTTTGTGACAAGAGAGCTTGGTAGGCGTCGACGCGGGAAGAGGAGGACTCGGTGGGTATTTCGTGGGAGGAGTGGTCTTTGGCATAGCGCTCAATCTTGCCGCCTGTGAGAGGGACTGCTGATTTCAGGCTGTTGCTGCTAGGAGGCGCTGTTGTAGATGTCGAGTCTGATGTTGTCGGGGGGAGTAGGAAGGGGAGCGCGCCGGAGGGAGAGGCATGGTTGTTGGAGGGCACGAGATGGACGTCGACGCCGGCTATGCGAAGGAATGTCTATAGAATGTTTAGTAAAAGTCGGTGTATGCCATTGCCATCAGGATGCTGAATCAATCGCCATCAGACCTACCTGCCATTTCAAGCATTGGGGATTAAAGCTCGGCCGCCCACTTCGAGCCTCTTCCTCGGTCCGCGCAAAGACATACAGACATGGCCGTGGGCGCGTCCGTTCGGGGGCTCGTTCGGGGAGAGGATCGGCAGGGAGGGTGGTCAAGGGAAAGAGCTTGAACAGCTCCCGCACGGGGGCCGGGACGGCGAACCAGCCGGGGCGTGGAGGGGGGCCGGCGACGGCGGCCATGTGGCGGAGGAAGGGATTCCGGGCTTGAGATTGTGGGGGTTTCCAGGTTCCGGGGTGGGGGACGTCCGGGGCTCTTTTTCTTTGTTTGGTCAATGTCAATGCGCTTCCTTCTTTCTTCAACCCCCGTCTGTCCGTCGATTCGATTCTTTCTCTGTCAGCCGAGGGGCTGGAGGGGCGTGGAGGGACGGCGATGCAATGAGGCAAGGAAGAGGACTAGCTTCTAGAAAGCCTGGCTGTTGTTCGGGAGAAATCTCGGAAGCAAAAGAAAAGAACACTACTGCGCGGAAGAGTGGGGCGTAGCACATGTAGTGCGCAAGCTAGGGGATTGCAGAAGAACGGGGAACTAAGAGATAATCAGCACGCGGAATATACACAGGACCAAGAGGACTCACATACTGACAGCACTAAACAAACCCCTTGTACTCTGTAACAATGCTCTTATTACCCTGTTGTATGTGTATATTTATCTTGCGGGTCCCTGTTGTTTTTTATAGCACTTGGCAAGGTACATAAACCAACCGCTCCCACCACTGCGCGAGCTGTCATCCCTCTTGACTTTTTACTCTACATGAGTTGTATGTTTCAGTATAACTTTAATATGCGCCAATCTACCATTTGATAGCCTCCAGATAACGGATAACGCTCGCCTTTTTTGGGCCATCAATTGCCTAGACTTTTGGGACGAGGAGTTATAAATTAAGCTTTGCTACCTATATTACAACCAAACAAACCCAGGCTGGTGCAACGGTAGCACAGCTGGTGACACACGGGAATGCCTCTTGCGCGGAACCGTGCCCTTGGGGCGGCAGATCTGGGTCCGAATCCCGGGCCTGGGAGTATTTTTTTACCCTTTTTTCGTCTGAAATTCTTGCAAAATGGTCGCTAGTAGTTGATATTTAATCATCTCTCTCATTCTCTCTTACTTACTACAGCCATTGTGGCATGCAGCATGTTCTCTATTGCAACATCAGAACCGAGAGCAATCCAGCAGCAGCATTTGTCGAGTCGACGGAAGATGCTCGAGTCCACTCTATGTCTTCTCAGCCTATTTGATTCAGCCCTCAGTCGGGTCTAAGACAATAGAGACTACATTTGTATGCGTGACATGCTATTGTGTTTCACATACACCACAGGATAAAGTACCCCATTTTCAGCGCTGCATCAATAATTATTCGTGTCTTGTTTTCCGGTTCTTGCCGCAATTTCTCTACATGGTCTTGAGATATCCCGAGTATAGATGGATGGGATTATCGTCCGCATTTGCATCCTCATCATTACAGCCATTCTCTTCCGCATACTTGCGTTTCTCCTCTCCTCTGCCGTTCTTTTCCTCCTGATTCTTAGAGATGGCTGCCCATAAGATCTCTTCAATAAAAGCCCCTTGCTCAAGAAATGGAAGAGCACGCTTCCAACTTTTAAGCGCCCATCTGCAAAAAACAGCTGAATTCGCACTTCACCAAAGCTCGTCTGGAAAGAAAGAAGAGCGTGGGGCAGAAAAACGGAGCGACGGGCGCCGAGTGGGGCCAAGGGTCCATTCTCTCTTTTGGGCCACTTTTGGCACTTGGCACTCTTTGGATGGATGGAACATGCAAAAGGGCCGCACGCTGTGCTCTGTGTGGTGGTAGCGGTAACTGGTAGCAACAGCATCAGCAGTGACGGGTGCTGAATCTGCAAACACGGGCATCAGAATCAGGTCATATAATCTATCGGGCTGCAGCCCACACAGCATTGCTGCAGCCCGTATCATGCAACGACCAAAGGAGGGGGGAGAAGCGTTGCAGAAGTGGTTCCCCAAGAGAAGGAGAAGAAGGAAAAAAAAACGCATGAGTCGTACGCATGCGTCGGGTGTTTTTTTTGCAACTTGCTTCTCATAATCGGCCCTTAGATAAAGCGCACTACTGCTACTGCTACTATCACCAAGTCCAGCCAAGCCAGCCTACCTCGCCCGCAAGGGGGCTGGTTGGCCCATTTTGCATGCTCTCGCCTCCATCTCCATCAGATTGGTTTGCCGGCATGCGATATCGCCCTCACCGCTCCTTGGGTGCACGGAGAAGAGCCAAGACGCATCGCACGAAGCTGGTCTTTTTTTGCCTGTGATGAGCCTCCTTTTGAGGGGGGAGGCCATCTCTGCTGCTACGACGGAGGATAAACCGGGGATACGCGAGCCGGGTTTAGTACAGGCAAGTAGCAAAGGCGACCTGCATGTGCATGGCGAGACAGCGCAGAGACCCTGACGAGACTTGAGACGCAGGGACGGAGAAAAGATTCCAGGGCGATGGACCCTGGAATTGCGCAGATCGCCGGCCGCTGAATGGCCTAGTTTCGCCTGTTAGCCGCGGGAGAAGGAAAATATCCTTCTGCCTGGCCCTTGGCTTTTTTTTTTTAACTTCCAACGACTCGTACTGCTTGCTGTTGGCCGTTCAGCTCCGCACATCGGTCGGTTATTCCGATTGTTTCTTTTTTCGCTGTTCTTGTGCGGTACTGCCTGTTGCAGCCATCGACAATGTTATTTATTACACATCACTTTGGCATGCAAGAGGCAGACAATGTGGCCTCCTCTCATTCGAGGCTCGAGGTTTGCGTGTAACGGCGGCTGATGGAACAATCTGCAGCGCTGCAGTACCCAGCACCAACAGAAACAGACCTGGAGCATGGTCTGTACTATTGCTCGTAGCACTACGGAGTAGAATGGAGCGAACCACCCCCACTCGGGGTGCGCCTGGAGCAGGTACCTACATGTACCGGGTCGGCAGTAGCGAGACCTGTTTGAAGCTTCAATGTCTCGTTTCTTCTCATTCATGCGCTACGAGATACTCCTCGTGGCGATGTACTGTTCATCGCCCTCATAGTAAGTACTACACCCGAACAAAAGGAACAAGACAATAGCAAAATACACCATCAACATCGAAAACCCTCATCGTCAGGCAAACAAGCCACGAGTCGTCCTTTTGTCGTTGTCCTGTAGCGCATGCCGAGGCAAGCCCGGGCTACTTCCAGCCAAGTCTCCTTAGGTCCCTTTTTCCCGCAAAACTTCGTCCCCGCAAGGCCCCCCAATCCCGAAGCCTGTCCATCACGTACTCCCGAGCTGTACTCCGTGTTAGTGTCTTTCGCTGTCGTCATATGTAAGAGAACCCCCCCACTGCCGGGAAATCCAGACTCTCTCTCTCTCTCTTCTCAAACAGCCCTCCAACACCCTCCTTCTGGTCTTGCCGATAGATAAAAAGGAGTGCTTATCCTCTCTCTCTCTTATTCCCATCTATTACCTCTTATTCCCTCGATATATACATCGTCGCATCTCCTGACACACGGTCATCCTCTTCGGGAAAAAAAGGAAACATCTCACAACGATTTTGCTTGCAAGCAGCCCCCACCAAAAAAGTTCACTAAGCACTACTACTTTTCGCGCGCACACACACACACGAGACATCTCCGGCTGAATTCGTCCAACCGCCCTGTTCGGGATAAAAAGCCGTCGCTTTCCACCAGCTTGGGATTCCGGAATCGTCATACTGCTCTTGGATATACACTCATAGAAGGAGGAGGAGCGCAGATCCCCCAGATTCCCTTTTCCCTTTTCCACGTCGCAGCAAATCATCGCTTTTACCATCGTCGGTCCTGTTCGATAATAGCCGCCCCGCCGTCGGCTATTCATTGCAAACACCATCTTGCCATCTACATCTATTACCCTCGCCTCATTTTACCACACCAAACATGGACGCTTCTTCCACACACGCCTCCTCTTCCTCCGCCTCATCCACAAGGCCTTCTCCCAGCACCTCGGCCGCCGTCATGGCCCCGGCCCCTGTCCAGGTCAAGGCGCCCTCGACCGAGCCCTTCCTCAAGGACTTCACCCTCCTCGCCGAAGCCGCCAAGCGCGCGCAGGTCGCCGTCATGGTGCGCGACTTTGAAGACTGCGGCATCTGATGAGGCGAAACCATCCGGCCCGTTGGGGGTTTTCCCTTTACAACTGCCGCTCAGCTCTCGTCCGAAGCGGCTGTCTATGAGAACTTGCCGTATTGGGGAAATCACAAACCGGATTTCAAGGCCATTATCTTTATCATCTCTCGCGAAATCGTGCTTTTGTCATTTCATATACATTGGGGAACAGGCGTCAGACAGTCATACACGCTCAATTTTTGCGGCATCATTTGGTTAATGGGTTCTATCAGACGGATGGGATGGTGTTGGTCTACTGGAAGTTGGCAGGGAGGGGCCTTGGTATACATACACGCCTGTTGTGCTATTTTCGCTTTATCATTTCTTTTCATTTTCCCTTTTCACCACTATCCCGCACATATATATAGCCAGCTAGAAATACCCGCATCTTGACATTAATGAGATTTGTTCCGAGGTTGTCATGGACACCTCATAAAACATGCTTCTTCATCCCTGCTGCAATCATGTGACGGACATGGAGCGCCTGTAAATCGAAACCTCGTAGTAATACACTCGTGATATGCTTCCGTGTCCCAATCAAAGCTTGGATACCAGAGACGCACCCCCATCTACCCGGATCAAGGCCCCGTTGCAAAATGCACTGCAGTCGCCATCAAAGTCAGTCATGCTGCACAACAACGCTCAGCTCACAGGAGTAAACAGGTAAAGAAAGACTCACCCAGCCCGACTCGCCAAGAAGAGACTGGCACCGGCCACATCCTGCGGCGTGCCAATCCTGCGCAGCGGCAGCTCGCTCCGGATGGCATCCCCCGCGACCTCGAGCGTCGCCTTCATCATCTTGGTCGCAAACGGCCCGCACGCCAGCACGTTGCTGGTGATGAACCGGTGGCCCAGCTCCTTGGCCAGCACGCTCGACATGTGGTGAAGGCCGGCCTTGCTGGCGGCGTAGGCGATGTTGGACACGGTCGGCACGCGGATGCCGTCGATGCTGCCGATATGGATCACGCGGGCCGGGTCGTCCTGCGAGGCCACCTTCTCCAGCAGCGGCAGGCACAGCTGCGTCAGGGTGAAGACGCGGTGCAGATTCAGCGTCAGCACCTTGTTCCACGCGTGGTCTGGGTATGAATCGATGTCGGCACCCCACGCCGCGCCGGCATTGTTGACCAGCACGTGCAGGCCCTGGGGCTCGAGCTCGGTGAGGCGCTTGACGAGGGCCTGGACCTGCGCCAGATCCTGGAGATCGCCCGGGAGAGCGTGCGCGGAGCCGCCGTCGCGGGCGATGGAGGTGAGCTCGGCGGCGGCGGAGGAGCAGGCCGGGGCGTCGCGGCCGGTGAGGTAGACTTTTGCTCCGTTGGCGACGAAGCCCTCGGCGATCATGCGGCCGATGCCTTTGGCGCCTGAAGCAACGATGTGTTAGCCGGCGGAATGGGATTGTAGGGAACTTGTTGGGAGGAATCTAGAACTTGCCTCCGGTGACGAGGACGACCTTGCCCTGCGAGCGCGTTGGTGAGCTGGGCTTGGGAAGAAGCGTTTCAGCGGGACAAATACCTTGACGTTGAACAGATTGCTGACATCCATGATGACGACACAGGTGTAGTATCTATAGTATCTAAATCTATTAATTAATCGAATTGGTCTCTAGGAAAAAAGAAATGTCCGAGACGAGTATGGTGAGAAAGCACAAGACAAAAAGAATGTCGCAGCCATTGTTCTGGAGAATGTCATCCCAAGAGCTGACAAGCCGAGGCTCACGGCCCGCGCGCAAAATGTACCGAGTACCACCTTTGGCCATAGCTAACCCACCTTGGTAGTCGGTACCCTGTCAACTTTTTGGGCTTTGTGTTCCCCCACACCCGAAAGCAGCCAGCTTGGCGTTATCGATACGCGGAATGTTATTACAGGCAGGTATGCAAAGAAAAAAAAAGGTGCAAGACATGCAGCTTGCCGAGAAATGATGGGAAAGCTGCTAGGCATCGGACCAATTCGTATAAACCTTCACGAATAGTAAACATGGATTTGTAATGATTTACTGTTGTAATTTACGCACTTTTACGTGCAAAGCAGCGCACCTCTCGCACCCAAAAGCCCATCCACTAATACAACTAAATCCAGCCCCCCCGGAAACCCCCGTTTTCCTCCCCGAGATTCCGCCCCAAAAAGCCTCCACAACTCAAACTGCTATACCCAAGGTTCAAGCAGCACCTATCCGACTACATAAGCTCAGCCGTGAGAAAGCCCATCATCATGCTCCGTCACGTATAGGCAACTGGTGGCTTCACTTTATCCCCGACTCGGCCATTGCTCGATTCTCTAGCTCTGCGTGACCGGCTGTCGTCGATTTATTGTTTACATCGTCGTCGTTGTCGGACCTGCTTGCGCTGTATGTTCACGCAATCATAGCTTGCCCCTCCATTCGTCCGCCCTACCTACATAATACCCACGATGCCATCACGCAAGCGCCATCGCCATCCCTCACCTCTTCCGTCTTCCTCACCTCTCTCGCAGCACTGACATCTGGCCGCCTGTTCGCTCTAACGCATGCTCCTTAGAGCCCTCACCACGTCGCTCCGTCAGAGAACGCATCTCAACCCGGCCGCCACGCGAACAATGGCTTCTGCTCCCGCCCCCTACGACCACCCCGCCAAGCTCCGCGATGCCTTCGCCTCGCGCCCCGTGGCCGCCCACAACGACACCTGGGACTCGCTCTACGCAGAGTCCTTCCACCCCTGGGACCGCGCCGGCCCGTCGCTGGCCCTCGCCGACCTCATCGCCCAGCGCACCGACCTGATCCCGCCGTCGCTCGAGCGCGACCCCCGCGGCAACCCGCTCCGAGACAGCGCCGGCGCCGTCATCCGCCGCTCGGCCCTGATTCCCGGCTGCGGCCTCGGCCACGACGTGCTGCTGCTGAGCTCGCTCGGGTACAACGTCGTCGGGCTCGACTACAGCCAGCGCGCCCTCGGCCTCGCCAGGGAGAACCAGGACAAGGCTCTGCACGAGGGCCGGTACAAATCCGTCGAGGAGGGCGTCGACGGCGGTCGCGTGACATGGGTCTCTGGCGACTTTTTCGGCGACAAGTGGGAGGGCGGCGCCGGCGGCGAGGCCACGGCCAAGTTTGACTTGATATACGATTACACGGTGAGCAGCAGCGGCGCTTGAACCATCTATACAAGTTCTACAAGCTCCCCCTCTATATCATTTCTATATATGAGTCAAGCACGGACGGCTAACATCAGGCTCCTCTTCCGTCCTGCAACAGTTCCTCTGCGCCCTCCAGCCCTCTGAGCGCCCCAGATGGGCAAAGCGCATGTCTCAGTTGCTCGCCCCCGGCGGCCAGCTCATCTGTCTCGAGTTCCCCTCCGGAAAGCCCCTCTCGCAGCAGGGCCCGCCCTGGGGCGTCTGGCCCGAAGTCTACGAGGCCCTCCTCGCCTACCCCGGCGAGCCCGTTGAATACACCGACGATGGCAACGTCAAGCCGAGCGAGACCCCCCAGCAGCCGCACCCAGATGCGCTGCATCGCGTGTGTCTCGTCAAGCCCCCGAGGACGCACAAGGCCGGCACCAATGAGGATGGGAGCGTCAGGGACTTTATCTCTGTGTGGTCTCGGTAGTAACTATGCTGCCGGTGCGTGAGAAAGTCCGTATATATGTACAAGTGCAGCTGTAAGATCGAATTCAGGAAGAGACAAAGGTAGTCCCATGGACTTCCATCTTCTGAACGGGAGAAGGAGAAGAAAAAAGAAGGAGAAGCCGTTCCCCCGCATAGACCTGTGAGATGAAATAAAAATGCAAATGTCCCGAGATATTGTCATCGTTCTCACTCCGCTGCTGTCGCCGCCGTCGTCGTCGTCGTTGTTGTCGTCGCCGCCCTCCTCAAGGAATTGTAGTGCTCGCCCAGCCCATATCCATGTCGATAATACGCCAGCCACAGCGTCTTGCTTCCCTCTCCCTCTCCCTCTCCCTCCTGACCCTCTTCCCCGCCAATCTTCTCCGTCCGCCCATCCTGAATCACCCTGATCTCGACCCCGTACCGCCTCGCCACGGCCATCAGCTCCAGCTGCCCGCCCCATTCTGCCGTATCCCGCATCTTCTTCACATACCCCTCCAGGTCCTCCTCCAGAAACGGCGCAAAGTCGTCCGCGTGCTCCTCCATGTACCCCGTCGCCGCCCTCCGCACCGTCTTGAACGCCGGCTCCTTGTCCTCGCCGCCCAGCGGGATGCCGTTGTGCGAGAGCTGGTCCGCCAGCGCCGAGAAGAGGCAGTGCCCGTCCGGCGTGATGTCCTTCTCGGTAAGCTTGTGCGCCGCAAACGCGCTCTTCATATATGTGCTCTCGCGCGCGCGGTGGTCCGTCATGGACGAGGCTTCTTGCTCGGCGTGGAGGATGGCGGCCTCCTGCTCCGCGGCCCGGCGCGCCAGGCGCTCCTTTTGTCGATTCCGCTTCTTGCCAGGCTGCTGCCTCTGCGCGTCGCTATTGCTCTCATCGACGCTCAGCTTCGCGGTGGCGTCTTCCAAATCTTGCACTCCGTTCGCCGTCGGCAGTCCGTCTTGTTCCTGTACGTCCTCCTCCTCGGCTTCCTCTTCCACCTCTCCATTCAACGCCGAAACTTCCGAAGCCTGCTTCTCTCTCAGCTGGCGTTCCATCTCAGCGCACTCGTCATTGACACCCTTGCGCGTCTTCTTGGTTGCATTCTTCTTCTTGCTCGTGATTCTTCCTTGAAGGTCCTTGAGTTCACGGCGGTGCCGCGCCTGCATGTGTTCCAACGTCTCGGCCTCCATTTTCTTCCTTCTTGTCCCTGTCTTCTCTTTCCAGCGCCTTCTCGCTTCTAAAATCACCACAAGTCAGGTAAGGCCAAATGGAGAAACAGAAAGGGATTCGTAAGCTCAACTTGCGGGCGAAGGCTTTGATGGCGGGGTCAAAGTTCAGAGCCCATATCCAGCTTTTTTTTGTGGCGGGGCTGCCCTCCGTTTTGCCATACCTCGTGTGGGGAAGTGCGAGTCTGAGGACAGCCTCTGGATGTATGTACGGACGCAACAATATGGCGGCGATTCGATTATATACAACATCACTTTCATGATATAGAGCAACGGTTTCGCTTATATTGCGAGTATATTAACCTTCGTCTTTACTATCTAATTTTAACCATCTCTCGACATCAACTCCCATGTTCCCAAGAGAATAGCTGCCCAATCTATTGAAAGGGTGTTCGTCCAGCCATCAACCCACTCGTCTTCGAGTCTATCTTGCCATATCCAGACCAAAGAAACGCCTCCAAAGCGTTAGATCATGGTGGAAATTGCTCCGTCTTGCCTTGTAGCACCCCTTTTTTGTATATTTTTCGGAGTCCTCTTCCCAACATCCATTCGCAGACAAAAAAAATCAATAGATATATATTCAAGAACAAAATCAGCGCCGTGCACCGCAAACGTAGAAAGAATGGTAAAAACAACAAAGGAAGAACAAAAAAGATAAACAGAGCGGCAATAACCGTAATTCATATCAATACAAGGCTTGAAGCAAAATGTAGATGTGTACAATTATGGAAGTAGAGGGTATCCCGTCGTGGTGTTGCTTGATCCATCATATGTGGATCATTGGTATATAAAATCAATTAAAGGAATGTGGTAGATGTGTGGTTTGCTTCCTATTCGGATGGCTTAAAAGCCCCTGAAAGGGTCGTCTCGGAAAAAGTCCTCCTCTCCAGCTGTCTTGCTTCCACTGAAGAATTCATCAGATCCTCGGGTGCTCCTAGACAGCTGGGCTCGGCGACGGTTCCGGCTGCTTCGTCGGCGGAGTTCTTTGCTCTTCTTCCGCGCAAGCGATCTATAGTCATCTTCTTCTTGTTGTCCATTATACTGTGAGTATGAATGGGGGCTAATAAATGCCTCCATGCGCACAGTACCAATGGCGTCAAAGAAATTGCCCTGTTGTGATGACACTGTCGATAAAGGTGTTTGGGCTATACCCCAGCTAGCAATAGTCGATCCTTGGGATTGGTAGATATCGGAGGAGCCAGTAGTGTCAATGCTGGCACCGGCTGTGCTATTTGTAGAATGATGACTGCTTTCACCCAGAGCTGGCCCTGAGAAACCCCGGAAAGACAACGGCGGGGGCACATGGCCTCCCGTGTTGCTTCGCTTGCGACCATGATGTGTTGGTGTGTGGCCTTTCCGATCATTGAAGCGAGGTATCATAGGTGGTTCCGCAGCGTCTACAGAAATCTCCCTTGTGTGGCTGGATCCGGCCATGGATTCTGCGACTCGAAAGCTGGCCACATCACCCATTCTCAGTGTCGGAACATCAGGAATGCTGGGCATGCTCGCCAACTCCGTCTTTGGTGCAACAGCTCGGCCTTTTGCTAGTCGAATGGAATCTCGAATTCCTCCTCTCGTCAACTTCGTAGGACGTGGCGGCTCAAAGTTGGGAAGGGGCCGCTGCTTAACGGAGAGGTGCTGTTGCGGCTGTGGGGTCAGGACCTCGGGCACAGCTTGGTAAGAATGGGCCAGGAATGACAAAGCCGTCAGCCAGAGATAGTGTCGCTCTGCTGAAGGCGCCGTGAACTTGAGTGCTCGCTGGGGTGTGAGGATCAGGATCGACCGGTTGAAAATGGGTGTTGTAACTCCCCTCGGTGGGGGATTATCATCCTTGACGTCAAGTACCGATTGGATAGCCACTGTTCATCATGTTAGCATTCGAGGTGTTGCATATTAAAGGAATACCCTTACGCTTGCGGCCTGTCTTTCCCAATAGAGCACTACCGGAAGACGGCTGCTTGCTGCTCCATAGGATAGCTCTCTCGTATGGTGCTACCCAGACCCATCGCTTATGTCTATCGTTGCTGGTCTCATCCTTATGCGCACTATCTCCAACACCGAACGATTTCCTTCTACGGACATACTTAAACATCCATTCTCCAACCATCGTCTGAGCAATCGCATCAACAACTCCCGGAGTCTGTGAGCTTGCCTGGGACATGGCCTCTGTGTTAGCAGTCATAACAGTATTGTTAGATAGCTGATGGCGATGCTTTCTATAGCTGCTGCCCTCCTTGTTGCGCGGTGTGGTGATATCATTTCGAGGCAAGGGAGGAAGGCCAGGACTTTCGGGGGCTTCAGTAGAAGGCGACAAGGGTGGCGTTCGGCTGCCTGTCCTCTGATGGCGTTCGTGGCGTGGTAGAGTGTTTGCGGAGCGAACACGACGAACATTATTGACATGATAAGTACGACTACCGCTTCGGCGATGCCAGCTAGTGCTTGATGGGGTGCTACGCCCATCACTATTAATACTAGCACTGATGGATGGCTTCCGTGAGCTTGCTCGGGCAGGGATCGGGAAGGGCGGTGGGTTCTTAGGCTCGACGATGCTGGGGTGGTTAACCATGCCGGTCTGGGCCATGGTAGCTTTGCGCATAACGTTGTTGCGGCTCGATAATCCTGAAGCTGGGGCTGGAGCTGGAGTTGGGGCTGGGGCTGGTGACTTCTCAGAGAGCCGGCTTGACCTGCCAGACCGAATCTCATTTTCACCAACGTTATACAGATCGCTCCTTACTGACCTTGCAGACGTCCTGCCGGAGCGCTTGGAATGTTGATCGGGCGAAGTCGCCACTGTGCCAACCGAACTTCGCTTCCCGGTTCGGCTCAAGTTGGATGGAGGTCTAGGGGCCGTCAAGGCTGTCCTGTATTCAGAATCGCTGAAGTCTAGTTCCCCGAACTCGTCTATCTCATCCGAGTCGGTGTAAAAGCCGGAAAAGAGACTGCTGAATCGGCGAGGAGGAATAATCGGAGCGCGAGGGTTCGACAGCAATAGATCATCGTTGAGATCGTGTAGATCATGGTCATCCATCGGGAGGCTAATAGGGGAAGACGGAAGTTCGGTGCTATACCGGCTGCTTTCCAGGCGTCGAGGGTTTCGAGGAGGAAGCGTGCCAGGAAGGGGAGCGAAGCCTTTGTCGGGAACAGCAATGCCCGATGGGTGAGGGGAGGTAGGTCGGGAAGTGATGGAGGAGGGCTGGAGATGTGCTGGCAAAAGAGCCAGTCTCTTGTCCGTTTGGATGGCATCTGTTTGCGAGCATGAGTCAACCATATCCGATATAATAGGTAGATTGACTTGGCAGCCAAAGTCTTTGAAATGCTGGGGTAACTTCGGCGAATGTGGCGAGGCAGGCCGGCTGGTTGGTGGCTGGATATTAATACTCGGAATGATACTCGGAATTTCCAATGGAGGCAGCGGTACAGGAGGTACCACAGGAGCAGGAGCCTCAGTTTGTGTAGACGAAGTCACCATTTTTGGTCCGGCCTTTGGCGTTTCAACTTTGATAGGTGACGGCGAGTGCGCGTTATACAACGAATTTGGCGTCTTTGGAGGTGTTAACGGAACCTCAACCGTCTGTGCCGCAGATGATACCATACGCTGAAGAGCAGCAGGTGTTTCAACAGTGAGGGGAAGGCTAACCCGCTTCCTCCGCTGATTTGCCTCAATCTCGGATGACCGTGGAGGCGTCTCAGCTTCCGGCTTCTTGTCAACTATTTCAGAGATAAGAGGCTCCGATTCGGCAGAGTTGATAGCTTCCAGCTTAGGTGAGGGAGGTGGGGAATATTGAACTCCCGTATCAGCGTATGAGGTTTCAGGGAGGGGAGAGTGTTGAATTCCTGTGTCGGTGTATGAGGGTTCAGAGACAGCAGAGTATTGAATACCTGCATCGGCGTATAAGGCCTTGGGGGCGGGTGCAGGAGCCGGAGGAGGAGAACATTGAACACCTGCATCACTGTATGTATGCTCGGAAACTGGAGAACACTGAACCCCGGCATTATTGTATGTATGCTCGGAAACTGGAGAACACTGAACCCCGGCATTATTGTATGAGGGTTCGTAAGCAGGGGTAGATTGCACTCCAGCGTCAGCATACGTTCTCTTCAAAGTAGGAGGAGCAGCCAGGGCTGGAGCAGAGTCTTCTCCCTCAGTCTCTTCGTCCTCGCCCTCGAGAGCCTCCAGAACCGATTGGTTCATGAATACCCTACCTCGGGCAACACTGCCAGGACGCTTCACACTGTCTATACTCTTATTCCTCCGATGGAGCTTGCTGATAACGCTCTCGCGGCTGAATGTTCGCCGATGTCGTGGACTCGAGAAGACACTTTCACGCCCGTCAATGTCAGTCTGGTCATCGGTATCATCGAATTTAAGTTCGTCTGCCAAAGAATAACCGTTGAGAGAAAAGCCAGGCCCATTAGCCAGAGAGTAGCGAATGCTGCTCGTAAGGCTCATCGTCCTGACACTGGCTGCATCATTCTCTCTACCACTATCTTCGGCATCACTTTCATGACCACGACCATGCTGGGGAGCCCCATTGGCGTGATTGGCTTGATAGGCCGCCACCTCATCAAGCACTATTTTAAGGCGGGTTTCCGCCACATGCATCCGCCGCTCATATTTGCGCTTTTCATCCTCCCAGTTCTCCTTTTCTTCTGCCCATTGATCATGGACTCGCTGGGAATCTTCCTCCTGGATGCGAATCTTCTTCAGAGCCGCGTCCAATCGTTTTTTGACATCGGCCGCTGAATCAACGGCTTCGTCTCTTTCTCGTGAAAGGTCACCCAACGCTGAAGAAGTTCCACCCTCTAGTAAGGATAGCTGTCGCTGTAATGACCGAGTCTCTTTGGTCGTGACATTTACACTATCTTGCAGCGCCTCCTGCTCCTCTCTACTTGTTTGGAGTGCACTTTCGAGACTCTCAATAACTCTAGTTTTCTCTTCTTGGTCTCTTCTTAGCGACAAAATTTCCGAAACCAGGTTGGCATGCAGAGTAGGGGTGAAGCGTCGCGGATCGAGGATGCTTATTTGCTCATCAGTTGTAATGTCTCTTGAGGAACGCTTGGAGGCATTTCCATTCCTGGAAGGTGATATCTTCTTCTTCGCCGGAGGGGTGATCGAACGTGCGGAGCGTCGTGATTTCCTTGACCGGGTTGAAGGTGTTCTGTAAGGAACATATTCTCGGGGAGGCAGCGAGACTGCGGCCTGCGCATTGGGATACTCATCGTCTGTCTGCCAAGCCGTCATTTTTGCTAGATTAGGTTAAAATGCAAGAGTTTTCAAAGTCTAATTAAATCAGAAGTGTAATTTCTCAATCATTTAACTGAAAACGGCTGGCTCCCACGCGATAATGCAGCCCTTTGCATAGATGTTCTCACTGTTCTTGCAGCTGAGAACTCTGTAATCGGAGTATACAATTATCTCACCCAGCCTCAGCTTAGCCAGGAGACAAGCGTCTTTACCACTAACATCAGCATTCTGCAGATATGGAGTAACAGCCGCTTGCAGCGCATCTTAAGGCGTACTGATGCAGAGGGGTTTCGCTATCATAGTACATCTTAAGCAAGGGGGGCCTACTTACAAGACGAATCGACTCAACACTCCCTCTGGCCACTGCACACGCCGCAATAGCTGGGAACCAGTGGCTGGGTGCCTATATCAGACAACAACAACAACCGTGCCCGTTGACTCGCTTTCGAGGTTTGGGGTGCACAATTCGGAAAGGAAAAGGTCGTCGAGATTTAGTGCAGAGAATCCAATTCAAAACCAGCGAATTGGCATTTCTTGCTCGTCGTAAGGAAGGTGAAGTGGCGATTCCCGGGGAGACGGTCCGGCTACCTAATCGAGGCAAAAGCGAGAAGGGACTCGTAATGAAACACAAAGGAGGCGACAAATGCTAAAGGGTTTCGGTGGCGGTTTTGGCGATTAAAAGAAAATGCTAATGCAGCGGCTCTAAATCAAAAATGAGGGGATCTGAGGCGATTCAAAAGGTCAGCTTGTATTTTGCAAGGCAGTTGGCTGCACGAGGGCGCTGTCCGTTCCTGCCACTTGAGACTCACCTTAAGACACAAGGGAAGGAAGAAGGAAGGAAAGAAGCAAAATCGCCTAGATAGGCTCGGAAGACGAGTCGTCGGGAGCAGTTAATCCATTGAGTAA
This sequence comes from Trichoderma arundinaceum, assembly GCA_025919625.1. Taxonomy (NCBI): domain Eukaryota; kingdom Fungi; phylum Ascomycota; class Sordariomycetes; order Hypocreales; family Hypocreaceae; genus Trichoderma; species Trichoderma arundinaceum. The sequence goes on from JAMQTF010000002.1 coordinate 979,513, forward strand.
AAAGGGAAAAACAAAAACGGCTTCTGACCCAGACAATCCTCCTCAGAACGGCGTGCTTGTTTGAGGCTGAAGACTGTCGCTCGAAGGGTTTGGATCGGCCAACAGCACGACACGACACGACACGACAAATGACGATAACGACGATGAGCGCAGAACAGGAGACGACGAGACGAAAGACGAAAAGATAATGACGAGGTATCCCGCCGGGGTACCGGGAGAGCAGGAGACAGGGAGTATTAATTGTTCACGCCCACTTTGCCTCGTTGGTTGACGCGCGATCGGGGTCGACTCTGCCCATGTGGGCCCGTGATTGAGGCGATCCCAGGACGCTGGAAGCTTGGGAGCATGGGGGCCGGGCAGTTGGAAGTCTGTTTGGACTAGCAACGGACTCGCCCAAGCAGAGGTGGCATTACTACTTGTGCTGCTACTCCGAACGGGCTTCGCGCAATATGACAAGTAATGTCTAGGTTGCCTGGCTTGGCAGTGCTCGCTCACGCCTGCAGAGAAGACTCTTGCGCAGCACCAACGAGATCTCTCGGCTCCCTTCTTATGTCGTTCCTGGAATCAAATACTACTACTACAAGTACACACAGCTTGCTTCTGGAGTTTGCTTCCCACGACAATATGCTGCATGCTGCTGCAGATGGCCGCATATGCACACCAATGCGAGCCGTCGACAGCCAAGAGACAGGCGCCCCTCCCAAATCTGCCGCGGCGACCATTATTGTCCCTCCTTGGAAGCTGAAGGTAAAAAGAGCTTGCTTCTTTTCTCTCTTCCACTCAGCCCCTGCAACCCTGTTTCCCCTCCTCTGCTGCTGCAATGGCCAGGGGGCAGCCTACATCGGTTCTATCATCCGCGATGGCCCAAGCGTCCACTCCCGGTCCTGATTAGCGGTCCTCAATGAGCGCCAAAAAAGCCCACTGGATATGCACCATACGAGTGGCTAATACAAATTCCAACAAACCAGTGGCCTGTCAGTCTTTCCCCCCTTCAGCTCAAATGCACCATTACGGCTGCTGTTGGTGCTGGAGATGGTGCGGTGGCGTCTCTTTCCCGGCTGCAGAGCGTAGGATCCGGCCAGTGGCTTTTCCTTTGTTTCACCATTGCCCGGTGCGAGACCGAATATGATACGGCAATATTCAAATGCATGAGCGCGCATGCACTCCGTACGGGGTACAGCCGGCTATCAACCCTCTGGAATTGGTGACAGGCTCGTCCGAAGACAGTAATCGTCTCCAACATGGGGGTTCCTCTTCTTACCTTGTACGGGATATTACGCCGGCCTTCTGTTATGAGAGGCCAATATTAATTTATGTAAAGAGCCAACAGCAGGAGTAGGCATAACATAAAACTAAGAGCAAAATTTGCGAGCACCACTCCGTACCGAGCACAAAGCACTAACAGGAGGACCCTCGGCCATGTGCCATTGAAAGTGGACGGCGACATTAGATCTCGCCAGCCCACGGAGCACCCAAGCCTGCACGGCAATATCACATATGCAAGGCTACCGGTATCACCTGGCTGAATCCCTGTCAGGGCCACCCTCACGACATTATCCGAAATCGTATGCGTGGACAGGAGGAAAATCCTAGCTAGAGCGAATATTTCTGGACTACGAGTACTCGTACCGATGGGGCTCTGGATGATGCTACTCGGCATGATGGACAGCCCATTGCTTTTGCTTTTCTAGGAAATGATGAGAGCCTTCACAGCTGTTGGGCCAAAGTTAGTCTCATTATTCGGTCATCATCGAGAACCCGAGAGCTGTCATCATCATCATTATCATCAGCAGTTCCCCATCTACGATGTGGTGCGGCCACCTTATGCCCTCCCCCTATACGGAGCATACTTCGCCGAGTCGCCTGCGCTGCGACCCAGTCTGATGAGACTCTACGGCGTCAAGTTGCCCTCTCAATGTGCAAGTCGGTACGGATATGAAGTCGCATTGGACGCAACAGAGCACAAGTACCTGCGCCGGGTTAATTTCTATGCCTTCTACCATATTGGTGCTCGGCTATCCTCTCTCAGTGCGCGTACCTTGCATCGTCCTGCAGGTCTGCAGGTTCTGCGGTACTTCCTGCACTCCATTATCTTCCATGGGGTACGCTGTGTCCGTGGAGAGAGTACGACACTACCGGTAGATCCTACACGCAGCCAGCATTACACTTGTATAGAATGCCCTGGTATGGGGTACAAGTTGGCTCATTTACTTTAGCTGGCCTCCCCTGGCTGCTTTGGAAATTAATCTGGACCAGGGCCGTCGTCGTCGATTTCACACGAGGCACTCTGCCACCTACCAGCCCCCGACACTATGCTGGCCTAGGAAGCGGGCCGAGCTTGGCAAAGCCAGCACGGTCCTCGTGCTCTTTTAGGGGAACCAACCTTACTCCGTACGGCTTATCCCCAATTAATTAGAACAGACATGGGACAGTTTTCCTGCCTGCTGGATTTTTTCGCCCGCCCGTTCATCGGGGTCGGCATGGCCGACACCATAGGAGTCTGCTTGTGTGAGAACATACTTGTACTTGTAGATACGAGTCCAAGCGCTTCGTCGCGGGGATTTCTGTGCTGGTCTTTCATTGTCTGACAGCCCGGCCATAAGAACGTTAAAGAACGATATGAATGCTCTGCTCCGTGCGCGGCATTAGGGCCTCTCTAGCGAACTGACAGACGATGGTGGCGTCTGCTCATAGCCCCTCATGGCATTTATTACCAAGTTATTTTACGCTCCACGCAATTGTGGTAAAAAGAAATGACCAAATGGCAAATGATGGTTTTTGCTTTTTCCCCCCTCTCTATGCCATAATAACGCTTGTCGAACCCAGGCCATCATCACAGCTACTAAGAGCCTGTGAGCGTTCCAGACTCCACAGAGACGGGCGGCGATCATCAGCTTTTTGGGCCATCTTACCCATTTGGTATTGGTAGTTAGCTACAACCAGACAAGCGCTGAATTACGGAACTTCCAACTTGCTCCCTATTCCTTCATGCAGACCTCATGTCATCAGCTAAAGACCTCCTTAACCAATTCCTAATTAGCTCAACAGACCGGCCGCTGGAAGACATGAACATCAAGAGCAAAATAACAAACAAGTAACCTCGTAACCATGAGAATCTCATGAGCACGGCATGCTCCACACATGTCCAATATGCCGCCGCCACATCAGCTGTCTTCGTGCTAGTCCAGCTCGCTCCCTCAGGTTAGCCTGAGATGTGATGGGTGATAGGGCGACTACCACGCTCCTGCAATTTATCCGCTTCATACTCCACCCCTATCTTAAGCAACCTAGTGCTGTTTGCGGCATGCTATTCACCGGGGACCGATTAGTACGATTTAAAGAAGAGCAAGGGAAAGAGGTTGCTAAGCGGCTGAACTTCATACTTGTACGGTTCTCTCCGGTCCAATAACAAGTGCCCTGTTATCGTCATTGGCATGGCATGGGATAGTATTAACCGGTCTAGTTTCGCCACCGAAGACAGGAATATGGGATGCTCCAGCACGGAGTAGATCCCTAGCGATGTGACAGGGCTGTTGTTAGCATAGGTACTTGTAGGATGCAGGCTCAAGGTTCAAGCATCAAGCAGCCAGCCCGTTGAACAAGTACCGAGAAGGAGAGAAAGAGTTGCAAATGCCCCTGCCTGCCAAGTCTATGAACTATTGGTTTCTTTAACGCTCCGGGGATCCAGATCACTGTCCCGGGGTGGCAAGATCGGCGTTGGCTGGAGACCACAGGTCTATTTTCTTACACTCAGCTGCAAAGAGCGACTCCGCAGAGCTGAATCTACATTGAAGTATGGAGCACCACAGAGTACTTTGCACGGAGCATTCAGAAGTACGTAGCATTCCGTGCAGTGATAATGATGTTCGCTGCGTGCCGACAGGTTCAATACAGATCCGAAATGTTACCCAACCCAGGGCATCATGAGTAGCGAGCTCAAAAACCAACACAGTCGATTTAGAGGATATGACCAACCGATATCTCACCCAACCGATGCACCTCATTGTCTAAACTGAAGTTTACTGTGAAGCTATGAGGTCGATCAAGACCCAGGTCAGTCGAGACTTCGTCAGCCGCCCGCACAGCACAGCTGCCACCACCATTCCGGGCCGTCCATCCGCGTCCTCTAAGGGGACCTTTTCTGTATCCCACAGCAATTGCAATGGGATGAACTTGACTACCTATTCCAGATTATAACCTGAAGATGACGAGGTATCCCCGGGGTGGCCGTTGATATGCAGATAAATTTACAACATGCTAGTACATATACGGAGTACTCCGTCTGTCTTGATACGTTATTCGGTTGGCTGGGGCCGGTATTCGGCTATGGTATCCTCCACATCTTCGCATAATCACTCTTCGCTGGGGCTGTCTGATGGCGGCTTTTTTTTCCTTTTCCCAGGATGCCAAGTACTTTACTGCAGCGTTCCTCATCCTCCGTTGTCTGTTCAAGGCTCCACGTGCTTCAGGACAGGCCAAGGATTGAATACCTAGTCGTCACTATCACAGTCATACAGCAGTTGCACCAGTGCCACGAGGAACATCTATTTAAAGGAATAAGAGGGCTGTGAGCACGTTGTGCTTCGGTTAAACAATACCATGGTTTCCATTTCAGCTCTATCGGTAGCATCCTGGCTATATATAAAGCTCCCGAGTGCTCGAAGCGAGCTTTTTCACACGAGTTTCAAGTATCACAGGCTTTTGAGCAGACCGGTTTCGTGCAGCGTTACAAAATGCTTCTCCGTGACAACACAACGGGGCGCTCGGTGACGGCTCCAGAGCAAGGGTCACGAATGACAGCCGCTATGACATCCGCAAATGTCAGTCAATTTTTGGACGAACCTCCACCGATTGGGAAAGGAACTACTAGCACTGAGCTAAGAGTATAATAATACTCGATGTGGCTTTGATAGTCCTTGGCCTAACGGCATTGCAGTGGGCGAGCGTTTCGAATATATTGTTGGTCCCTGCGTCAATGATTGTAGTATGTATTTACATTAGTCCGTGCTTGCGGATCAATCTCCCGGGGCAGATTAACATGCAATACAGACCGCCGCCTCGTACCCGCCGCCTCGTACTACTCCGTGCGGTCTCGGTCAGAGTGCCATCCGCCAGCTAATCGGCCGCCCATCAATAATCAATTCGTGATTCGGCTTGCTGAGGTGCATTCATCACAGTGACTTGTTTGATGTAAATGCGTGGCAACTCCGCTTAAGGCAGATCGTCCAGACTTGTGTGCAGGCGAGACTTGGTCACGTACAGATACGAAATGCATGGTGGCTTAGACTATGTCACCTCACTATTTACTGTTTTGCTACGGAGTACTGTAATATTTCTCTGTGTATCGGGTTTTATTACATCCTATGCATTGAGCAATGGATGAATCGTATGTTGCAATTGGCAAGTCATATCATGGAAGCAGTGGTATCCTACAGGATCGTCCTTGAACTTGTACATCGCTACGACTATTCAGCCCATCTGTTGTTCCATCTATATGAGGCCATTCCTGTGCATCCTATACTTAATCAGCTAGGTAAATTAACGTACACTCGTCAAATAGCTTCCATCTCTTTGTGTTCAAGTCGGCAGACTATCAATTTCTACCAAACCACTACCCTGGAATCACCAATCTACCCTACAACAACACAAATTGAAACCCCTCCAATAGTAGCAGCTCTTGTTCTACATATATAGCAATGGCAGTAATGAAGTTACATCTATGATGAGTTATTTTATCACGGATCGCGCCCTTTGCTAGTTTTGCAATGAAGCTCGGTTTACTTGCGATGGCGAAATCCAATCATGTGATCCCGTAGATCTAAACTCTACCTCGGTGACGCTTCATCATTTAGCCATATGGATAGCTTGCTCCTCAGCCAAAGTGTAGTTTATCTGCTTCAAAAGCATCAATACTGAAGCAATTTTTCAACACAAAAACTAGATACAAACGAAAATAGTGACATTAAGCCGACAAGGACAATCGAAGACTCTATCCGAATCATGCCCTCAAAGATCTCGCCCCTCACAAACGTCAAAGCTCTCCTCTTCGACATCTTTGGCACAGTCGTCGACTGGCGCTCCTCCGTCACCGATGAACTCTCACTGAGGACTTTCCGCAAGCTCTCATCCGAAGGCGTCCTTTTGCCCGCGTTGAAAACCCGTCTGGAGAGTCTTTCCCAAGCGGACTGGGACCGCTTCATCCAAGAGTGGCGGGACTCGTACATTGCCTTTACGAGATCGTTCAACCCGGAGACGGATGCCTGGAAGAGCATTGACCAGCACCATCGCGATAGCCTCGTCGAGCTCCTCCAGAAGTGGGATCTGGAAGGGCTGTTCACAGAGACCGAGATTGAAAGCTTGAGCTTGGTCTGGCATAGACTCACCCCGTGGCCGGATTCTCCCGATGGCCTTGCGGAGTTGGGCCGCAGATACACCACCGGCACGCTCTCCAATGGAAACACCAGCCTTTTGCGCGACCTGAATGACTTTGGAAACCTACCCTTCCACAAGATCTTCTCGGCCGAGACGTTCAAGGCCTACAAGCCCAATCCGGCAACATACCTCGGCGCCGTGCGGGCTCTGGGTTTGCAGCCGGAGGAGGTAGCCCTGGTGGCGACACATCTGGGGGATCTGCACGCCGCGAGAGGCTGCGGCCTTCGGACGGTCTACATTGAGAGGGACCGGGAGGAGGCCTGGGGGCAGGAGGAGGAGAGATACAAGGAGGCGAAGACGTGGACGGACCTGTGGGTGACGGAGGAAGAGAGGGGGCTGTTGACGGTTGCGGAGAAGTTGTCGGAACTAGAGTAGAGGTGTGAAGGGTTAAAGATGGCGAGAAGCTGTATATACTTGTTCTGATACTGTTTCTAGTTCGATTGGGGAGTTGATGTGGGATGAGCGTGTCAAGCTCAGAGGAGAAATGCTCCAAAACAAAATGTGTCTTCTGCAATGGTACCAAAGTGGATATAATCAGAGGGATACACTATTAGCTGAGAAACGTGCGCTTGGTATATTACCAGTAGGTTTCACTTCCATAATGGTTCAACACCCGCGTTGGGCTGCTGACATGCATCTGTTGGGACCGCCTCGAGGGCAAATAGGCTGGATAGATAGACGACGGTGTTATCCAAGACTGCAAGCAAAGACGCTCGCCCACTGACTACTGGATTACGAAATGGCTTAAAAGTTTTACTTGTCACGCGGCATGAGCTCTGACACGGATACACATGGGTGACGAAAGCACACAGCCCCTTACAGACCGATATCATGTCATGTCATGCCCCAAATCTCTCTGTGACGAAGCTGAAAAGGGAGTCAGCGCAGCCACGGCGGCAAAGCCAGCGAGTCACATTCCTTCAGCTGTAATATCATCACTTGCGTTTGATCCTACGCTTCACAGTGAGGCTGAGATTTCCGAGTCCTCATTGGCAGTTTTCTTGATTCCCCAACGCCTCTAGTTTCGTTGGGCTGAGGCCAAGACGGCACATGTTGGTCCTTTTGAAGCTATACTGTGTGCTAGTAGTCCCCCCATTCGGGAGTAACCGAAGCTACAGGATACAATCTTGATCCATGGGGCTGAAAACGGCAGGGTTGGTTCGGATACTGTCGCCGATTCAACAGAGAGTCAATTGTGACGCCAAGCCTACAGGTACATTGCCTGATAGCGAGCCCCATGGAGATTCCCTCTATATATTTGCAGCCCATCTTCATATCAAACGGTGATACAGGGTTGCGAGCCGTATTGTGCCGACGGCTACTTGGATAGCTCCAGATTATGAGACACGCATTGGTGATACACGTACCTACCTACGTATCTTTCTCCATGCCTCTCTATCCAGGACGGTGAAAGAAGCGAAAAACTCGTGGCCCCCACAGCTAAGCTTATTCGTCACTATGAGGTGGACGGAGGCATCGAGCAATGCTTGGGGGGCATCTCAGTTTGCCCGAAGCAGGCCGGTTCGGGTGAACCTGGCATTCGGGATCGACTGCTACTCGCGGGTAAGCATCACCTGCGTGCCGGTATGCAGGAAAGGCGTGGGATGTGAGGGCGGTTGGGCCAATATCACGCCGGGTAAGCCCGATTTCCGGAGACTGCGTATACTGCCCCGGTTCATTGCGCGGAAAGGGAAAGGCTACCTTGATCGGACGACATGCTTCCCCGCGCTGACGCAGTGCTACAGTAATCATGGCATATAACGCAGGCTTCGTGTAAGTAGTCGTAGCAACAGCAGTGAGAATGACCTCCGGCGAGTAACACGCAGCCAATGGGGAAGGGGAAACCACCGTTGATGGCTAGGGAGCCGCTATTTCGTACAAAAAGTAAGATTGACAGTAGTATTGTTCTACCCATAAGCCAGGGATGCAAGATAATCCCCGGCGGGCGTGACTTATTTTGGCTCATGATTTGGAACGCAGCATGAGGCTATGCAAATCTGACTGGCCTTGGTATGTCATTTGCATCAGATATCAAGGTGGAAGAGCGGGAAAGTGGAAGAAGAGATGGAGTACGGAGTGGTATTACCAGCATGTCGTACTACCAGCAATCACAGGCAGGCGCAAAGACGTAATAGAGCATCGTATCCGCCAATACTCCGTGCATGCTTGGTGCAATGCAACGGGACGGCCGCGTGTTGAACGGCTGCAGTTTGCGACCTATCGCTGCGGGTCGTTCTTCTCAGCAAGGCTAGGCTAGCCTCCCACGCGCGCGGTAGGTGGTTGGGGCGCATTGAATGCCGTTGCCGCCTCTCGGAGACAAAGGAGGGAAATGCTTACTACTAGCCGGAAGCGCCGCGGCCTGTCTTTGTCTGCATGGCTTGCTGCACTCGACTTGTCTTGGCTCCGATGCCATTCCTGAATGGCCTACCCTCTGGGCTTTGTATCAGTGCGCTGCGTTTGGTATCAAAGCCTCCTCATGAGATGGGACGTCGCCTTCCTGCGAGCCTTCAGCCTGTGGCCTAGATAGAGTGCCACGCACGACCATGTGCGAGGACTGGTGCGCGTGAGAGGCTGACGGAGCGGTAGACGTGCATTCTCAGAACAGGGACGTGGCAGCTGTCATCTCACAGGAGAGGCAGGCCACATACTGATTATGGCAGGATGAGAGAGGAGACTGCGTCCTCAGCTTACTCTTGTGGTGGGTTCGCACTCTGCGACCCCCCGTTCGCGCACGACCATGTGCATAAATACCTGTGATACTGGTGCAGATGACTTCATCCTCTTTAGAATCGAGTTAGACTCGTCAGCAGAAACGTCGGTATTGGAGTAGGAATGGTTTCCGAACGACAAGTCGTCGCGGCCAGGCGTTTTCCAATTCGGAGCGCAGCTGAAATCCTGTGCTCGTAGGACGAGAAGCTGGTTCGAAGACCCCCCCCCTTCTCTTTCTCCCATTGACCTTTCCCCTCTAGCTTCCGCCTGCTGATGCTGGCCATGGACCGGATGCTGCTTTAGTACAAGGCGTTATGGGGGCAAACAGCAAAGAATCAGACCATTGATATCATGGTCCTTGTTCGCACGTCTGGTAGCGGCCATGCTGGGATCTCAGGATTCCAATGCAGCATGGAGGACGGACGACTAGTGCTCGGTCCTACTAGTGCCTAATGGTAGTAGCAGATGCTCAACGGACGGCCGAGCCTCTGAAGCTGCGGTCCCGACCGCTAGCCCAGCCGGCGCTGCAGATCGACAGCATTTCAAGAGGCTCGCTGCTGATGCTGCAGCCGCGCCTCCGGTTGGGGGCCTCTGGTAGCATCGCTTCCGTAATCGCACCGCGCTACGGATGCAGCACTGCTGCGCCGGCATAACACATAGCAGCAGCAGCTGTCGAGCAAGCGAGGTGCCGTCTGGCTCCGTTGTCTAGAGTTTGTCAGCCATGCTTCTGGTGGTCGAAGCTCGTGGCCATCGGGTCGCTCCGGCCAGAGCAGCGGCGAGGCAGTGACATCCAGACGCTCGCCAAGTTTGCAGAATTCCAACCAAGTTTGCGAGCGGCGAATGGGGCTTCGCAGGGAGGACAAGGCACGCCGGGATCCGCCCCCCGCAGGTTGGCACATGTCGTGCTCGTGTGATGGCAGCAGGCCACGGGCCCGACTGGATCGATGCCACGAGATGCTTCCGACTGGCTCGGCTGCGTCAGGTCGAGGAGGCCGCTGGCGTCGATAGCTGGGCGCCGGCTCATGGCGGTTGGCCAACGGGGCATTTGTAGTTGGCAGATGCCTGGCGACGGCCAACCAGGCGTGGAGTGAAAAGCTCTTCCGAGGGCGCTGCCCAACCGATGTGGCTGGAAGCTTTTCGATCCGAGTTGCCGCTCACATTGTTGGGCATGCCAAAGGTTGAGGGCACTGATCCTACCGCTGGGCAGGATGAACCACCTCTTGTGCGTATCACTCGGCATATTCCCGTTACTAACTGGTACCTACCTTGGTGGTATAGGCCCTCCATGCGTGTTGTAGGCCTCAATTGGATCGCCTTTACGAGGCACCAAGGTCAAGTTAGCAGGTACATAGGTACTAGGTAGCTCCTCGAAGCTAATGCGAATGGTCTTTGCGTGCAATCCGCACATACTAAGGTGGTACCTACCAGGTAGGCACGAGAGAAGAGACGGAGCGGTGCTAGTGATACAGCGGCTTCTCGTCCGTGCATGCTTTGTTTCCGGCTCGGACTTTATCTCGATGCATCTCTGCGAGCCCGTTTTACATGCTGAAGGATTGGTTTTTGATGCTCCCCCCCCGGCACCTCTCCATGCCTACTGAGATGCAGGTAGGTATTGACCTCCTCCAGCCTCACCTACAGGTGCTACCTCACTACGGGAAGCAGTTGTACTACTTGGCAGGTAATCGCAGCAGGCAGATGCTGTGCTTCGTATGTGCTCACTTGTCTTGGCCGTCATGCTCGAGGCAGAATGTGCCGATGGTTCCCTTGCCGCGCACACGCTCTGACATAATCTGAGCGCCTGCTCCAAATAGCTCCGGCTGGGATTACTTTTGCGTGCATATCGCTGCCCTCGAATCACTGAGCCTCCCCCGTAGCCGCTACTGGGTCTAGCGTCCGCAGCCAGCAAAAGACAAGCAAACCCGCCCCAGACGCTTTGACCGCAGGGTTGTCGGGGCCGCAAGCTCCATCCATGTCTCTGGCTGCAAAAACCCTGTGCTGGAGCGTGATACGATACCGGCGGACGCAGCCTGCAGACGGACGCCAGCCTCCTGCCTGGGGCCCTGTAGGGGAGAATAGGGGATCATTGGACGGGCACAGATGCCTGTGCATGCCCGTACCGGTACCTCCCTGTGCCAGTACGAGCACCGGCACCGCTAATGCACCTGTGCCAGCGCCTGTGCGAGCGGCTGCCAAGTGCCTGCTCCAGGGAAGAACATGAATCCATTCGAGGCCCCGGGTTGGCTGGCCAGAAGGGGGCCGGTGTTGTTTCCCGCTGCTCTAGCTGGGCCTGGGGCTGGGCCTGGGCGCGCAGCTCTGCTCTTCCGGCTGCCACTAAGTGCCAGCTAAGGCGCTGCTACGGAGCACGCAGCGCAGAACGCTGCTGCTGCTAATACCACCTTGGCGCTGCTAAGTCCGTTGCGGTACCTGCCCTGTACCGTTCTCTGCGCGGCGGCCGGAGCCCAAGGTACCTGTACCTGTGCTCCTCGCACTAGGCACGCAGAATCTCTCCGCACCCATACCTTTTCCCTCTGCCCTTACCAGTACGGAGTAGTACCGTTAGCACCCCAAGGTTAGCACACCTTTAGCACTAAAGCTGCCTGTACATGCATGCAGGCATTGCTTTGTACGAGTGCTCTGCTCTGCGCTCTTCTCTGCTCTTCCGTACCTACGCAAGCTGCATGCTCGCCCACTGACTGATTGCTCCATTGGTTGCCTTGGTTGGCAGTGCCTCTGCTGCTGCTGCCGCTCCGTACACGCTCCGGACGCAATACTTGCTTAGCTGCGAACGACTCGCTCTTCGCTCGCTCTCCTCCCTCTTTTCAACCGCTGCTCCGGCCTCAAGCCCCCTATCAGCGACCTCTGTGACCAACTCGACCTGCTGCTATCCCAAATCCAAAGCCGGACCCGCCAAACCCACACCTGCCTTCTCCACCAAAAGTCCACTCGACCCTCGACCAGCTCCAAGGACGCCCAAAGCATCTCATCTTTGGCCGTGCTACTAGTAGACTGCCACAAACATCCCTCCCCAAACCAACTCCTCTGATCCCAATTGCATCTGCACCGCTCGCACAACATCTCCTCGAGCCATTGCACAGTCGCCGTGCCGCGCCCCGACTTTTGCCTCGTCCCGCCGAGTCGCTGCTGCGCAGAGCTCCCTTCGTCTCTTTGCTTTTGCTTCTGTTTCCGTCCCCTCCTCCTTTCGCAGCGCCGCTAGCGGGCCCTTTTGGAATCGCCGGCGAAAACCCTAGGATTGCTCGTCTTAGCTCGGTCGCTCAACCACTAACTCGCGCCCATCATGGCGGGCAGAATGGTGCTGTACAAGCTCGTGGTGCTGGGCGATGGTGGTGTTGGCAAGACGGCCCTGACCATCCAGCTGTGCCTGCAGCACTTCGTCGAGACGGTAAGCAGTCGCTTTTCCCCTATCAATGAGCAGCAACAAGAGCAAGGAAGAAAAACCACGGCTCTTCCCCCCCTCCCTCTCCTGGCCGATTGAGCGACGGCCGCGGCCACGGCGGTAACGGATGAGGGGCAAGATACAGAACAGCTCCGTCTACCGATAGATTCACGTTTTGGCTAACGTCCCTGCGCCAACAGTACGACCCGACAATTGAGGATTCATACCGCAAGCAGGTTGTCATTGACGGCCAGCCCTGCATGCTCGAGGTTCTCGACACGGCCGGCCAGGAAGAATACACAGCGCTGCGGGACCAATGGATTCGTGACGGTGAAGGCTTCGTTCTGGTCTACAGCATCGCATCCCGCTCGTCTTTTACTCGCATCAAGCGGTTCTATCACCAGATCCAGCGCGTCAAGGAGTCTGTAGCTTCTTCTCCCTCATACCCTGGCTCTCCTATATCTACTGCCAACCCTCAGCTGCCTGTGCCCATTATGCTCGTGGGCAACAAGAGCGACAGAGTCACCGAGCGCGAGGTCTCAACCCAGGAGGGACATGCTCTGGCTCGAGAGCTGGGCTGCGAGTTTGTCGAGGCCTCGGCTAAGAACTGCATCAACGTTGAAAAGGCGTTTTACGACGTCGTGAGGATTCTACGTCGACAGCGCCAGCAAGCCTCGCGACCCCCTGCGGGTTCAAGCGGTCGAGCTCGAACAAGCAATGGCGATGTAGGCGGAGGCGGCCGAGAGACACACAGATACAGGCGCGGCGGGAACGGCGAGAGGAGCAAGTCCAAGTGCATAGTGATATGAGCAGCTCCAGGTCACGTCTTCCAACTCCCGACAGCTCTTGAGGGCTAGGTTACGTTGGATGAGGCGCGCTCGGTCCCGCATGCTTCGTTTGTTTTTGTGCTTCTCTCTACTTATCGAACTTGGCATCATATCTGCCGGGCTCCGTTCATTCCACGGGAACGGATCGCGGTGGCGTAAATGCCAAATCCAGGCAGAAAGAGCTGGTGCTCTGTTTTTGCCCCCTTTCTCCGTTGTTGGATGGGCTTGCAATATTGTTACATGATTACGACGACGTTTTGGCAAAAAGAAAAAAAGCATCCTTTAAGAACCCACGGCTCCTCGATTGGCGCATGGCGCAAGGCCGCTTGCAGACGCAGACACGCGCACATATACATGCAAAAAGGTGGCATCATTTCGCGGCGCTGGATTTTTACCATGTTTACACAGCTACTGGGCAACCTAAATGCTGCTCATTGATGATTTCCGGGAGCAGTCGCCTTATTTTCTCCTGGCTTTCCTGACGATAAAACTTGCACCGATGGACGCAAGTTGCCATATTCAATGCCGGTAGCGCCTCTATCCACCTCTCCCTGCGTCATTACCATTTCTTACTCTCTTTTGCGTTCGTTTCCCTACAGATATGGAATGGATGGCTGCGGGTGTTTCAGGAGTCTTGGTCGAGTCTGTTTGTTTTCTTTCCTCTTTCCCGCTCCGACAATTTCATATCTGCTGCTTGCTCTTCCTTTTGGGTTACAAAAGTAAATCACCATATACGTCTTGGCACATGTCACGAGGAGGAGGATGGTGTTGATAGCGATATCTTGTTGGACCTGTCAATTTTCTTTTTCATTTCTTTTTTTGTTACTATCCTATACTGCGTTTTGTCATCTTCTTGCCCCTTATATCTGGATCATCATGGTTTCTAGACGAAGTGGTATGGAAGAAAAGGGGGGGATGTTGGATGTTAGAAGCTGCTATTTTATTTGTTTGCCACATGTTTTTACTTTTTATCTCTCTCTCTCTCTCCTTTTTTTCCCTTCTTCTTTTCTTTTGTAAATGAGAGCGAATTCGGGAATGGCCTTTTCCACCTTGGCCTACGGAAAAAAGCAAGAACAAAAAGTCAACTGCATTGATGTTTCGAAGACGGTGACGGGGATTCATTGGGACATTTCTGGGGGTTGTTGCTAGGTTGTAGCTTTGCCAGACTAGTACCTAAAATTGACATGTCCCAGTGTCACTTGTCACTTTTTTTCCGTGGCCACTTTTACCGGCATGAGTGAGGCATCCAGGAGACGTGTAAGTCGCAGTGATGTAATGGTGCGGTGTACTCGTACATGATGTCCCCAACGGCCGATCGCCCTGCTCTTCAGAAAAGAACATGCCCAGTACTTTCAATACGCCGTGCTCTGATGTGTCATAAGAACCGGCAACTCAGTAGGGCGGGAAAACCGGAGCTAGCGTTGATCTACAGAGGCGTGGCATGTGTATTTCCCAACGGCCCTGAAGGAGACGATCACTTGTTTCTGGTGGAGTAGGGATGCGCACGGCAGCCGTGCCGACGGGGATATATTTGTGGAGTTTTGGATACGTACATACGGCGTGTTTGCTGGAGTTTGGGCGAGTTTTAAGGTTTGCAATTACGAGAGTTTTTAGCTAATTGGCTTGTGTTTTTGGCTCGGCTCACGGTTTCTGCGCGTTGCGTCAAGGAGTTGATGATCTGTTGTGGATCAAGAACGATTTACACAACTCCCAACGGCTGCCCTACCTAGCATGTACTATCCATACCTACTATCTGCAAGGTATAGGTACTATTACACCTGCTACCTACCTAGCAGTACTAGCACCTGCAAGTAGCTACAAAACCTGCCTAAAGTTTTGCCTAGCACTGAGCCATGATCAACCGACAGCCGTTGATTGCATGATCTATACGCCATAGGGCCTCTCCTTTTTTCCCACTTTCCCCCGTCCCGTCTCTCAACACACGCCAAAGCCGACTTTCCTAACGAGGAAATAGTCCAGCTATAACGCCGTGCAATCCTCCGTTGTAAATCGGCCACTCCGCATGGAACTACTGAAGCAACTAAGAGAAAGAAAAGCTTCTTGATGCGGCATAACGGGGCCCCGGGTCGAAAAAAACGAGAAACGTGGTGGTGTGTGGGAACCGCGGGTGGTTTTGGGCCAATTGCAAGCAACAAGAAACATTCAATTTGTCTTGTATCAATGGCTGGCTGGTAATTGCCCATCGTACGCGTAATGGGTTTTTTTTCTTCTCTCTCTTTGAAAAAAAGAGAAGAAAAGTGGGTGCTGGGGGACTCTGTGCGGTTTGCATAACAACCTGTGTTTGACGGGATATTGTGACGGGGGGGGGGGCACCCAACGTATTAAGGGGACGGCAGAGCAGATTTGCCAATTTGCAACACACGCACATCCTCTTAAAACATGGGCAAACTTGGAAATTGGCCACGCAACTGGGGGGGAATAATTACATGCATACATGTTCAGTTCTATCTGGCCCCAGCCCCAGCAGCTCGCGAAAGCTAAAGTGACAGTCCCAAAAAACAAAAAAAAAAGACGGACCGACATGGGCCTAGCCGTTAGATGTCAGGATGAGAAACTAACCTTCCTGCAAGACATGACAGGACAGACACAAGTTCCCTGCCTAACGAAAAACCAAACTAATTGCTTACCTACGAAAGAAACAAGAGAGCAAAAAAAGATCCTGTGAAAGGCCGCAGTAAAAGAAAAAACAAGTAAAGAAGAGACAAAAAGTCTTTTGAGATGTCTCTACCCCACTCTCATGCATTGGCCAGACACAAAAGGAAAAAGAACCTCCTGATGCTCGCAAAAACCTACACGCCATCAAAATCTCCCTTTTGTTGATCACGCTCCAAGGCGATGCCGCTGAGCACAAAGCCTCGGTACGTCGGCCGGCATATAGTAGTAAGAACGGGATAGAACTGGAGACTATTCTGCTCTTCTTCGTCATGCTATTCTTACGTTTTTAGCCGAGGGAAAAAAAAATAGGCAGGAGGAGGAATAAGAACTAAAATCCTACAGAAAAAAAGCTCTAGGTTCGAGACAGGGCCGACATGTGAATATGTAAATGTACCTCTTACTACTACCACACACACACACACATTCACAAACACAAGTGCTCATCTCCCTTTCCTGCCTGTGTGTATCCCATGATACAGCACTGCAAGGGGAGTCGAGAGAGGTTTGATAAGCAGACTAGTGTCTTAGTCACCTCCTACACTACGGAGCAGGACGAAGACACGAAACTCGTAAGACAATCGTGTGGAAACTTGAACGGCCTATCGGCCATAGTCGGCTTATCAAGAGTCCTATCCAACGCACTCTGAGACCTGCAACCAGCCTGTCCAACAACAGCCTCAGCCCAGAAGGTTTGCCGCCGATGCTTTGGTATTATTGCCATAGGTATCTTCCAAGGTGGCTTCAATCCTAGTTTGCCTAGATGGCTAGATATCAAGTCTACGAGAAGCCTAATGCGAGAGGACACAGCTTGCACATGTGCCAAGTAATCATGTTCTATTCAAGTGATAGTCAAAATCGAGCACACAAAAGATGTCAACATTTTGCTGCCTCAAACCATGCCGCCATCTGTCATATCAATCCCTGCGACACATTTGTCCCGATAAAAAGACGCCATAACCCGTAATTGAAGATATTCTCTCGTCGCTGAAGAAAGCAGGGGTCTCCAAAAGTATAACACGAAAAGTAGACATCAGATAAAAAAACAAAGGAAAAAAAATCCCCCCACATCATTGACCCATGTGATTGAACGTATATAAAAGATTCCGGGTCAGTTTAGTCATCCTTGGCCTCATGCTCGTCGCCGAATGGGCTGGAGTCACGCTTTTGGGATCTTGAATCATCATCTTTGATAGTCCCCCTTTCCCTGCCGGGTGAGGCAGGCGGAGCTTCAACAGAGATCTTGGGGCTTGATCCCTCTGGAGGATCGGAGAACGGGCCCTGGTCTACCGTAGAAGACTCTCCCCGGCTCGTTGGTGGAGTGGGGCTGTCTGTTGTCTTTGGAGACTTGTTGCCAAGCGTTGTGGAGGACGTGTTTGCCTCTGGCTTGGAAGCGATTTCAACCATTCTCAGTCCAGAGCCTCCCACTTTGACGACTTGTGCGCGGGCTGGAGTGGCGGTGTTGGCACTGTTGAGGAAAGTCGAGCCGACGCTGAAGTTGCTTGCCGCGCTCTGGGGTCGTAGATGCTTCGTGGGGTTGAACTTGTCGAAATCGATGCTGGGGACAGGTGGAGTGCTGGGGGCGCTTGAACCGGACTTGACGCTCACCATGGTTGGCTTGGCACGCATACCGGTCTGGGCGGGAGTCAAGACCTGCTGCTTGCCACCACCAAAGATGGTAGAGGCAATGCTGGAGCGAGGCGGAGCAAACGACGTCCTGTCCGAAAATGCCGAGATGCCGGAATAAGTCGAGTCTCGTAGGTTGCCGGGAACGAAGAAATGGGGATTGTCAGCTCCGGAATCGCGGTATCCTTCGGTATGGTGCATGGGAATCGGCGGAACAGGGGGTACCAGGACGTTGGGCGACGTGGGAGTTGCTCGGTTGGTAACGCCGGGAATGTATGCGATTTGGATGATGTTGGAGGCGCGCGTGAGGACGGTCGAGGCGATGGAATGGACGGTGTGCGTAGATCCACGGCGGGTAACCCGGTTGCCGTTCTTTTCGCCGCCTTGAGTAGCGCTCTCCTCGACTCCGTACACCGACTGAGAGAGGCGTCTCTTGGGCTTGATTAGGAATTTCCAGACCAAGTAGG
This sequence comes from Trichoderma arundinaceum, assembly GCA_025919625.1. Lineage (NCBI taxonomy): Eukaryota > Fungi > Ascomycota > Sordariomycetes > Hypocreales > Hypocreaceae > Trichoderma > Trichoderma arundinaceum. Next base: position 997,641 of record JAMQTF010000002.1, read on the forward strand.
TGATGATGGCGATGGCAGCAATACCACCGACGACACCACCAGCAATGGGTCCTGCACTTGGTCCGTTGCCGCCTCCGCCTCCGCTGCTGTTGGAAGGCGAATCGTTCACCGCGCAGAATGACTGAGCACATTGGGTACAGTCAAGCGGGACTGTGAACTGACAGCTCTCGTTGGAAGCGCAAGACGGACACTGGAGCTTCGAGGTATCGTCGCATTTAACACAGCCACCTGCTCGTGGGACCAGTCTCATCACTGATGGAAATAAATGTTAGCTACCATGGCATGACAGCGGCATCAGCGTATGGCTCTTTGCTCTCTCACCTTCATGCAGCTCGGCCAGGTCCCTCGCAATGAGGAAGGACGTAGTATCCATCTTTGATGGTTATTCCGCAGATATGGTAAATGACAGTAAACAGTAGACACTCGGCGATTCACAGTGACAGTGTCGATTCGGTCAAATCGGAGTTGAGGTGCGGCTTAACGACAAGGAGTCGAGCGAATGCGACGGATAATATTTGATCGACGATATCGAGCCCGATTGAGACCTTTGGGTGTCGGGATTTTTTTATTTTATTTAGTATCTTGAAATTTCTTCAATATTCTCTTCAATGGACAGCAGTAGAGCAACTCGTTTTTTGGGCGATAACAATACTTGTCTCGCGGTGTAGAGATTGAAAGACAGCGGAAATTGGCAGAAAGGAGTGGACTGAGTCTAGCTCAAACAAAACAAAACCAAAAAGAAGAAGAATAAATTCGCAAAAAAAGAAAAGAGTGTGAGTGGTAACAACAAAGATACTAGATCGTAGACGAATAGAAAGACATAATCGGCCTTGGCGACAGTCGAGATAAGAAACGAACGGAAGAGAAGCTTGCGGCTGGCTCCTGTTCGTCGACACTTGGGATGTCGGTTTTCTGCGGTGCTGATTGTCGTTCGACAGGCGAAGAGGGCGGCGAAGCAACGGGGTGCGGTGGAGGTTTGAGTGAGAAGCGAAAGAAGGAACTGCGCTTGTTGGGGGGGCGTTCCCTGGGCTGCTGCGGGCGACGGCAGAGCGACACGCAGCTGGGCCTTTTGGCACTAAGTCGGCCGCCAAAGTACGAGCTCTACAGGGCCTGGCCGGGGCATCAGCAGCGCCAAGTTGCCCTTCTGATGCCGGGCCAAGTGGGAACTCGACGTGCGATTCTGCTGCAAAGAACGCAGAAAGATGGGACCCCCCCCGGCTGGCGATGGGGGCGTTTCTGGCGCCAGGGGTCGCATCAGGGAGCTAGAGCCGCTTGGAGTCTAGCCGCCTCAATTTACCACAGGCCGCGCACAGTGCATCCTCCGCCAGCGGGCCCGGAGCTGGCTGGGCTGGAACCTCTGACAACCTCTTGTTTTGAGCTGTTTTGGGGCGGTGCCAGGGGTTGTTGGAGGCGCTGGAGCGGCGCTGAGTGGCCGCGGGGCCTGCACGTGGTGGGGCGCCGCATTGCTGAAGAGACCGTACGGATACTGTGAGGGCTGCACTGTGGCATCCGCTCCTCCATTGTTTACCATGGCCCAGTAGCACCTACAACGGAGCGCCTTTTAGCAACCTCGTCCCTTGTTCCCGCTTTGCTGTGGTTGTTTTGGCTGCAACGTTGTGGATGTCGGTGGCTTGCCCGATGCGCATCTAATAAGATTCACGACAATGCACCGCGCCTCCCGTTGGCTGAGGATGCTGATGGTTTTTTCAGAGCGCTGCCGCAGCCATTTGACAGCTTGATCCGCCACTGCCGTGTGTGTCTATACAGTACGGAGCATTGTGGATGCCCAGGGCGCAAAAGTGCTCCGTATTCGTTCGCCATACTTTGCTCCGTGGACACGTAATGCACTCAATCGCCTCTTCCGACACAGCTGACAATTCCCGTTGCCTCGCTGCCGGCTATCGCTTCGATCGGCATGGGTTAAAAAAAAAAAAAATCCAAATAGAGAAGAATGCGGAAGCATAGAAGAGGATAAGAAAAGAAAGAAAGGTCGCGCCAAGGACGCGTGTCTCGCGTGTCAGTGGATGAACGACTCGGTGCTACAATGCTACTCCGCTACCTTCAGCGCCTCGCAGCCCGCGTGGGACAAAATTGTTCCCACTGATTCAGCCCAGCCCTCTGGATCCAATGATTTCTCGTCTACTGGGCGGCCTGCAGCGTGCTCTCCAATCAAGCATGTGCCTTTTGCTGCTTCTGGAGCAGTAACACACGGTGTGGAAGAAGGAAAAAAAAAAAAAAAAAAAAACCGCGTAAGAGGCAACAGAAATTTCAATTGGCGAGCTTCTCAACGAGCGATCCATGTTCTTCAGGCCACCGGAAGAAACAGCCTCTCTCTTGGCCCTCTCCCTCCCTTGCTTACTCCGTGCTTTTGGTCGCGAGCTAAGATGGCACACTTGCAGCAGCCATGTTCCCCGTAAATTAACAATTTGCCGACGCCAGCAAATCACGCTCGCTCCCCGCCATCATCGAGCATGACACTCGCAAATGAATTGTCCCTCGAACAAGGGGCCAGAGACACACGTTTCGCACGTGCAAATAGACTAATAAGGTACTCTATACGGAGTATATTAGTACTATGGGCAGGATTGCTTTCGCTCGCGCTGAATTTCTACAGCAAAGGCCATCACACCGCAATACTCTAGCAGCACGTGTGTTCGTATGAATGCGTGGGCCGTCAGTACGAAGAATTGCGACTCTAAAATATCACCACGCGTTATCGTGCAGATCCTTCGTTCTGGAACACGGCGGTATTCTTGTTGCAGCGGAGCATGCACGTTTTTGGGACAAGCCCGTTACAGATATACGCTTGGAGTTTACATCATGCGCGTGCACTGTTGCTTTGTGTCTTAGTCTTAGTACCTTGCCTACTTGTACGTGAGAATGAATTGGCATGAATTGTCTTCGCCCTATATGCCTTGTCGTGTTGATCCATAATCCAAACGGTGTCACCTTGCCAAGTCACATGGCGTGAGCAAGCCTTGCGCTTCAACCGGCTGTTCTGCATTGATTTCTATTGATGATAGGAGTATATCAAGATGCGGCTGAAAAAAGAAAGAATCATATTTGTCATGACGAGACACTGCTATCATTAAATCTTGACCTCTTCGCACGTCGACCCAAACACATTTTAGAGTACAATCCCACAAAATCTATAACTTCCCAATAGTAGCATAAATACTCAAACTCCACCATCAATCCCATCCCGTCCCGTCCCGTCTACCACCAATCTTTTATCCTCTATTTGCAGCTTTACGCATTTGCGTCGTTATTGCTCTGAGAGCTGGCACTCATGACAGGCTTGGTCACTGGCAGTGACATCTTGGCCTTTTCCGACTGCCGAATCTTGCCCCAGGTATACACGAGGCCGCTGATGAAACCAATGATGATGGCAGAGACACTGCCGAAAGTAACGGGGGCATCGAAGAAAATAAGACCGCTGACGGCGATGGGAAGCTTGTTCAGGGCTCCCACCATCGAATACGTGGTCGAGGACGTAACACGGATGCACCAAGCAGATGAGTATGAGATGAAAATAGCACACACACCCGAGTAGACCATGCCGAGGAGGAGGTTGTTTCGCGTCTCCGCGGGGAAGTTGCGTGCCAAGTTTTCAGCAGACCAATCCTCAAGCAGAAGAGAGCCAACAATCAGGACAGGGATGGTCAGGAAGTTGTTGTAGAACATGGCTGTTTGACACAAGTCAGCGTTTATTGTCACATTTCAGTGTGTATAAATCCAGGGGGGGGGGGGACCTACTGTCCCAGTCCTTGAAACCCATCTTCTTGATGACCTTGCGCATACCCAGCACAAAGGCGGCCTGGCAGAAGACGTTCAAGGCCATCCAGGTGTAGCCCACTTGCAGAGTGGCAAGGGATTGAGCTGCCTTTGCTGAGCGTCCTGCGGCATCAGCATCGGCCCACGCAGCAACGATGGAGCTCAAGACGATCAGGCCAAAGGAGAGAAGAATGGTTGGGCTGACACTTCCCCCAAACCAGAGCACCTCTCCGTACGCAATGGCAATGATGGTCAAGTTCTTGAAAATAGTATACACGGGCACAGAAAGATACTGGAGGGCTTTGGCACCAGTATAAATCATGCCAACCAAGAGAACAGAAATAGGGAACCCTAGACAGATTTAGCAACTCTGCTTGCCCGCGAACTGAATGGTAAGAGCTCACATTTCTTGCCCTTCTCAGAATCAAAGGCTGAAAGGTTGGTAATCAGGCCAGCCTGCTTGCAAGCTTGAATGACAACTACGCATACAATGGACTATTCGCCAGTTAGAAAAACCAAGCCTTGAAGAAAGAGTCTCAGGTGTGGTATTACTTGAATAGCAAGATAAAGAAAGTTCATGTTCCATGACGAGCCAGAGACAACGTATTTGTTGACCACAGTCATACTAATGGAAGACAGACAGTAACCCAGAACAGATGCTCCCGGGCTATTGTCGATCTTGGCCAAGTTGAAGCCGCCTGAATGAGCGGCGGATCGAGGCGACGGTGAGCGAGAGTAGGCCGTCTCGACCTTACCGCCCTCTCCGTTCTCCGGATCCCGGTGGCCATAGTCGTCGTTCTTCTTGTCTGACATGGCGAAACTCACTGAGATGGACGCTCAGGCGGCTGAAAGGTGAGAAATGAGAATGAGAACGAAAGTGAGTGTGAAATGAAAGGTTGGCTTGAGCGAGTCGCTAAGGGTGGGTTCCACGCGAAAAGACTCAGGATCCCTGGGGGCGGGAGATGGCGCGATCTGCGTCAGAAGGGAGGAAGGACGATGGATCAAACGAGAGGCTTCTTCTAGAACAACTGAAGAAATGAAGACTATGCAAGAAGCGCGCGAGAGTGAGGGCTGTCGTTGAAGACCGCTCTTTGCCAGACACGTACTCCCTAATACTCCTAACTCCGTACATACAATTCAGGAGAACAAATCTTGTCCAAGGTTGGGAAATTTCATCTCGATCCCTTTGTGGGGCCATTGGCCAAAAGGGGCTTAGCGAGATGGGCGCACCGCCTCGCACATATGTGTGGTACTACCTAGTACTACTCGTACTCCGTGCTCCGTCCGTACGAGGGACATAGGCTTCTCACCAGGTGGCAATTGGAATCAAAAGGCCTCAGTGCGTGTCCGGAGTACGAAGCACCTATGGAGCACAACCCGAGGAGCTGGCCTATACAAAGACGCTATTTTGGATCGCGAGACTGGGAGGGTGGATAGGTGCTTGGTACAACCTGGATAAGATACCTGTGCCTTTTGGGACATCACTGCTACTATCAACCTCTCTCTACCGCCTCTACAACAACAACTGACTGCAGAATCGTCAGCGGGGCCGACGCGAATCTAATCGCCCAGAGAGGCAGATTAGTAGATGCAGTTTGCTCCGTAAGGTGGTAATTCGGCTGTCCCGCAGTGCTGGCATGTGGCCCCTAGGTTACGGGAGGCGGAAAACGGCCTATTACAGGTTCCTGGAAGAACTACCGGGCACCTATGCCTCTGAGATGCGGCATCAGTGCAGGCATCGTACGGAAACCGTTGCGTGCCACTTCATCAATATATGACTGCTCATAGCTGGCCTCTCTTCCCGCCGTCTTAAGATGCGGAGTAGCCCCGTAGATCAATGGATATTTTGGAAGACTGGCAGACAAACTTTACAAAGCATTTGGCGAGAGCAGCGTAGCACCTCATGCCTTAGCACCAAGGCATGCTTAGCCAAGGAAGACAAAATACCGTGCCCAGGCACCTCGCACTGTAAGCACGGTATAAAATAAGATCAGCGGAAAGCCTTACCACTACGGCGTAGCATACAGGCCAACAGGAGAAATGGCACTTGGTACAATCGAGGCTGCACCGCCTCCACAGTGCTGCGGGTGCTGAGCGCTCATTGGCCTCCTCTTTAGCTGGTGCTATTTTTGGTAGCGAGCAGGAAGGCATAGGTAATGATGAGATGAGAAAAAGCCCTATGGCTGCGCTGGCGGAGCGGGTTGCTCCCGAACACTACCTTTGTCCTCTTTGGACGTAGCCAACGGCGAGTAGTAAGCAGAAATGAGGAATATCGCTAAGGATTGACTCCAAGATTAACACGCAGCGAGATACATGTAAATATAGATTCCATTAAACAGCGCTGTGGCTGGAGCACAAGCAAGGAGCACCCGTTATTAGTGAGTCCAGCCGAGAATGCACAGTGCCAGAAACTGTGCATCGTTCTCCAGCATACAGTGGGACGCAGTCAGCCGCGTTCCAAGGATTGGATGTCAGCATCTGGTGCTATTGCAGGGCTGGGCTCCAAAGCGGATACCGCCTTGTTTTTTGCCCACAGGCATACGAGATTTTGACACTTGCGACCCGAGGACCTTTGGTTTGATCGCCGGCCGTATAGCATCTAGGGCTCTTGAAACTCCAGCCTCTTTGAGGCAAGCCGGCGACTGGAATGTGGGTGCCAGGAACAAGGAAATCGAGCTCGACTCTTGTAGATATGAGGGCAACACGAGCGCTGTTGGACCCTCCTCCTGCATAAGGGAGGGGCAACGTGATGACGACAGGTGATACTCTGCTGCCTCCGGCCTTTATCGAGCTGGCTCTGGTCTCACAGCGAGCAAAGGCAGCCTTTGAGCACTGCGGCTGTCTCACCGCAGACGCTAACTCGGGCTGATAAGGCGGCCTAGCCCAAAGGATGCCCAGTGGACGTTCGTTTTTGCTATTGCCCCCCAGTGGCTAGGCGTCTTGCTCCAGCGTTCTGCACTGGCACAGTGCAAGTGCGGTGGCTCAGCTTCCCCCCAAATCCCCTTAGCGTCAGTCCCCTATTCTGGGCCATCGCCCAAGTGGCTGGAGCCGGTCGATGCTGGGCACTGTATGTACTTCTTCGTACTGTCCGAAACAAGATCCTAGAAGCAAGCAGCACTTGGGGCATCTCCTGAATCGTTCGCGAGAGCCTTTCCCTCCCCTTATTATCTTTTTCAGCCCACTAAGCTTCGTCGACAACTTTCCCTCTTCCATCTTCCCCAACCTTCAATCCTACCATTCGAGGCTGGTGCCTCATTGCTCGCATCGTTAGGGGTCGGGTTGCTTTCCGCAAACAAAGCTGGCATTGAGCTCAATAGATTTTTTTTTCTCTCTCTTGGGGGTCCCCTTTTTTCATTGCACCTATTGGGACCTACGCGAGGCATCTAGACACGAATTACGAACAACCTCAACCAAAGACGCTCGTTAGCATTACGATTTCGACAACCATCGTCTTGATACTATTTTAGAAAAAGGACCATCATGGCTTTCAACGGTCCTGGCGGTGGCCAAGGCGGGGGACATCCGCTACAGGATCTTCCCTCAGGCAGTAGCGTGAGTAACCACTATAAACAAAGACGGAGGAGCGAGAGGAGCCCTAAGGTTAGGCTAGGTTAGCTGACGCTTTGGATCTTAGTATCACCTCCCCCCTCACGAGGAGGAAGAGCAAGCCGGCCGGTATCTGTTGAACGAGCCTGGCTCGCATGGCTACGAGCATGATCGACTCGGTGCCGGGACTCCTCCCGACCGTCCTGTCTCGGCTTACAGTCTCACCGAGTCCTATGCTCCTGGAGCATCGCCCATCGGCACTCCTGGCCTGGGCAGTGATAACGGATACAATCAGTATGGACAGGGTGCGGGATACGATTTTCCTCGCCCCGCCTCTACTGTCCATGACAACGATGACGACAGTTGGGTTCAAAGACAGCAGCAGCCCGCAGGTGGCGGTCTGAAGCGTTACAACACCAGAAAGGTCAAGCTTGTCCAGGGCTCCGTTCTGAGTATCGACTACCCAGTGCCCAGTGCCATCAAAAATGCAGTCCAGCCTCAGTACCGCGATGTCGAAGGCGGTAACGAGGAGTTTCTGAAGATGCGGTATACCGCCGCCACCTGTGACCCCAATGACTTCACCCTGAAGAACGGTTATGATTTGCGGCCGCGAATGTATAACCGTCATACCGAGCTTCTCATTGCCATCACATACTACAACGAAGACAAGGTTCTGCTTGCCAGAACTCTGCACGGTGTGATGCAGAACATCCGAGACATTGTCAACCTCAAGAAGTCGACTTTCTGGAACAAGGGAGGCCCTGCCTGGCAGAAAATCGTCGTGTGCTTCGTCTTCGACGGTATCGACAAGGCCGACAAGAACACCCTGGATGTGCTGGCAACAATTGGCGTTTACCAGGACGGTGTCGTCAAGAAGGATGTCGACGGCAAGGAAACCGTCGCTCACATTTTTGAGTACACCAGTCAGCTTTCCGTCACGCCCAACCAGCAGCTCATCCGACCTTCTGGCGACAACGCGCAAAATCTGCCGCCCGTCCAGTTCATCTTTTGCTTAAAGCAGCAGAACACCAAGAAGATCAACTCCCATCGCTGGCTGTTCAACGCCTTTGGCCGAATCTTGAACCCTGAAGTCTGTATTCTTCTTGATGCCGGTACCAAGCCCAGCCCGCGCTCTCTGCTGGCTCTGTGGGAAGGCTTCTACAACGACAAGGATCTTGGCGGTGCTTGTGGTGAGATTCACGCCATGTTGGGCAAGGGCGGCAAGAAGCTGCTCAACCCCCTGGTCGCCGTGCAGAACTTTGAGTACAAGATCTCCAACATTCTTGACAAGCCCCTCGAGTCCTCGTTTGGCTACGTCAGTGTGTTGCCCGGTGCCTTCTCGGCCTATCGATTCAGAGCCATCATGGGACGTCCCCTGGAGCAGTATTTCCATGGTGACCACACCCTGTCCAAGATCCTTGGTAAGAAGGGTATCGATGGCATGAACATTTTCAAGAAGAACATGTTCTTGGCCGAAGATCGTATTCTTTGTTTCGAGCTGGTCGCCAAGGCCGGCCAGAAATGGCATTTGACATATATCAAGGCTGCCAAGGGTGAAACAGATGTGCCCGAAGGTGCTGCCGAATTCATCAGTCAGCGTCGTCGTTGGCTCAACGGTTCGTTCGCTGCCTCTCTGTATGCGCTGATGCACTTCGGCCGAATGTACAAGAGTGGTCACAACATCATCCGTATGTTCTTCTTGCACATCCAGCTCATCTACAACTTCCTCAACGTCATCTTCTCTTGGTTCTCCCTGGCTTCTTACTATCTCACCACCACCGTCATCATGGACCTTGTCGGCACCCCGGTTATTGCCTCGTCAAACTCCTCCGAGCATCACGGTTGGCCTTTTGGAGATACCGCGACGCCCATTGTCAACACGCTTTTGAAATACATCTACCTTGCATTCGTTATCCTGCAGTTCATCCTTGCTTTGGGTAACAGACCAAAGGGTTCCAAGTTCACCTACATTGCTTCCTTCATGGTTTTTGCATTGATTCAAGGTTATATCCTGGTTCTTTCCGTCTACCTGGTCGTCCGTGCGTTCAACACACCTATTCAAGACCAGATCAACTTCGATTCCGGAGAGGATTTTGTCAAGAGTTTCTTCTTTGGAGCTGGTGCGGCAGGTGTCATTATCATCGCCTTGATCACCATTTACGGTCTTTACTTCATTGCCTCTTTCCTCTACCTGGATCCCTGGCACATGTTCCACTCTTTCCCCCACTACCTGTTGCTCATGTCCACCTATATCAACATTCTCATGGTCTACGCTTTCAACAACTGGCACGACGTGTCCTGGGGTACCAAGGGTTCCGACAAGGCTGAGGCTCTCCCATCTGCCAATGTCCAGAAGGGCGAGAAGAACGAAGTGGTCGTCGAAGAAATTGAAAAGGAGCAGGAGGATATCGACAGCCAATTCGAACAGACTGTGCGACGAGCCCTGGCTCCGTTCAAGGGCGAAGAAGAGATTGAAAAGAAGGACGTGGAAGATGGTTACAAGTCTTTCCGTACTGGTCTGGTCGTCTCCTGGTTGTTCACCAACATTGTCCTGATCATTGGTGTCACCACTGACAGCTTCAGCCAGGTTGGCTTCGTGGTAAGTAGCCTTGTTGATTTGTTCTCTGCCGTGCGTTTTATAACTAACAATCCTGACAGGGATCCTCCTCTACCCGCACTGCCAACTTCTTCAAGTTCCTTCTGTATGCTACGGCCGTGCTGTCTCTTATCCGCTTCATAGGTTTCCTTTGGTTCCTGGGTAAGACGGGTCTCATGTGCTGCTTTGCAAGAAGGTAAATCGAAACTTTGGGCGCGACCCCGATTACGCGTGTGTGGTGGTTTTACAGGAATATACGGGGTTGCCCAGTAGACAAATTATTTCATATACAGATACCTTGGCTTGTAACGTTATTAAGGCATTAATGTTTTTAGCATGTTTCTTTGTTCATGGGATGGAATAGGCGACTTGAGACCAAAAAAAAAGTTTTGCAGATAGTTTGGAAGAATTTTTGCTATGTACCTACCGAGTAGAGAAAGAGTAGAGAAGGGATAGAGGAAACAAGGAACCTATTCAAAATGATGACCAAACGTTAATTCTCCCCACGTCTCCGTTTTTTCGCCGCATAAACCCCGGCCTTTGGATAGGATAATAATGCAGCTATAAAATATGGAGTAAACGCCTTATCTTATCGCCATTGTGTGACAGCATTCAGTCATCTCGGCAGACAGGCAACAAGCACCCAAGGCGACCGAATCACTCCCCGCGTACGACGGTTTCTTTGTCCGTTTATCGAACGTCACTTGCGCACAACCCGAGCCTTGGCCCTCCGATCCGGTGGTTCAGGCATCTTTCCTCGCTCTTTGACGCATTTCCTTTCCTTCTCTCTCACAATCAGCCATTTTAGGACGTCCTCTTCTCGGCTCACCGGCGACTCGACTGTCAAGATGTTGAACATATGGTCTATGGTACTACGCATGCGCCAGGTTATGTTTTGCCACGGAGGGTCCTAACACAAGTCACAGAAAAAAAAGCAAAAGGAGGCCGAAAATGCCGAAGGCCAGGCTGCTGGAGGGAAGAGGAAGAAGGTGACGGCGGCCCAGCTACGAGTGCAAAAAGGTATTACCTCTCCGGCTTTTGTTCTGCCACCATATGAGAGAGAGGATGGAGTGCGTGCGTGCCGGGCCGGATGGCTAACAAAGGCTCATCTGCAAACCAGACTTATCAGAACTGTCGCTCGGCGCAACGATGAGAACAGACTTCCCAGACCCCGACAACATCCTGGAGTTTATCCTGACGATCGAGCCGGACGAGGGCATGTACCGAGGAGGAAAATTCACGTTTGACTTCGCCATTAACCAGAACTTCCCGCACGAGCCTCCCAAAGTGCGATGCAGAGAGAAGATATACCATCCCAACATCGATCTCGAGGGCAAGGTGTGCCTGAACATTTTGCGAGAGGACTGGAAACCAGTGTTGAACCTGAATGCTGTCATTGTGGGGTTGCAGGTAAGGACCAGCACGTGCTTCTTCTGCTCCTAGCACTTGCGGAGCGGGAGAAATGTACTGGCACACTACGGAGGGCTGACTTGGAGAAACATAGTTCTTGTTCTTGGAACCCAACGCCTCAGATCCTCTGAACAAAGAGGCGGCCGATGACCTGCGAAGCAACCGAGAAGGCTTCAAGAGAAATGTACGAACAGCAATGAGCGGCGGGTCAGTTAAGGGGACTGCGTACGACCGAGTGCTGAAATAGATTTTGAGCTTCCAAAATGGGGAGGCTTGTGGATTGCCAAGGCCTATGCCACATACTGGAGAGTGTTGCGGAGGAGGGGAGTGTGGAGGGAAAGTGGATGGTACAACAATACGAGCAACCGTCATACACATAGAGGATGTACATCATCCGCCATCTGGCATATCCTTCCGACGAAAGATGATGCCCTAAAAAGAATCTCAGCCTCCACCGGTGCTTGAACCACATGAAAGCAGGTGGCCCATTTTTTTTGTCCAGGCCTGGCTATGGGATTCAACTTATCTATATACTACTACCTTTCATTAAGTCGATAGCGCAGCATAGAAATACATGGCGTCCATTGCGTGAAGGCAATCATGGCTCGATGTGATGTTGGATAGAGCCAGTCAGCCCTGCGTAGGAACGCTGACTGGGAATGGCAGATCACTGTATTGTACTACTAACCTACTCATTGATGCCTTGTATTATACGTTACACTGCCGGCTGGACCCGGTAGGCATATTACGTAGAGGGCTACCCGGTGTAGTAGAAGTGTAAGTTGATGCTCTCGCCTACCGCCAACCTTTGCTTTTCCAAATCTGGTTTCTGAGGGATGATGCCGCAGCATCACCATAGCCTTCCCCGTGATGTGCCTGCATTCTGGTTCCGAAATGGCCCGATGTATCCCGGCAGCGTATGCGAGGACTCATACACGCTGCAACGCAATATGAAACTTGAGCAATTCGCTCAATCCACGAAGCGCCGCGTTGCCAAGACGCCGTCCTTGCATGGCGCATTCAGGGAGAGGAGGCTCGGGTACGGAAATAAATGATGACTCTATACTGGGAATTAGCTGCTTAGTACAGACATGCGTTACGGGGGCACAGCTTAAGAGGTAGCGAGGGAGGCTAGACGTCAAAGTAATAGGTAATACTGAAGCTACCCGGTCGCCTAGCGCGCTGGGCTATAATACTACATGTCCGTGGTAAAGAGCGCAGCATGGGGCATAATTCCGGGAGGTGTGAGTACAGGTCGGCAATTGCAGCAAGCAAGCTCTGTGTTCCCCGGACCCTGAACGGAGCCCGACATGAGTGAGATTGGCGAATCTTAGATGGGCGTTTTCACAGCCCGCTATGACTCGAGGCACTTTTAGGGAGCGGCATATACAGGAGAGTCTGTCAACTCGTTTATGAGGATGACATTGTATACGAATAAGAGATGTCTATGAATGAGAATATCATTCGTAGAAATACATGCCTTCGGGTTATAATAATAATAGGGAGCCGTTAATATCCGGGTATTCCAAATTGGCTATCCAGCAACCCCAGCACCCTTGGTCTTTGAGGCATAGCTTAGGGTGCTGTACAGAAGGCGTCTGCTGCTAGCTTCTGCCATCTTCTGCTACTAGTATTTGCTGCTAATGTCTTCTACTGCCTGCTACTATATTTCACGAGTTTGTAAATAGCCAAGCTCTGTCTTGCCAGGATGACTCTAGTAACCCCGAAGAATAAGAAACGTTCCATTGGCCGGAGTATTAGAAGCCTGGTTTTCGGCCGTCGTGGTGGGGACTTCGCTGCAACTACGGAGTACATGCGCTGGGGCCTCTCTGGTAGTGCCCCCGGCAGCGCTGGTATTAGTGCAGTGGACGCAGCGAACGCTCAGCGGATGCGTCATCTCACGCCTCGAGGACTGCGACGACGGGAAAGCGAGCTTCAGGGCCTCATCCGCTGCAACTGTGCTGCCTTATATATTACATGTGAATCTGGATATTACATAGGAGCGTCAATGTCAGCAGGCCGGATCTGTGCGCTCTGCCGGCTGGTTGAGCACTGCGCTGCGCTGCCTTGCATCGGCCGAGACACAGGATGGGGTAATATCGTGCTGCTTGGTACAGTAAGCTGCCAGGCCCACTCGTCGCAGCGCGGCCCATCTATACAACGTAAGGCTTCGCCATTGTCTCTGTTACTCATCGCACTGACTGTATTTTTGATAAAGCCATGGCAAAACAAGGGAAGCTAGGACGAGGAACGGAGCAAGCCCTTTTCACATGTGTGGGACAGGGGGGGCCGCCGCTGGAGAGAAAGCCGCCCAGCTCGAGCAGCCTGCACCACCGAGATCGGTCAATTAAGAGCTGAGGCTTTTCCCCCACCCACCCTTCAAAACCTAGAATTTCTGTTGCTCATCTCCCCAAGCTTTCTTGGAAACTTTTCTCCAAACAAATCTCCTCTCTTCCTCTTCTTCTTCTTCCTCTTCATCCCTTCTCACACACCAGATCTCCATCCACAATGGCTTCAAAAGCTTTCTCCAAGACCCTGCGGGCACCAATTGCTCGCCAATTGATTGCACCCCGCGTTGCCCAGCGCTCCTACATCGCTGCCCGGAGCGCCACTCGTGCCGTCGCTGCTGCTCGCCCGGCTTTGGCTGGTCCGTCGCAGCAGCAGGTCCGTGGTGTCAAGACCATTGACTTTGCCGGCGTCAAGGAGGACGTCTATGGTGAGTGCGACATCGTCTTTGTGTGTGGGAGTTTTGGAGATTGAGAGCTTTGTCTGACAATGACTGTGTTATAGAGCGTGCCGACTGGCCCCAAGAGAAGCTCTTGGTGAGTGATTGAGCAACCCCGAGGAGTCATCAATGGGCCCAAAAAAACAGACCCAGCTCCTCCCAATTCTTATTACTTCACGTTGCTCCTAGGTAACCATTGAGATGAATCGCATGACTGACTCAATTGCCTACAGGAGTACTTCAAGAACGACACCCTCGCCCTCATCGGCTACGGCTCCCAGGGCCACGGCCAGGGTCTCAACCTCCGCGACAACGGCCTCAACGTCATTGTTGGTGTCCGAAAGAACGGCAAGTCATGGAACGATGCTATCCAGGATGGCTGGGTTCCTGGCAAAAACCTCTTCGAGGTCGATGATGCCATCACCCGCGGTACCATCGTTATGAACCTTCTCAGTGATGCCGCCCAGTCCGAGACTTGGCCTTCCATCAAGCCCCAGCTGACCGAGGGCAAGGTACGTAGCTGCGCTGCCCCTCCCCCTCACATTGCCAACCCCTCCAATCCCCATTCGTGGCGCCATTGTAAGGTGTGACTAACACGGCTCCCTTCGCCAGACCCTTTACTTCTCTCACGGTTTCTCTCCCGTCTTCAAGGACCTCACCAAGGTTGATGTCCCCAAGAACATTGACGTCATCCTTTGCGCTCCCAAGGGTTCTGGCCGAACTGTGCGCTCCCTCTTCCGCGAGGGCCGTGGCATTAACTCCTCCTTCGCCGTCTACCAGGATGTGAGCGGCAAGGCTGAGGAGAAGGCCGTCGCTCTTGGTGTCGCCATCGGCTCCGGCTACCTGTACAAGACCACCTTTGAGAAGGAGGTCTACTCTGACCTCTATGGTGAGCGTGGCTGCCTGATGGGTGGTATCCACGGCATGTTCCTCGCCCAGTACGAGGTTCTCCGTGAGCGCGGACACAGCCCCAGCGAGGCCTTCAACGAGACTGTTGAGGAGGCCACCCAGAGCTTGTACCCTCTCATCGGTGCCAACGGCATGGACTGGATGTTCGAGGCTTGCTCCACCACTGCCCGACGTGGTGCCATTGACTGGACTCCCAAGTTCAAGGACGCCCTGAAGCCCGTCTTCAACAGCCTGTACGACAGCGTCAAGGATGGCTCCGAGACCAAGCGATCGCTTGAGTACAACAGCCAGGCCGACTACCGCCAGAGATATGAGGCCGAGATGGAGGAGATCCGAAACCTGGAGATCTGGAGAGCTGGCAAGGCCGTCCGGTAAGTTATACACACTTCTATATGACATACAATGGATACAGTTCACTAATAGCTTCACCTCACAGCTCCCTGCGACCCGAGAACCAGAAATAAGCAGCGCGACTGTCGCATAGCGGGTTGAGATGGTGTTGTGGGGAATATTTGGGGTAAAATGTCATTTTTTTTTGCACTTGCATCTGGATACTCGGCAAGGGTCTTGGGGAGATCTGGATTGACGAGGCATGTTGTGTTAGTTTAAAAAGTTTTAAGGGCCTTTTACGATACCGCACATGGGAAGATATGAATTCTGGTTTCACACACAAACCCACGCTCACGTTCGCACACCTACGTATTCTCCGTATACTCACACAGAGACACACGCACACATGTAAAATTTCTGTCTCTCCGAATTCTCCCGCGCTGGACTCTGGGGAAGCTGACGATTGACGTCTTCCCATGAGTCGAGAGAAGGCTCAAAGCGGGTCCCATGGCTTTGAGGGCTCCGGCTTCGGCCTTGCGATTCTCGCAGCGCTATGGAGCAGCAGAGCTCTAGAGACTGGGGTGCGTAAACTAGGAGAACCCATCTGTCGGCGACTCGCCGGAGTGCCGGATCTCGCAGCTCTTGTGTCCGGCCCGGTGCAGTCTTCTCCGGCACGCCAGCGCCCGGATTTCTCTGGGATCAAGGCCGGAGTTTAGAGAAGGCGCCAAACATTTGGGAGTTGTGTAACTTGCACGCAGCTTGTGGGCGGGAGGGTAGAGTTACAAGAGAGCTGGAGCTTTGAAAAAATTTGTTTAAGATGAAAGCCGCTTGATGTATCGAAACATGCAGGTGGCTGGTGATGTGTCTTTTTGAGCCCAAGCCCTTTTTTTGCTCTCTTCTGGTTGTGGTGATGAATAGGTTGGTAGTGGCTTTTTTTGTGCGTTGGTTGGAGTGCTAGTGTTGCTGGAGTTTGCTACTTGTGCTATTGTCGCTTGGAGGAGGCGCTTGAATTGAGCTTGACTAAGCACACGCTTCTGCCGAATGGTATGGTATATACATCCAGTTATGAATCATTCAGTGATGGCATAGTACACCTTATAGATGGATGAGAGTCTGGTGGCACTGTATGTAAGTTGAGTTGTAATGATGGGCATATTCCTCTTTAAGCGTGCATTGCCTAAATGCCCCCAGCCCGCAGACAGCATTGGATCCCACATTGATGCTATTCTTGTCCGCGAGCTTGACTGCAGAATCTGACGGCCAATCTAGAAAGTGCTGACGTGAAGGGGAAATAGCACAACTGGCAGTACCTTTGCATGCAATGTGCCCTGGGATTACGGGACCTTTTGGTGATCTGACAGGCATTGCAAATGGCGACACGTGATGGCTGCTAGAGGAAGCATCAAATGCGGCAACGTGTCATTAAGAAAGCCAAAAAATCAATAGACCACTGCCAAGTTCGATTTCTCTCAATTGAGCTTCCAAAGTAGGGTCCCGTCTTGATGAAATGGCATGGATGTTCAGCCTAAGGGGATTTATCGCAATGGGTTTACTCTGGAGAAAAAGTATTGACTACAAGACCCCTCTGCTGGCTGTTTGACTCTCATCCTGGCAAATCTTTGCTGACGAGTGGCCAGAGTCAAAGTAGAAGGTACAAGGTCTTATGCACTGCCTGGGCGACTCGACGGGCTCAGACCTGCTAAAGCTGCGTTAGTGGCGCGGCATCCGGTCTGCTAGTGCGCCCTCTTACCTTAGAGCAGTAGCGGTACAGAGCAAGTCGGGACCTCCTGTGGGCACTGGAGCGCTGTAGGTGCGGCGGCAGTGGGAAGCAGAGGGGCTGCATGTACCTGTACTTCCACGAGGAGAGATTGACATTTCTATTCAATGCGTTCTAGGCGTTTTCGACGAAACGGCCACGACAACCTGCATCTCCAACTTTGCTGATCTTTTTTTTTTTGTTGCCCGTCTTTATATCTTACTAGCCTGTTCCCTGACATTTTTGGCGGTCGGAGCGAGAAGAGCGGCATATTGTACCGCAGATCCGTATATTTGGGTGAGTCTATCTGGCCGCGTTCATGCTGCCTACCGCTAGGTGGTATTTGAGTTCTCCTGGGACTACGGGGGCGCTGCTGCGGATCGATTCTCCAATGTGGCGAGTTGCGACGGATTTCAACTTCTGAACTTTCCATTCGCAATCAACATCCCGTTACTTGTGACTCCAATCCCGCTGAAATACTAACAAGCGATTCTGCAGACGGGTATTCTGTTCGTCGATCGATCCAAAGGAGAAACGCAAAGAAGAGGGTTCCTATGTGTTGGTAGCTTCGGTCGCCTTTTTTTTCAACGCGCGTTCATCCCTTTCTTGCGCCGGCAGCTCCGTGAGCGCCTTGCTTTGCTTTCGCCGCCATGAAGGTCGCTTCTGTTCTTGGATTCGCCGGCCTGGTAGCCCTGTCGCAGGCTACCAGAATTGCCAGAGATTACGACAAGAACGACTACTACGTCCTGCATCTCGATCGTTCGGTACAGCCTAGTGACGTCGCCGTTCGCCTTGGCTTAAGACACGAGGGTCAACTCGGAGAGCTCACCGACCACCACGTTTTTCGCGCCGAGAAGCACGAGCGAGATATTGTCAAGGATGAGGTGCGAGAGCGCAGGAGGAGGAAACGAGACATCGGCGGGCACGATATCCTCGACGGAGTCCTCTTGACCACCAAGCAGAAGGCTCGCAGCCGTCTACAGAAGAGAATTATCCCGCCGCGCCCGCCCGGAGATTTGCTTTCTCGCGGCCCTCAACAACCTGACCAGACAGCGGCCCTTACGCAGGAAAACGTCATGAGGGATCTGGAAATCTCAGACCCGATTTTCAAAGAGCAATGGCACCTGCTCAACACGGTTCAGGTTGGCCATGATGTTAATGTTACTGGGCTCTGGCTTGAGGGCATTACTGGCAAGAATGCGACGGTCGCCATGGTTGACGACGGGCTGGACATGTACAGCCGAGACTTGAAAGACAACTATTTCGCCGAAGGATCTTGGGACTTTAACGACAACGACCCAGAACCAAAGCCGATCCTAGCAGACGACAGACACGGAACCAGATGCGCCGGAGAGATTTCTGCGGTCCGCAACGACGTTTGCGGCGTCGGCGTCGCCTACGACTCTAAGATTGCTGGCATTCGGATTCTCAGTGGCCCTATTAGTGACGCGGATGAAGCCGAGGCCATGATCTATAAGTACCAGGACAATCAGATCTACTCCTGCTCCTGGGGACCTCCAGATGATGGCAGATCCATGGAAGCCCCTGACGTCCTGATTCGACGAGCCATGCTCAAGGGTGTCCAAGAAGGCCGGGGAGGCCTTGGTTCTATCTACGTCTTTGCAAGCGGTAACGGTGCCTCGAGCGGCGATAACTGCAACTTTGACGGATACACGAACTCTATCTACAGCATTACCGTTGGCGCGGTTGATCGTCTTGGCCAGCATCCCTATTACTCGGAACATTGCTCCGCATTGCTCGTTGTCACTTATAGCAGCGGTGGTGGTGATGGTATAGTAAGTTTTCTTTTTCTGCTCCTCTAAACAATGTCGGTAGCTAACCATCGCAGCACACAACCGACGTTGGAGAAAATGCCTGCTACGGGGCTCACGGAGGCACATCAGCCGCAGCACCGCTTGCGGCGGGTATCTTCGCCTTGGTCATGCAAGTTCGCCCCGACTTGACTTGGCGAGATGTTCAATACCTTGCCATCGACACTGCTGTCAAGCTGGACGACCAGACGGATGCTGAGTGGCAGACCACCTCCATTGGGAGAGAGTTTAGCCATACCTTTGGTTATGGCAAAATCGACTCTTATGCTCTAGTGGAGATGGCCAAAGACTGGAAGAATGTGAAACCCCAGTCCTGGTACTTTTCTCCCTGGCTGCACGTCAAGAAGGACATTCCCGAGGGCAACGATGGGTTGGTCGTGAGCTTCGATGTGACTGCCGAAATGCTCAAAAAGGCTAATGTGGCCCGCCTGGAACACGTTACTGTCACCATGAACGTGGAACATACCCGGCGTGGTGATTTGAGCGTGGATTTGGTCAGCCCTGCCAACATCATCAGCCATATTTCTGTGGCTCGTAAGCAGGACAATTTCAAAGGCGGCTACGATGACTGGACTTTTATGAGCGTCGCCCATTGGTAGGTTTTTTTACTCCCCTTTATCTTGACACCGGTGCTAATCATTCCTAGGGGCGAATCTGGCGTTGGAAGATGGACTCTTGTTATCCGAGACACGGAGGTGAACAACGAAAAGGGCAAATTTATTGACTGGCACTTGAAGCTTTGGGGTGAGAGCATTGATGCTAAACAGGCCAAGCTCCTGCCCATGCCGTCAGAGGATGACGATGCCGACCATGACTTGATCCAGTCGACTGTGTCGGGAGCCGCCTCTACCAAATCTCTCGCGGCGCCAAGCTCAACCAAATCGTCGTCTGTGGCGACTAATCCTGCCGACCACCCTGTGCGCCCGACCAAACCTGGAGCTAAGCCAACAGAGTCAGCCAAACCCGCAGAAGATAAGCCATCGGACACCGAGCATGAGGCCGCATCTGGGACTCAATCTGCCCAAGCATCCAGCACCACCAGTGCGTCTTCTTCATGGGTCTCCTGGCTTCCTACCTTTGGAACAAAGGCCAAGATCTGGATCTACGGCGCCATTGGCTTGATCGCCGCGTTCTGCTGTGGCCTGGGTATCTACCTGTGGATCGCCCGCCGCCGCCGTCTCCGCAACAACCCTCGCAACAACTACGAGTTCGAACTCCTCGATGAAGAAGAGACCGAAGGCCTCAACAGCGCCGAAAAGGGCCCTAACGCGGGCAAGAAGGCTCGACGGACTCGCGGCGGGGAGCTCTATGACGCCTTTGCAGGTGGCAGCGACGACGACGACGAGTTTGACGAGTACAGGGATCGATCGGCCGAGAGGCTGGCGGGCCATAATCCCGACGAGCCGGAGCGTTACGCCGTCGGTGAAGAGAGCGATGACGATGCTGATGATGCGGAGAAGCAGAGATTACGACGTTGAATATAAACGATGATTCGCTATTTTGCATGAAGGAAGAAGGAAGTAGAAAAACAAACTTTTTTGAAAACCCGGTGTTTATTAGACGGAGTATGACGCATTTGTTTGTCTTTTATATATCATTATCATGGTCGCTACTAGTATTTTTTTTTTTTTTTGCTGCTGTTGTTACTACTGCTTTGTCTATTTGTAAACGAGCGGTCTTGGATGATGAGAGAGTTTCTTGTTCTTGCTTGTCCTCGTTGAGGGTCAGTATATAGCAGCATTGTGCGTTGCCTATGGTCTACTTTACTGGGTACCAGAGGTGCCTCGCCGTGTAGGTACGCATTTATTTGTTAGTATTCGCATGGATAATGGGAGTTTTAGCATGGGCGGATGATGTGTCGATATCTTCATATACTCGCTAAATGATGCGATTGTTCAAAGTCGGTGCTTAAATTTCAACACGTGAAACGAATATCAGGTGCTTCATCGTCTAGAATGATTGTAATTTATTCAATTCATATGGCACCTCATTCATGTGAAGCAAAGCTTTATTACAACGCCGCCATAGTATCCCAAACGCCATGTCTCAACGCACCCACAAACGCTCTTCGTTTCGCCCCCTCCGTCTCTGCCTTCTTTTCAACCATTATTTACGATTCAAGTCATACCAGCCTCCCTTCTCTACCAAATGGGTCAAAAACTACACACTTTCACACTAGAAAGTACCGCTTCACGCTATAGGAACACCCTCCTTCTCCATTTCCATGACATATCTCTCCCACAGCTCTGCGACGTCGCCGTAGAATTTGACATGGGCATCGGCCAGGTTGCCAAGCTGAGCCTTCATCTCAATGCGTTTGATGCGCTCAAAGTCGGCAACTTCGCGGATTACCTCGTCATCGAATCGATCGCTAGTTAGACGGGCGTTTTCCACCTCGGAGCTGAGCTCCTCGACTCGTAGTTCCAGCTTTCTGGTGCGCTCGCGCCGAGCCTGCTCGTGATCCACCCCACGAACGTCCTCAATCTTGGCGCGGATGAAACCGCCTGGTCCGCTGGACGCACCGTGGCCAGAACGTAACGAGTCGCGCTCAGAAGTGGATTTGTTCAGGTACTCTGTCAGTTGCTCATAGTCGAGCTGCTTCTGCTCTCGGGCTTTAAGTAGGTTTTTCAGAGCGAGAGAGTAGGCCTGCATATCCCGCAGCGAACCCAGATAGTCTTGATCCGTGACGTCCTTCAACTGGTGGAGGTGGGTTGCCGTATCCTCGATGGAGGCGGCAAAGGCGTGGACGGCGGGCTCGATGCCAGGTTCAAGCGTAATGAGCTTCTGGAACTGTTCCGCGAGGTCCCGAAGATCGGTTTCCAGGTCGCCTTCTCGGCGAGCCACCCGGGCAATCACTTTTTCAATATGGCCGAGGTCTTCATCGAGCTTGTCGCTCTTTTCCTTGACCTCGATGAAGCGCCTATCAGGCTGGTGAACCTTGGTAAAAGCATTGATGAAGGTATCGGCAAAGTTGTCAAAGACGCCGCTGGAACCGCCAGGATCGCTTGCTATGCTGCCACGAGTTGTGCGGCTCTTGACCGTCGCGTTCCAGTCAGGGCTCTCGAGGAAGCTGTGTAAGATGCTGCTCCGGCGCAGGACCGGGTGCAGCGACAGGCGAATGAGAAACCGCTGCAGCGAGTGGGCGCGCCGTGAGGTGAAATCGGTACCGAAGCGATCACCCCGGACGTACTCCATGCGCTGCTTGTCCGGGATCGGCGGGACGGCGCAGGCCGGATAGTCTCGCATGAGCTGCTTGAACAAGAAGGCGAAGTCTGTGAAGCGTCTCCTTACAGTCGTGACTTCTTTCTGGAAGGACGGGAAGGTAGACTAAGGGCGCATTGTGCATCGTGTCAGCCGCATCTTGGTGACTTCAACAGTCGTGGTCTGGGTAGCCTTGCGACAGCAGCGAGGCGGGGTAGGAAGGGAGAGCAATGTGTGAGATTGGCTCGTAGTCTTGGATACATACGTGAGTAGTGACGAGGTAGGATACAAAAGCGTCCTTGGTGCCGTCATTCTCCTTGATGGGCGAGCCGACAGTGCATTCGAGCTTCTCGCGGGCGATGCCCTGCGCTGAGCTGTTTCCAGCCTCCTCCATGGTGCGTCCGGGGCCCTCGGCGGCGTTGACGGCAGCAGAGCGCGCTGCCTGCTCGTGAACGTGCTCGCTCCAAGTGACGTTGGAGAAGTCGTCCTGGTCGTTGTCCTGGTGCGTCGTCATGGTCGAAGCATCTGGCGGGAGCTCGACTGGATGGTGACGATGGTTCGGATGCCGGGAGTTCTCTCTGGCGGGAGGCGGGGCTGCAGCCTAGGGCGATGCTTGAGGGTATGTTGCGATAATTGATTCAACGCTCTTGAGAATCTGTAGAGGTGCGGCGGCGATCGAGCGATGCAAGGGAGGGCTATGTCGGGAAGCAAAGGTGGCGTATGGGTGAGGCTAGTGAAGAGGCGTGGAGAGGCAGTTGGCTATTGACGGTTGGTGTGGAGGGACGACTGAGGCAGTGGGAAAGCTGCGCGCAATTAGCAGGGTCTTGTTGCTAGCAGGTACCTGCAACCAGGTAGAGCTACATGAGACACCCGAAATGCCCATGGTTCAGTATCGGTAATTCCAAGCATTCCATGAATGAAAAGATGAGTTTAATTAAATTAAATGTAGTAGTAAACAAAAGCATTGCCGTAGTATCTTTTCCAGATCAAAGTTCCCTTCTTCGAATAGAGCCCAAATACGTCCTGAATCCTCGTCTCAAGTCTCTTTTTCGGCGCCTCGGTACCTGCGTGGGACATGATGACGCAACAGCTTCGCGGCCGCAACCGACGATTGGCAGATGCCAACTTTGCCTTGCAGCGGCCTGCATTGCTTTCCCCGGCCTGGTAAGATTTTGCCGCATGACAGACATCACAGATTGATATTTCAGAGGCCTGTTTTATGAATTGCCTTACGTCTCATATAAACGTTTGTGTTTGCTTGGAGGTAGACAGCTATCAATGAAAATGGAAGAAAAAAAATATGTATTCACCTCGCAGCAAGCAACATCATTAATAGGTAGTAGTCATGGTAATGTGTAGTCTATTTGCTGTTTCCTGGTGTCGAGATGTCTATGCCGCCCGTCTGCCTAATAAGTTTCAATGTTTTCATCATCCAGCTTGTTGTGAACGCGCCCTTATCCTTTCGGGTATGCAGTAGTACCCATTGTACATATGAAATAAGAATAACAAGTCGTTTGACTGCCGGCGCTACAGTGTACGCCGTGGTTTGCTTCCTTTATGACCTTTTTTTTTTTGTTTCCTCTTTTTTTAATATTTTATACATTTCACTTGATTGCCATCATTTCTGCTCCTTGGCAGCGGTCTTGTGCTCAGCCTCGACAGCCTTAATCTGCTCCATCTCGGCGTCAACCATCTCGCCAGCAGGCTTCTTCTCCAGGCCACTTTCGGCAGCGGTCATCTGCCGCTCCTCTTTCTCGTCAATGTCATCGACATCACGAGGAGTGGCAAAGCCTGTTGTCTGGCTCTCCTGATTCTGCTGCTCTTCCTCTTCGATGAGCTCCTGTTGCTCCTTCAGAACCTCAAGACGCTGCTTGTTGGTAGCGGCGCCCTCGGCATTGTGCACCTCCAACTCAATCTCGTGGAACAGCTCCTCTGGGATGGAAGACAGGACACCAACAAGGGCCTCCAGCTGGCTGGAGCCTTCGCCAGATCCTTGGCCGTACATGTAAGCGTTGCTCAGGACCAGCAAAGTGGAGGGAACGCCCTCTTTGAGACGCAGGTCAAGCCATGTCTGCAAATCGGCCCTCATCCTAGCGGGGGACACGCTGTGCGTGCGAATACCGCGGGCAGCACATGCCAGTTGCAGCTCCGCGACGGTTAGGCTGTCAATGCCCTCATAGGCGATGGCCTTATCATCACGCTTGATCTGACGCATGCGATGGCGGATCTGGTATCGCAGCATCGAGTCTGTGCCAAAGGTGTTGAGGCCCATGTAGCGGCACATTGACACCAGCTGAGGCCGTGACAGGTTATCCAGAGTCATGTCATCTCTGAAAATCTTGCAGACCCGGATAACATCCTGATCAGTGGGTGCCTCGCCGGTAGATCTAACCTTGCGGAAGAAGTTGGCAAACTCCTCTTTCTGGGCAGTCGCCTGGCTCAGGGGGAGGCCAGTCTCCTTTAGTGTCTGCCTAATGAAGGTGCTAACCTCCTTCCTCGTAGACCGCAAGAGAGTAGCCTTGGCCTCCTTGGACTTTTGCCCCTCAAATGTGCTGGGAAGCATGTTGGGGAAGAGCTTCAGGGCCAGGGGAAGCAGAGCCTCGCCCAATGGGACGATGATGAAGATGGAGAAGGGAACAAGCCGACCCAAGTCCTGGACAGTGCGCCGAAGCTGCTTGTTCTCTCTGCGGGTAAGCTCATAGCCAGCGGCCATCTTGAGGGCTAGCCTCCAGCTGATGCGGATCTCTGTGGCGAGAAGCTTGCTTCCATCCCAATAATGCTGGGCTTCCTTCTTGACCTTTTGCCAAACTGTCAATTTGACTTCCTCCTCCCTCTTCTTTGCAATTTCCTTTTGGCTGGCGAGCTCCCCCTTCTTAGCGGCCAGCTCGGTCAATGATGCTTCTTCAGGAGTCTTGTCGGGCTGCGCAGCAATGGCAGATCCATCTTTGGCCTTTGCCTCAGCATCAGATTTCTTAGCAGCACTCGAGGAATCCTTTGGTAGTGGCTTCTTAGCCTGCTCGGCATTGAATCCGGGGGGTGGTCCAGACGGCGCATCCGGTCGATGAGGCTCGGTTCCCAATTGGCGCAATGGGACCAGCAGGGCCAAGGCGGGAATCTGGGTCTGTCGAGCAATATGCCTGGTCATGAGAGCTGGCGAAATGCCTCGGGATAGGTTTCTTGCTTCGGGGAGAGTCAGATACATGGCGGTCTGTAAGGGGGCTTTGGACAATCTCACCTTGGCCCAGCAGGGGGTTGCGAGCCACTGCCCTGCGGGCAAGGCTGGACGAGGCGCTCATTGTGAGCAGATGTGGGAATTACAGGCTGATGCAGACGGAGGACCTGGTGATGGCGACGCACGATAATGAGACAGAAAACGCAGAACAGAGATGGAAGAGACAGAATTGATGTCGAATGTGGCGGATGGAGGGATGATGAAGGAAAGAATATCGACGGGTCCAGGC
This sequence comes from Trichoderma arundinaceum, assembly GCA_025919625.1. Lineage (NCBI taxonomy): Eukaryota > Fungi > Ascomycota > Sordariomycetes > Hypocreales > Hypocreaceae > Trichoderma > Trichoderma arundinaceum. Next base: position 1,023,181 of record JAMQTF010000002.1, read on the forward strand.
CAGCAAGGAACAGAACCTTGAGCCAGGGTCTACGGAGTACGGAGGACAAGGTACAAGGTACGTACAATCCAGTCTGCATTTGGTGCGCCACACGTCAGAGCCGCAGGCTGGCATGCCATAGGCTGGATCAGAGTTTCCGCTGGGCGATTTGGTGGGGCCGTTGGGCTGAAGCCATGCGGCATGTGGAATCACGTGACATAATCTCTCCTGAGCGGCCAGTTCAACGAGGCATATTACATAATACATGCCCTTGTGTGCTGGCCGCTGAATTGGGCGACTCGGCCTCGGACACGTCGGGCTTTTGGGGTATAGGAGGATGCATGTAATATGTATGCTTTGCTGGCAGCATATGTTGGTTTGTCAGTCGTGGGGATGGAGCATGTTCGAGGGCATACGAGTAGCCTGCGTGCAGTATTCTACGGCCCACGACGAATGGTAGACGCTGGCAGACGCTGTCATCCGTGGGGAGATGGGGAGAGACGCACAAAAATCATCATCGGGTTGCGAATGGCTTTTTCCCCAGATTGAGGCATCGATATCTTACCTGCCCCCGTACGGAGTACATGAACATACAGCGTCTCTGGCAATATCACTATAGTAGTGTGAAGCAGATACAGTTGTTGGCAGGTATAGAATATTCATCAGATACCCGGGCAACAAGCAGCACTTGGGACTTAAGAGTCGGACTCGGATCCGACTTCAGATTCTGTAATAAGGATACAGAGCATGTTAATAACCCATGAGTGCTGTTTTCAGCCGACAACCGCGTAGGTAGCTTACATGTCTGAGATGTTATCGGGCGTTGCTCGCTCTTTGCTGGAGATTCCTCGGTAAATGACCTCCATCGTGCCCGACTCATCGCCGGAGCCTGAGCTGAAACACAACTCGTCTGGAGAAATTATGCCTGTTGGAACAGCCAATTAACATCCAGCGAGGCCTTGTCTGGCAGCAAAAGCAGGCCATTTCCTCATCTGTTGTCGTGGGACAGCCCAGCCCCGAGCAGGTCGAATTAGTCTGCTCAAAAGAGAAACCAGAGCACGACCGGAAAACAGAAGTCGGGGGCACACCTCGTCATCTTTATATTCTATAGCACTATGAACAAAGGAAGCACTGACACGCTCTACACCCTGCCATTGATGGAAGGCTTGGCCATTCTGGGGTCGGACCGGCGCGGACCGGCCTGTCCGCACCACTAGTAGACGACACTCTCTGATAATTACTGCTTTCAAACACCCTTGGGGCCCTCAAACGGCGAATGATGTGATCGCCAACCCTCAAGGACGGTGCGATTACAGACGGCGACCCGCCCAGCTTTGTTGAGCCGAACAATGACCCAAGGCGCGGCGCACCGAAAATAGGCAGACGCCGGCTATAGCTGGTAGCGCCCACACGTCCAGGGCCTCGTCCCCGGATTTAGCGCACGTCCCCTCCCCTGGCGCCGCCGTGGTGCGCACCGCTTTCAGAGGCAGTTCCAGGGCACAGGTTGCCGCATGGCAGCGTGCTTTCGGCGGATTTACAGGGCGGGACGGTGGGCCCTGGCAGCGCCTCGACAGCGCAGCGTCGCTGCTCGTGTGTCTCCGCGACCCGGACTTTGGAGCTAGTCCAAGCTCGCTAGCAAAGTCCTCAACCATGTTGGCCATTTCCATCGTTGACGGTGCCATCCATCACATCGCCAGCCCACCATCTTTCTGCTGCCCACAAAGTGCCGTGTCCGTCGCAGACTGTGCGGCCGGGCCCAGCCAGAGCGTCGACACGCCGTGCGGCGCTTCTTCGGCTCGCACATTCTGGGCTCCCCCGCCCGTCCCGCCATGGCAAGGCCGGGCCTTTATCAACACTCAACATTATTAACACCTTCTTCTCTCGCGCTCACGCCAGTTTTCCCTTTTCCCGTCCTTGTTTGTCACCAGCCGTCATATTATATATAATATCCTTTCATTTCTCGTCATTGTAGGCAGCTTGTACGCATACCTTCGCCGCGGCTGGGCGGTGTCTGTTTGGTTTTCTGCTCTTCTACGTAAAGTTTTTCTCATCCTCCGACCGGATTCCTTAGGGCCTCGCATTTGACCGTCTTCGGCGTTGCTTACGCAGCACGACACTCGACACCTCGCCATCCTCACTCAACCTCTGGATTTCACAAAGGGTCACATCCGCGTCGTCTGGTTCCATATCGGCTTCAGCTGTACAATTCCAGTTTTTCAGAAATGCAACTCAAGAGAGCGGCGCGGGTAATTCTAGTGGGCGCGCCGGGCGTGGGCAAGGGGACCCAGAGCGAGAGACTGTTGAAGCGCTTCCCTCAACTCAAGGCCATCAGCACCGGCGACCTGCTCCGGCACAATGTCAAGAACCGGACACCTCTCGGTAAGGCGAAATATTCAGTTTTATTGCTTCTCTCATTGTCCGTCGTCGCTGTAGCTGACTATCTGATTAGGTATCATGGCTGAGAACACCATCAAGTCTGGTGGTCTGGTCGCCGATGATCTAATGCTACGTCTCATCTCAGGAGAGCTTCGATCCCGAGGCTGGCTTTTCGGAGGCCGACCCCCCGTCATGACACTTTCCGCTGAAGCAACCTCAACCGAGGGCTCTTTCCACTCCAGCTCCTCCATGGACGCCTTCAATTCACTCCCCTTCCAGATCGATGAGCACGCTGTTCCGCAGGCTTCAGAGGATCCTTCCGCTTCTTTCATGCTGGACGGCTACCCCCGGACAGTCGCCCAGGCGGTCACGCTCGACAAGATTGTCCCCATGAACCTGGTTGTTTCCATCCAGACTCCCTTCTCCGTCATTCTCGAGCGCATCGCCGGCCGATGGGTGCATGAGCCCTCCGGCCGCGTATACAACACCAGCTTCAACCGGCCCCGCGTTCCTGGCCGCGACGACGTTACCGGCGAGCCCCTCGTCCAGCGCCCGGATGATAACGAAGAGACCTATCGCGCTCGCTTCCAGAAGTTCCAGGAAAACAGCGAGCCGCTGCTTAACCACTATGCCAAGAAGGGCGTCCTACTCGAGGTTGAGGGTATGAGCAGCGACGAGATCAGCCCCAAGCTGTACGAGGCCTTTGAGCGGCGTTTCGCTCGTTAATGGCATACCACTCTCGTTATTATCATTATTTGAACAGCCTTTTTTCATTACTACTCGGTTGGCTTTTTGATCTATTCGGCGACTATTACGCTTTACTTTTTTCTTCTTCCATTTTTTTTTTTTTGGCTATTACTAGGAGTTATTGTGCGGCTGGGAAAATCATGCCCTTGGGTTCTACTGTTTTTGAACGAGCAAAGAGAAGGGAAGGGGGAGGACATCGTCACGGAGCAATCGCCGAGAGCCCTCTCCGTCTTGTTTTGGGACTATTTGATGTAACTGCGTATTGTGTACATATGGGTGACGAAAAGTCCCCGGCGTTTAATTTTCATCGGAGCAGTTATACCGCGCAACCTGTTATATTAAAGTGACCTGACGTTCACATGCCTGTCGTGCGACCGACCTACTAAATGCTGGGACCGGTGCTTGCATGTTCTCCGCACCCCCGGGACGAGTACCGAGACTCCACTCACGATGAAGCCGAGGGCCCTTGGCCTGGCTGTTCTCACATTCCCGAGTACTCGTTTCGGCTAGAAGTGACGGCCCACGGCCCGCGGCTCAAAGCTGTTTCCAGAAGCAGAAGGGGAAAATATGTTCCCTATTTTACATTCATGCCACTAGAGTACATAACCTAGGTAGATAGAGTTATCATCTTCTCATCACATAGCCCCCCTTTCCGCAGCTCCTGGAATCCCTTACAAACAACCAAACCCAACATGAAGTATCCCAAACATGCCTAGAGTAAAATAAAGATGAAAAACTGAATCACCGACCCTAATCATAGGGAGCTGAGGATATAACCATCCAACTTGCATATCCCTCCAAGAGATACGATATCCAAGAAACCAATGAACCCGGCTTAATCGTCCCATTCGTCTCCGCTTCGGATACCCGGCGGGGTGTTGTTGTTGTTGCGTGTCCGAGAAGAACTTCCCGCAGCACGCAGTGGTGTATCCTCATCATCATCGTCATCGTCCATGGCTTTGGCAAGCTCGTCGGGGTCGTGCATCTTGGCATCGGGATCCACCGCCCCATCCAGCCCCTCGTGATGATCGCGATTGTCTCTCTCCGTCTCCAAGACACCGTCGTCTGCGCTGACTGAGATGCCGCGAGATCCCCATCTCGCTCGACCACCCCGCGAGTTCTCACCTCCCTCGCCGTTTTCTTCGTCGGTGGGCTGGGCGTGCTTGCCGAAGATACGGTGCAAGAACCATCCACGATTCAGGTCGTCCGCATCAACTACGCCGCCGCCACGGAGCTTAACTCGCTGTCGCGTGTAGTAGACCCAAGCAAAATCGATATAGAGAGCAGTCTGGATGAGGCCGAAGATGACAGCAATCGCATCGGGTTTGCGGTCGCTGACATCGAGTTCTCGCAGGAACCAATTCAGGCAGTACAGAGCCCGATAAGAGCCCAGCGTCAAGAGGTAGAATGAATCGATTACGGTGGGGACCGTCGTCTGTCTCAGCAGTAGAAGCTGGGGCAGAACGCAGACTGATTCGAGTATCTCAGAGAAAACCCACATCCACTATCATGGCAATTAGCATAGAATATTTCCCCTCATTGGGCTAAACTTGGACGTACAGTCAGGAATCCCCAATGTTTTTCGAAAATCATCATGACAAAGGGAGAAAGAACAAGGGAGCCGCCAAGGACAATGGCGCCAAGTTTCCACGAGATCTCACGCTCGCGAGAGCGGGGGAACAACCATTGCATAACGGCGAGAATGTAGAAGGACGTAACAATGTATGTGACTTTGAATATCGCGTTCCATGCTGAGCGCTCTGCGAACAGATCGAGGTATCGCGTGCAGAAAACGAGGGCGTAGAGACCCTGTGTGATGAGTGACACACCCTCAGCGCTGCGGTTTCTATGGATGGCGAAGATGAGGATGCCCTTGGAGAGCATGTGGGACAAGTCGCCCAAGATGCGAAAGATCTGGGCCGCAAAAGTCAGCTTCACATCCCCATATTCCCTCAACCAAGAAGCTTGGGGTCAGTCTTACATTCCAGGCGCCCATGATGCAGGCTCGCGGCAGCACAGCCTCGCCGCAGCTCTAGAATCGAATGGCGAGAAAGCGAGAAAATGGGAAAAGAGAGGGAGAGAAAGGCAAGCAATAGATTTATAGGACCACAGGCATCGAAGCCGGCTGCACGATCGCAGAGACCGCGAATAGAGAGATGTCGAGGGTCGTGTGTCGGGTCCCAAGGCGAAGCTGTAAACGTGGAGCTGAAGCCGAGCTTGCGTCAGACCCCATGGGCTGTGCCGCTTGTAACGCTGGGAGCACGGCTCGTCCCCACTATTGCGATGCTCCCTTGATAGATGCATACGACCCGTCAAACGCATCCAGCCAGCGCCGTACCTGAATCGCTGGCGTCGATTCTTTGGCGCGACGTTTTCAGTCATTTCCGGATTATCTTCCGCACTGGATCTTGATACCAAAGTAGCTATGAGATGTAAAACGCACACAGTAACATAGAGCATTGCAGGGATAGAGTTTTGCATTCTATGTAACAGAGAGCCGTTGCGCCTCACCTAGGTCAACAGTCTGCGCATTGGGCCCTTTCAGTGAGGCCTGATATGGTCGTTGGTGGCAGCGGCGTCAATGACACTTGAAATTGCACATTATTCCAGGTAGGTACAAGCTCTAAGGTACTTGGTATTTTAGTTGGTATTCCCCCGCAAGGCACGGAGTAGATAGAATATTTACACCATGACCCCTGAAAGTTGACCACATTCATACTTGATGGTGTATACCTCTAAAGGGCCATAGACTCTTTGAAACAGCTTCAAGTACTTGAAATATGAATAGAATACTTAAAGAACTCTTGTGATGTTCTTATATAGATATTATTCACGGCTTATAGATCTTCGTATTCATAATTCACAGCTTATAGATCTTCGTATTCATAAAGTATTTATAGGCACTGTAGTTCGTACGTCGTAATATCTATGCTGCTGATTGGCTAAAGAGCCATCCAAGCACTCAAGTTACAATCATTGAGAGGCCATAGTGCACAACATATCACGCACCTCCTTCGGTATGAACCGCCCCTACTGTAAGCCAACTTCCTCAAACGTGTGCGATAGCGCGACCTTATAAGTCATGGCCGGCAGCTTTGCTAGCGCAGATAGCGTCTAGAGCCCCGTTTTCAGGCGCACTTGGATCTCAAAACAGTGTCGCGTGATGTCACTGCAGAGCTGGAGCATGTACTAACTTGCATGCCGAAATTTCAGCAGTCAGCTCCAGGGGTTTTGCATCAAAGGGTGAAGCCATGCCGATCTCCGGTTTCTCCTGAGCAGAAACAGAAGCAGGAAGCAACGGCATGACGTCTGTCTCACCGATAGGGCACCGCACTCAAGGCCTCGAAGAATCTCCAACCCGTCCCGATATACCAAACAGGGTTGATACGCGCGTCAACCCATGTACTTCTCCGACCGCCACTGAAACGTCGCTGCTGAGTGGTCGCTTTCTAGTCCCCCTTCACGGCATCGAATTGCCGACGCGAAAGCAGCTCGAGTTCCACTCTGGATTTGATTTATTAATTAATAGTAGTGCCAATAGTGCTGTGTAGTATTCCAGAAATCCGGCCAAAAAAAAATAAAAGGGATCCTGAGGAGACGAAAAGGCCGCGTCTCGTCTGACGAATATCACATTGCCGCAAATGAAGACCTATACAAGCAGCATCAAGCGTTTTACTATCGCAGCCGCATGGGCTGCGCTGACATGGGCTGCTAGTGCTGCCCCTTCAGGAAAGTCTAGCAATGCCGCCGTCCCCAAATATTTCCGTGAGTGGACTTAACGAGTGATTACGCGGCTACCGCCGTCTTCTCAACACACGATGTTCTAACAAGAGTCTCCCATAGATGAGAACCGGTGAGTGGCTTAGCCAAGGCTTTACAACTATAGCCTACATTTTTCTTTTCTTTTCTTTTTTGGCTTCCTACCTGCCTAACACGGCCTCGACAGCTATGACGTCCACTATGATGCTCGGTTTTCTGGCGTGCTTCTCGAAGACCCCGAGCAGAGAGAAGCCATCAAGGTCTTAGTTCAGACTTATCTGGCAACGTTTCGAGACTTGGGCGTCCAGACCTGGTTGATGCATGGAACTCTACTCGGATGGTGGTGGGGAAAGAAGGTAATTTTTCCCTCCGCCTTTTTTGACAGACACCACGCCTTTTTTTGTGTGTTTTCTAACTCGTAATCTCAAGGTCATGCCGTGGGACTATGATGCGGATGTTCAAGTCACAGAGGCTGATATGTACTTCCTGGCTGCGTACCACAACATGACCATCTACTACTACAAGTATGGCACGATGGAGGAAGGTCGCTTCTTCCAGCTTGAGATTAACCCGTATTTCACCCACCGGGACCAGGATGACAGGTCCAACGTCATTGATGGCCGGTGGATTGATATGCAGAACGGACTCTACATTGACATTACTGCGGCGAGATATGACCTGAACCACAAGGAGGGACAAGGCGTTCTATATGATAAGTTCGGCCACGAGTATCGTGTAAGGAAAACTTACGTGCTCAAACGCTCGTTATTTATGACTAATGTGCCGGACAGGACACTTACGTCTACCCTTTGCGAGACACAACCTTTGAGGGAGTGCCCTGCAAGATCCCATACCGCTACGAGGAGATGCTGGCGGCGGAATATGGGACAAAGGCTTTAACAAGAACAGAATTTCACGGGTAGGTGGGAAACTCCCTCTCACTGTGGCAGATTCTAACGAGATTGTAGCTATCGATTCAACGATGAGGCAATGAAATGGGTCTCCATCGAAGAGTCTCCAGAAGATTTATAGTTCTCATATGGATTGCATCTGCATGCGTAGGCGTTGGTAGCGTTGATACTCATAAGACGGCCGCCTTTGGTAGCTGTCTACCTGTAAATTGGTGTCGGATGGCCGGCACATGGTTTGGAATCTGGACAGGTTTCTCGGGACATCAAAAGTATGTAACGTGTATATATACATTAATTCATGATTGAACAATATTGGGTTTCCCTATAAGGGAGGGATGAAGAGGCCTCGTGTCAACGTTTTTGCCTGATGCTTATGAAATAAAGTAGGTACCTGCTTGGCCCTAGGGCAAGTTAGTGATGCAGAACATGAAGAATAGCTACCTGCTAGCAGCCGAACCCCACTATCCAATTCTGTCAAGCTATCAACGCGTGTCTCGAAACAGTCGCGTCCAAGCTGCCGCCCGAATCCACTTTTAGAACCTCCGACTCGGTGCTGTCAGATTTGCACTTTACCAGTGTCGCAACCGCCAATTCTAAGCTACGACAACCCTCCAAGCCATTTATACCCACCCAAAGAAAGACAGCAGTCGGTCACTCAATAGCCGTTAGATTCCACATGTAGAGGCTATTCGGCGCAGCTGCCCCCCTTGCCCTCAAAATGGCCACAGGCATGTCTCTTACCGAAGCTGCTGCATTGCGCCGCCATCTTGGGTATCATTCTAACGTGAGAACAGGACGACAAACTCGCGCAGACCGCCTGAACGAGCGTCTTCGAGGCGCACAGTAGGTCATCATCTAATGTATACCACGCCACAGTCGGCTAGGTCGCTCATTGCTCTATAGGCGCGCCAATGTCGACGACGAGTCTTTCAACCTCGACATCAACAGCCTCGACATTGGAGGTCTTGCGATCGCATCATCCGTCGCATCAACGAGTCCCGCCATCCGGGCCGAATACTCTCCCACCACCTCAGCAAAGAGAAGGAAGTTAGATAAGGATGCGACAGCCCCCCCAGAACATGAACCGAGCTCCACCCCTCGACGACGACGGGTGCGATCCCAACCCGCAGAGGCGCTGAGTGAATTGCCAGACCTGCCAGAGGAAGAGGAGCCGGAAGCGCATGACACAACGATGCATGATCCAGAAGATGATGAACCTACACCCAGACCAGGCAGGAGATTTCAAGTACCACAATCTTCAAGTTCAGTGAGAACGGCGGGTCCAGATTTGATGGAAGATGTTCAAGATGAGCTTGATACTTTACCTCCACACCCTAGTGTAAAATCGCCTTCACATTTACGATCCCCCGCCGCGACGCGCAAGCCTGAGAAGATCATCGAAGAGGTTGGAGAGTCTCCCGCGGATGCGCCAGGAAGCGGGAAGCGGCGTCGGGTGCCTTTAAGCGAGACTCTCAGTTCCAGCGTTAGGTTAATGGGCGTGCTATCCTCAGACGATGGAATTCCTATGCCCTCGTCTCCCCTCGCAAACAAATTGCGACGCACTGATGCAGCCCCGGTTCGATCCATGCGGAGATCAGCTGGAACGGTATATAGCCAGGATTCAAGTCGTTTTGCAGATGAGTTGTCGTCGGATAATTTCCCTCAGCTGGCAGGAATAGAAGAAGAGACAGAGTCGGTGGATGAGGAGATGGAGGCCACCGACCTGATACTTGAGGAAAGAACCTTACCGCAAGAGGAAGAGCAAGAGGAAGAGCAAGAGGATCAAGAGGAGGGACAAGAGAATGATGAAGAGATTGATGAGAACGAAACACCAAAGGCTCAAAGGGAGACGCGCACACGGCGGCCACGAGAACCGTCCCCAGAACTGGGGTCACAACCATTGGAAGAAACCGAAGAAGCAGAAGAAGTGTACTTAGAGCCGGAGGAGGAGCCAGAGCCAGAGCCAGGGGCTGAACCTGAACCTGAACCTGAACCTGAACCTGAACCTGAATCGGAGTCTGAACTAGGTATTGAACCAGAACCAGGACTAGAACCAGAGTCTGAACCAGAAATAGAGGAGGTAACTGATGTTGAGGCTCTGGTTGAGGAATCTGTCCTACCAACACCTCCCAAGCGAAAGCGCGGGCGCCCCAGCAAGAGTCCGACTGTTCAAAAGCAACCTACTACCAAACCGAAACCCGTCAAACCAAGGAAACGCGTCCAAGTACAACCAGAAGAGTCCAACGATGAGAATGAAGAACCGCAACCCAAGAAGGCTAAAACTAAGAAAAGGCATAGCGACCAGAGCGACGGTGGTGGTGGAACGATTGAAATCACGGTCCAGCGGTTTGTCAATCACAAGAGGCGAGGCAATGAAGACGACGACGTAGATCCGCTACAAAACGAGATGGCATTTGCGAACCACGGAGGAGAGAGCGTGATTGATGTTTTCGCTCAAGTCTGTGACGAGGTGATCTCCACGACACTTGAACAGTTCCAGGAAGTGGCCAGCGGTGCAGACGATGCAGCGAAGAAGAAGGAGTATCGCATCAAAATGCGGGCTATCGAGGCTTACCGAGAGGAGCTCAAGTCTCGGTTCCTCCAGCATGTACGTCTCCACAAACGCAAATCTGCATTATCGGAAACGATACTAATGAGAGATTCCTAGGCTATTCATTTGAATCACTGGCATTCATTACGGAAGCGAGTTCGGCATGTACAGAAGGAGAAAGTGGCTTTACGCGAGGAGATTATGCGCATCAAAGCTGAGAGAGAGCAGGTTGCCCTACGAATGGATGCTATCAGAATCAAACACGAAGCTGATACTAGAGAATCAAAGGTAGGAATGGCTGAGGTCTTGTGTAAGATCCAAGCATACGCTAACAAATGTGTCGTAGTATTGTCTAGATGCATCCTCTCTCATGCATGATGTAGATCTTGCCGTGGAGCAGGGCAGGGATGCACCAGAGCTTCCGCGAGCGGCACAAAAGGAGGCCGAGCTGGCCAACCTTGAGTTGCTTGTGTCTCGCGTGTCAGAACAAGCTAGCTCGTCTAGCTTTTCAGGCGGGATGCTCAAACAAGTCAGAGACTTTAATGCATTCTTAGAGCGAGCTGCCATGGCGCTTGAATCACGATGATACCCCTCATTTTTAAGCATTTATTTATTATTATTTTGTTACAATACCCCGCCTTACTGGATCTTGGCCTTGCTGAAGTCCATCTCGGGGTGTTGTTCCTGGAACTTTTTGAGAATATCCATCTTCTTCTGCTCGTCTGAGGTGGGCAGGCCGTTCTCCTTCTGTCGCTGGTCGTACATCATCTTCTCAACCATACCCCTGGTTTCGTCATCGAGGTCGGAGAGCTTCGAGTTCTCGGGCTGAATCTTGGTGACGTCAATGGTGGGTGCGTTGGTGACGACGTGCGCCCACCACTCCATCTTATTGATCTTGTCGAGGTGGATCTCGACGAGCTTGGTGCCGTCAGAGTTGGTGGATAGAGTCCAGGTCGAGTCGTCAACGCGGACCGCATGGGGGAGGTCGCCCTATTAGCAACGCTCAGCATGAGCATATGTATATAGATAAACCTAGCCGTTGTTTTGATACAGAAAAGGAAGGAAATGGAAGCGCGGGAATGAAGCATGCAGGCCGGCGCAACAGGATTTTAGGAGTGGGAATGCTGTACACTTATGATGGGATCTTGTCCCTTGATACCCGCAACAATGGTCTGCTTTTTTATGTCGACGACCAAGTCTCTCGATTTCAGATTTCCGGGGACGCTAAAGGAGAGATCCAGCTCGCCGATTGTTTGGGTCCATTTGTAAGGCAGCGCAGCCTGTTCCTCAGCCTCCTTCTTGCGCGCGGCGGCGTCTTCAGCGGGGGATGGATCTAGAGTTTAAAGCTTGTTAGCTATTAGACTCATATAGCTGCTTAATGTGGGAGGAATAAAAGAGTGATGTCTTGCCCTTGTCAGCCATGGCGCAGTGTTGTGAAGCTTGCAAGTTGTGCGTGCAGCTCTACTTCTTTGGCCGACTAGATGTAGGTACGCAATGGCCCAAAGTATGGTAGATAATGGATGCTGGTGGAAGTTTAGCTGGCGTGGAGGGGCAAATCCGCTGACAGGGGACCTCTAGGCGTCGGAACGGGGCCAGCAGCCAGTGACAGGGCGAGTTTATGGCTTATATACGCCTAGCAGCGCTGAGCTTAACATACAAGCGCGGAAGCTCTCCGCTGTCTGGTACTTTGTACTGCTCGAATGAATTGTCAGCCTTTGGAATCACCGTCTTTCTCTTGCATATCGCGTGCCATCTCATAAACGATTTCTGTTGAAATAAACCACATAAACCGCGTCAAAGAATTGCTTCAGCAGGCCAAAAGGCTGTGCAGCTGAGCCCGGCTGCGATTTACGAACGCGATCACCGCTGGAATCGACTGCCGCGTCCCTCCGGCTCTGGATCACTGTACTTCCTCTCGAGCCTCTAAATCTCCGTCCATCGACAACTCATAGCCACCCACATCACTCGAAACAATGTCGCGTCCAGGCGGCACGAGCACCGTCTCGGTGCGGCATGCCTCCAACAATGCCTCCGCCGCCTTCACCTCCGCCCCTCTCCCTCCAGCCGACCAGGACGAAGCCTGTCCCGTATGCAAGACGACCCGCTACTTCAACAAGGACATGGAGTTCCGTATCAACACCGAATGCTACCACCGCATGTGCAAGACCTGCGTCGAGCGAATCTTCAAAGATGGACCGAACCAGTGTCCCTACGCAGGCTGTCACAAGACGCTCCGATTGAGAGGATTCAAAACTGCTTTCTTCGGCGACTTGGGCGTTGAGCGGGAGGTTGACATCAGGAGAAGGGTGGCGGCAGTGTTTAACAAAGCTGAGGACGACTTTGAAAGTTTAGATGCCTACAACGACTATCTCTACATGGTGGAATGCCTCACAGACGATCTCGTCAATGGCACCGATGAGGCTCGGAAAAAAGCCGAGGGCCAACTCTCTGAATGGGAGGCCCAACACAAGGCCGAAATCGAACGCAACCGCAAACTCGCCCGCGAGTCCGACGAGTCACGGCAGAAGCGCCTCGCCATGGAACAGGAAGCTGCTCGCCAGCGCCGTATACAAGAGCTACAAGAAGACGCTGAAGAAAAGGCCAATGCTGCGCGGTTCCGCGAGGAGATGCTCAATTCCTTGCAGAACGCGGAGCTCGGGCATGCTGAAGAGGCGGTTGATCGGATCTTGCTCAAGAAGCGCGGACAACAGAAGCGTGATGCCACGCTCGATGCCGTTGCGACGCTGGGAGGCAGCGGCTTGTCGATTCGTGGCCTCAGGGACAAGCGTGCTCCCATGTTGGATGATAAACCCTACGATCCATTCGGTGGTCTGGATCTGGCGCCCCAGAGAATCGACTTGGCAAGCGAAAACCTATCGCAGTACAAGAGCGAGTGGCTTGACATTACACGCACAAAGGAGGACTACATCGTGGGTGGATACAGTTCCCAAGAGTACCTTACGAGGGCCCTGTTTGAAGCCTTCTCCGGCTTAGGCGTGTTCGTTGCAGAGGATAAGGATATTAGAGAAGAAGCGACGGTGGCAGCTTCTTTGGAAGCTGTTGCGGTGGGACAAGTAGGTGGGAAGATGGATGTGGATGACCTGTTTTGAACAACTCCCCCATGGGCCGTCTCTCACCGAGGTGAACCGCTTTCTTGAAGATGGGGCTTTTCTTTCGGTTTCCACTATCGTTTATTGTGTTTTGGTTGCATTTTCAAGGCGTCAACATGGAATACACCGAGATGACATCGTCTTCTGAGTTCTAGATGGGATATTTTTAAGACTAGGGAGGCAGGCGTCCGAAGACTGGAGTCTTCAATTTTGACATCTTTTTTTGTTCTTTTCTTTTCAAAGTATGATCGATACCACGACATGTCATATTAGGCTAGAGATAGAGGAGGTCTAATTAAAAAAGAAGCATTTATAACTCATGCCTTTTGCATCTCCGTCGCCAGAAACTCTGCCCAACACACGATACTAACATCCCGCCGTCCTGGTCTGCCCAATCCTCCCCGTCTCACCTTCACCTCTAGCCAAGTGCTGTCTGTGTGTTTAACCACCTCCTGATAAGCTGTGTGAATTTGCATACTGGGAAATACTTCCTCAAGAATTCTGACTAATAATAATCCACGGCCGACCTCTCTTCCGATTAACAAGATAAGAAAAAAAGCCAAGAAACGCCTCGCTGGATAATGCGATATTTAGAGCAATAAAAGTGCAGAACCCTAGCAACAATGACCCATAAAGGAAAAAGCGATAAAGAATGACGAAATCCAGACTCCCATATCGCAACAGCTTACACAATTCAAAAAAAGAAGAGGGAGAGAAGAGTAAGAAAGAATAATCCAGTCTTGTTTATTGCTGCCAGGGCGTCTGTTGTGCCGGGCGAGGAAACACCGGCACGGTTTGGATCTGATCAATACCACCACCAATCGGAGCCTGATTATGCTGCCAGCCCATGCCGGTAGCGTGGTTAACAAAAGCGCCTTGGCGGAACGGATTGGTAACACCAGTCGGTTGTGGAGCAAGTGATGAGGATTGTTGCAGATCCTGCGGCTGCTGCTGCTGCACAGGCGATTCAGCAGGGGCGTTGCGAGCAAAGGGGTTGGTGCTCGTAGGTTGGGGCTGCACAGGTTGCGCCTGGAATGGGCTAGTATTTTGACCGGGCGAATTTGTTGACCGGGCGAAGGGGTTGGTAGACTGGCGATTGAGAGTGGGTGTGCTCGACGTTGGTGTTGACAGCTGAGATGAAGACGATGTCGGCTGTGCTACCAACATGGACTGGCGGAAGGGATTGGTCATCTGCGGAGCAGCGAGGGATGGCTGAAGTCCAGTGGGCTGAAGACCAACGGGTTGCTGCACAGGAGTCTGGAAATTAGCAACAGTGTTCTGAGGAATGGGGCCCAGAGCATTTTGTTGGAAGTCCTGATGTGGCCCAAAGCCGCTAAAGCCGGTGATGGTCGGCTGCAGCTGCGGAGGCGGTTGCATGAAGCCGTTATCTGGCTGTGGGAAAGCATTGCCCTGGATGAAACCCGTAGGTTGCTGAACAAAATTGTTTGGTTGAAAGCCTAACCCAACGGATTGCGCCTGGAAGGCCAGTTCCGGCCCCTGAGTTTGCATGGGCACCTGCATAGGCGGTTGTTGAGCGCCAACTTGCATCGGAATCTGGTTTTGTTCTATCGAGTCAAAGAAGTCGATGAGATCAGGGTCCGGTCCCTTGTTAGCTTGGGGCCTGGACTCGACCTTGGCCGCCGAATTTCCACTACCGGGAGCAGGGAAAGGATTGTTGGCCGCGGGAGAAGCAGGTTTGGGGAAGTCGATTCCATTCTTCGTAGACTTGGACTTGGATCCCTTGCCACCCTTCTTCGCCTCCTGTTCTGCCATGTACTGTCGCCGGTGAATCTCGAAATCAGGGTCATTGAGGTATTCTTCGAGTTGGCGGCCCAGGTTGACAGGCGCATGCTTTAGCTTGGGAACTTCAACTCTGGTATGGTGCTGCCACTGCTTGGCAGTACTGAGATACTGGACAACGTAGTCGGTGTGCTTTGTGAAAGTCCGATAGATTTCCATAGCTCTGTCGGCGTCCGGCTTCGACATCTCAAAGAAGTGGCCTATGATGACGTTAGGATAATTAAAGAACGTGATTCTAACATGAACACTTCAAAGCTGACCAAGAATGTTAATAAGTCCTTGGTTCAAGACCTGGAACAAAGGCAAGAGGTCAAGGACTAGTAATCGAAACACGGCAATTGTGATTTCGGTCTCTGGTTCCTGGTCGAGCAGCTGCGGGAGGGGTAAGCTTCGAACATCGTCAAGAGGGCTGAACCATCACGTACGTCGCACTTCAACAAAGCCGTAAGCTGGTGTTGAACAACCTCAGTCTCTCGGAGCAGTCCCTTCTCAACGGAAAGTCTCTCCAACCTTGATTCCGGGGCCCGGACCCAATCAGTCTTGGTATCGCGATATGCGCGCACTCGCTCAATGAGGTAATTCGCATAATGACGGATGTTTCGGCCCTGGGTTTGAGCTATACACAGTGTCAGCCCCCTTTGTAATTGTAGCTTCTCATGGGTTCGCTTGGGACGGACCGTCTGCGAAATTGCTAATAGCCAGCATATTTCGATGTCGAGCAAGATAAGCAAGTGTGGCCTCTGGAGACCCCTCACGGATCATGAGATGAACCGTCATCAAGCTCTTGAAGACAACAGTCCATGTTGAATCGTGCAGTCGGTTCTGCAGAGCGCGGAGGACCTCGGCAATGCCAGCCTCGCCGGAGTGAGTGCCGACCAGGATGTGCTCGATATACTTTGTCTTGGGGGGAGCGTTCTGCACACGCACATAGACGAGGAGTAGTTAGCCTTCTGGTTGGTCTACCTTGCGTCGCCCTGCCTCTATCTGTCTCCCGGTTTGGTCTGGCGCTTGGGAGCCCAAGATGCCCCATAGCCATGGCCAGAACCGTCGTCATCGCCGTTGCTTCCCAACAAATGACGGCCAGACGGGGACTGAGCTGGAACCTACTGACCTTGATCTTGGTCGCCCCCTTGACGGACTTCTCAAAGGAGCTCATGGTTGCAGGCTGGGTCTGAGGCCGCGGTACTCGAGGAGATTCTTCCGGCTCGCAGGCCTTGAGGGACAATCGTCAAGTCGTCGGTGGTGGATAAGAAAGTTGGGCGACAGGACGGACGTCAGGCCGAACCGGCAGCCGGGCGGAGCTGGCGTGGGTTTGTTTGGTGGGAGGATTGAAGGCGATTGCTATTGGGCGCTAGCAGGTTGAGGTGTTGGCGACTGGCTGGGGGTTTGAGGTTATGGCGATACCCCGAGCGGCCTTGCACGTGGGCTGCGGAAGCTGCGGAATTATGGTGGCTGGGCAAGGAGGAGAGGTCACTCACTAACTGGGATTGACTTTGACGAGCAAACAGCTGGAGGCGCTACTGAGATATGGCTTGGCGCGCTGTACATAATTCGGCATGCAGAAGGCTTTAAGTCTGGGTAGATGCAAGGCTACGGAGCATGGCGCATTTTACCTCCAAGCAGCAAGATTGACAAACACAGCATATTCGGATTCTACCAGCCAGAGGCATTTTGTACACAGCACGACTATTTGATTCTTGATCGAAATTAAGGAACCTAGGTCCATTTTTATTATACGGGGAACTCCGTACGATGCGCCTTATCTCACAGCATCCCGGGTCCTCAGCGCTACTCCGTATCAAGATATAAAATACACCATGGGGTAAACAGAACTGTGAAAGACATGGGATATATTGCAGGATCAACGCTGGGGAAATAGCAAGGGGAAAAGGAACCAGAAGACAATAAAGAAAAGACTTCCATTCGTCATAAGTCAGAGCTTTTTTTCATCGCGTTCGATGCATTAACAAGGTCGGTGTGTCGAACGCCCATTTCATGGAACCAGCCCTCCATCGCTCCCAAACCCTGAAGCCCCGAAGGAAGAGTGTTGAGAGGTCAGAAAGGCGGCTCCTGCATCATATTATACACGCAATCTCATCACCTATATCGTCCGTTAGCAATTGCGCGCATCATAGGCTCCTAGCAGCGTTGGGGTGCATACGTTTATTTGAATGGAAGGGATAGAGAAGAAAAGAGAAAAAAAGATTAGCGTGCCCAGCGCTGGCAGAAATTTAAAGCTCGGCGTCGGGGCGTGGGGTTCCCGGAAATTCGTCGGATGAATGAGCGCCGCTCTACCAAGGCCCATCTTCACCTTTTATCTTATCAGTCATGCCATAATTCCTTGTGCAGCTCATTTTCTATCATTGAATGCCAAGTAATACTTGGGAATAGGCAATGGGGCCTCTTGCTGGTTCCCGTAGCCTGACATTGCGTCGCCATGTCTGTATCAATGTCTTTGCTGCGACGATTCCTCGTCGGGCCATTTACGGGAATAGCCGACTCTACTCACAGGTAGCCAAGGATGAGGCAGAAAGCTCGTCAAAGCACGCTAGTTTATTAGATCTTTGGCGCAAATGTACGTTATTATAACGGCAAAAAATATTTCTCGCCATGAGAAGTGTCTAACATCCAATAGATGAGGCCAGTGATGAATTGCTTGGACTTGGGTCGGAAGGTTTCTACGTGGGGTTGTTAGGCAAGAGTCGCAATGTCTCAAAGCACCTCTCATTCGCAGATCTCACCACACCCTCTGGTGAGATTATTCAAGTCTGCTCCAGCGCAGAACGAGACAACAAAGCCCATGACGATTTCCGCCAAGTTCCAGCTTTTAGTCCTGTTCTCATCCGTATAAAACAGCATGAGGCCGCAGACGTAGCTGAACCGACTGCCCCAGGTGGCTCGTCAAAGAGGACTGTATATCTGGATAGCATAAGAGCTCTGAATAGCGTTCCAAAAAATCTGATAGTAACGCCCGAAGTCCAATTCCCACCGACAAAGAGGCATCTTCAGATCAGATTTCACCCTGAATTGCAGGCTAGACTCCAATTCAGATCATGGTTGAAGGGAATGCTCAACCAAAGCTTGCTTGAAAAGGGCTTTACGGATATAGAGACACCAACTCTCTTCAAATCCACACCGGAAGGTGCTAGGGAATTTCTGGTCCCTACCCGGCAGAAAGGTACCGCCTATGCTCTAAGTCAAAGCCCACAGCAGTACAAGCAGGTCCTCATGGCTAGTGGTATTATGCGATATATGCAATGGGCACGTTGTTACCGTGATGAGGATCTTCGAGCTGATCGACAACCCGAATTCTCACAGGTAAGCCACATATCCGGGCCTCCTTCTATAACTTGGCGCTGACAACTTCAATTAGCTTGATATGGAATGGGCTTTCGCTGGAGCCGAGACGGTGCAAAAGGATATCAACGACATTGTCTTAGGAGCCCTGTCGGCTCTTCAACCCGCGCACAGCTACAAGGAGATTCGAGGAGAGGTGGTTCCAGTTGTCGCCGATATACCTCCCAACCCTCCACCAGCAGATCAACGCATCGCCCATCAATTTACAAATATCACATTTGCAGATAGTATTGCTGCTTATGGCTCTGACAAGCCAGATTTGCGAATACCCTTGAGGGTAGGGCGACTCAGTGCCATTGCTTTAAACAAACAGCTGACTTATATAGATTCACGCTCTACCGGATCTTGAACCCTTCCGCAATTTTGTTAGCATGATAACCCATCTATCCAATCCCCTTATAGAAGCCTTTACGTTGCCATTGAATGATTGCTCTCCTTCAGACGCACGCAAGTTTGTAATCAAGTTTATGGATGAACTCCCCGCTTCATTAGGGAATAACCCAGACGGCAAGCCACAAATTCTCATCCATGATTCAAGGCAGCCACTCAGCGGATTTTCTTCACTGGGGTTCGAATATGAGAGTGTTTTAGATCTTCTTTCAGAAAAGAAGGGCATCAACGATGGAGACCTCGTTGTTTTCCAGGCTCGCGAGAAGCCTGCTGGTCAATACTACTCCGGCTCAACTAGGATCGGGGACATCCGTAACATGCTGTGGAAGGCACTGGTTGATGCAGGTTACATGGAAACTCCGCGACTTGGCGAGCCAGGATCACTCCAATTTGCTTGGGTAACAGAATTTCCCATGTTCAAGCCAACAGAAGAGGGCGAGCCGGGCCAGGAAGGTGCAGCAGGGATCGCTGCCTCTCACCACCCATTTACTGCGCCCCTCTCTCAGAAAGACCTGGAGCTGCTTTTCACTGATCCTCTGGAAGCAAAGAGTGCCGCCTATGACCTGGTTCTCAATGGAATTGAAATCGGTGGAGGCAGTGTGCGTAATCATATTGCCGACGTCCAGGACTTTATCATGCGAGACGTGTTGAAGATGACCGACAAGAGGATCAAAGACTTTGCTCATCTATTCGAAGCTCTCCGTTCAGGATGCCCTCCCCATGCCGGCTTTGCACTTGGGTTCGACCGGCTTGTGGCCTTGATGACTGGCACGCCGACCGTTCGCGACGTCATGGCCTTTCCCAAGACGATGAAGGGCGAAGACCCATTTGTGCAGTCACCTAGCAAGCTCAGCAATGAGCAGCTTGCCCCATATGGGCTCCAGCTCCGCCCAAAGTCCTCCTAAAGAGATGGAGGACCGTTCTATGTTGATAATGGGAGCAAGGGGATCGTCAGAGTGTGGGGTTTTGAGGAGTGGTTCGGGCAATTGACCGTGCTCTATAAACCAGTATACAGTAGGAGATATTTGTATGACTATGACGGTAAAAGTTGCATATGAAAGGCTTTGTATAATAGATATCCAATCACGCCACATTTAGATACTACTTAAATTCATTCAATAAATCATGGACTAATGAAAGTCTCATGTTCGGAAATTTGAGAATAGTGTGACGCCTTTTCCCCTTCTTTTTTCAATGATTTTTCCTCAAGAAAGAATTCCTCACTAAGATCTTCCAACCGAGTGCTGGCGCCGCTCTAGATCTCAGAACGCCACCAGATGTACTAGCCACACCCGCTCTCACCGCCAAAAATCTCAGAATTCTGCCACTCTCCCACCTCCAAGCACAGCTTTCTTCATACCGCAGCAACGTCTTCGCAGCCAAAGCGGCCAGGAGCTCCTTCGTTCGCCGATATCAGCACACAAGCGTCGCAAACATGTCGTCTTTGCGAAACTCAGTCCAGCGACGCCCCCACCGGGAGCGCGCGCAACCTCTCGAGCGCCGCCGCCTCGGTCTTCTCGAGAAGCACAAGGTACGAAGGCGACAAAAGCAGCACATTCCATGGCCCCAAAACCCCCAGGGCCTTTTCATAATTCGACTTTTCCCCCCAGGATACGATGTATTAACTTTTTTGCCATAGGATTACTCCCAACGTGCAAAGGACTACAACCAGAAGAAGGCACAGCTCAAGTCCCTCCGCGAAAAGGCCGCCGACCGCAACGAGGATGAATTCTACTTTGGCATGATGTCGCGCAAGGGCCCCGGCGCCAAAATCAAAGTCGGCAGAAGCTGGAACGGCAGGGTCGAGGGCGATCGCGGGAACAACACAGGCTTGGACACCGACACGGTGCGCCTGCTAAAGACGCAGGATCTGGCCTACGTCAGGACGATGAAGCAGGTTGCTGTGAAGGAGCTGGCGAGGTTAGAGGAGCAGGTTGTCTTGACCAAGGGACTGGATCAACTGGATGAGGAAGATGATGACGATGACGACGATTTTGATGACTTCAATGACGGAGCGTCAAGACGGCGGTCAAACTCAAATGCTCCGCGGAAAATCGTATTCATGGACGACGAGGCCCAGCGAGACGAAGTTCTACAAGACGAAGGCGAAACGACCAAGAGGGAAGATCAAGACAAGGCTTTCGAAAGAGCAGAAAACCTCCGCGGGCTCAAGCGCAAACTAGAACATTCCCGCAAAAAGGTTAAATCCCTAATGACCGCCGAGAGCAAGCTCGAGGTCCAGCAAGCGAAGATGGCCAAGACGGCTACGTCAGGCGGATCGACGAGGAGAGGGAAGAAGATTATGGTGAGGCAGAGGAAGCGGTAGATGCGAGGCGAGTGAGAGGTGGAAGGGTTGGCGGGAATGAAGGATGTTTAAATCATGAGCGCTTTGTTAATATATTGTGCTCCGCGGTTGGAAGCTGCTCCTGGTGCACTTATACATGACCAATGGAGCATGTAGAATATGGGTTACAAAATGGCATTTTTCTTTTCTTTTTACGTTTCATGGCGAGGATATTGTTGTTTGGCTTCTTTTCCTCCGCAGTTCTGATGAAATCTCCATAGGTAGACATATATACGGGAAAAAATCTACATTTTCTCACGGAAAATCTGTGATGCTCACAGGCACGTTGAAATGAATATTCTGGTTGCTCGTTATCATTAATCGTCATGTATCGTCGTATTAATATTTAGATCCCACGCATTTATAAAAGACCTTGAATACTCCTTTGCCACATGCAAACACAATCGTAAGTACCCATATAAAACAGTTGAATATCCCCTTCACCAGCTTAATAATGGCTCGCAGTATGAAGGGCATCTTATCTTCGGCTGATGCCTTTTTGTTACCCTTGCCTAAGCTATCGTTTTGGCTCTCAATGTCAATTTCGAATTGCTCCATTCCTGGGCGCTTCTTGTCCTTCTTGTTCTTTTTCTTCTTCTTACCATCTTCATCATCACGACTCCGACTCAGCGCGCTGCTCAGACTCCTTGATTTCCTGGGAGGCTCTGGTACTGGCGGCGCCTCAAATGCCTCTAGCACAGTGTTTGGTGAGCTTCTATCGTCCATGGCGGCGACGAGAAGCAGCGCCGTAACAGCTACATCGACGATATAAAACGACTCGATTTTTGACGCAACACCGGTGTCAATTTCCAGCCACCCACTACCAGTGCCGTCTCGCGTTAGCTTGGCAAGGTGCTGTGGTGACTCATGGTGCTCCAACGTGTACTCAACACGAGACCATGCTGGACAATGCTCAACCGTAACACAGAATGGCGTTGCCAGGGCAGGATGCACCAAATAGTGACTTGCGCTATCGTCATCCCATACAAGCCTTGCACACTCCCTCTCTGCTGCCGCAACTGTAGCGGGGTCTTCTGCCCGATCTATAGCTATCTTTGTCGCTGCGCAGGGCATGAGAAGGGCGGCAAGGCCATCGTTTGGAGAATGCTTTCTAGATTCTTCTTCAAGAGTTGTATTCAAAGCTTCTTGCCAATACTTGGTATCCGACGCCCTGTTGCCACCGCCCATCACACCATTTAAGATGCTTGCAGGAGAATGTGATGTTGGTTTTGGAGCTTTATAGACCTTGCTGGGATCGTACCTACTCAATGACACATAGGCCGAGGCGGATGTGGGATCCAAACGGAGACTGTAGAAAGGCTGTGAGGTGGATGAAAGGGTGTAGACAGGAGCATCTTTTTGTTGCGTCAACTTCAAGCAGTACACACGCCCCTCTGAGCCAGATGCTTGCCAGCCGTTTGTAACTTTCCAGAGATCTTGTAGTTGCTCAGTAGTACAGATGGCGGGAATAATTGGTGGATTTTGAGGACGAGTAGGAACCCTGTATTCGGGGCTCCGGACAGGAGGATGCTCTGGTGCGGGCTCGGGATTCTCGTAGTAGCTCTGGCGGCTGACTACTGCCCTGGGCATTCCAGACGGGTTCATTTGAATCGGACCATAGTTTTGCTGGTCCAAGGGCAGTTCAGGGTTATATGTTGGGAACATGGATCGCAAGGCTGGCGGCTGTACCAAGGATGGAGGAGGGTCAAATAATAGAGGAGATTTGGCGATGGAATTCCTCGGCTGGTTACTGCTGCTGCCTGCCATAATCTGAGGTGGCAAGATGGGCGCATCCGCTCTCCCAGGGACCTCGATGGTCAATCGGGGCTGCTGGACTCGAGCAGGGCGACTAGAGCCCACGCCAAGTGCCTCGAGTTGCTGTTCTTCCGTGGTCGCAGTTGACAGAGGGTTCTGGTCCAGGACCACCTCGGGCACTTCTTCAACGGGAGGATTAAACTCTAGAGGCGCGTGTGTCCTCTGTTGCGGAGTCTGCCGGCCATGTTGAGACGGCGGCGATACGGGAGCCAGCACTGGTGAGGGTGAAGCAACTGGCGTTGCAGCACGACTGTCTTGAGATGGCTGCTGTGGTGTAAGTGCTCGACGCTCGTGGGATTCTGAACGGCGGGATCGAGGCGTCTGGCTGGTGCGCGGCACAGGCTGAGGTCTGGAAAAATTAGGATTGGGGAAGAGCGAGAAGCTGGCGCTGCCAGACGGTTGATGCGAGGCCATGGCTCAAGCAGGAGAAGGCGTATCTATACACCTGCAGCTCCCAAGGACCGCCTACTTCAAGGAAGAGGCGAGGGGGTATCGAATTGAGGTGGATCACCAAAGCAGCAAAAGGGACAAACAAAGAAACTCCTAGGGTATCCAAAGGGTGAAGGCAACGTTGAGAGGATGCTACCGCTTCATTGTTTGTTGGTTGAGCGTCGCATCGTGATACCAGCAGAGCAGACACAACAAGAATGGCACAGACAACAGAGGGAGCACTATGCAAGGGCAAAGGTAAAAACAGCGCCACCAGACCAGATATAATAAAAACTCGTCATTGCCTCGACAGGCCAGCCTTGTGAGGTGGGTGGGGAGGGAGGTCGGCGGCCACCAGATAGCAAAAAGATGCCGCCATCGAATCAGTCGATTAAGCGCCTTTGGCCGGCCATCTTGGTCGAGTCGGCAAGAATATCGCAGCCGGTGTAAACGGACAAAGGCACACTAGAGGTGGAGCAGGCATCCAACAAGCCGAACCAAGAGAAGCTGGTGAATGGCCGTCCATGATCTCGGCGCCCGAAAATAGCACTTTGATCTTGATGTGTGGACGCCTTGGTTGCCCCGACAGGCCAATAGGAAGCCGCATCACACTGCATTGGCATACTTAAGCGCTGGAGACGCAGGGGTGGGTTGGAACTTGAAGGCCACTGGAGGAACGCTATAGGTCGCTCAGAAGTCGAGAGCATCGCGTCTGGTCGCATCGAGGTGGATTCCTGATAGGCTGGAGGTAGTTGGTCGCGGCAGGAAGGGCGCTTAATTTTTTCGACGTGCGGTTTGGATGTCGAGCGTACAAGCAGATAGGTTAGTAGGCAGGCCTATGTTGGCGAGAGAGATCTTGGGGGAAATGAGATTGAACGCGGAAAATAATCAAGATTCGGGTCTAGGTTGCCAGATCTTTGACATGATTCGACGAGGCAGGCAGCGCCTACGTGGCTTCCATCTTCCATTCTCCTTTTTTCCTCAGGATTTCCGCACAGGTGGTGCCTTCCTTCCTTCCCATCACATCCATAGGAATAGAGTCGAGTATTTTTGTACCTCTGTACTCTGCACCTGTGCTTAGGCTCCCTCTACCCCGCTATTGACCGTTCTCTTCTATCCCGAACCCCACCGCTTTGTTTTAGTGTCCGACGAGGCACCCAATACCAGCATCAGATAAATTGCCCTGCATCGCTTTGCATAGACCGTGCTTAGAGCCCACAAAAGCCTTTCCATCCACTGGCCCCATGGTTCGGAGAGACGCAGCTGATGGAAAACATGCACGGCAAGACTGAGCAGGGAAATTGACAAGTGACAAAGCCGAGGCCTAGTTGAAGCGCTAGGTAGGGGTACCAAGTAGGTGCCTTTTGCTAGTCCATCTCTGGCACGCTTCCTACCACTCCCGTGGTTAGTAGTATGGCTCTGTACTCCCACTGGTAGTACGGAGTAATACCAGTATATCTCTTTTTGCAAAGCCAAGCCTTCTTTTTCCAGAATATACGCATCGCCGAGAGACATGTCTAGCCCTCAGGCGGGGATGGATTAGGACATTAGGCGGTACTTGTAGTGAATTAGGATACAGCAAATACAACGGAGCTTTCTGTTG
Source organism: Trichoderma arundinaceum (assembly GCA_025919625.1). Lineage (NCBI taxonomy): Eukaryota > Fungi > Ascomycota > Sordariomycetes > Hypocreales > Hypocreaceae > Trichoderma > Trichoderma arundinaceum. The sequence continues at coordinate 1,048,352 of JAMQTF010000002.1, forward strand.
GCTTGTTGGCATTGTCGTCAGGCCAAAAGGACGCCTCATAATTCCGAAGTTGCCTTACTAGGGCACGCGATGCAGCCAGCCGAGACACGTCGTTGATATATGCCCATCGAAGCCCAACGCGGATTGATTGGCTGCGTGTCTGAGTGGCTGGTCAGCCATTGTTTCGTCGCCTGCCTCGTCCACCACGTTCGTTGACCAACCTATAAAGGGGCATTTGCAGTGCAAAATGTCGGGTCTTTGTCATCCTTGTTCGTAAACATGCGCTGGCACAGCTGCCCTGAAGACTTGCGTGCCTTTTCACAGATATGTGGTCCGGCAAAGTTTCGAAGGCTTCTCAGAAATTTGCAGCGGCCGCAGCACGACGTGCAGCTAGAATGGCATCTTCGGCTATTCGATCAATATACCAAGCTAAAGCGCGGCTTGGAGAGGCGGGATCACACTGCACGACTATCTGATGACGATTTAAAAAGATTGAAAATCATTCGTGGCGCGCCCCTCGATATTGACGACAGCCGCCCAATCGATATTGAAAAGAGATTCTTCGTTCCTGCCCGTCCTAAATGGGTATCATGGTTTATCCGGCAATTTTTGAAAAGACCAGACAAGTGGTCACAACCTCTAGAAGAGACAGGCTTGTGGAGACTTCCGGGGGAAGAGCAAATTTCAGAGATTCATAAGAATCATTATGCCGTTGTCCTCTGCAAGATGACAGAGTGGTACGATAAGAAGCGCGGCGAGTGGCGCACGAACCCATGGTGGAGTGCGAGAGGGTATATATCTGCATTGCAATAAAGCTGCTTCTTACCTCTCTGGAAGATTGACACTGACATAGTTCGCTTTTAGTATGGACAAAGATCCAACTCGAGCTGCTGTTCATGGGGAATATCAGATAGGAGCACCAGAGAACTCCCATAAATTTGCGAGGAAATCTTGTCTCGCATACAAGAGCATGAATGGCTACGGTTTCCATCCGGCATTTCCTCACCTAATGATGATGACTTCTGATTCAGTTGTACCCGATGATCGCCTTTTAAGAAGCGAGCTGCTGCTGGCCGTCAATACATTGCGTGGCCATCTCGCATCGCGCCCTTGGATTGGACATCACACAATACCGGTAAGGCGTATCAATGATGAGGAAACGTACCGACAGCACAGCTAACGCAAAGTCTAGATCTTGGTACTAAGTTTCCACGAGACGGGGGCGCGTATCCTGCAGATGCATGCTGAAAATAACCATTTCGTGGTCCGGGCCTCTCGCCTAATGGAATTCAAGACAGATGACGGCACAATACCACGAGATGGGAGAATTATGCTCTCATGGATGATATCAAGCCCTATTGGGGATACACGCTTCTTTCCCCTGTCAGACAAGATTCAGGAGAGCATGGAGCTTCGTCAGGATGAGAGACATTCAAAGCAAGCCTCTGTGTTGAACATTCCAGAAATAGTTGTGCCAGATTTACGATCCCCAGATGCTTAATAGGCTTATGGCAGTTGCGCACACACCATATCTTTCCCTCTATTCGTTTAAAAAATGTTAGCGAGCGAGTTTTATGTTATTTGAAATTAGCGGGTAAGGCGCCTGCTTATATATTTGTTTATACCAGGAGCCACTTGTTTCCTTCAACCCTGACATTCTTCACCAAGTATTATTTACTGAAACTTTGTCCGGCCAATTCTTTACCATTCTAGTCGCTGTGCACTTAAGTTATTTCAGCCAATTAAAACATTAATCAATCTCTACATAAACTTTCAAAAAAAATTCAGATTCCCATGAAATAATGAAGATCTACTTTTACTTCTCTACTCCGAGTTCTCCTAGCTCAATAAGGAAGCTCTGAATTTGGCTCTTACACGTGCTGGTCATTCGATCAGATATGAAAGAAATGTTTGGATGATATTGAGTTAACGGGCATAAATGTCGGCTTTCTACGAAAGAGACAAAGTGATGCGTTGGTGCCCTCGATATGGTGCTTGGCGAGATATTGTTGGCATAAGCTATATATAACTGTCAAGTTGCACAATGTCAACACATTTAGCCATATTAAGATAACAAGCACATTCATATATAAGACATCATTGTAGCGCATTAGGAGGACACATGACATCCAGTATACCGATCCTTCCGTCTATGCAAGAATTACCGTAACCATTCGGTTACTGTAGGGTAAGTGTTGTGCAAGGTCCTGTAAGTTGGTGCAGAGTTACTGAGAGTATTTGATCTCAAATATGACGCATGTGATACCACATCTGTCTCTCTGCTGATTTTGAGAAGCCTCTCAGTACCATTGTTGGAGTAATCGATTTTCTCTTGTTCATGTGATTCTCATAAATTTTTACAGCACATGTCTCGAAAAGAAAAAGCATCACCGAAATCGCTAGCCATCGAATCTCCAGTGTTTCTCCAGCGCTTTTCCCATTGGCGCGGGTAATATGACCGGTTAAATTGCCATTGGACCTCTTATAATTGTGGATAGTACGTAAAATAGTGGCTGCAAAGTCTGGTCACCCAAGGAACATGGCATCTCTGCCAAAAATACTAGCAGCCCAGAGTAGCACGGCGCGGGGTCTCTCGAGATCAGCTTAGCATTACGGAGCAAATGCTCTCGCAGCGCACTCGGACCTGATCCATAGCCTCTCCAATGAGCTATCGTGGGGCGTCGGGCTGGGAAGAAACTCGTCGCGTCTGGAAAATGTCATATGGCTGAATGGCAATGCGGGGATGAGGATTTTGTATATAAGAAAATATCAGCTGGCCGTGAGATGATTTTCCCATCCTTCTCACTCTGCTTCAACGTTTGCTGTGATTGAAGACGATATTGTATATTTCCTGGGCTGAAGTGCTACCCCGCCAAGCATTATTTGTTCATAGATTTCGGTATTGTTCGAAATGGCGACCCAAACCATCAACAAGGATGCGATTAGCGTAAGCGGAATCACTCAACGAGGGGCGAATGTCGTTTGAAATGAAATGGAGGCGATTTGAGCTGACGGTCGTCATTCACGAAACAGAACCTTTCTTTCGTCCTCAACAAGCCTGGGGACGTCACCTTTGAGGAGCGCCCCAAGCCCTCCATCTCCGACCCCAACGATGTCCTCGTCGCGGTAAACTACACGGGCATCTGCGGTTCAGACGTGCACTACTGGGTCCACGGCGCCATTGGCCACTTTGTCGTCAAGGATCCCATGGTCCTGGGCCACGAGTCCGCCGGCACCATTGTCGAGGTCGGCTCGGCCGTCAAGAGTCTCAAGCCTGGTGACCGCGTCGCCCTTGAGCCCGGCTACCCGTGCCGCCGGTGCTCGTTCTGCCGTGCCGGAAAGTACAATCTCTGCCCGGACATGGTCTTTGCCGCGACGCCGCCATACCACGGCACCCTGACCGGGCTGTGGGCGGCTCCGGCTGACTTTTGCTACAAGCTGCTGGACAGCGTGTCTCTACAAGAGGGCGCGCTGGTTGAGCCGCTCGCTGTGGCGGTTCACATCGTCAAGCAGGCGCAGATCCAGCCCGGCCAGTCGGTGGTGGTGATGGGAGCCGGACCCGTGGGCCTGCTCTGTGCCGCGGTGGCGAAATCGTACGGCGCAAGCAAGGTTGTTAGTGTCGACATTGTGCAGTCCAAGCTGGACTTTGCCAAGAGCTTCAGCTCCACGCACACCTATGTGTCACAGAGAGTCTCACCAGAGGAGAACGCCAAAGCAATCAAGGAGCTTGCGGATCTCCCTGGCGGTTCCGACGTGGTCATTGATGCCAGCGGCGCAGAGCCGTCGATCCAGACGAGCTTGCACGTCGTCCGCATGGGAGGCACTTATGTGCAGGGCGGAATGGGGAAGAACGACATCACGTTCCCCATTATGGCCCTGTGCTTGAAGGAGGTTACGGCACGGGGATCGTTCCGTTACGGTGCTGGAGATTACGAGCTGGCCGTTGAGCTTATCAGGACGGGCCGCGTTGACGTCAAGAAGCTGATTACGGGCATTGTCAGCTTCAAGCAGGCGGAGGAGGCATTCCAAAAGGTCAAGACCGGGGAGGCCATCAAGATCCTGATTGCCGGCCCCAACGAGACTGTGTAAGACGCCAAGATGGAAAGCGCACAATGTAAAAAAAAGCAAGAGAAAAAGTCTAAAGAGATTAAAGGAGACTCCAAAAAAAGTAAATACTATGATTAATACACAGCGCTGCGTCCCAACCCTGCTCGTGATACCCAGACGGAACGTGAAAGTGGCGTTGGTGATCCGTGTGATGGAAGCGAGTGGCGGTCACCAAGGACCCCGTGAATTGAGGCTCTACTGGCTGTGGATTCACAGCTGGACGGTTCGCCAGTCACACAAAATGCATCCCCCCTGGGCTATTAGTCGACGCAAGCAGAGATTGGGAGGAGTGCTAGCAGCAGTCGCAGCAGCACCAGCAAGCCGCTTCGTTTAGCGAATGGCCTGACGGTGTCACGGACGGCGCACAAACAACGAGTATCGAGCCTAGCCTGGGCTCTCAGAAGCGGCTAGCGACGCTGGCGCAGATGCAAGTCTCGTCAAGTGAGGCTGAGTTGGACGCCTGAGACAAACAGTCGTGTACGGTTGCAGCGCTTTCCGCGGCGGATCCTCCATGGATGTCTGACAACCCAAGCTCCCGAGCTCAAGGATGCCCAAAGCCGCGCTTCCACGTGCTGAAAGAGGCATAAGACGGCGGAACCAATACCGCGCGCCGCCGATCTGTTCGATTTTAGGGCGAAAGTCAGCAGCTTAATCGATCCCCGTTTTTGGCTCTTTCACGAGCTGCCTACTCCGTCGTCTGAACGGAACTCAGAGCATACGGAATACCACAAGTAGGGCAAGCAACATCCATGGTGGTGCATGTACACCAAAGGGCGGTCCCAACTACTGGGCCGTGCATGCAAGGGGGGGTTGAAGGCGCCTAAATTCTCTGCTGATAAGTGTGCCAATTTTTGTAATTTTTTTTTTCTTTTTCCCTCTATTGCTTTTCCCGATAGTCGATAGTTTCATCCCCCAGCCCGTGAAAACAGGGAATCGCCCAAGGATCCGCTCTCGGAACTGACAAATCGGCGCCAAGCACCCATATTGCATCCGTGCGGCACCAATAGCTGATCTAGAGCATGGCTCACAAGCTCATTAAACATCCAGCTTCTCATGCAAGCCACATGTTCCAACCCAATCGCTAACCCACCCCGAGCTTTATTTTTGCCTGCATGCTTGTTATTGTTGTCCATGCCACGCCATGCCCACTCACACGCTTCTGGCTGCAGTAATGCGAGCAAGGCCTTCGGCAAACGGTGTTGCAACTCCGCATCACGGCCTGTGCTCAACCAGATGCTCTGGCGCCTGCGGGCCCAGAACGCCATCATAAGTCTGGGCTGCCACAGCCGCACCGGCTAGTGACTGACAATCCGAGTCCCTGATCAGCCTGGTCCAAGCTCGCTCAAGCAAAACCTAAACACCACCCTGGGCTGCGGCTGAACCCGAGGGGGGCACCAACGCAGTTAGTCCCGTCGTTGGCGCGGGCAGAATGGCGCGCGAGGCCCTAAGTTGATAGCATGATGGAGACTTCGACCCGGCAGTCTGCCTCACCGACCGCTCCTAGGCTGAGAGAGGTGCCGGTGGCGGAGACGAGAGGATGAGCGGGCTTGCTCGGCTTATAGCCCTGGGAAGCCTGGCAGCAGTGATAAGAATGCTGTGCCATCCCTCTGCCAGTCGCTGGGCGTCCTCGTATGTTGTATCCAGCCTCTTCACTCCCGTCCTCTCTGTATATGACAGGCTGTGAGTTTTCTTTGTACCAACCGTCGAGGATATCCAAGAGAACGTGAACAGTGACTGGTCAATAATCAGTACCAATTTGCCCGCCATGCAACAGCCTCAGACAGAAAACGACCACGTGCTGGCCACGCCCCTTTGGGTGTTCATCGTCCGCATCTTCCAGGTGCTGCTCGCGCTCATCATCCTTGCCTTGGCCGCTCGCTTGATGCACGATGCGTACCTTGACGAGGAAGGTCTCGCTCTGGCTATTGTAAGTGATGCCCGCCTCTCTGCTTCAGGCATTAAATTCAAAGCACGTAAATCTAACAACCAACCAACTAGGCCATCATCACTTGGGTTGTCAGCTTGTATGCCATCCTTACCGAGAAGCTCCCGACCCTGAACAACCTCTACCACGTTATCGCCGTTGTTGTCCTTGACGGCGTCATGATGATCCTTTGGCTCGCAACCTTTGCTGCCGTGGCTGCCAGGCGCGCCAAGTTCGTCTTCAACGTCACTGTAGATGGATGCTATGACGATGGCAGCCTCTTCAACAGCAAGACTTGCTTCAAGAAGCGCAGCAATGTTATCTTGTTCAAGAGTGGTGGTGACATGCTCGCTGCTATCGCTGGCCTCGGCGCTTTGGTCTGGTAAGTTGAAATGAGCTCGTTATAGTTTCATTGATTCATAGCTGACCGGATATATGCAGGCTTCTCTTCATCGCAAGCTTTGCCTGGACTCTGCATGGCTTCCTCACCGGTCGCAAGAACGGAAGATTCCTGTTCGACACCGAAGCCGTCACTACCCAGACGTTTGCCATGGAGCCCAAGCAGGACCAGACTCAGCAGCAGCAGCAGCAGCAGACACTCATTCAGCCACAGGCTACTGCTCAGCCCAACACTCAATATCCCCCACAGGGCCAGTACCCTCAGGACCAGTATCCTCCCCAAACTACCAGCCCTTATCCACCGGCCCAGTCTCCCTACCCAGGACAGACTACCTACTCCCCTCCCCCTCAGGATCACCAGGCAGCTTATGGCCAATATCCTCCTCAGCAGTATCAGCAGCCACAGGGCTACCAAGCGACGCTTCCCCAGGATGGAGTTTCACCTCCTCCTCAGCCGCACTCAGAGTTGGACACGAGCAGATAAGGTTTGAGAAATAATAAGAGGGGAGGGGCGCAATGTATTTACGGGATATCCCCGTAGGGTTATAATTGGTTTGGGTTAAAGTAATGAACTGGTTGGAATACGGTAGATACCTATATCACGAAGCACTGATGGCTGTAATTTGCAGCCGAATTAATGCCCTATACATTTTGTTTATAAGTTTTTTTTTATCTGAACCTGTTAAAACCCTGTGAATGGCAAATGGTAGAATGGAATATTTAAATTTCTCTTGTCGTGAAATACCTTGTTGCCGTGTGAGTTTGGTGTAAGTCAAAATAGGCAGGCGGTGTATATTCTGCCGCATTATCGGCCCAGCTCAAACCCCATTTGATGATTATTCAGGACATCCGATCAAGCTCGGTGTCAAGCAGCTTCCATCGCATAAAAGTCGCATCTGCTCTCGAAATAAAGCGACAAAGACGTCATATATAAGTCTATTCCTTCTCCTCTGGATACGCAGTTGCCATTGTCTGGAGATTGCGCAGCTCAATGGCCACGATGGCCGCGGAAACACCCAACGTCCCTCAAGAGCGGCTCGGAGTCCCGTCTCGGAATCCGCTGCCTCTATCGGCTTCGCAAGAGTCGCAAGTGCGAGATATATACTATGCTAGGGTGCGAAAGCAATGCGCCGATGAAATCAAAGGTATGCGATCTTCTTGTGTCCCTTCTTTGGTTGCTTTTGAGGAGAGCTGGGAGCTGTCGTAGAAAGTGGCATGATCCCCCTCATTTTCTCGGCCAATTGCTCGCACTTCCCCCCAGACGGAACTGTCACAGAACTTATTGCTAAGTGGAATCAAATAGCATTTGCAAATTGTGCACTCGGCCGAACGTTTAGTGTTACATTCGCCTGTCGAGCGGAACACCATGCCATGAATGCGTGCATGAAGCTCAAGGCAACACAGGAGGAGCAAGACGCCGCACGCGAGGAGTGGTTCGCACTACGAATGGAAAGACAAAAGCAGCGCGAGAGAAAGGCTAAGATGGCGGTGGCCCAAGAGGAATTCATGCGAGAGTGGTGGGGACTGCCGGAGGAGGTGAGGCTGTCGAGACAGAAAGAGATGGAGAAGAGGGGAGAGAAGATACCACCTCCAAGGCCCGAGCACAGCACCTAATAAAGTGTGCCTGATGGTGTATAAAAAGAGATGTTTTTTGTTGGGCGTTTCATGTCGGCGCAAGGGGGGTGTTTTGCATGGATCAAAAGATTTGCACGGGTTTTTGTTTGTGTCTAGGTTGACGAGCAGGTGCATGTACAGATATAGATATACGGAGGGGTGAACTGGGCTTGTACGATTATGATATAAAAAAAAGGGGGCTGCATTCTGGATAGTGCAGCCGGTTGAATTATAGACGGCTAGAAACTCGCTGCTTGACAAGCTCTAGAACCTCCTCCGCTACTCCCCACGAGAGCTCGAAGCCTCTTCCGCCGAGGCCATATGCATGTACAATCGACCTACCAGCATCGTCCTGCAAGCCCTTGATATCGCCAGCGGGTATCTCCTCTCTTTCTAGTCTAATTCCTCCACGACGAGTTGGTCTCCGGCCGACAACGTCTCCGAGCGGCTGCAAAGGCCCGTCTGCCACGATGGGAGGATACGTTGCGGCGAACGCGGAGAGCAGGCGGGCACGAGTCTCCGGACTGGGCTCCGGATCCCAATTGTCGGGCTCTTTGGTGCCGCCGATGATGATGCCGCCGTGGAAGTTTCGGGGCACACAAAAGGTCCAGGTGCCGTCTGCGTTTTGGCGGGTGACGGTGACGGGACAGGGGTTGGAAACGAGGCAAGTTTGGCCTAAAGATGGTGAGTGATGCTGTAACTTGGCTCATTGTGTATATACAGTTGAGTGAAGGAGGTCATTTTCAATCTGTATTATAAGGCTTACCTCGTGTGGGAAACACGGCAGGGTCGTTGAACCCTGCGCCGGAGCAGTTGACGACGATTTGGGCGCCGGGCACTGCCTTGATGAGGAATGCCTCGTTCAAATTGCGGAGCTCCATGGACTTTGCCTTGCCCCCCAGGATGTGGAACTGGCGCAGGAGAAACGAGCAGTAGACCATGGGGTTGACGCACCACGTCTTGTACTCGCAGCCCCAAGTGACCTTGTCGTCCGGAAAGTCCTGCTTACCCAAGATCTTGAACTCTTCAAGACCGAGCTGAAGGGCCTTCTCCGCGGTCAAGTCACGGTGCACCGCAGGCGGAGCTTCGAAGTACTCGATGCCCCTCATGAATGTGATGCCAGCTTCAGGGAACTTGGCCATTGTGGCCTCCATGTGGCGATACGTCGTGATGGAGAATTCATGCTCACGCTGCTCAGCCGGATTCGTGGGCAGAACCCACCGGTTGTGAGCGCCGCCCCATTGCGAGGTGTAGTTGATGAGGGCGCGTTTGTCGGCTGCTTCGAACGGGGTTGGGAAGTCCTTGGCGACGATGGTGACGCTGTGGCCGGCTTGTTGGAGGCGGAGGGCGGCGCTGAGGCCGATGACGCCGGCTCTGGGGATGCAAGCGTGAGTGGCGGTGATGACGACGAGTGAGATTAGAGGACTTACCCGACTACAACTATGTCGGCCATGATGAATGAGAAGATAATGGATTGTGTTGTAAGTGATGAGTGAGGATCCGGTGGTGGATCTGAATGTAGCTCGGGGTGTTATCGCTTGCAGCCTAGTAACATCATGCTTCAAGATGGAGAGAAATGTACACGTATATATACTGGTTTTAATGAAGCCCGAGACTCTCTATCATTACATCCCCATCTCTGACAACACACATCAAATGATGCAGCCGTCGCCAACGAAAAATGTCATGCGGCGAAACGTCGAAATCTGCCTTCGGAGCCCCGGCCCTCCGAGTCTCGGCGCTCACATGCGGGGTGTGGAGTTGGGCAAACCGGGAAAGTGAGGCGGCCAATCATCGGCCGGGCGGGGGAAGCATGAACAAGCTGGGTGTCGTGGGCAACGTGCAGTTTGTGATGCGAGCGAGCTGTTATTTTTCGAGCTATTGAGTTCTTTTAGGCAGATGAGCTGAGCTGAGCTGTGGGAGAAATGGGCTGACTGCGGGATTGGACAACTGCCTGCGTGGGATGGGTGTGGTTGTGTGGCTATGTTGCTTGATATGCACTTGCCCTTCAATCAACATCATCATGCAGAAGGCAATTTACGTGTTAAGCGAATGAGGCTTTTGATGGGTAGAATTTTATCGATTTTCGATTTCCGATTTTTTTTTTTTTTTTGAAAAAGAAAAAAAAATCAAAGAAACAAATGTTATTAAATGACTTTTGCGGAATAATGCTATTGCCAACTTAGCTCAGCATCAAGTGGTGGTAAGCATGACTTCATCTTATCCCTTCATCTTCTCTCTTTCTTCCCACTCCGTATCGTCAGCAATGCCTGGGCTTAGTTAGCTCCATCGCGAACATTGGCAGACAGGTAGTTATAATCGATGCTAATAATCCGCAATATCGCGTAGGCATGCACCGAGATTGCTTACTAAGTCCGGAGATGTTGGTACAGGTCGCTGGTTTGGAGAGTTGAGTGGACGACGCTCGGAACTTTATCAGTAAGCTACCAAGGGGATATTAAGCTGCATTGCCTACCGTTTTAGGTATATAGAGGTACCGAACCTTGGTAATAGAGTTGACTGTTAGTACATGTTTGTCTGTATCATGCCGCCGACGTACTAGTTCTTGACTGGTATAGACAAAATGCTAGCCTCTGTCATGCTCATGGTCATCCATCGGAAATAATAACGGACGATTAAGTGATGATTTACATCCGATCTCAGCTCACAGTGAGAGGGAAGGTTCGGTATTGTAAGAAGAGCTTGGAAACCTAGGCCATAGGAGGCAGATACACTATATACCAGGGATGAAATGGAGCAATGGATAATATGACAATGGATTATAATTACTCTTGATGATGTGAGTAATCAGGCAACCGTATAGGGGAATATCTGTCGCATGTATACACCAGCAGTATCCAGGCTTCTCATGCTTCAGCTGGATGAGACCACACACACACAAGTAAATATAGAAGCGATCATCGCACCCAAGTTGAGGCTTCATTCTTTCAGTGTATTAGTTTTCGAATACGTGCTCAACTTGAGTCTCACCAAGGCAACAGCAAATGACACGTCGATGCCATTCTAGTCTCCTTGCTGGCCGTTGATCAGCTGGGAAAATAGTCATCACAAATAATAATCACCTAGGAGAAAATAACTCACATCCTGCCCAGTGATATTTGCGCACTCTGCTTCCAAAACAGCACCATCATTTGTCATCTGGCTTTCATTGTTTCATAACGGGCATTTTCGAATGAGATGTCCGAAACGGGAGAGCAGATGATTACCACCAATCGGCCCGCATATCCGAGGCGGATGCAGCAAACGCCTTTAGGAGACTAGAACTACTCTCAGATAGAGCACCATCTGGTTTTCTAAACCCGACTGAGACCCTCTTCAGACGGATTGGTAACCTATTTCCGTATCTGGTGGTCGTTAGTACTCGAACCACTTCACGGCTTATGCGGAACTTTTGCCTCCTAGTTGTCGGGGATTCAAATGGAGTCTTGTTCTGATAAAGTGACGGGCGTTGAAAAAAAAAAAAAGGGCGCTATATACGGTCTCACTCCGTAGCTTGCCACCACCATCTTACACGCCCCCACCAGCAGTATCTGCTTCGGTCCATCGCGAAACTCACATTCATTTCAAAAATTCAGAAAAGGGAAATGCCAAGCGCAAGGTTAGAGAGATTGGGGCAAGCGAGAGCCCTTTGGTTTACCGTCCGCTGCGTGGCGGAGTGGATCGGATCTACTACATCGTGCATTTTGCAGCTATTTGGCGGCCCCTTTCTCCGAGTAAAGTCAAAAGCCAAAAGCCAAAAGACCCTTACCCCGCCAACCCGGGGATTTTGATGCGAGAGCTTTAACAAGCATCATCCATCCTACGTGAGCCGCCACAGCAGTGAGCAACGCTAGCGCCGACGAATTATTGGGCCAAGGAGCGAATTGTCTGACTGAGGTCCGATTTGTCCACTAGCTAGCTCCCAATCGATGGGCTATGCTGCGCGCATAAGCTAGCCAGAGACCACGAATCATGGGGGCTGTTCTTCTCGTGTTACATGCACGAGGTGTCCGCGGTCGCGGTTTAAATAAGAACACGTCTCCCGCGACTTGGCAACCTGTGCTTGTCATCTTTGCATCTCCAAGCCTTCAGTATAGATTCCAGGCAAGCCGTGGTGGGAACGTCTCATAGCACAGCAAAATGGTTGTCCTCAAGCCACAGTCCGACTTTGGCCATGCGCCGCCCCCTCGAACCCCGTACAGCATCATCTCCAACCTGCCAGGATGGGATATGCTTCAAGGCTTCCGTGATGGAGACATGTCTCCCATGGCGAGGGTCGTCCACATCTACCCGCGCTTTGGCCCAACCCAGTTCGCTGCTCAGGTGAGACAAGACAAGACAGCATATTGGCAATCTTGGCCATCACGATTCACGGCTTCTCTAACAACACATGTATATAGCTTGGCGCGGAAGTTGCAAAGAGAGTAGGCCACGAGGGCAAGGCTTGCATGTTGTATCTGAACCCCGTCATGTGGTCCTTTACCGCCCGCCACATCCAGAACGCCCATCGAGAAGAATCCGTCCTTGACCCGGAGAAGCTCACATTCAAGTGCGTCGACATAGCTGGTCACCGTGTCTACGCCGTGCTCTATGAGCCAATGCACACAAAGTCTCTTCTTCTCAGCTGGGGAGCCCCTGGAATTGGCCTCTCCATTCGTAGCGCGGAGAACTTGCTCAAGAACATCGATACTCTGGTCGAAGTGCCGTTTGATGACTACAAGAACCCTCCCGCGCCAACTTTCACGCCTGAGGGCCCGGCCCACCAACTGCTCCGTGAAAACATCAACCAGCTCGTTCATCGCGCTGCTATCAACCCAGAGCTTGTCAAGAGCCAGCCCAGTGATGTCCGCCTCTTCCCCACTGGCATGGCCGGCATCTTCCATACCACAAACCTCATCCAGGAATACCGCCCCGGAACTAATGTCGTCCTCGGCGTTGTCTTCCACAACACACATCATCACTTGGTCGAGGAGAGCCCCAACGGGTTCAAGTTTGTCGGCAAGGTCGATAAGGAAGGCCTTGATGAGCTGGAGACATGGCTCGATGGAGAGACCAAGGAGGACCGAAAAGTCAGCTTCATCATTGTCGAGTTTCCGGGAAACCCGACCCTCGAAAGCACAGACCTGCCTCGCCTCAAGAAGCTTTCCGAAAAGCACGGCTTCGTGCTCATCGTCGACGACACTCTGGCGGGCTTCGGAAACGTCGATGTGCTGGCCTACTCAGACATCCTCCTCACCTCTCTCACCAAGTCCTTCAACGGCCGAGCGGACGTCCTCGGCGGCTCGATCGTCCTCAACCCCCTCTCCCCTCACTACAGCGAGCTCTCTTCTCGATTCGCCAAGTCATTCAAAAACGAACTCTACGAGGCTGACGCAAAGGTTCTGCTTGCCAACTCATCTGATTTCCTCCAGCGCACGCGCCGCCTTAACCGTAACGCAGAGGCCATGGCAACATTCCTACACAGAACCATCGGCCGTGATGACTCTCCCGTTGTCAGAGTCCAGTATCCCACTCTGCTGGCCGATAAATCCAACTTTGATCGCTTCTTGCGGCGCAGCACGCCTGAGCTCCCCAACCCGGGCTACGGCTGTCTCTTAAACGTCGAGTTCGAGAGCGCAGAAACCGCCCGGGCGTTTTACGACAAGTGCGGCTTCTATTCCAGCCCACACCTAGGCGGCCACGTCACCATTATGCTAGCCTATAACATGATGATGTTTGGCAAGAAGCCCAAGGAAAGGGAACAGTTTAGAGGACTCGGTGCCATCGAAGAGAGCATACGAATTTCAGCTGGCTTGGAGGATCCGGAAGATTTGATCGACACGCTCAAGGAAGCGCTCGATGCCGCGGTTGAGGTGAAGAAGAAGGCGGCTCCCAATGGTACCAATTGAGAGATTGCAGGGCATTTAGCTACCTTACCGTAATAGAACTTTGATGATACAATGAGATCTATACCCCTACAGTTGCGTTGCCCACTAAAATAAGTGCCACGAACGCAATGAATGATACACCGTGCCTACAAGAGCAAAACATTGGTATCTCGACTCCGCGGAAATCTCCATCCAAAACTGGGCACCATGATGTAAGTGAGAGTGCTAAGATAGATCTCCCTGATTTGCATCGTCTCCCCGCATTCCCCATCGCGCCTCATCCAACAGCCGTAAACGTCCCCTTTAGGACATGAAAATGCAACTCTAAACAATACCCCATCTCGGCAACGCGGTCCAAAATCTCGGGGTCATATAAATAGCACCACTATATCTCGCCGTCCATCCAGCCAATCATCCAACATGGCGACATGTAAAATAATACACATCGAGGTACAAATCCCAACCTATCACCGGCTGCAGCACTCCTACATGCATGCATCCATCTACAGTATCGCCGCCGCCCATTCCCGATACGCGAAAGATGTGTGCGCGCGCATCATCAAAACTCACTAATCGATATTCTTCCCCAGAAAAACACCAACGAACCTTTCTTTTTCCCATCACATCCTCTGCGCTGGGATTTCTCCACCCCCATTTAGCGGAGCTCCCATTCTAACCATATCAGGTTACTAACCGGAGAACAACGCCGGACGCCCTCCGCGATGCTTCCCCTCTTGGGGAAAACTCGTAGAGCAAGACTATTTGCACTCTCTTCTAGGGTCTTGGGTGTGGTTCGTCCGGTTAAGATCTCTCTATTTCCCCTCCACGTTGTGACATGTCATTCTCGATATATTTGCTTGGATTGGCAAGGTGGGAATGGGCATAACGCAGTCAGCCCGGCGCCCTCTCTGGCTATTTCCCAAAGAAGGTTTCAACGGGGGAAGCGAACATCGAGCAATGGGCTGCTGCTTCCAATGGTATAGGTACTGTAGAGGAAGATAAGAAGGGCGAGCACGCCGTGAGTTTGGGGAAGCTGATTTCTGTTATATCATTGATCTGAACTCTATTCAAACTGTTCATCATCTGCAGTAAACCATCACCCCAGAATGACTCGCACTCAGCATTACACTACAGACACATTTCCCTCCGAAGCCGGCAAGGAGATCGCTACCGTCTATGCCGACGACCCATCTACAACTGCCGCTCTCTTAGAGTCGCTCATTGAAAGAGATGGCGCCGTAATCGTGAAGAATCTCATCCCTGAATCCCTCTGCGCGCAGATCAAGCAAGATATCAAGCCCATATTCGACTCTGATAAACCAGATCCTGCGGGATTCTTCCCCACGACCACAAAGCGTGCTCATGGCATTCTTGCTCGCTCGCCTGCTAGCGCCAAGCTAGTGATCAATCCACTCTTTCAATCTGTCGCAGAGAGGATGTTGACCAGCAGATATACCTATTGGGAAGGCCAAGAACAAAAGACTGTGGCGGCCAAACCACAAATTGCAAGCATAGTAGGCTTCCGAGTTGAGCCAGGCGGCAAGCAGCAGCCTCTCCACAGGGATGACTCGGACTATCATACTCGAAACTGCGACATGCCGGTAATGTTGGGCTGTGTCACGGTATGATTTTGCTTTTCAGATCCTCATAGCAGCGAGAGGATATCTGGCTGATGGTCATTGAATATTCTAGGCCCTATCAAAGACAACAAAGGAGAATGGCGCGACCGTCATTATTCCGAGAAGCCACTTGTGGGGGCCGGATAGGTGCCCTCTCGACGAAGAAACCATTTCGGCGGAGCTCGAGGTCGGGGATGCTGCCATATTCGTTGGCAACGTCTATCATGCGGGAGGCGCAAATGTCACAAAGTACGAACCCCCTTAGAGATACAGGCATTTGCCAGTGCAACCAGAGCGATGCTAACGTTATTCGAACGTACCAGGAACGACGCACGGGAGACAATCGGCGTATTCATGTGTAAAGGAACTCTGAGGCAAGAGGAGAATCAGTATTTGGAACTGCCACCAGACCTAGCAAAGGACCGAGGCTTCTCACCACAACTATTGCGCCTTCTCGGGTATGGTCTCTGCCCACCAGCACTGGGCTTATACAGGTATAAGGACCCCATGGAGGAGATATTCAATGTTTTAGACGAAGAAACCATCCGCAGATAGAGTAATGTATGCAATGCGAACATAATTCGTATGCTCTACACAACAAGAATTCTAAGTCCATTCGCTTGCAGCTGCTGCGCAACCGGTAGCCAGTTTGGTTCCGTGCCGCTCCAAAAAGCATGCAAAAAGCTTCGGATAGTTTCGTATTGATTGAAGCCTGTCATCTTGATTATCGTATCGAGGATTGTGGCAACCTTGTGCTGTCTTTCTGCATCCCCATGACATTCAGTGCCTGCGATGAAAATAGGCCACGGTAAGTTTTGACCGCAGAGTGAGATGTTCTCGATTTGGTCCAGCTGGTCGAACAGCTTCATAACAGAAGCTAGCCAGTCAAAATTGCTTGGCGTTGCATAGCCTAGGCATCTATATGCATAGACAACCGCCGTGTGGTGGTATATATCTACCAACCTGATGAAGTCACGGCGAACAACCGCCGGGTTCATTTGTAGTTTCCCCGCAATCATCAGTGTCTGACCTCTTGCTTGCTCGAAACGTGATTGAACTTCAATCGCGGTGAAGCTCTCGGGCCAAAGTGATACGTCAATATCCTCGTTAACTGCCATGGATCGCCGCGATGCCAACGTGATTTGGTGCAGGAAAGAAAGGTACTCGGAGAATAGCACATGGCTACCAGAGTTTGGCGTAGGTAGAATAGTCTCTGCAACATCAGTCAAGTCGAACGAGGTCGCGGAGCCAAGGACGTCGTGGATCGCAAGCTGGTTCCTCAAAAATGCGAACAGGCCCTTGGTGCATGCTTCGTTCTGCCCGAAGACGTTGACGATGGTTCTTGCAGCAAGCCGGTGACCTTCTGCAGCCTCGGAATGATTCTTGGCCATCTCGTAATTAGCAATCACAAGAATACAAGCAAGCATCCATTCTGCGTTGGCAACATCGGCACGGGTATTCAGCTCAGCTCCGCTTTTCAGTCGGGTGTTCATTTCTCGTAGTTGTCTCTGGAGAACCTCCAAGCATGCGTCTCTCGCCTCTTCGTGATATCGGGCCAACTCGCTCGGAAATCGCATGGGCCCATGATAGCCATGGTACAGAGAGAATGCTGCGATGGCGAACCGAAGGCCCGGGGCGTTGGCAGCCATGGGTAACATCCGACGTCGATAATCATTTTCGTCCGAATCGATCCAAACCATCCGCCCCGCCAAGTTCTTATCGTAGTACTCAATCACATCCTGCGAGGACGCCCAAAGAGTAAAATTCAGTAAATCCGGTGCCGTAGAAGCGCTTTCGATAGCCTTATTGATGGTACTAATAGTTGTTGGCTCCAGCACCTGGAGGGCTGTAGAAGTAGAAACAAGAGCGGGAGTAAGATCCTCGTTTGTCGGTAAGGGCAAATCCATGGGCACCGAGCCCGCCACAGGCAGTCGTCGACCCTTCAACTTGCCGCGGACTGCCACGCCATCAGCCCATCTGAGATGTCGCCCATATCCGGGGCAGTTGAACCCCTTCTTGATGCATTTTGAACAGGCCGGGCGACCGAGGTCACATCGAATGCGTCGCCGCATGCAAGTGCGGCAGCCTTCGGAATACGAATCAGCACTGTAAGCACAACGGAAAACGTGCACCGTGCGAGGGCGCCGCGCTCACCTTTTGATGCTTCAGCCAAGCCCTTTGAGCTCATTGCAGTCAATGCTTATTATCATAAACGCATTCATCAATTCTGAGGTTCGAGAGTCATTGCCCGGGCCCTTGCAAACGGATTTGGATATTATAAAGTGGGCGTGGAGACATTGAAAGAAGAGAAAAAGTGGCGGCATCGGAGAAATAAATTCTACTTGGTTTAGTTAGCAGTTTACGTACAAATAATCAATCAACCTTATCGGCAGTAGGTCACCTTCCGTACGAGATTTAGCCGCCGGCACTTCTAACAACATTCGATCCGGCCTTTAGAGACGCATCCTATTATAGATTCATCCCATGATTGTGAAAATGGAGAATGCAAATCGTTGATATAATGATACTACATCTCTAATTTCGAGTTTAGAGGTTTATAGCTCACTATTACAGAAGTGATCAGGCCATATTAGCAGCCTATGACATAATTCACTTTCTATAGGTACCCAGTTCGGATGAGAAATACCAAATTCTCTTCAACAAAGACAACCTGTCCCACCATCACGGAGAAATCTTGGTCACACAATGTTCCCCAGTCATCACACTATTAGCACATCAGTAATTATACTTGAACTGAATAGTTGGTTATGCCTGCACGTCGCACACACTGGTTACACGACAACAATAGCATGACTCTCCATGCCGCGGTGATTCAACCTCAAAGCAGAGTATAGCAAAGGGGGAGATGAAAAAGTGAAATGACAATGAGATGTCGGCTCCTAGATCTAATTGACGATTAAGTGACGGGCCATTAGCCCTGCGTTGAATCACCTGCACGCACCAGCTACCAGCTACCGCCTGTGTCCCTCTTATTTTCCATTTCAATAGCTTGTAGAAGAAGCTCGATGCCTCAAATGATCCTCCTCTGTTATTTCATCTATGCGCCATCACCACGAGCCTCTGCCCAAGCCCATATCGCTTCGCCTTGTGGATCATTTGCACCGGATCATCACTGCATTATATTCTACACAGAGTAGCTAAGCATGCCGATGAACTTTATAAGTGTGGTACAGGACCTCGAGGACCTCCTCTGCCACCACATCACCTCCTCGACTCCGACGGATTTCATAGAAGAGCTTGTCGATATCCTTAAGAACGTGCTTCACCACGACCGCACCACCCACTGGAGCATCCAGTCATTCCTACACGATCTTCGAGATGAATACTTCAGCCAAAGTATGCCCTCATCTCACACTAACACACACACCCCTTTCTTAAAATACTACGAAACTTCTAACCAGTTATACTCAATACAGAGCTCACGAGCGAGCAGCCCGGCCCTATCCGTCCCAGCCATGACATCTGGCCTCGCCTCAACCGCGCCACCGTCGAGCCCTTAAGCAACATGCCCATGACCCACGATCGAGGCACCGACCCCTGGTCCTTCGCCGTGCGTCTCGCCGATCAGATTTACAACGTCCTCCGCCTCCAGGCCAAGATGCCGCACAAGCCTTTCATCGAAGTCCTCACCGAAAATGGGTTCGTCACAGGCCTCGCCGAGGCTGACGAGGCCGCCATGCATGACAATGCAACCGATGGCAGCAATGACCACGACCATATCCAAGATCGCCGGGAATACGATGTGAATCTTCACGCTAGACTGACGTTTCTAGAAGATCGCGTCAGGATCCTCGAAAAGAGAGAGGAGCTTTTAGAGGGCCAGCTTGACCGTGCTACTCAGGCCATGGCGGCTCTGCGTTCTACAAACTTGGAATTGGCCAGAAAAGTTTCTGAGGTGCAGCAGCGAAACCACGAGCTGACCAGAACTTATGCCGTGTAACAATGTGATCAAAGTGGGGGGGGGGGAACATATCACTAGACATTTATGAATAATTCAGCTCAGAGGTATCAATCAAATATATTTCTCATCGCAACATTGCTAATATGCACCAAACACCTGCTCTCATCATACAACCTAAATCCACCCCCTCTACATCGTCCGATAACAAGAAGAAATGTCCCCTTATGCATATTTGAAACAATTCGTAGATAGTTGGATGACGGTCAATATCAGTAACCAATCCAAAGTAAGTTCGCAATTAGTATAGTCCATAGCTTTCTCTTTGACTTTTGTACATCATCATAATCATAATCATCATAAATTAGGAGAGGGAAGTGAAAAAAATAGAAGAAAATCAAATATCGATAGACACATCTTCCAACTCTGACTCGTTAATTCGAAGAAATTTGTTGCAATAGCTTGATCTGAATGTCAAAGAAATCGTAGCATCATAAATGGTTTGATAGAAACAGGAACAAAAAAAGGGGGTTGCACGATTATCAGTGCAGCCTCTCCTTCACATAGACCATAGCAGCATAGCCAGCACAGCATTTGGTGCTCATCTCGTGGCTACACCATGGGCACTTTACCGTCATGGACAATGCACCGGTAAATCCAACATTGCCTCTGGGGCGAATAACGGCCTCCGGGTTGGCCATGGCTTCATAGAGGTTGCTGGGCATGTCGTGGTAGTATTTGCATCCACAGCACTCTACAAACATCTTAGCGATCGGTTCGCCGCCAACTGGCGATCCCGGTGCATGCCGCAACGCCTTTGTGGGCGTAATGTCGGTGGTGGGGGACGGCTGGCTCCGGATCGATGGTGGAGGTGTGACTTTCGGACCAAGACGAGGGGATCCTAGCACTTGAGGGGGCGGAGCCAAGGGAGCCGCCTTTCGAGCTTCTTCAAGATATGAAGCAGGTCCAGGAAGTAGCACCGCCGACTGGGGATGTTGCCTCGGCACGATTGCGTGTTCCACAGCCTTCAAGGGTTGGTGCTTCAGCTTTGGCAGGAACTCAGCCCCAGGTATTGCGTCCGTCTCCAACTGAGGCCGGTGGTGAACAGCCGGTCCCGTGGTCACAGCTGTGGATTTGGCGGTAATAACAGAGCCCAACATGCCAGAATTACCCACCGGCTGTGATAGATTACCCTGACTTGAGCCAGCCCCAGGCTGGAAGCCGGGTGTCTGCCTGGCTGGACTTTGGGAACCATTCCTCACGCGATGCTGCTCTGTGGTGATTCGTTTACTCTCAGCATCTTGAGTCATGGGAGGAAGACCCTTTTCGGATTGAGGTCTGGAGGTGTCAGGCGTACCAGGTGCTGATGGCGAGTGAAAATCGTCAGATGAAGAATCATCAGTTGAGGTTGCTGGGACTGAATCGTCTGTGAGCCGGCGAACGGTGAAATCGCTATCATCCCGAAGGGAGCCGTGAGATTTACGGATCGGAGATAGCGAGACTTTTGCGTCGATGACCCGCATAACAGAAGATTGAATGTCGTCCCAAGTCGGTATGTCTATTGGATGTGGCTTCTGCCCCCTGGTGATACGGCCAGCCTCCTGAGGAGTGGAGGTTCGGAGAGATGCACCACCGCTTTGTAGTTCCATGTCCCTTGGTTCAGCAGGATCTATCGCCGGATTGGCGAGGTTGTAGGTCCGCCCATGCGGAGCGGCAACACTTGCATGGGGTTGGACAGATGTGCCAGGCAGCACAGCAGCTGTGTTCTCTGCAGGCTTCTTGGGCTTGCCTGCCACCAATTCAGGAATGCTATTGGCAGAATCAGAGCTGCTGGGTCGATGTGTCGGCGAACGTGGCGAGGAGACGGATGATACCGAGCCATCCAAACTCGCAACTGAGTTTCTCTTTGAACTTCGTCGAGGTGGCGCTGGGGGTAAAGAAGTCGGCATAGGGGCTGAGGTGTGGGCCAGATTTTGACTTGCGACATCGCTTCTCTTCACAGGCTCGTTGCCTTCATGTCTGGGCGGCTGAATCTGGGCAAGATTGGCCTGGATTCTCGTCTCATGTGCTGGCTTCTGTGTAATAACAGAATTGCTTGGTTGGTGGTCACCTGTAGATACGGTGAGTTTAGGTTTTGCGCCCTGGTTGCCCAAGGCCCTGCCGGTACCAGTCGGCAGGCCTTGTTGAGACACACTGGGGCTACCAGCCGTTTGAGGGCGAGCATCAATAGAGACCGTCACGTTCGCATTACTCTGAGGCGTGGGCAAGGCAGATGCAGACTTGGTTGCTTGATTAGCCATGGCAGGCTTCTTGGAGCTTTCTGGCTGGACAGCAGCCTTTGCTGGCTCGGCCACATCTTTGGTTTTCAGACCAACGAAAGCTCTCCATTTTTCCATTGTCCCGAGATCTGGAGGGTCCATCTCCGCCGATGAGATGAGAGATCTCGTTTTAGCCGCCGCAGCCGGATGCCTGGTGATGGGAGGATAAGCTCGTCGCTGAGAGTCCGGAACTGGGCGAGCAGGGGGCGCGGACCACTTCTGATTGTGGGCGTTGTTCGTCCGAAGCGCTGGATGAATTTTAGACTCGTCCATCCTTTCAGGCCCTTCCACGGAAGTCTTCTGATTGGCAGCATGTCGTTGTATCTCCAGCTTGATACCGCCGATGAAGCCCGTCTCGCTAGGGCGAGCCGTATCAACGGAAGCCCGGCGAGATTCAAAGGGAGCCTTGATTAGAGAGGTAAAAGAGCCGGATCGCCCATGGTGATGAGGACGAGTGGACGGATCATCTCTGACAGGGGTGGCGAACTCTAGCGCACTCGAAGGTCTCTGTTTATCTCTTGAAGATGCCAGCGCAGCCGCTGATATCATGCGGTTCGCATGTTCCATGGCATGTGGCGAGGAAGGGGGAGGAGGCTGCTTGCTCAATCGCTTCTTCTTAATTAAAGCATTCCTGAGCGTAATCTCCTCCTTTTCACGCTTTGACGCCTTCAGCTGCTGCTCTTTTTTCCGCTGTTCTTTTTCCATCTGCTCTTTTCTTAGCTGTTCCTTTTTCAGTTGTTCCTTTTTTTGTTGCTCTTTTTTCAACTGTTCTTTTTTCAACTGCTCCTTGCGCTCTTGCTCTTTTCTCTCCTCTTCTCTCTTCAGCTGTTCCTTCCTCTGTTGCTCTTTCTTCTGCTCTTTCTTTTGGTCTTTCTTATCTCCCTTTTTACGACGACCGTATGCCTCCCAACTTGGGGACTGGCAGATAGATCTCCGGTCATCTTCATCGCCGCTTGGGGGAACATCAAAAGATACAGCTTTGAGCACGGGTTTATCCGCTGGCGCGGGGCGCGGCAAAAGCACGGGGCCCTTATGCGCGTCGTGGTCCGAGTCGGACGCAAAATCCAGCATGAGCTTGGTGGAGCTGACGTTGATGGTCAGCGGAACGATTTGAGTGACGGGCATTTTGTCTCTGGTGGCGTTCGCGCCCTTGGGAGCATCGTTTTGGGCCGAAGCCTCAATACGGTGAGATTGAACTGCGGGGCGATTTGATGAAGCTGCTGGCTTAGAAACAACAGCGGCTATGGAGGTTGAATTGACAAGCAATGCATTCGGTTGTGAGGCTTGGAGTCGCTCAAGCTAGATATAGTTGAAAAGGGAGAACACGTTAGCTTGCGTGAGGCTATTTAAGGTCTGGGGTTTAGAGACGCAGCACAAAAGGTTCCTCCTACCATGTAGCGTCGCTCGAGCTCAAGCATGCGCTGCAAGCTATTTGACCGAGCGGGTCGAGTCTTATGGCTGGACATGTTGCCGGGAGTTAGTTGGGCGTGTCGCCTAATACTGCCCAACGAACCAGCTTTCGAATGGACGGAACGGGTGTAAAAATAGACGGCCGGAGAGGAGAGCTACCAGCAAGAACGAAGCAACGGAAGGGAGAGAGAGTTCGTAAGTGGCTACGATGTGGCTGGTAAGACGATAAGCCGGTGCCGCACGGCTGGGAGCATGCGCCTCTGAGGGCTTGAAGGTGGCCAACTCTCGCGAGCACCGTGTATGAAAAGATTGAAAGTGACGGCGTTGGACGACGGAACACTCGTCCACACCTTGAAAAGAATGACGATGGAGAGAGACGATAAGATGGGGGGGGAAATAATCACCCAACCGCAGAGGCTGGAGTCGCCCTCGGCAGAAAAGCGGTTGGGCGTTGGCTGTCGCAAGAAGCATTCAACGAATGCACGTGGGGACAGGCGAAAGCGAAGACGACGAACAGCGCTCCGTAAATAGCGGCCGTGCAAATAAGGACCGGGAGCAAGCGGATAAAGGAGGCGCCAAAAACCAAGCCAACGCCCTTGGTGCCCGCAATACGAGCTGGGGAAGCAAGGTTTGGGCGATGTGGTGTGGAAAACTGAGACAAAGGCGATGATGTGGTCCAATAAGCCCGGCGGGCCACGCCAGCTGAACAAGCGACCTGCAGCAGCAGCAGAAGCAGTTGCGCGACGGCCGGTCGGACGATTCACCAACCTGCTGCTACTCCGTAGTTGACCTAGCCGACCTGCGAGCGGTTAAAGACGTGGGCATTTGGTCTTCTCAAAAGGGATCGAGCTTCTGGCGCGCATCTTGCCTCACCGTCAGTGGTGCTACCTTGCCGGCAGTGCTAACGGAGACGGGCGTAGGCAGAGTCCACATCCAGCAACCCTGGAGCAGCATCTGGCTCATCGCCACAACCGCTGGCGATGCTTCGGGCAGGTGGAAAGGCACGCAGCGATTGTCGGGCCAGGGGCCTGCAGATGGAGACGTGAGAAAACTCGGTACGTGGACGAGGCACAAGATGGCCTGGCTGGTGCCTTGTCTGCCGGCTGCAGCACCAGCAATAGCGCTTCGTAACAGCCCTTTGGGTTGCATGCGCCGTGCATGGGCTGCCAACTGACGCACTCCACCGCGCTTTAGTGCGCTGGCTGTCGCTGCAATCCCCTCCACTCTGCCCTGAAGATGCGCTGTGCCTGGCCTGCTGAAGACGCACACGATAAAGCGATCGGGACGAGCTGACAATGGCCTGCGAAGCCCTCTTTGTCAATACGAACCGCTAGAGACGCCCAAAGCAGCCATGCCCCCTGCTGAGCAGCCAGAAGCAGCCGCTAGTCTAGTGGCGTTCAGAGGGCCATCTCTCCGCTGGGGGCCGATCGTCGACATGGATTTGCCGTGGCTCTTGACCCGCCAGCCACGACTCCGTAGTCGACGCTAGCGCGCCAGCAACACGTTGTTTGAGCTCGTGAATAAAAAGGCGCCTCCAAAGTCTGCATAAAAATAGGAACAGGTCTGGGGTCGCCAGGACCCTTGGCGTCGTTTAGCTCGCTCGATAGGATTGGCCCCGTTCTAAACACGAGCTTTGTTGCAGGGTAGAGCGATCCAATGGCCGTAACGGCGCGACATGCATTCAATCAGCCAACATGAACCAACTCTTCTGCTGCTACTCTGTATTACACAGAAAGTAAAAAAGACATGGAAGATTGAACTAGTGGCAATGTCCATATGTTGCCGATCAGTTTCGTTGCTACCTATGGGTAATAACTCTACGTTTAGCTTTTGTAGCTGCTGCGTTGTCTATCATTTGCTTCAACCAGTTCATTCAAGATGTTTGTGTGGAGTACCTGCGTTTATGCTTTCAGTGTTGTTCAACACCAAGAGTAAAAATCACATTTGCTTCCGCAACGAGTAAGCCGTGAGACCAAACGATGGCGCCTCTATTACGATTCACTATTTACTATGCTACATAATATATACCTACATGTAGAGTGCTTATCGGTTAGAGAACCTAAGTAGCTCTGCTCTTCTCTGACCTACGGAGCATTTTGTACGATAGCGGAGCGACATGGTCACCATCCGCAGCCCATCGGAAAACAACACATGCATCGGATAGCGTTCGTACACCGCACAATGTACATCATATATGCCGTAAATCGCATCTCATCGTCTTGTAAGGCGCAACCCACAAACCGATGCGTCCAATGAAGGCTGAGGGCCGTTCCCGATCCACGTTCGCAGGTGGGTTCGGTTATACGGGTTGTGCATCTACACAATATCTGGAACGGGCGGGAAATCGGAGCTAGTGATGCAAGAAGCCGCGCGGACAATTGAAGAATATACAGGTTAGTCTTTGGAACGTCCGGAAGATATGGTGTGTCTTGTCTCTTTGATGGCTGCAAGGTTATTTATAGGGCGGGTGGTGACAACACTGATCGCCGCCTTTGGCCCTATTTTCTATAGGTAGGCCTGACTAGATCTTACTTAATCTTACTCGAGGACTCTATGTCAGGTAGCTTTGCGATGTGATCGTAAGATTTCTCCATATTACCGTTGCCACTTGACCTCCACTCCTATGGCTTCGGGGGGATGTATATCGATGGACAAGGAGGTGGTAATCCCTTCCATGGTTTGTTAGTTACATAGGTGCTTTTGTGGAAGGGAGAAAGATCATACAGGAAATGAGGTAGGCAGGAATTGTAGGGCGACCGTGTTTTCATACAATGATTGAAAATGGTGGTGGGTAATATAGGTGCTTTTCCCCATGCTGCTTAGAGTGCCGTGAATAAGGGCGACAGGTCTGAGTAAAACAACAGAGTATAGGTCCAAGACATCATTTTCTGTACTCCGTAAGGTTCAGTCAATTGTGGTATGTGAGTCCGGCTGAGTCACTTTAGGAATGTTGGACCTACAAAAATCCCGTGTTCTCAAGGATGCCAAAATGCTCCTTGCTTCGGCTGCCCGGTGCTTAAGAGTTTTCCATATCAAGTCTTTGTGATCGGCTGAAGCTATCGTACATCAAGTTTGTATATCCAAGTGCTGCTGGTGCGGTCTCTGTCCATTCAAGAGGAAGCGAGCTTATAGAAATGCTCTTTGTATGTGATAATCTAGATGTACCGGCGCTATGAAGCGTGCACTGTATCAATATCTGAGACATACCAGCCGCTGAATCTCTTAGTGCCAATACTTGTCATTACCTGGTTGGCTATCAAGGTTTGTTCAAGTCTCGGATATAATCCGTGCGTTAGGCTAAGCTCCTTGCGAGAAATTGACACTGCTCGGAAGCCGTCCCGATTTGACAAGGTAGATTTCGTTGTCTACATGTTCCTGGTAGCTGATACCGGGGGTCAGGACTGCTGTCTAGATGACATCTATCCTTCATCCTATAGGATACGTTTGGTGACGTAGGGTATATGTATATGCCTTTTGTTTATGACGGCTTGATACATGGCATTTGTCGTTTCAGATATAGGCTTCAGAGTTATTTCATTATTGTAGTATTAAGTCTGTTGGAACTGCTTCCATTAGCTTTTCGTCGAGCTAACTGGAGCCTATGCACCTGGTCTTAGACTATCTCCTCGGGTCCCGATGTCTGTAGAAAATCTCAAGGGTTATCAGAGTCAACAACCATGACGGTAACAACCCCTCTCTTCCTGATGGATCAGTTGGCACCGCCATTGCTGAAGCCCTCCAAGGTATGGCACCTCACACCACAGGTTTGACGGGATTTTTACCACAATTACTGCGGCTTATCCTGGATCTACTGCTCAGACATTCACTTTCCCACCCCGACGTGGTGGCACTCTTGGAACAATTCTCTTAGAAACTTTGCAGAGCTCTGTGTTAAGTCATTTAATTACTAACCAGTATACGATTGTAATTGGTGTGTGGCCAGGATCAACTGCTTTAACAAACAGTGCCACCAGGCCCGGGGGGTTCCTCTTTGTACTGTAATGATTGAGATCCCCAGATTGAGCCATCGTCATTCAATGGCCCCTATACCACCACAACAGCGGCTATTCAGGATCAATTACACGCAGAATTATGATCCCACAAATGTCAGGCAGCTCCGCAGGGATAGCTGTTGTAGGGATCCCTATAAGTCCCCTACCCTCGTTCACTGGACCATGGACTACTCACCGGCGCCCATTCCGGATCGGCGAGGGAGACAATCACAATCAGACCAGATCCTAGAGCTTCTCTAAGGATAGTCATCGTCGAAGCTTCTTGTACGAATATGTATCCAATTACCAAGTTCTTCATCACAATCTCTGAGACGTGCAATGGGCATTCCACTAAACATGTAAGCTACTACCGAGTGGAAGCGACACGAAGGATGAAATCTCCAGTTCTCTAGACACCTCCATAACTACCTCTGGGACACCCAACTTGATAGACACATGGATAATATCAACGAGTATAAGAGGGACAACTAATCCTCAGACACCACAACGACTATTTCGGGGGATCTTCAAACTTCTAACTTAATGAGCGGCGGCAACGGAGGTCCATTTGCTGCCGGTAAGGCATTGACTTGCTTGTCCACAAGCCAAAGCTCAGAAATTGATTTCACCGTAGATTCGATTATATGAATGTGAGAAGACTCGAAGGTTGTATGTATATGGTATTGAAGGATAACATATGCTCAGTCTGTATGGCTGCTGTGGGGACTCTTCTACTCATATCTTTCATTGTATGTTTAGTTTGCTGAGTTATAATAGCAGCAACCGTTCTACTTTTATACTATTTATCATTCATCATTCTCAATATACGTTTTCCATGCTCGTTATAAAACAATGTAAAGGTATCCTTCCGTAATTTAGTAGGATAGAAACTCGCAGCACAAGCTTTATCGAAACTGGTTCATATGCTCTGCCACCGCATCATGAGTAGGACACAGATGTGTCCAAATTTCCTCCTGCTGACCGAAATCATGTAACCCATGAGAATGGCCAGCGACTTCACGCCCAGCACAAATAATGAAATTCCAAGTACGACGGAACCATGCCCTCACTCGTACTGAGAACTCGTTGGGGATTTTCAGGCGCACAGCGACCCATTTGTGGTCAGGTGCATGATCCGCTCGAAGAGACTCTTCGGGTTCGGATGGAGGCTCTGCAGAATGCAGCAGCCGCTCGTCTGCCCACATATTATACTTGGTCTGTTCGGGAGGCAGTACAGTTTTTAGGAACTCCAGTGATGCGGTCGTAGTGAGGGAGATTGCTCGTAACGGGTTGACCATGGACTTCATTAAGATTGACATCCAATGTGGATAGAGTATAGCGAGATCAGTCATTGCAAGATGAGTTGATCCGACTACCGTCAGCATCCAACACAAGACCCCAGATTCACGAGCTTCGTTACAAAACTCAACCACTTTGTCAAAATTCTCTTTCCAGTGCATAAACACTTCAGTTGATATGGATATAATAGGTTTTGTGACCCTTTCCTTCGAAGTCTCCCCAGGTGGAGGCGTTGCTTGGCCCCAGGCATCAAGTATAACACCCTGGCCTAGCCATGTCAGCGATTCATCCCTGCAAATCTGAACAGTCGTTGCGCCTCCAAACGAGTGCCCCATCATAGTGACGTTGTTGAGAAACATGCTATCTTTCCAGTCCTCCCAGTTGATACCATTAAGGCCCATAGAGCTAGACCCTATATTCCCTTTCTTTCGGAGATTTAGCGATGCAACGTCGTCTCCATGGCCAGAATTGATCAGGTCTAAGATATAGAAGACTTCTTTTATTTCTTCTTGTCTTAGTTCAATCTGTGCTGATCTCAAAGTGCGATCGACGCCTCTGCGGTTATGTGGAGAGGTATCTTGGGCATTATCTTTGGGTAGAATATAGTCAACAACATAATATGGGTTTAGCCCTTTCCCTCGACGTTGCACCTTCTTGTCTTTGGTATGCTCTTCGCCCTCGTTATTTGTGTGTAACTCGGCTGTTGATGACTCAATGGCCGCGGCCTCAACATTGCTGGGAAGGCTGACATATGTCCTTGCTCCGCTGCCATCACGATGTTCCACTGCCACAACAACAAATCCGAAACTAGCGAGCTCTCCGCAGATTGAGCTGTAACAAAGTCGTGAGCCACCAAGTCCATGACTGAAAATGATGATGGGGAATCTTGGTCGGCTTGTGGGATCATCTTCTTCCGCTCTTGCCTTCTGTCCAGTTGGGCCAGAGTCGCTGCGTATATCCTCCGGCCAGTGGGCTGCCAGCTTAGCGTTTCGGAACGCAGGCAGCTTTGTGAATAAAGAGGTACAAGCAAGATATGCGGTGACTGGGAGCGCTGGAATATGTAAATATTTAGCATAGCCTTTAGCAGTAGCAGCTCGTGGTCGTGGCATCCAGTCAACGCGGTGTAGTTTTCTTATACCATCGGAAGATTGTAGGTCGCATGGATAATAAACCCCCATCAGGATCGTGTCCAACCGAAGTACTGGCTTCCCGTTTCTTCGAAGATCGGACACGGGCCGCGGATCTCGAACGGGAACCTCTATATCCATGTATCCAACATTGTATGGCCCATTATAATGTGGAAGACGATGAAGAAATAACTCTCTGAATGTTTTTCGTGGTTTGATAGCTGACCTACGAAGAGGCTCCGTGTTAGCTTGTGGAATTGGTGCCATTGCTTGGCTTGCAGGAGCATGATCACGCTGAAATGTTTCTACGTTTGTGGATCATGATGTTTGTAGGGGAGAATTGAGTGAGAGTTAGCTGGATATAATTATCTGGAATCAGCACCGGATTTATGTTGTCGAGGTGACTTGGGTTCTAATCGTGACGTCAGGTCTGCCCCCAAGGCCGAAGCAAGCTTCCCTGCGGGTCTAAGATGCGGTATAGTGTCACTGCAATCGCGTGCGTAAGAGCAGTTGTCTAAGGTATTAACCTGGCTGAGAGCCCAGACAGCGATAAAAAATCAACAAGGAATGTTTATAGAGACCTCAGAGTCATGAAACATTGTATGGAAGATATAAAATCTACGATGTCACTTGAAGCTACTTAGAGAAGTTGAATTTCGTCCCGGCTGTATCTGCTCTTCCTTCAACTTCGCGATAATTACCCTGAATACTCCACAGAGGCTTCTCAATTCGAGAGGTAAGAAGGTGGAACTAATATAGTCGCTTAGCTGATGGTAATATTATAGATTCGATATATTTTCCCAAGCAATATGAGCATTTAGACCAGACACTCTTGAGTTTCTCTCTGGAAGCTCACGCGAGCAGTAAACAGATGCCCAAGTATGACGACATAGCGCAGACAAACAAGACTGATTTAGCGGCAGAGTGTTGGTGGATAATTGGGTTCTTATGCCAACCAATCCTAGGCCTTCAGCAGGGGCCCTAAAAAGAAGAGCCACCGCTGAGTCATCGCCGAGGAAAAAGGGTCATATAGGACGCGGTGCTAGTTTTATCCGGGAGGGCAGTCCCCGCTCACGTGATAGATACCTGTCGCCCACAATCATTTGGCGAAATCCCCAAAAATCTCACCGCGCCACCGCAGACTCAGCGTCCACATCATCGCCAAACAAATCTATCACCATGGGTAAAGTTCACGGATCTCTTGCCCGTGCCGGTACGTGCAAACTCTCCCCCAAAGGCTCCGTCTTTCTTTATTCATCAACTGACTTGTTTTTTTTCTAGGCAAGGTCAAGTCTCAGACTCCTAAAGTACGACGCATCGACTCGCTTCCTCCACGCTGACGAATCCAATACTGATCAATTTTCCCTCCATAGGTTGAGCCTCAGGAGAAGGCCAAGACCCCCAAGGGTCGTGCTCTCAAGCGCCACAAGTACACCCGACGATTTGTCAACGTCACCCTGACTGGTGGCAAGCGGAAGGTGAGAATCGGACATATCGTGTTATCCGGGGATTAGGATACTGACGGCGGAGATAGATGAACCCCAACCCTGGCTCTTAAACGAATTTCAATATGGCTAGGGAGAGAAGGATGTGAAGATTGACAACGGGGCCGTTCTCCGATGGTTGCTTGATTTCAGCATAAAGGGAAATGGATTGAGTCGGGTCGATTGGCAGGCTGAGCATCATCCACAGTTTGAGAGATGCGAAGAAGCGCGACGACTTTACTCGGCGTCTGGTGTCGTTTGTCAATATAACGAAGATTCGTCCGCGATCACGACCTCTATCTGTGATGTTATCCGTGCTATTCTTGCTGCTTGTGAAATACGCGGCTCTTCCGGCGATCAACGTCAACTACCTATGTATCTACTCTGGCCCGTTTGTGGATTGCCTCCCAGTGTGATCTGTCGTAACACAGATAGTTATAATAGCGACACCTCTCGTTATATCTGCTCGGGGTGGTCTTTTTGGGTATTGCATTTACATCCCTCTGATGCCCGTGTAATCGCAAATAGTTCGCATCCAGATAGGGTCTTCATGCCAAAGTCACATTAGTATATGTAGAGAATGTGCACAAGGTATTTAGATTGCAAAGATAATAAGGCGAAGGAATTTACGCATGTGTAACCCGCATAAACTCATCAATGAACTGGACAAAGCTTTGATGATGATTGTCCTCCTATTAGCTCTGTAAAAGAAGACCGTAGGTACAGATCGCAGTCACGTGATGTATATAATCTGGCTGAACTTCTCTGCCCCGCGATAGCAGGTTACAGAATCAGCATTCATACAAACACAGTTGCCTCGCAAACATCAGCCATTGCCCAAGATGACAGACGTAGAGATGGAAGTCGATGACGCGCCGCCGTCATCGACTCGAAACGAGTCCGAGATGCAAACGCATACCAAAGCAACAGCAGTCCGCTCAATCGAAGGATGGATCATCATCGTCACAAATGTCCACGAAGAAGCCGACGAAGAGGCCATACAAGACAAATTTGGCGACTACGGAGAGATTAAAAACCTTTACCTAAATCTTGATAGACGCAGTGGTTATGTCAAGGTGAGAAAATTATGCTAGCAAGACAAGGTTTTGGAAGCGGAGCGCTGATTAGCTTCTCATAGGGCTACGCTCTGATTGAATATGCGACACTGGAAGAAGCTCGAGCAGCAATCGACGGAGCACACAACACAAAACTGTTAGATCAGACGGTACAGGTTGACTTTGCCTTTGTCAGACCTCCTCCAGGCAAGGGCAGGCAAGGAGGCAGAGCTGGGGGCAGAAGAGGGCGAAGCCGAAGCAGAAGTCCCGACGCCAAGGGAAATGATGCGTGAAAATTCGGGAGGAATACCAGAACAGCATGTGCGCGGGCCGATGTGAAGACCAGCGGTCATGACACGTCGGCATATGTAATTTAACTCAGCGAGGTATGGTTTTCAGAAGACTACTAATCGCTTGGCTCATGGCTGACTGTATCTGTTTAGGATGCCGAAGTCAAGCCCGAATTAACTTGGATCTCATAATTACCAAAATTAATATTTTAAGACATGAGACATCATATATCTAGCGGGTAATGAGCATGCTGCTTGCCTAGCCAGAACTTGGCTGCCCAGGAAGCAAGAAAAAATCATCTCAAATTAATAGAGCGTTGGTCGACCTCTGCGATCCGGGGAGAACTGTTAGATGGGTTTGGCTCTAGAATAATACCATATCCAGCAAACTTCTTTGCTTGGATATGAGTTTCTTTTGGAATGGAAGACCACTGCACTGCCGTCTCTATGAATACCTTGTACCTATAAATGCTTCGATTGAACTTTTGATCTTCTTTGAAATATTATAGGCTCAAAAATGTCAAACTAGAGTTATTGATATAATTGCCAACAATAAGATCTTTTCAGCCCATACATCCAAACAAAAGTTAAGAAATGAACACAAGGTTACCATGAAGCCAAAGCAGGGATAAGTTGACTTAGACTAACCTGACGCTGCCCGATCTCTACCTTTTGGTTAGCACCTAGAACGTGTATCTTCAAGTACCGCAGTATGTTGAGCACTCTGCAATTCCAGCTATGGAAATTCCCCACCCATGAAAGAACAAAGCTGCCCCACTATAGCACCCACCTCAGCATACCTCTGGATCGCCTAAGATTAGATGATGGGTTTAGGTGATGCATGCAACCTCTTCGGTGACTTCATGTCCATCCGTCGTCGGGCACAATCACAAATCAATCTCGATATCCAAGCTACAACAACACACGACACAACGTCATTTACCGTCGCACGCCTCGTATTAATACGCAATCGAGCCTTGGAGTAAATCATCCCTCACGCGATGCGCCATTGACTCCGCTGGCATGGCACGCCAGGCGCACTTCGACTCAAGGATAATGCGCAAGCTCCTAGGCAAGGCTGCCCCAGACGCCTCAAGCGGTGACCTCACCAACAACCAAGCGAACACTCCGACCGTCTTCCGCCCGTCAAAGTCGCAGAATGCCGTATACCCTGTGGGCAGTCCGATTGCGTGTCTTGATGTGACGCCTGACCACCGCGCTGTGGTCCTAGGCGGCCCTCACGTCCTCAAGACGATAGTGTCGGATACATCTGGCGACTCCAGCTTCAGCTTCAAGTTCACAGATGGCGTGGATATCAGGTCGGCGATTACGCCGCAAAAGTCATCTGGCTCGGGCGGCAGCATCGTCTCAGATCAGCTGAACATCCGCGATGTTAAGTGGCAAGGCACGTCGACCATCTTCACAGCGTGCGGTGCTGGGAAAATCTTCGCCTACGACGTCGCCAGGCTTGGCTCTGGCGGTGCATCTGATCCTCTTGAATACATACAGATACAGGAGGACTCTCGACAGGTGCATAGCTTGGATGTGAATCCTCATCTCAAGAGTTGGCTGCTGTCCGGTAGCCAAGATGGAATGGTCAGAGTCTTCGATGTCTCTGCGCCTTGGCAAGCTCGAGCCGGCTTCCTGACATTTAGGCAGCGGTTCACACATTTGAAGAGCAATGATTCAGTTAGGCAGGTCAAGTGGTCGCCCAGGGTCGGACATGAGATGGCATGCTGTACTGATTCTGGAGTTATTCTGAAGTGGGACGTTAGGCAGTCTGCTCGGCCTTTGCTACGGATCAATGCACACGAGAAGTCTTGCTCTGCCATTGCTTGGCATTCCGATGGTATCCACCTGATCAGTGCCGGTTGGGATGCGAAGCTACACGTATGGGATTTCGGAGGCACGGCAGACAAGCGCCAGAAACCCAAATGGAGCATCACTACACCGGCGCCAGTGACCACAGTTGCCTGGCGACCCGGTCTTTGGTC
Organism: Trichoderma arundinaceum; assembly: GCA_025919625.1. Classification (NCBI taxonomy): domain Eukaryota; kingdom Fungi; phylum Ascomycota; class Sordariomycetes; order Hypocreales; family Hypocreaceae; genus Trichoderma; species Trichoderma arundinaceum. The sequence continues at coordinate 1,082,749 of JAMQTF010000002.1, forward strand.
TGCGACTGCTCAGACGCGTCGTCTTGCCCAAGTCGCCGTGACTTATGATGAGACGAGTAATCGACGTTATGGTGCCTCAGTTGTCCATATATGGGATTTGGCCAGGCCCGCAATGCCATACAAGGAGATCGAGCGATTTGACAGTTCACCATCGGCCTTATCATGGCTGGATCAAGACATGCTATGGACTGTTGGGCGGGATGGCATGTTCAACCAATGCGATGTTGCCTACGCCCCAAAAGTCATTGATCGCCAATCTACTTCTGCCATGGCATTTTCCTCCCGTGGCGACGTAGTGATGTTCCTTGACGAACGTCCACAGCCTCCTCGGCCACACCCTTCTGTCGGCCATGACTCTGATGTGGTCCCACGAACGCCATTTAGCACAAGCCCCAACACTCCAATGCTTAGTGTTAGTCGGAGCGACTCAGAAGAAGACGTACTTGGCAGCTTTCTGGGGCCTCGTAGACGAACAATTCGTAAAAGGCGTCTTAGTACCAGGTCTGGTCTGCCCATGAGCACCACCCCGCCATCCTTGCCCGGCTTATCAGATGATGGAAAGCAAGTTCTCGGCCTGGAGCAGTCGATCAACGTTACCGGCATGTTCAAAACCCAGCAGGGGATGGCATCAGGCCATGTCCCATCCGCAAAGTCGGTTGGTGTGTACCATTATCTTTCTAGTATTTACCTCGAAACCCTTCGGCAAAACTTACCCCAGGATCGGGGCGAAAGGTCACTAATTCATAGAGTGGCGGGCATCATGGAACAATATGCTGTGGCAGCCGAGAATGTCCGATTATATCGACTATCACAGACATGGCGCATCCTCGCTTACGCCATATCACTGTTGTTAGAGAAGCGTGCGGACTATCACCTGCGACTTAGAACAGCTCGGTTCCGTAAAAGAAGCCTTGACGAAGGAAAAGGCAGTAGTATTAAAAAGACGCCTAGCCACTTACATGTTAGTCGTCTCGCGAACGGCGAAGAAACTCCGCGCAGACCATCAGGCCAAGCTGGTAGTGTTGATGGGCGCTTTCCAATGGCAAGGTCACTTCTGTCGGAAGAAATAGAGAGCACCTCCAATGTGCCAACCCCTCTTGCTAAGCCTGTAGGCGAGGGTGATACTATTGAGTGGGACGAGCGACACTACCCACATGGGAAGAAACTGACACCCATTATCGAACCCGAAAGTCTCAACTTAGGCCCTTCTGCGCACGGGTCCTATCGCCCAAGTCCAAGTCCACGCCAGCGTCACGATTCCGCGCCCATTTCCGAGATGAGCCATGATAGTGAAGCATCCAAAACATCCATCACAGAAGGCTATGACTTCTATGATATGGAAGCCTTGGCAAGGGCCATCGATGTACCGATGACCAAGAAACCAGAAAAGTCAAGTTGGGAATACGATGATGCTGAGAAAGCTCATCGAATAAAGGCAGTAAGGCATGACTCAAACGATAGTTTTGCTCAAGTGTTTTCTGCCTCTGATAGCAGTGACCACACTTCACCGAGGAGGGACTCGTCCAATGCCCCAAGTTCTTTGAACCCCGATTCATTGAGGATATCTGCCGTTGGGAACGAGATTGGTGCTGAGTATGCAAATCGAGCTCACGGGGACGGTGAGCAGGTCTCTCCAACACAACTGAAGAAGCCATCGAATGGCTCCGCGAAAATCCCCCGCTCGGATTCACCTGAAGAAGTTTTCATGATCTCTCAGACAACTGCTACGACCGACGATACTTATCCATCCCAAGTATCATTTGCCTCACAAACCGACTCGGAAGTCCATCAGGGTTTCTCCGGCCACCACCCAACCCCATCCAAGGATATTCAGATGGCTCGACCTGCCAGCCCCGCTCCAGTAACAACAGCCCCCGAGTATGATCCCAGCCCTCATATCGTCGTAACCGATTACTTCCCTTGGCGTAATGACGGTCCTTATCCATTTCCTGCGGATACAGCAGAATCAAAATCATTTAAAACGCCCAGTATACCTGCATGCCCGCTTAACCCTTACTCCCTCTTGACACGTGCCCTGGAATTCGAGTCGCGAACTTCGGCACTCAATGCTTCCGCAATGGTGCTTCTGCTCAAACCCCTGGTGCCAGAATCTATCATCGGCACCCATCAAGCAACTGCCATATTACGGCAGCACCACTCTCGCCTCATGGGAATGAGCCTCTTCGTCGAGGCTGCCCTCCTGCGCAATCTGGCAATTAAAGGCTGGCCTGCAGGACTACCTGATTGGGGTGAAAACTACACCTCCTTGTTCACACCAGCCCAACAGGGCGTCAAGGCTGGTTTCATGTGTTCAAACTGTCGCAAGCCCCGAGAAATTGACCGGAGCAATGGAGATACAGCATTTTGGACATGCGAAAAATGTCGCCAGATGGTCACGCCTTGTGCGGTGTGTGGTCATCGGGATGCCGAGATTGCCAGTTCACTTCCTACTGAGGTCCTCGATATCCCTAGCAAGGAGTCTTGGATGACTGGATGGTGGTACTGTCCCAGCTGCTGCCATGGTGGCCACGCATCATGCATGCAAACTTGGCACGCCGCCCTCCGTCCCTCTGACGTAACTTCTTCGTCAACGGTCTACAGCGATGGCTGCTGTCCCGTCGACGGCTGCGGACATGCCTGTCTTCCCGGCAAATATAGGGGAGAAACAACAACTGCCCGAGCAGACGAGCTCGGCCGCGCTGCGGTGGATAGCAGTCGTATGCGAGACGAGTTTACTAGAACCAGCACGAGTAGGAGGTCGAGCCCCGGGCGTACTGGCCCCAGCAGCCTGAGTATTGATCGCAACATTAAGAGCGATACCAATGATGTGCCGCAGAGCAAAGCAGTTGGAATGGCGAGGGAGGCCTTGAGCAAAAGCAGTGGGGGAATACTGAGTTCAAGTCCTGGACGAGCGACCATGACTGGCGAGAGAGAGAGGAGGAAGAGTGTCAAGTTTGCCAGGACAGAGCGATGAATCTGAGGCAGTAGATTACGCCGCGTTGTGAGAAGGGTGGTTCGGTTTGTTATTTTTCTTTGTGTCTTCTACCTTTCTCAGCAAGGTGTTCTGGAATTGTTGTGGGATGATGGTTGGTTCGGTACTAAGGAGGCACCAATTTTGGCAAATGTCAGAGGTTGGACCCCGTAAATACGTGTTATAGAATCTATAGGTAAACATAACGGCCTTTACAATCACTGAATGAGCAACAAGATGATTTAAATGTGTCAAGAAGTTATATCCCTGGCCCTCTTTTAATTGATCGCTTCAAGGTACGCTTATCAAATGTCAAAAATGGTTGCCGCCACTGCCCAATGGAGCTGTCTCAACCTTCATTTTCCTCGATACCCATCGTACGCTGACCTCCTTTTACTCTTCCCTTCACCCGGCAATGTTCTCTCGAAGACCCTTTGTCCTTAGCGTAAACTTGGCATCGCCGGCGACAAATGGCAATCCCAAGTCTCCATCCGGACTCCATGCCCCATCGCCTGCATCGCCCCCTGGGCTATTATTACTATTACTATTACCGTTGCCATTGCCATTGCCACTGTCATTGCCATTGCTATGCCCGTTACTCTTAGCAATGGCACTTTTCAACGCATCAGCGTGTTGGCTCGTAAGGTCGCTGTCAGAGCTCCCACGCCTGCTTCCCGCAGCACTACTGCTCTCCCCATCCATCAGCGACGGAACAGCCGAAACCCTGCCCTTCAGCCTCCCCACCCACAGCCCCCTGACGCCGCCCTTTTTCCGCGCAGGGACCTCTTCGGTTCCAGCGCTGCAGACGTAAAGGAGATATTTGAGATTGGGAAGCGTGTGCCGAATATCGACCACCTTGAGGCCTTGGGAGGCACATAGGGCTTCGATGTCTTTGTTGAGGAGGAACCAGGCATACTCAAAGCGCCATTGTAGGGCGGTCGATCCGCCTCTGGGAAGATACAGGGGGAATTCCCTACGAGAACCACTCTTTTCTGAGAGAAGGGAGATGTCGTCCTTCGCATAGGAACGAGAGCCATGGTGGTATAGCGGGTAAGGCAGTGCATGCGACAGATAGAGCTGCAGATGGCGCGTGAGCAGTGCGACTAGCCCCAGCCCGGCCGAAAGAACGTCTTCGTTAAGAGTCCTGGCAGTGGCAACATCGTATGTTGAGTTTGGTAGCGGCACGTTGCAAATCTGAAAGGATAGTGGCGGTGCGTTGGGTATCGGAGTGATGGGGAAGATGTCAGCCAACTCGGAGCAGATGCGACGACGTTGACCACGAATTTGCTGCTGTGTCTGTTCCAACAGCTGCTTGGCTGCCAGGAGTGTTTCACGGTTATTTCTAATGTCTTCTTCTACCTTTTCTTGGAGTTCTCTGCCTGTGGCTATGGCGGCGTTCCGCTTACGGAGCGACTCCTGCAATTCATCTCTTCTCGCCTGTGTAAGTCTATTCGTGCGCTGTTGCCTGGCCACGTATTTTTGAGCTAGGGCAACCTCCTGCTCGGCCACGTCCGGCGCATCGGTAGTAGAGCTAGTAAGAATATCATTTATTTGTTCCGTAATTCGTTGTTGAGTTTGTATGGCGTCTTCAATCGAGCTCTCAAGGTTTGCCAACTTCATCAGAGCATTATACGACGAAGTCGCTACGGGAGGAGCGTTTCTCGGTCCGGACTCTCGAGTTGGAAAGTCAACAGAGTAGACTCCATCTTCAAGATGGAAGATGAGCGCATTCGGGGGGTACTGGCGGTCCAGCAGCGTGCCAATGAACTTGAGCTCCCTGAGGTCAACCAGCTCTTCCAGAAGGAAGGTCCACGTTGTCTGCTTCAGCTGCCTTGCCCATACTCGGATCAACATACAGCACGATCTAGAGACAAGCGGTGCCTGGGAGGCCAGTTCGAAGAATTGGAAGTTGAAATTCTAGAATGGAAAAGCAAAAAAACGCAAGTCAGCATCGGAGCCTTTGCGAGCTGTAATCTTTCCGCAGAATCCATGGCTCATACCGCCGATCTCTCGCGCACTTCGCTAACATAGACTGGCTCTTCGAGGCCAGTGACGTGCAGCGAGAAGAAGACATCTCCCAGAGTATCGTCCAGAAGCTTCTTCAGCCGCTTCTGCCTCTGGACCGGGTTCGTGCTCGCGATGCTCAAGCTCGTCCTCCGCGGCGGCTGCGATCTGGACCGTTCCGGCCGCAGGGTATCCTGGCGCAAGTTCTCTGACGATCGCGAGCCATGCAGCTGCCCTGACTCCAACAGCGCGCCCAGCTTGTTGGGGCTCTTGTTAAGGGCGACATCATCGGAAGTCCGCAATTGCACGGGAGCAAACGACAGGTTCCGCAGAGAGAGACCCTTGAGGTGACGAAGCTTGCGATTCTGCGGTAACAGACGCGGCCGGCGGGGTTCGGAAAGGCTGGACATGGATGCGAAGAGGCTGGAGTGGCGCGGCTTGAAGCATATCGTCAAATGATCATTTGAAGAAGCTGGAGTCAGCTCTCGCGACCTATGTGACGGTGTTGCGCGCACTATTGCAGCATATCGAGCCCAATAGCGCTCGGCTCGAGCGAAGTCGTCATTAGGTTACGTCTAATTGGAATGGAGTAAGTGGGAAGCTCCAAGACCCGCCCATAAGCATAAATGCGGCGTACCTGGTAGATACAAGTTTGGAGCAACTGCTTGCTGATATACACAAGTAGTGCAAGGTACATTGTACGGTTATTTGCATAACAAATAGCCTATGGAGCATACTAGGTAGTCGAGCTTCTTGGAGTAGCAGAGAGGAAGAGATTTGGATGAAGTGGAAGGAGAAGGTGACAACGTGCATAAATGCTTATGTTTGATCATTGCAGTAGTATTAGAATCTCTACTAAAAATAGCTCTGCATCTTTGTGCCGTGCGAGTGAGAGGCGTCCAATATCCTGCATGTTGCCTTGCAGGCTTTGTACATACAACTACGTACTACAGTGCTTTGAAGCTTTTACTTTAATCGATACTACCAATCATCCACGAATGCCATTCTGGAGGAAAATAATACGCACAACCAAAAAACATATAAACGACAAAAGAAAATACGGCTAATAGAAGTATAAGCTAAAAATCATACATCACATAGGCGATGCACATCATACAAGTTCTTTTTTTTTATTGGTCTTGCCCTACCCTGGAAGAGATGTAATTCTGCTTGCTACTGGTGCTCTAAGCTCTAAAAACCGAACGTTGCAGCCCCTGCCTTTTTTGTGACATGAATCTTTAAAGACTTAGGGGAAAAAATAGAAGGAGAAAATAAACAGAGAAATGAAGAAGAAAAGGTCATGGGCAAAAGCATGGCATCGCATCATCTCACATCAAGTTGTCAACGTTGGGGTTCTGCTTGATCAGATTCACTAGAGGCAGAAACAGCCTGTCGGTCGAAGCCCCCGATCTCGCTGCCTCGTCAATCTGCTTCAGCTCCTCCCACGTCTTCCAATGCCATCCCTCGCATTTCTCTGGCTCGGTAAGCTGTGCAGCATTCAGCATTAGCCATGGCAATTCGGCTCAATCTAATTGGTTCTAGATTCCTCGTCGTCTTACCTGCGGCACTGCGTCGATATCCGTCATGGCACACTTAACAAACAGGGTAATGTAGTGCTTGTTGTCCGTCTCAAAGACGTCGTTTGTGACGGCAATGAGCCCTGCGCCCTTGACGACCAGCGACGTCTCCTCCTCCGTTTCTCGCTCTGCACACGAGACGAGATCCTCGCCAAACTCCAGATGGCCGCCGGGGAACTGCCATGCACCTGCACTTTCGCACCCTTCGGTCAGCCCTCATGTCAACAATAAACTCGATATGCTTTGCGTCCCGTTCCAACGGCGTCTCTGCATTTCTACCCCTCCGTTTCCACCCCTCCATCACAAGCACGCAGAATTCCGAAAGAGTGAAAGGGGGAGTGAGGGAAGAGAGACTCGCCTGCACCGTGGGCGCCCTTTCGCTTACCAACCAGGAACTTCCCGTTTGCATCGCCGATGACGGCAGCGACGCCAACCTTTGGGTGTTGAGTTGCCATTGTTAAGATGATGGAGGATGATGACAGCGGGGGGGATTTGCTGCAATTGAAATGATTTATTCACGCTTATGAATTTCTCAACAGCGGATATAATCGATGCGAGCAACGGGCAGATGGCAGCCTTTAAGAGAGCTCAACACTGGGGATTATGTAATACATCTTCATTCTCTCGAGGCGGTCTGTCCGGCGCACTTTGGCTTAGGCAACAGGCTTCTAGGTTCTTTGTTCAACACCAACGACGGCCGGGCTATGCTCGCAAGATCCAACAACAAAAGAGGCGCTGATTCACTGCCTAGACGGCCAACGCCCGCATGTCACCAGAAGCCTCCCCAAAGATCCTTCCTATAATTCATTAGCCCCGCCTGCCTATATGTGCTCTGAATCTAGGACCCGCGGGGCTGTGTTGCTGCAAGCACTCGACTCTTTTGTGCCGCCATGTGATATCTTCCACTTCCCGTGCACTCAGCCTCATCTGGAGCATTCCCCAACGTGGCTTCTCTCTACTGCATGGATTTGTTTTCTTCTTTTCTGAGTTTGCCTCTCGTTACACCTCGTTGCTTTTGTCAAACCTCGTGACGGATGTCTGGGAGGCCCTGATAAAAGTTGAACGAAACTAGAAAAAATCATCATGAGGCCTACTGGTGCTACCGGTTCCGATGCCCGTCATGACTGATCTACTTGCTGAGGTGAGGCAACAATGCCGATCACTGCGGCGAAAGACCAAGACCATGGCATTGCAAACAGCCAAAGCCTAACAACGCGGGGAGGCCTTTCTTCCCCTTTCCACTGCCCTTAGTCTGATCGCATCGACAGGAGTGGGCAATGTTAATTTGTCTCGGCCAATATTGCGTGAGACAAACAGCTCTGGTGTAGGATGGAATTCCTGCTGTCTCAGAATTACATACGGCGGAAAACAGAGGCTCAAGCCCTGCTATTCCTATCAATATCTCTCCCGTCTCTTTATCGACGTTGCTGCGCCTATCGCTGCTCGCATTGGCATGGATGATCTTGCGCATGCTTTGGCCAACTTCAGCCTCAACAACACGGGGCTTTGCTTCATAGTCGCAAACCCTTGCGTTCTGAGCATGGATAGAGGCGTGCAATGGCAATGGGAACCTTGTTACGCTACTTTAAGCATAGACTCTCACATGGCGATCTGCCGCTCTCTATTTTCCGAGCGATGATTTATAAATACCTAGGATGCATCATTGGAATGACATCGCGATACGAAAAGTCCATACTAGTGTTTCGCCACTCTCGAATCCTTAGGGGAGATGGAGTACTCTATTGGATAATAAATCCTGTGGCTGGAGCAACGAAAACATATCACGATCGACTGTCCTGTTCCCCACCACGAGGAGCATGGCTCCTATATATTATTCCTTGGACATCGACGTCGCGTTCCTTTAAAAAGGGCAACACGAGGTGCCCCCAAAATGTGAACTGCTAATGCGATCAAAGCAAATTTGAGACAGCAATCGATATGCCTTGTGTCAACAGTACCACTAGGTTCGAGTATTTCGATACTATAGCCTTCGTAAAGGGAGTGGCCCCACTGGTACCTTAGACATCGACCGTTTCTTGCTATAGCAGGGGACCGAGAGCCCGAGACATCCAGGGGAATGCAGACTGAGGGTACTCCCGCTCCCGCAGGAAAAAAGGAAACGAGAACGGCCTTACAAGTGCCGATCCTTGGCTAGAGCACGGAAAGAGAACTATAGTGGAACTTGGCAGTGCGTTTTATCATTCAGTCTGGAGGATATTCAAACCGCTTCATGGGCGTTGATTTGATATATTCGTCAAAGAGTGGCTAACCTGGGCAATGAGAGAGAAGGTGTAGTGAAGCCTGAGCGGACGGATTCCCTTGGCTGCCCGTTGGGTTTGAAAAATGCCGTCTGGAATACACTGGGCGTATTGCATGTCAATACCAACGGATAAAAGGGGGTGCTCATAGGGGAGGGAAAGTGAAGAGAGGGATCGGGAAAATGCATAGTCCATCACGAGTCTGCTGCCAAGAAGGGCCTTCTAAAAGGGCTCGAAAGCCGTGTTGTTAAATACGTATAATCGATCTTACCTGCACATACACAACCCGTTCCCAGGGCAGAGGTCAGATTCGCACCAATTAAAGGGTCGAGGCTGAAACCTCAAGCCAACTTTTGTAAATGTCTAACTTGCATCCAGCATGGCAACCCTGAAACGGAAGGAACAAAAATGCTTCATTTAAAGGTGGAATGCATCGCTGTCCGTGTTGATGTTTGCAGCTTGCAGCAAGGTCATCATTGGCTCATCGCTGAGATATCTCGACAATCACGGCAAATCGTGCATGTGCTTAAATACACCCACATTTCTCGACTCTCGGCTGGTCGGTCAGGTTGTGCTCTTGCATCTCAACACTCTTTCATCTCATTCGTTTCATTATTAGTTAGTCGCTTATTATTCGCTCGTTCATTCCAATATGGCGCGGTCTCTTCGCCGCGGCCTCCTGACGGCGGCAGCTGTTTGGGCGGCAACGGCGGTGGCAGGCAATGAGTGGGAGCAGAACCATGAGCATGACGATAAATGGCTTGCCTCAACCGTTACCGTCACCAGCACCGTCCTGGTTGACTTGAAGGACTATGAGGCGAGGTGTCATCGAGGCGACCTCGTCTGCGGTCCCACACCTCCACCATTCCCCGATCCAAAGCCGCCCTGTCATGAGTGCGAGAAGTCGGGGAACTGGACCAAGGACCCCAAGGACCCCAACGAACAGTGGGGAAAATGGTCCAAGGACCCCAGCGAGCAGTGGAAGAACTGGTCCAAGGATCCTAAAGACTGGTTCCACGGCATTTGGGGAGGTTGCTCTGGTGATCATCACTGCCCCAATGATTGTGGCTGCAGCGCCAAAGCCATTTGCGAAGTTGCCAAAGGACCCGAGTGTGGGTGTAGCACGGAATGCGACCCCGGCAACATGTGCAACTCCAAAGGCGTCTGTCAACCCATACCAGGCCCTCGGTGTGACCAGAAGGCTTGTGAGTTCAAACATGGATTCTCATGCGCTACAAACAACGACTGTAACCACGGTGAAGTGTGCAACCACTGGGGATTCTGCCACAAGGTTGTTTTCCCCGACTGCGAGAAGAACTCGGACTGCAAGCATGGCCAAATCTGCACCAACAACGGCATATGCAAGACCGTTGACCAGCCTCAATGCACACGTGATTCAGATTGCAAGGAGGGACAGATCTGCAACTCCCAGAGAGTCTGCCAGGACGCTGACTGCGTCAAGTGCAAATGGGAGAAGGAGTGCGAGCACGATGAAGGGTGCCACGACGGCTTCTGTAAGTCTAAGGATAGCAACAAATGCAAGGACAACGACGAGTGCAAAGACGGCGAGATCTGTGACTGGGAAGGCAGATGTCGTCGAGGCCAGCATTTCGGATGCAAAGTCGATTCAGAGTGCAAGTTCGGCGAGGTTTGCGACATCCACGGCAAATGCCAGCATCGCACCGTTGGTCCCTTCTGTGGATCTGACGGCGATTGCAAGGACAAAGAATTCTGCAATCCCTTTGGTTACTGTGAGAAGAAGGCCGATGATGAGTGCAAGGGGGATAACGACTGTCTTCCAGGCACGCATTGCTTCAAGAGCCATTGTGTCCCAAGACGTGGCTGCCAGACTAGCGCAGATTGCCGCGGGCGCGAGTCATGTGAAAACAGCCTTTGCGTGCACAAGAAGTTCTGCAATAATGATGGCGATTGCGATGATCGTGAGAAGTGCAGAGACCACAAATGCGTGAAGAAGGAAGAGAGATGCAATAATGATGACGACTGCGATGATCGTGAGAAGTGCAAGGATCATAGATGCGTGAAGAAGGAGGAGCGGTGCAATAACGATGACGATTGTGGTGATCGTGAGAAGTGCAAGGATCACAGATGCGTGAAGAAGGAGGAGCGATGTAATAACGATGATGATTGTGGTGATCGTGAGAAGTGCAAGGATCACAGATGCGTGAAGAAGGAGGAGCGGTGCAATAACGATGACGACTGCGATGGTCGTGAGAAGTGCAAGGATCACAGATGCGTGAAGAAGGAGGAGCGGTGCAATAACAATGACGACTGTGATGATCGTGAGAAGTGCAGAGACCACAGATGCGTCAAGGACCCCGAATGTCACTTCGACTTCGAATGCGGGCATCGTGAGCATTGCCACGAGGGCAAATGCGAAAGGAGAAACAAGGAGTGCAGGAACGATGGCCAATGTGATATTGATGAGGACTGCAAAGAGGGTGAATGCAAGAAGAAGCCCTCTTGCAGCGTCATTACAAAGAGAAGCTCGGATGCAGCATGCACAGGCGTCAACGAAACTTGCAAGAATGGCAGATGTTACACCCGATGCTCAACCGTCCTTAATTGCAAAGGCCACGAGAATTGCGAGGGCGGTGTCTGCATCCGAAAGAAGTGGTGCCTAGGAGCAGGCGACTGTGACAATGGAGAAACCTGCACGGCCAACTACTGCGAGAAGAGGACTGGGCTGTGCGGAGGCAGGATCTGTCTGGGCACCGAGCTTTGCAACAGGGAAAATCAGTGCCAGACGAAATGCGGAGAAAAGCTTTGTGAGAAGGACGAGCTTTGCAACGCGCAGCAGCAGTGTCAGGAGAAGTGCGGTAACGTTCTTTGTGGAGCAAATCAGCTTTGCAATAGGGAGAGGCAGTGCCAGGACAAGTGCGGAACCAAGCTTTGTGAGAGGGACGAGCTTTGCAACGCGGAGAGGCAGTGCCAGAAGAAGTGCGGAAACATTCTTTGTACAGGGAACAAGGTTTGCAATAGGAGAAACGAGTGTGTGAATCCATGCACCGGTTTCAACGATTGCAAGCCCAACATTTGCGTCGACAGGATGTGTGTCCCTTGCACCCGGCACGATCAGTGTCCGGGCACCGACAAGTGCTTCGCAGGCGAATGCAAACCCGGGTCAATCTGCTCCAGAGGACTCAAGTGGGCATACTATAAACTCGGCCGATCACTCACGGACTTGGTGACCCTCCCTGGTTTCATCCCTGCCCATACTCCCGCCTCGGACTCGACCTGGCCCATCCTTCACTTCAAGCCGGATGTTGCTCTGAGGAATCTGTTACCCAGATTTGATGGACTGACGCAGACCTTGGGCCTTGCCAGGAGCTGCGGCTTGCAGCAACCCAGGGTCTATAACACAGCAATCGGTACCTCCATTGACTATAGCATCATACAGCATATCGGTTATTTCGTGCCCAAGGAGGCCGGCGTTTACACGTTTAGCGCCCCGAAGGCAAACACTGATCAGAGCGTCTACATCTGGCTTGGAGAGAAGGCCGTCAACAACTGGAAAAACAACAATGCAGACCTCACCAGTGACGCCAACTGGAATGTCGCCCCTGACATTTTGTTAAGGACCGTACTCCCGGCCGAGGTTGGCAAGTATATCCCAATCCGCATTCTGTTCGTCAACGCCGACAACTGTGGTGAGTTCGCCATCACCATCAGGGGACCTCGCAACGAGATCCTGGTCTCCAGAGAACAGGGTTTCGTCGATGACCAGTTCGTCAGCAACTGCGGCGTGTCTCGCGACATCCTGGCTATTGATCTTGCGCCGCTCCTTAGTCTTACCCTTGGCTTGAGCTCCGATGAAGGCCTCGGACTCGATGTGGGCCTCCTTGGCACCGATGTTGGTGTGAACGTTCTTGGAAACGATGGCCTCCTTGATTTGGACGTAGGTGATATTGGTCTGACTGTTGGCGGAAACGACGGCCTCGTAGATCTTGACCTCGGAAATGGGGGTGTAACTATCGGGGGAAATGATGGTCTCCTGGATGTCGATCTTGGCAATGGGGGCGTGACTGTCGGTGGAAATGATGGTCTCGTGGATGTCGACCTCGGTAATGGTGGTGTGACTGTCGGTGGAAATGATGGTCTTGTGGATGTGAATCTTGGTAATGGGGGCGTTACTGTTGGAGGAAATGATGGTCTCCTGAACGTGGACCTCGGCAATGGGGGTGTGACTGTCGGGGGAAATGACGGTCTCCTCGGTCTGGACCTTGGTAATCTGACCATCTTCTAGGAGGATTTAGAGGCGTCGGCTTCGTTATATTGTATTATTAGTTTAGGATAGGACTTTGATATTTCTTTGGAATTTAAACAAATTAGTTCTTAAACTCAGCCCTTGGCTGTTCAGAAGAACATGTCCGCCGTGCCTTCATTTGGACTTCAGCAGACGGGTCAGCTATCTACTTCGAATCAATTACACAGGAACTCGTAGTATGATCCAGTTGAGGCTCTCCAATGTCAAGGAGAGGATGAGTATAGATGTCTGTCGTCAATTGTGGAGCCGCCAGCCTCTTTCCCAAAACGGATATTCCCTAGCCTCGCTCATTCGTCACTTGGCTATGACGTCATATGCTCTTATCGAGACTCTGCCATTGACAGCAGAACACCACAACACTCTGCACATTGATTTTCCCCCTTCCAGCCCGTGAACAATCCTCTGGTCCTTTTAAAATAAATTCTCCCTCTGGGCGGCATTACTCGGGCATAACATATGAACATGTCGCCCCAGCATCTACCGTAATCGTCGTCCCCGTAATCCACCTCGCCTCATCACTCGCCAGAAACCGCACTGCAGCCGCGCAGTCCCACGCATTGCCCTCTGTGTTCAGCAAGCCCTGTCTGCGACGGAGATCCCGTATTTCTTCTGACATGCCGTTGCCCGCAACCATGGGCGTGTAGAGAAATCCTGCAACGTTCTATATCAGCAACACGGCAATAAAAGGGAGAATCAACAAGCTTGGAGACAAGAAAGAATCTTGTATTTACCTGGACACACACAATTGACCCGGATGCCTTCGTGTCCATGGTTATACGCCATTGCCCTTGTCATATTCACCACCGCCCCCTTACTCGTTGGATAGAATAGATGCGGCGTTCCTCCCTGCAAGCCCGATATGGAGCCCATGTTGACGATGCTGCCCTTTATGCCTCCATCGCCCGGCTGGTTCTTGAGCATCAGCGGAATGGCATACTTGGCCATGAGCATCATCCCTGTGACATTGATCCCAAACCCCCTCGCCCACTCCTCAGCGTCTGCCTCCATGGCCGTCCCCCTGGCGCCCATGATGCCCACGTTGTTGATCAGGATATCCAGCCTCCCAAACTTCTCCTCCGCAGCCCTCACCAGCTTCTCGCAGTCCGCCTCGGAGCTCAAGTCCGCATGCACCGACGCCGCTTTGCCCCCCTCCTGGACAATCATCTCAACTGTGCGCTCTGCCGTGGCCAGGTCTCGGTCTGCGCATACCACTGTGGCGCCGTCCGCGGCGAGAAGAAGAGATATCGCGCGCCCGTTGCCGAGGCCATCGCCGAGGCTGCCCGCGCCGGTGACGATGACCACTCTTCCGTCGAGGCGTCGAGACGGCCGTGGGGGGAGCACAGAAGATAGAGTCATTGCGCAAAGTATCCAGCCTTGTTTAGTTCGTCAATCAAACTCCAGGATTGCAGAAAAGCGTAACAAAATAATTTGCCCCCTTATAAAATCACAATCTGTAGCATCTATACACACGGTTCCCTCGTCAATTTACAACTAATGCAGTGGTTTCATTATATGTATACACGCACATCACATTATTCACATCCCACGACCCCTCACCTCAGATGGAGTCAACTTAGCTACTAAGGCATGCCGTGCAGCTGCAGCGTAGCATCTGCATCCAAAAGTTGAACGCTTCCCTCCCAACCGGAGGAGACGCCTCCGCAGATCTTTTCTCTTCAATGCCAGGACCACTCCGTTTTTGCTCCGTGATTTAATGTGCCAAATGAAATAGTAATGGTTGTCTCTGCAGAAAGTCGCCTTAAGGAGGCATCTTGTGCTGCATTTGAACTGCAGTCGTTCAAGCAAGTTAGTCTGAAAGCGAATACAGTAAGCCGATTTTGCAAGTGTGCAATCACGTCGCTTTCAATGCCACTCTCATAGTTGTATGTTGTGCTCATCCATACATGGTTCAAGGCACTTTGGCCGAGTGGTCTAAGGCGCCGTGTTCAGGTATACGTTCTAAGGAATTAGAGCATCCTATTCGCGGTCTAGAAATAGGCGAGGGTTCGAATCCCTCAGGTGTCATTTTTTACCTACCATGTAGGTTGCATGGTCAATTTTTTTTTCAATGCTTGTATTTATCGAGTAGAGAAAAACAACTGTATACAAATGAGTTTGAATGCATTGTTTACCGCAGCAGTCTGTTATGCGAATAGAAACCAGTTCTATCAATGCAGGTGGAAAATAACCGGTCGCTCGTCATGTTATGAATCCTGTCTCCCAATGCAAAAAAAAAAAAAAAAAAACTAAGAGTTGTACCCTCCCAAACGCCGAACTTTGCAGAGTATATACAGCATGTACAATGAGTGCGGTATGTGACGCTTACAACTCGTCTCTATCCAAACTTGGCAACTTGAATGTGTAGCGCCTAGGTCGCGGAGGCAGACCAATCCAAGTACGGTATATCCTCGATGTCTCATCCGAGAGAATTTCCCAGCTGATGGCTTGGTTAGCAGACTTGGTCCTTCTAAAATTGTTTCCTGGTGGAGGCGTGGGAAAGACTTACATCATTCTGGGCGTTCGAATCCAGCTCTTGAGGACAATTTTGACCGCCTTCATGGCGCGGGCGAATTCATTTTCAAACTGCTCGCCCAACGTGTCTCCGTGGGTTCCAAGGCGGCGCATCCTGATAAACTCGGCCATATCTTCGTCTTCATCATCAACTAGCTGATAGATTTCTTCAAAAGAGGTCGGTTTGTTGGACGCTGCCTTGTCGCGCATCTCAATCATGGCTCGGAAGCGAGCAATGGCTGAAAGCGATGAACTGAGTCTAGCATACGTGTTGAAGAGCGCTACTAGCTCAGTTCTCTTGAGGGATGGAGGCTTCTGGCCCTCGTTGAATTCGAAGAGTACCTTCAAGGCGGTTCCGTAGCCGCTCGTTTGGATCTTGCCCCAGAGGCGGCACTTGTCACAGCCGACGCAGTCCATGACCCGGCTGATGTTGCGGAAACGATTGCGGAAATCTTCCTTGAGAGAGGGGCCTTCGCCGTTGACGAACATGACACCTTCGTCGAAGATTTGGGGGACACTGGCTGCGTGCTGAGCGACGGCAGCGATCTTGTCCCTAGTCTCCTGGTCTTGCAATGGATCCCCCAGGCAGAATGTGTATTGCGATCCAAGAACATAGGGACCCAGTTTTGCCACGGCACGAGTGACGAGCGCGTAATTGAAGTAAAGGTTGCTGATACGATCGGGATATCCATGCAGTCGGCTCTCGTAGCAAGCCAAGTTCGGCTGCCATTCTCCAGTGCTCTGGTTGAAAAAGTCCCAGCACAAATGTGCACTGATGCTGGCGTGCATACCCGAGACCACTCGGTAGAAGACTCGCTTCTCCAAACATTGGTCCTCAACTTCGTAGCCGGTGTTGGCAACAAAAGGTATATTCGGGTTGTTCTGGCGCTGTTGCTCAAGCTGGGCCTGACGCCCAGCGGTATCCAAAACTTGCTTGAAATCCAAGACAGCCGGCTCGGTTGGCCACTGTGGAATACCGAGATCGGCAGATTTGGGGAACGAGCTCTTCTTGAAGCAGTTTTCCAAGTAGATGGCGTCCCATACCTGCTTAGCACTCTGACCACCATATCCGGTGAACCGCTCTGGGTTGCGTAGCAGACTGATGTAATCTCCCTTGGATGTCGCGCCTTCGTCTTCCAGAACGCAGTAGTCCCTGTCGTCACATTCGTCGTCGTATTCAACCACACAGCTCTCGCCGACATTCTCCCCCAGCTCTCCTTGCAGCGGTCGGTCCGGGTGCTGCCTCTGCATTTTCTTCCCCGGGTGCTTTGCTCGAGGACCCTCTAGCTTGCTAAGCTCGTGGGCTCTCCAAATCTCGGGGATGTCTTCCTCGTTGTCCAACGTCTCAACGGCGCAGGCGATGTTACCGCACATGCCGTCCTCGTCATTCCAGAACGGACATGTTTTGTGGAATAGGTTCATGCGATAATGCGAGAAGAAATCGGTCGTGCGAACGAGGTCGTCAACTGCAGGCTTAACCTTTGTATTGAGTTTATCGAGCGTAGCGTACGAGACACATCCATCGTCGATGATGGCATTTGGCGAAAACTAAAGGTGACATGCAAGTTAGCGCAAAGCCCATCTTGGACAGAGAGGCCGTGGTTCTGGGTTGCCATACGGAACAGGTATCTGTCGAGGTAGAGCATGTTCCCGAAGTCGCCCAGAGGGCAAACACCGAGAGGTAAAACAGTCTGCTCGCAGACTTCATTCTCGAGGCAGCCAAAGCGGATTCTGTTGCGACAATTCTATGGGTTAATGCTTGGCCCGGAAGGTTCGCATCGCTTCACAAAGCGACGGTCCGATAAAACAGTAGGATGGAGGCTACGCTCCTCCGAAAGATCAAGGCTCTAATGAGCACTAAAATGTGGCCGGATGGGGAGTCCTCGCCAATGCGATCCAAACAAGGCGAAGAAATGAGGAAAGAAGAAAGTCTGGCTGTCCAATTGCTAAAGAAGGTGATTGGAGCCTATCGACAAGCCACAGCGAGTAAGTGCAACTTGGGTGTCCCAACCGCAGTGTTCTGAGTCTCACGGCGGGGGAGGAGGAGGCCAACAGCGAGGGAATACGCAAAATCTTATATAGAAAAGAAAAGTAGAACCTGTAAAAAGAGAAGGAGCAGCTGCACCGGAGACTTTACAGAAGCAAATCAAGCCTTTTGCTGACATATCATGAGATATGTTCCTGAAAGGGGAAAGATGCCACGCTGGCGATCCGGAAGTTGATTAGAAACGACCGTTTCTCTACTTTAAAAAAATGGCCTTGTTACGGAGCACGGAGTACCAAGTACCAGCCTAGTGGTGGCGCGGGGAAAAAAAGAAAAAAAGAAGGTGGCCAGGGGCGCCGTTCGGTCACTGAAAGAACCCCAGCCAATGTGGGCTCAGCACAGCGCAGTTTTTGACGCCACCGAACGCGAGACAAGTTCAGGGACGTTGGAAATGTGTCCACAAGGCACTGCCAGAAGGTGCTGATACTTTGCCTGCCATTTCGTAGCGACGTCTATTTATATCTGCTGAAACGAACATTATGGTTTGCGGTACGAAGTCGCGGCTGGGTATAAAAGCCAGTGAGGCCATCCATCATCGCAGAAGAGCGCAGAATCAGCCCACCCGACCAGCCGAGATTTGGCCCAAGACGCCTTCCACTTTGGGGGGCATCGACCATAACGTCACCTCCCTTCCTGGTGATTAGACGCAGAAAAGAGGCGCATTACTGCTTACTATCGCGGTAGATCCAATCACTCTCGTCTGAGCCGTCGAGAAACCCCGTATTCATCAACGCGATCTGGCGTGGGCAGGCCATTATAACACTACCTGGGTAGCACCAATGCAGGAGACAAACCTTAGATATAATAACGCACTTCTGGTAATGTCTAGGTAGCAGGTACTAAGGATGCAGCGACTCTGACTCCCCGGCAATCGTCTCTCCATCCTCATGATGCCTAATACACTTACACGTGTTCCATGGCGTGACATGCGACGGCTGAGCTTGGCCTGCGAGGAAGATGAGACAAAAGCTTTTCGAAGCAGCCACGTAGACGAGAAGAACGTGAATGCCAAGATGCTATGAGGTAGAATGCGTCGGTTTGGCTGCCGGGGAGGGAACCATATCCTCACTCTATGCTGTCGCAGCCAGGCTTACATGCAGTGTCTTCGAGTCGATTTAGAACAGCGAGTTCTTGTTACCGAAGATCCGTCTCAAGCAGTCGCGTTTTCTCTTCTTTTTTGCAGAAAGAAAACAAAACCTGCCATCTCGAATGGTCTTCACTAGCAGTGGGAATTGCACATTCATTAATTATACTCTATCTGGCAGGCTTTCACCCTCCGTCCTCGAAGATGGAGTATCAAGCATGTCGGCGCGTTACACCATGTTCCCCAGTGCCTCCCCGGCATGGGTTGCGGTTGGACTGCCAGAAGATACCCCGTATACACAAGTTCCGAGACCATTTTTCAATTCTTCTTCAACTACCTCTACACAAGGCTAACCAATCACCTAAAAGCGTTCCTCCTGTAGCACCAGTCTTCCTCCAAAGTATCAACTCATCTGGCTAGCTTACATTCGACTTTGCTATCTGTCTGGGGGGGAACAGCTCTTGTCACAAAGATATGGAAATCATGGAGGCGTGCCAACCCACGGAGCAAATTTCTGCACTTTTTAACAAAACACATCCGCATGCCGCTTACCCAAACTCAAGACCAAAGCCTATATACAGCCCATGGTCGCCACAGCGGATCATTGAGGCAGAGTGAGGGCGGCGAATGCGGCAGCGTCGCGAGGGAGCGTCCGCCCATTCGCAGGCTCATTAACCCAACATTATTGTAGTATGCAGACCGTAAAAATCGTAATGGGACATTAAACGAAGAGACTCTTCATGCAGCGTGAGTCGACGCGGGAGGAAAGAAATTCGAAGCTATCGTACACAACTGAGCGAAGGCATATTCGTTCAACGGGCTCACTGTGGAGGTTGGTAGTTGAGAGGGCGCCTGTTGGTCCATTAGACAAACTCCTTGCGGGGGAACTGCGAATCAGTCAACAATGGGAAAACTCACTTGAAAAGTAGAATATGCGGCTCTGGCTCATGGACCTCGTAGTGCTCCCAGCCGAGACTCTATATGCGGAGGAAAAGCCGGTGTCAGCGATGTCGCATTCTTCTACCCCCTTCAGCCTGCGGGGGATCCGCGATAAAAGCTGCCCCTCACCTGTGTCATGCCCATAGCCCTCCACTCTTCTTCCCACAGAAGCTTCAACGTGCCTTTGGCGGTATCATGATATTCCTTGGGGATCGCCTTGAGCATCATCTTTGGCAGCTGGACATGGCGGTACTCGAACTCGCTGTCAGAGTATCTGTTGGCCATTAGCGCCTTAGCTCTGATGCTATCTGCTTCGGAGTGCCCCTCCATATGGCTTTTTCTCCCCGGGCCACCAAAATTCACAACCGCTTCCGTTGCACTCACCTCTCTGAGTATCGGATAGCATCGACAAACTCTTCAAGTCGGGCCCGCTCCGAGTCTGTCAAGGGCCGTGGAGACTTGTTTCGCCGGCTCATGTCGATATCCATTGGCATGTTTTCAGATTTTTTTCTTCTCTCTCTTGTTTTTCCTGCAGAAATCGTCCACCGCGTAGCGCGATTCGTTTCGTCGAGAGGTCGTAAAACTGTAGTATCCCTCTCAAGAAAAGTCGTTCAAATTTCTCCCAATTGCGTTTGGGCCCGTCTCCAGTTGATGAAGCGATTGAAATACAAAGTTGGGTTCGAAAGCGGCAGTCGGCGGTGAAACTCGAGGGCAATGAGGTACAGAGCCTCGATCAGTGCATGCGAAAAGTTGCTGGCGGATCGAACGAATGGCGGAGTCGCGTGGCGCGTGAGTCACAAGCAGCGTCAAGTTGGTGAAGAGGAAGGCGCAAGGACAGCGAAGAAGCAAGAGTGATTCACGGCCGAGCAGACGGAAGACGGCACGAGACCTGGCGGATGGGCTGGCGGGGGAATTGCTGGAGGAGGAACGGGGAGGCGAGGCTCAGCAGTGGGATAAAGTAAACAAATCCAGCGACGTTTCTCGAACCCAGCGCTGCAATATCCACCCTAAAGGCCCAGAATTCAACCCCCCCGGCGCGTGGGCCGCTAATCGGTGCCAGCGCCAGCGGCCCCGTTGGCAGCCAGGGGGCGGCAAGTAGTCAGTTGACTGCACAATGGACGCTGACCGCTGCTTTTTTCTTCTTTTTCTTCTTCTTCTTTTTCTTCTTCTTCTTCCCCT
The DNA here is from genome assembly GCA_025919625.1 of Trichoderma arundinaceum. NCBI lineage: Eukaryota > Fungi > Ascomycota > Sordariomycetes > Hypocreales > Hypocreaceae > Trichoderma > Trichoderma arundinaceum. The sequence goes on from JAMQTF010000002.1 coordinate 1,103,601, forward strand.
GCCTATGAACATGAACCAATGGGAACCAATGGGACTCGGCAGTTCTGAAGCAAAGAGTGCGCAAGTACACCTACAATATCGTTGAGACGCCGATGAAATGTCAAATTTGGACTGGTTGTCTCACGCTCCCATTTGGCGGGCAGGTGCGCCCTGAGCAAGTACCCAACTACCTTTGTATAAAACCCCTACAGATACTGAGGACGGAGCGCCCCGGGCGGATTGACGGGTACTTTCCCAACCTACCGCGATTGCCCGGATCCATCAAATGCAGAGCATACCGTTTTCTTCTTCAATCCATCTATTATTCTTACCCACACGTGCATGGTTTCCATGGAGACGCATCGTTTATATCTTTGCCGTACCTTGGAGCAGCCGAAGCTGGGCGGCCATGGACCCTTGTACCTCCGGCTGGCTGGCCGAGAGAGCCGCCGTGCCGATTGCAGGGCCGGAGCATTGGCCTCATGAACGGGACTCGACTTTGTGTAAAGCTACAACCGCTGCATATTGAGATTCCCCGTGTAATCAGAATTACTTGGCGAGCACATGTACTACCAATGGCAAATCTATCTAATACTTTTGCTCAAGTAGGATACAAGCACGTATGCCTATGTCATACCTCATAATCCTGGAGTGACGCCGATTCTATGCTAAGAGGCACAGAATCAGGTAAGTTCATACTGGGAGGTGTGCGTGCCAGACCAAACAAGAATTCCTCCCTGTAGATGAATCGTACGCAGGATTATCGCTATGCCTGATGGCTTTGCACCATCGTGCAATTACTCCGATGTGACCGAATAAGCAACATGACTTTCTAGAAATCAACGCTTGCTGACACTTTGTCTGTAGCATCACCACCACCTCCAACCACAACAACTTAATGAGCCACACCCTTCACAGTCCAAAGAGTGATTTTGATAGGCCTTTTGAAGCAGCCAAAGCCCCCCCTGTGGATAATGGTATGTGGCTTACGATGTTGCCTATCTTCACCTTGACTCCAGGCACTGGAATCTTCCAAGAATTGATGGACAGAAACTCTTCATCTCCAAAAGCCTCTAGAGCTTTGTTAGACTCTTCGTCCACGTGGAGATCTAATGCCCACCCAATTGAAATATGGAATGCTCCATCGGCTGAGTCTTTTCCCTGGTTCTGGTACAGGATGGGCTGGTTGAACGATTGAACCATGTCGTTGCACACTTTCAGCAGCCGCATGAGCTCTGGGTTTGACCATGTTGCAGCATTATCTGGAGTCGAAGAGCCTGCTACTTGGAGAATAAGAAACGTGCGATTTGAATCGGGTGATTTATACCATGTCAACCTCTTTGGGCTAACAGAGAATTGGTGCACGCCGCTGCTGTGGAGGGCAGATGAGATCTGGTCGAGGAACTCATCCTTATTGGCGGTGCTGAGTGAGATGGGTCTTGATAGGCTTATGTGGAGAGGCAAGGGAGCTCCCAAATCACTTGTCAGAAAGCTGTGCAGCTTGACCCGAGGGCCAATGTCCTCATTAACTCTGCGAACCAATTGGGCCAGCTTGCTATGATGGTTGGCCAGCGGATGCCCTAAGCAGGCAGCATTAGCTTCCGAGCTTGATCTTCCCATTGGAACCGAGCTTTTACTGGAAACAGCTCTACTTACACTCAATGTAGACGTGGCTGGGCCAGTTGCCCACAATATGAGGAATCAGTCTCTTGCGCCCCTGATGCAGCGCAGGATCATCGACAACACTGTGGCGGACGGTGGACGCGTACAGATCATGGAATGCTGAGGGCAGGGGTGGCAGGCTAGACTCGGAGCCTGACGGAGCACTCGGAGGGCTTGGCTGGGACCCGGAGCCATGTGGCCGCGAGCGCCTACGCCGTTTGGCCGGCGGTGCCGACAGCGCTTCGTCATTGTCGCTGCCGGAACCCTCCTCTGCGGATGACGATGAGGAATAGTCGACAAGGGCCATTGAAGAGGCGCTGACTGTGATTGTGCCGTGGGCGAAGCTGTGCCGAGACAGAGCAGAGGTGCTTCGTTTCTACGCGTTAATACAAAGTACAGACAGACAGCGCAAAGTGTTGGGCGCTGTCCTTACATAAGCCGACTTGCCGGCTACATTACCTCACCTGAGCTACTGGTCCTCATCCAGCGCTTCGGGATATCAGCCCATGCAGCGAGTGGCCCAATTTTGCTTCCGTGGCCGGAAATGGCGACTGTGAGGCTGAGGCACTGACGTAGATGAAACGTGACGGCATCCATTTCTTATCTAGGAAGAGAAGCCTTTTTAGGAATTCAACATGTCACCTGTGTAAAGCGGTGTAAGTGTCAGAGCCGGCGGCACAAATCACACAAAGCCACACTGGATACTCCGTACGGAGCGCAACGCTAGCAATCCTGAGCGCTGACAAGAGACGTGGCGCATATCCCTGCCAGATGGCCCCCAACAGGTCTTTTTGCAGAGCTCGAGTTTCATAATTTTTTTTTTACGAGCCGGAAGAGACAGGAGCGTGCCCGAGAGACCTTGTAGATACGAGCTTGGCATGTAGGGAAAAGTATGTTGAGCCGAAAGAAAGCTTGGAACTCGACGGAAGCTCTGATGAATCATTGACAACAGTGTGAGACAGGGTGTATTGTTGCGAGAGACATGTAATGAGATGGATTCAAAGCAGCGCATGCTATGCTGCTCGTACGGTGAGACCTAAAGTCGCTGATCCGCAATCATTGGATATCATCAGCAGGTTTAAATATAATATGCCCTCTTTGCTGATGCAGGGTCCAAACAACACGGATCGACCAAGCACCGCTTGACAGGCCCCGGACTCGACAAATCAGGGTTTGTGCTCCGTAGCTGCGCGGCATGGCTCGCATCAATGGCTTCCGCCCCGCCAAAGCCAAGTTCAAGCCAAGCCCAGCCCAGCTCCCGCGAATGGAGGCGTCTGGCTCCAGCGCTCGCCAGAGGCTCCAGATCAAGCCTGTTACACCATAATGATACACGAATGCTGCCAATGCAGGGGATTTCACATGGAAAACCGAAAGAAACGGCCAGATTCTCGTGCCGGCTTACTCACTCCGTATCTCGTAGATTAAGCAGACAAAGCAGCTCCGGGGGGTCCCTCGTCCTCCCCTCGTCCCCCCAATAAACTTTGGGGGTGGCATGCGGCGCTTTGCATGTGGCACATGGAGGCGTGGGCCAACAACATACAATTACAGCTTCTTACGGGGGGGTCCAAAGGGTTCGTTTGGCCCAGTTTGGAGCACTTTCTCTGCATCCACGGGGGGTTTGTGGGCTTCGAGAGCTCAGGCTTGGCGCCCAAAATCGAACTGGTGCTACTGTAGGTCCCCTCGGCCTTGGACTCATGAAGTTACCACAACCAGCAGCACGGCCTCGCCACTTTGCCCGACTGGGACCCCCTAGTGTTCTGACTTGCGGAGGCTGCAGATGGTGTTTTTCGGGCTGCAGACAAAGTACCTGAGGGACGCGCGGATAGAGCGAAAAGCCTCTTGCGCTCGTTCAGTTTAAATATCTCCCGCTTCCCCCCTCTTCGCCGTGAAAGCTAGTGCCAGTCAATCGTCCTCACACTTCGAGTGTCTTGATCTGCTGCAGCTCTCTCGTTTGTTGGCCTGCTGCGGTGGTGCTTCTTGGTGGTTTTCTGAACTCATCTAAAGAACGCCCTGACAAAGTCAAAAGTCTCTTTCTCTTTTGCCTTTGGCGCATTGCGGCTGAACAGGACGGGGTCTTTCAAAGGGTCATCCATTCACTTCATCAACAAGCGCCCCGAGTCGAGTTCAACATTTGAAAGACGGGCTTCTCCTCTAGCGATTGCCTATGCATTAACCTTCGCTACCACTAGCAACAAAATAGCAAAGTAGCCCGCCTCTTGCTCTCACTATAACTACCCGCGAAAGGACGTTTTTAGGACGATTTGTTGTCGTTGAGGTTTCCAACCATCTACTCTTTCTCTCTCTTACTCACTCTCTGTCGAGGGCCGCCGTCGACTGCCCCGGGCATCCGCTCAGTCGTAATCCACTTTTGACAACTGCCTACCTACGGGCTCTTCGGCTGCGATATTTTCCCTTTTCTTTCTTTTTACCTGCACACATTCACCTGCCAAAATGGACGACAAGATAGATAAAGAATGGGTAAGTGCCGCGACACATCAATCTCTGCATCGTCATCGAACCCTGTCCCCATAAGCTTGCTGCGCATTACCTTGTCCGATCTACCGATTTGCATCTTCCTCGCTCGTGCCATCTCATCATCCTATGCCCTGCGAGTCCCTTGTTTTTGCGGCGGGTTTCGTCACCTGCAGGCGATCAATGCCGATCGCAAGGGTGTTCGATAAAGCGAACCCTGAGATGCAAGGATTCGGGATTCCACCGCATGTGTTGCGTTGCGTTGCGTCACCCATTCGGCTTGAGCGGATCGGGAGAAGAAGCCTTGCAGTGGGCCTGGGCAGATCGCGCGATGCTGCTTGGCCCATCAAGAGCTTCGCTGCGATCATTGTTGTCCATCCATTGTCCTGATTTCCTCATTGGTCTCTTCGGCTTGCTTGTTTCTTGCGAATCGAGCCTTCTTCGATTTTCGCTGCTCTTCGTTGACGCCCCTGTCTTCAACCAGCCATTTCGTCATTCCCCACTTCCCTCTCCATATATCTAGATACCTATGCTTTCACTTACACCTGCGCAACTACCCGCATTATAACCATTTGCTTTGTTCAATTAGCACGTCAATTGCTGGTCATAGTTGCGCCACTCCAACTGACATTCTTGATTTTAGGCTCGAAAGTATATCCTGGACCCGCTGACTGCTCCTGAACCCAGCCAAGAAACTGGCCTGGGATCCTCTCATTATAACCACTATCGCGCATCGCTGCAAGCTCAATCGTCTTCACAGTCCCATCTCCGCGAGGAATCCATCTCACGTTCCAACTTCAGAAACTCATTGATGAAACGCGCCAGCGACCACAAGCGATCAGAAACCGGTGACAAGGCCGATATCTATCCCACGCCTCCACACTCAGCAAGCCCGAGTGGAAATTTGCACCCATCGAATCCGTTTTCCTCTTCGCAAGAATCGCCCGAAGAAGTCGAAGACAAGGCATTAGCCACTCCGCCTCACTCTCCTGAAGCCGACCACGCTGCAAAATCCCGTCAACGCCATTCGCTCAATCACGTTCCGTCTGCCCATCGAGGAGGTCCCAGTTCAGGCCCTGGACACAATCGTCATCGTTCTCTCAACGAGCGCTTCCCCGGAGACATGTCGCATCGACCTCTAGACGTCATTAGAAACGATGTCCGCGCTGCGGAGCGGCCTCTGCGCCATCGGAAGCGCATCTCCGACACCGATATGATCGATGCTCTTGATACGATTGGGGGCACCTATCATCATGGTGGGCCCTACGATGCTACTCTCCTAAGCCGCAATCTGAATCAGAAATACTCGCCGGTTGCCGCAGTCCACGATTCAAACATGGAAGCTTTGCGAGCCACGCCCCGGGAATACATCATCGACAGTCTTCAGCGCCACATACCTCTCCAAGGAACTGCAACCATTCCCTCGGGAACCTTGGACTATAGCGGCTCGCGGATGAGCTACGAAGAAGGCCCTGACCTCATGCGGGAACCGGACGCTCCCGGCGGTGCCTTTAAGCGCTGGGACAACATTGTAATACCACCACCACCCTCTTCGGTTGGGGGGATCTGGAAGAAATGCTTACGTAGTTGCAGAAATATCATCCCGACGATCTCAAAGGAAAAGGAGAGCCTTCGTACACCTTAGAAAAGGACCTGAAGCTGAAGAAACGCTCCAAACGGGGCGAACCTGAAGAGATTGAGATGCAGTCGGGCTTCCACAGCCGCAGCAGCCATTCCAAGCCGTCCAAACACCAGCGTAGTATCAGCGTCGCATTCAACAACAACGGCTCTTCGTCCAGCGGCAATGCGTATAACAGCGCCGATCTTCAGCGCCGAAACTCAACTGGTAAGAAGCTGAGCGAAGGTTTGAAGAGGCGATGGGGTAGCATTCGCGGCAAGACGAGGGCGCTGGTTGGCGATGCACAGTAAATGGGCTCTGGACAACATGACTACACTGTATTGTTATTATTATTTTTAGAGTACTGCGCGGGTTCTATGTGGGATTGATTCGAGTTTGGTAATTGGGATGGGTTGGCGTTTTTACCTTTTCATCCTGGGACGGGTGCCTGGGATACGGATACGGAGTCAAAAGGGTCCAACAGCTGGTTACTATTTTATAGAATATTGGATGATGACAGACATCCACTGAGAGGGAATATGATGGGATTTCCCAGGTAAAATTCAGATGAATAAAGGCTTGACATTTTTTCACTTGTGTAAAACCCTGCGTGTATGTAGGGGGAATGTATGACTTCCTCTATGATTGCTTGACGTTATGGATGCTAGCTGCCTTTTGCCTCTGCTCTGTCAGAGATGAGATAAGCATTGTTGACACTATCGTCATTACATATTAAACGGCCGATAGAAATCATCGATGTATTTGCAGTAGGCAATGTATGATATGTATGCTACTTGACTCTTGTTTTCAAGGCCTGCAATACCGCGCTCCACTCCCAACGCAGCTCAAAATTCAATACGACAAGCCCTCTCTATCCTACTCATGCACGAACCAAGCCGCGATTCGTCCCCGGCGCAGACTAATACGTCTATAGAAAACAACAGGCTGTCCATCTCAAATATACGCAAGTCCGCTCCATCCCAGCACAGCCTCCAAATCCTCCCTCATCTCAATCACGCCGTCGTAGCCGCCTCTGGTCGCCACCTCGGCTCTCTTCGCCGCGCCCAGCTCGTTCCATCGAGCCAGCACGGCGCCGTCCACAATGGCCCGGCCGGACGCGGCGGTCTCGACCCCGACGGTGCGGGACATGCCGCCGCCGCCTTCGGGAGTGCGGTGTGCTCTGGCGTGTAGGCCGCCGTGGGGGACGAGGGCTGGCAGGAGCTGGTTTGTGACGGAAAGGAGCCGTCGGTATGCGGATTCGGCGAGGGGCGTTAGAGCGGCCAGGGAGCCCGACGGGGAGGCGAGAAGCAGGGTATGCGGCTGCGAGGATGAAGGATCCAGCGAGGCGGTGGCGGATTGGGATGCGGGGAGGGTGCGTGGAAGGAGGAGGGTGGAGGTTGGAGGGTTAGGGGTTACGCTGAATGTTGTGCGGTGAAGCAGGAGATGACCCTGAAGAGATTTGGGGTCTAGACAGAGAGAGTGGGAATGTCAGTATTGTCAAGTCCATTCATATGCAAAAAACCAAGGTACTAGGGGAAATTGCTTACGCTCTGGGTTGAACTCGAGAACATGGATGTCACCATCCGCATCCACAGCAACCATCGACAGATCCTCGCCGTCTGGGAGAAAGTCCGCAACCAGCAATGGCAGCGACCCGCTACTCTTACCGAGTACCTTGAATGTATAGGGCTCCTCGGTATAACCAGCAAACCACAGGCCCTTGAACGCGTCCGCTATCAGACACAAGCCGGTGCCTGGCAACTCCCGTGCTGTTGATACGTGGCAGCTCATATCGAGGAATGCCACGGGAAGCAGCGAGCCATCTTCCTTTAGACCACGCACCATGCATTTCTGGCCTTGCGCCACCAGCATAAGCCCTTGGGTGCCAATCTCGGACAAGGCCGTCACGCCGCCTCGGGGTATTTCCTCTTTGGCGAGAAGCTTGAGCCTCTTGTTTGTTTCTGGTTTTCCAGGCTCAGGGATGACAGTGACTATGTCATAGACCTGCACACGTCCCCGTGTGGGGAGATCTTCGCCTCTTGTCAAGGCAGTACCCACTGCCAGGAGCATTCTACGTTCCTTCGTCTCCTCTGATACTTCGAGATGCAGCGTTTTCATGCATTCGATAGACTCGCCGGGCTCCATGTCGATTGAATGAATGACAGTCCATGTAATGGGGCTGATTAGTTTGAGAGACCCCCTGACCGTTGAAGGCAGGAAGGAGAGCGCTTCCCGGGCCCATTCCTTGTGGTAGTCATCATCCTTTGGTAGTTCAAATTTCTCAGTGATTGTGCAGCCCGCTATGTACGTCTCAGTAGGGTGATGGTAAGCAACATGGCAGACATCATTTCCTAGGGGAACCTTCTTGACTGAAACGCCCAGCTCCGTCAGGTTGGTTTTGCTTGGCAGCTGCGTAACTCTAGCTATGCCTTCAGAGTCCGAGTAAATAAATCCTCTATCGCAGCCTTCGGTATTGAAAGCACTCATGCCCCGAACACCAAGGCCCTGTAGGCCAATCACTCTCGGAATGCTTTTGCTGTTTTTAATGATGAACGCCGGCGAAGGGCCGGCAAGGAAAACGGCGCTGTAGCCACCCACGTTTGCACATGTCCTCAAAGGTACATAGCGCGGTTGTTGTGCGGTGTCGTCTAATGAATCTTCCACGGCACTCTTTGCCAGAACAGAATTTGCCGACTTTTTGAAGAAGAGCGTGTCTGATAGGGGGCGGATAGTTGATTCTGACGGCAGGCGAATGGGCTCGTAGATGGTGAGATCGTCGGTGGAATGTCGCAACTAGCGAGTCATCTGGTTAGTACATGTATGGGACATAGAAAAGGAAACGGGAAACGGGAGACGGCTACTCTGCTTTATACAGCACGAGAAACATCATTGGAGAATGGTGCATACAATCAGGTAAGGTGAAGAGTGGACGGTGTCTCCTAGATCAGCTACGAGAATCTCTGCTAGCGTCTCTCGAGTGGCACCCCTTCTGGCCACAAAGCCAGCTGAAAGATGAGGGGGTATTGACGAAAGCCCTTCGGCGACATAAACGGCCTTTGAAAGGTCAGGTAGTGCGTATATCTGTAATGGTTAGCCTTCCGCAGCCGTGAACTGGATTTTGTAGAAGATATCTTACATGCAGAGCTCCTGCTGCATTGAGTAAGAACATGACAACTTGCTCGCTCGCCTTCTTAGTTAGTTCGTCATGACCAGACTGAAAGACACCCTTGGTATCTTTGTACAAACATCCAGCCACCCACTTTGTAGATGCAAGGCTGCTGTCCGCCTTCTCCATCTCTTCAATCTCATTATTGCTATCGATTTGAGCAAGAAAAATGCTGCCATCATCGCGAATGATGAGAAGATACGGATCAACGATGCTTGCACTAACAGCCCTTGGTTCTGCACCGGTCTCTTCATCAAGCATGGGTAAAATTTGGATTAAGCCCAGATCTGAAACCTGCTTAGCGGTTGCGTTCCTAAAGTTGGTGACGATAAAAACTTACCTCCATTATAACACCTCACTTCCGACTTCAGCACTTGGATGACCACCATTTGATTTCCCATTGTGCCAGCTTCAACTGTAAAACCAGCAGCAGGTTCAAATTCAGTCTCCTTCAACGTCTCAAAGCCCGCCGCCGTCAGGGCGTACACGTCGGATGTTTCGTAACCATCCAGGTCAACTTTGGCGACAATCATAAATTTATCATGTTGAATAGGTGGGTCGTAGTCCCCGGCCACCCCAGCATTCGTGCCCAGTGACTTTGGAACTGGTTTCTTTACACACATTGTCCAAAATCCTCTGGCTTCCGGGAACTCAAACCGGCCGATAACTTTGGGCTGGATCTCACGGTTGATAATTGCCAGAGAGCCTGCCTCTCCTCGCCCAACAGCACAGGCAAGTTGCAGGTCAGCTATGACTCCTCTGCTCAGACTAGCCTCTTCACTATCTGGCAAAAAGGCAGATTGTCCGCACGTAACATCTTGTATCGGTGCAATGCTGAGCAGTACGTCATGTATTCGAAAAGTGATGTCTCCAGGCTTGGCAGGCCCTCCATTAGCCGTTTGGTTTGGCTTGGTTGTAGCAGAGTCATCGCCGTAGAGGTCATCGTCTTCTTCGTCATCTTCAAGGTCGAGCTCATCCACGTCCAAAGCCAAATCTGGATCTATCAATCGAGATTTCCTGCGCTTTTCTTGCGTCTGTCTTCTCGACCATCCCAGAACGACTGAATCGCTAGTTTCGCTCCCAATGAAGAACGTGTTCTTCCCCAGTCGAGAAATGCATGAAACCCTGCTCTGGATTACACCACCACCGCAGTCTGCGCCCACCAGCTTGACGCCCAAGCCGGATACCGTTCGCCCATCAATCTTGAAGGAGATTATGCCCAGCCGGCCATCATTTAATATCAAAAGCAGCTCACCGTTTTCAATGGCAAGTAGTTCGATGGCACAGTTCTCAAGACGCAGATTCAACTCTGACTGATCAGTCAGACTAAAGGATGTTGCCAGTTTGGCCATAGGATTGACGGCCACGCCATTTGGTTTCCCAGATTGGTCAACATGGATTAACTCATTTTGTCCGACTAGCAGCGCGCCGCCGACCGGGGCAGGCAGTGCAATAACTTTGTAAAGATCATGTGGCAGGCCAGTCACTGACAAAATGGTCGTTGACGCTCTTTGCTGTAGGTCTAGAGTAAACACCTTGTACGACAAATGGTCTTTTGAGCCTAGAGAAGAAGCAGGTGCCTGGCTTGAGGACAGGACACCGAACGTGGGCTCGCGATACTCATGCAGAAAGGTGAGGTGTACAGGGTGAAGCAGACTTGGGTCTAGGAGGGGCAGACGCAAGACAAATGACGGGGTATATGCCGCTTCTACATTGTCGCTATCTCCGTTGACAGCTGTTGTCTGTTCTTTAACTGGTCGAGGCCCATCCAGGTCCTCATCCCAGTCCTCCATCTCCAGGTCTTCCTCGGAACGCTTAAATGGCAAAATGGCGAGATTTCGAGTGCCGAACTTGAAGGCTGCACATCTACTGCCAGGGTCCGCCTCAAGATAGTTAACATATTCCCCAAACACCTCCTCCCATGGCGATCCCTGTAGCTCTTCTTTTTCATAGTAGTGGATAGAAATTGTCTCCAGCTCGTTCTTCTTCGGGTCCCATTCGGCCAGACACATCTTAGCCGCCTTGTAGGCCAGCAACAAAGCCTCACCCCCTGAGGCAGTATTCTTCGTTTTCAATCTCGCCAGCCCAATGACGGTTCCCGCGAGCGGAATCTCTGCGATGAGCACGAGCTTCGTATTGTTCGTCCGGTCAGTTCGCATAAACATCGTCTCGCCGCCGAGAAAGGAAGATTCGAGGCCATCGTCATCGTTTACTTGGCGGTCAAACCGCGTGTCGCTATCTGGCGGCTGGCTAGGCTGGAACTCGGGATCGAGCTCGGCAGAGATGTTCTTGACCGTAAAGATTTGAAGCAGCGAGCCCTTTGCGACAACCAGATTGTTGGCGGTAGCAGATGTCAGAGGTAAGCTCAGGCATTGGGTAACGGCTGTGGGAGCCGTGAGCTCAGTGTAAACTTGCATTGCTGCAAGAGCATTTCCTCCACCGTCTCACGAGCGCGATTGAGTGTTACTGCTATCAATCAAGAGATGGCCTGTCGCAGAACAATTTCCGTGAGGGTGGGTATGTTTTGTCCGGAGAGCTACACCTGCAATCAGGCCGGCAGTGGGCTAGCGGCCCTCGATAGCGGATCAACGCGCTGCCGTGCCGGGTCACTAACGATGCGGACTTGTGACGGCCAGGTGTGTTATGTACCTAAAGCATAGCCTCTATTTGTGTGTGACTACGCGTATCGTATACTTGGTATTCCTTAAGCTGCCTCTGCAGCTGCTCTTGTGGGGGCTTCCAGCTGCAATTCAGGCACCGACTGTACCTGGGTAGCTCAAGAACAGGGAATGTAACGCTGAAACAACTGGTGATGCTGCGATTGCGTCACAATCCAGACAAAGACAGCGCTCAGCCACGCGTTCCAAAAGAAACAACATTGCACCGTTACAACAACCCGTCAAGGCAAATGCGTCAACCACACCTTGCCCTTTACCAAAAAACATACAACATAGCGCTGCTAACGATCGAATACACTAATCGTCTGTCATGGCCGATACAGGCCTCGTCCAGGCCAGTCTAATCTGGCTGGCTTACGCAGTCGCCGTCTTGCTTTGTCTCGGGGCTGCGATTGTCACAACCTTCACATGGCAAACCCCCATCGATCGCTCAGCGATGGTAAGCATCGTCGCCATCATCAGTCTTACGTCTCTTCTTGCTACCGTCTTGCTTCTTCCTGTCGACATCGCCCTCGTTTCGTCTACCGGGTCCTCGAGCCTAGGAGCTAAGAAAGATTGGGCCACGCCAAAGAGAGTCGCGGATATTCTCTTGACTCTCAAAATTGTTTATTATTCGCTTTACAGCTTCGATGCACTCCTATGCCTCTTAGTCATTCCATTCGCGTATTTTTGGTACGAGGAATACGACGAGGTCGCCTTTGAAGAGGAGGGTCGCACGTGGAAGAGTCGTTTCTGGGCTGCCACCAAGTATACACTGTTCTTCGTTGCTCTCACCGTCATCCTCTTCCTTGTAGGGTTTTTCGTTCCTGCTGCAGGTGGCACCAAGAATCATTGGGATCTGGACTATTACAAGTCGCTGCTATCCCAGAACCATGGAGAAAAGGCACTTACTTTTGCCCTTGGCCTTTTGGTGACTCTCGGGACTTTCCTCTACGTCATTTACACTAGTGCTGGGCTTGCTCTCATGCCCGTCTCTTTTATCAAATCGGCTCCTCGGATTTCGGCTCCCCAACTCTCAGCAACGACAGCTTCACAACTCGAGCAAAACCGAGAGCGTCAACGCCAGCTTGAGCTACGCAATACCGGCCGCGAAGATGGCATGTCACGAAAGGACAGAAGAGAGCTAGATGCCCTAATTAGAGAGGAGCAAACACTGGTCCGGCGCGAACGACTTGCTGCCGAAGCGCAGGGCGAGGGCAAGAGTCGAGTATATCAGATTTGGCTCAAACTATGTGCACTCGTCAGACCAGTCAAGATGATTGGCGGTATTCTGCTTCTGATTTTTGCCGTTGTGATATGGATCTCCATGTTCATCACGGGCATTGACAAGGCCAAAAACTCGGTCTGTAAGCAGCGTTGCGGATACATTCTTGGCCAGGTTCACGTCTTCCAGCCGATGAATTGGATCTTCCTGAAAGCTGCCAAAGCTTTCCCCGTTGATTACATCTTGATGGCTTTCTTGGTCCTCATTCTCTTTAGCAGCTCCATCTCCGGTATTGCCGCGGTTGGTATACGCTTCCTTTGGATCCGAATCTTTCAGATTCGCAGAGGCAGGACAGCGCCGCAAGCGCTTCTCATCGCGACGGTCATGCTATCGCTCATCACTTTAGCCATCAACTTTGCTGTCGCCATGTTTGTGGCCCCGCAATACTCATTCTACGGGACCCAGACGTTTTGTACGAATGAGCCCGCATACCCTGGTGCCCAGCCTGACTGCAGAAACCACCCCGAGCTAATCCGTCCTTGCTCTGACGCCTTAGAGTACAAGCATGCCAAAGACGTTTGCACGCCATCCATGATGTCCACTCTCTTGAATCGCATCACCATCACATGGCCGCTGTTTGGCATCATAGACTTCTGGGCGCAGTATGTTTTCATGGGCATTTTCCTCATTGTCTTTGTCACGACACTGCTACGAACCCCAAGACTCAATCTTGCCGAGATTGATGAAATCGCCGAGGCTGATGAAGAGGAAAGCTTGCTTGCCTCAACTGGCCGGCGGTTTAATGCGTCTTGGCAAGATGTCAGAGGGCAGCCCGACAGGGGCTCAAGCAATGGGCCTCGACTGATTCGAGGTTCACGACAGCAAGGCAATTAATTGGACAACTCATTGCAGCTACTTTAATTATTATTAAGTTCGATATAGGGCTGATGGATTGGCTCAGCTCTTCAGATTGTCATTGGGACACAGGGAAGCGGGATTCGGGTTATAGCATAGCACGGTTTGGACACTGGGAGTCTGGAGTCAATATCGGAGGGTTCTCCATTACGAAACATTTTCATATTCTGGGGGAGATGTCCGCAAAGCGCGCTGGAATTAAGCACATAACTGGAAAGGTGTGATGTCAGTTTCAGTTTTTTTTTTTTTTTTTTCAATTCAAGTTCTTTATGGAATCATCAAGCTCCAAGCGCAACTCTTTGCTGCTTGTCCTTCTTCCTAGTTCTAGTGATTTGCACAGCCTTGTGGCTTCTATCATCAAACGCAGCTGCTGGCCCGATGTGCATTTCTCTCCAGCAGCGCGTACAGTAGGCATCGTCATCACAACCTAAGCACTGTAGCGTAGCATCATCTAGACAGACAGTGCACCAACCATCGATGTCTTCGTCCGTGTAATTCGTCTTGCTGGTGAGTCGTTTGACAGGCGTATCGCCTACAGAAGGCTTAAAATTAGGAACAGAAGGGAGTGAAAAGGGGTCTTCGGTGGTGGGAGCTCGAAGAGCAGCCATACGAGCCGTTATATCATCCAAACCGGCTTGAGCGCCAGCGCGTTGTGGAGATGAAGTTGGGAGGTCGTCAAGGTTAGAAGGGAGCGAAGGAAGGGCGAGATCGGCATCAAGAGAGCCACCGTCACCGTCTTGCCGATCCTCATCCCGGTGTGGTTCCGTAGATTCGGCTTCATTGTCAGCGTTGCCGAGGGTAGTCTCGAGTTCTGCTTCATCTTGAAATTGGGCGATTATGTCGTTTACTTTCGCTTGCATATGTTCGCCATCTGAATCGTCTGAATTTCCTGCCTTGTCCCGATGCTGGTCCTCATATGCTTCGTCCTTGGGGACAGATCGTGACAGCTCCTCTAGGAGCGCCTTTACTTGCTCGTCGCTCGGCTCTTCCACAGGGTTCCCATCGGGGCTGACATCTCCGAGGAGTTCCTCCAATGTCTGGTCATCTGTGGAGAACATAAAATCTACATCATTGCCATCGTCCAGGTCAGGGGGTTTTGCCAGGGATGTGGATTTATTAGTCTTGGATGACTTTGATTCCGAGGGTGCTTCAGTGACAGCTTTCTCTGTCTTGGGAGAACTCTGTGCTGGTGATGAAGCAGAACCATCATCCTGAGCTCGCAGGGATTTTAATCGAGCGGCTAATGTGTCTTCTCTGGTGGCCGGTTTTGACCTCTCAATCACATCTACACTGAACCTGTAACTATTAACGCTGGTCTTTCCTCATTACGGTATCCGCCGATATCTCTCGTACTTTATTGGAGCTGCTCGATTTGATGATGCGCCGGGGCTTGAACCCCGCAACGCCTGCAGACGTTCCAGCAGCGATTTGTCTAAATCTTCAGGCATAGCATAAACGAATTTAGTGTGAAGTCATCCAAAGAATTTTGTTTTCATAAAGGTGAAGTGAGGCACATCGAAAAAAAAATCAAGTAGGTCATCATATGTTGTTCATGTGAGACGTTATAGTGAAGGCCGGCGCGCGCAAAGTCACGCGCGCCAAGCTGGCTTTACTTAAGCAGTCCTCTTATGGCCCAGAATCGCCATAAAGCTTATATCGACATTCATTTACTACCCAACTCTTTGGCATTTTCACATGCGCAACGATAGGACCAGAAAATATTCTCATCTTAAAGGTCGAATTTCAGTTGGATTAGTAGGTGTAGTATTTCCGAAGCGGTACGGGGAAAAAAATAAAAACAATCTCCGTGCGTCGAAGACAAGGTGAAAAAGCCCACAAGAACGCCTTGCATCGACCTCCATGACTTAATGCAGCCCAAATGCCATAGACCCCCTACCAGATCCCGCAATGGAATCGCTAATGGAAGGTGACGAGATGTGATGAGCGCTCTGCATGCACTCCGAATCAACCGGCATTAAGCTTACTAGCAACCGTCGTCACGTTCCACCAACCAGGGAACTTCGTCGCCGTCGAGATACATGACGGTATGACCTCGCCACCCGCGGAGTCTTGCATCCGGGTTAAAGATCGCACGTTGCGCACTCATTATCTATGATTCTGGGAACACCACCTCACAGCATCGCCTCCCTTAGCGACCAATCACCCCGGAGGTGACGGGGGCATTTCTTCATCACCTTCCAAATAATGTAGATTAAAAGCACTGCCACTCTCAACAAGTCATTTTACTATCCAGCACTAAGGTATCCGCCCTAAAGCCCGCTTTATAGCCATGTAGCTACTCCAAACGTCTCAAGGCCCAAGTCTAAAAAATCACTGCCTAACCAGTCATAATTCCAAATAAGCAACTCTATTCGAGCGTGTGTATCATCTGCCTTTAGAAGCGAAAGAAAAAGAAAGAAAAAAAGAAGAAGGGAAGCGCCAAACCCGTATCGTCACCATTAATTTTGTAGCGCGTGAAGCCACCTCTGGTATCCCGTCGTAAAATAATAAGAGTATACATGTACACATGAAAGTTAAGAAAGAGCTCCCCCCAGACAAGCAGCAAGAGAGAGAGAAAATAAAGCATATAAACCACCAATCATTATCTTCGTACTCTCATGCCAGAAAGACGGTGACGAGTACAGCAGCAACAGCAGGCCAGAAGCCAAGCACTTGAACCATATTCTTCAGGCCAGCCGCGCCTGAATCGGTAGAGCTTGCATCGGGACCGTCAGCCGTTGTGCCATTCGGCAGAGATCCATTGATGAGGATAGTCCTAGTGCCGTTGACGTCGGCAACGTTGACAACACTCTTGTTAAGGGCGCTGTAGCTGCCATTTCCGATCAGACTGTCGTAGTACGCGGTGTTGTTGTTGTCATCGCAACCACAAACATCGTATATGCCACATCCACAGAGGACGTCTCGAGTCTCATTACGGCCGCTGGATTGGTTGTGGAAGTGGTAGGGCTGGTGGTATGGGTACATGTAGGCGCCGTATAGCCACACTCCAGGCCAGAAAGCGAGAGCAGCACCTCCGAGGAGCGCAAAGGGAACGATGCCTCCTATGGGGCTTCTAGTACCGGCGCGGTAAGGAGTTGTCGCACCACCGCCATAGTATCGGCCGCCGCCGTATGCCGGCTTGGGTCCGCTTCCTCCAGCAGATGTGCCGCCGACGTTGGAGCTGGGGGCTCGGTTTCCTCTGTAAATATTGTTAGCCGTGTGTGCGGACGGTGTGATGGGTAGAATCCAGGAACTCCGGAGAACCCATCCTTGGGGGGAACATACGAGCTGCCGCCAGAGCCACCCTTTCCACCAGAGCTTCCACCGCTGCCACTGCTTCCACTGCCTCCGCTGCTGCCACCTTTTCCGCCGCCGCTGGTGCCTCCTCCGCCGCCTCCTCTTCCACCACCGCCGCCGCCGCCCTTGCGCTTGAACAGGTCATGCTGCTCAGGCTGCGCGACGCCTTCTACTCGGACCACATGTCGAGAGCCATCAATTGCGCTGGCCGTCGTAGTAGTGATGAGAGTGGCAAGGAGGAGAGCAAAGTCGAATCTCATATTGTATGGTGATGGCGATGCTAGTGAAGAATGAAAATCAGAGAGGAGGAGGGTCGCACCAGGGACTTGTTTGCTTCAAGACCGCGACTATATATGGGAGAAGGAACGCCACTAAATATTAGACTCAAGGGTACTGCTGCTCCGTACCTGCTCCGCACATCGTTGTTTGTAGTAATAAGCCTAACAAGAACAGCGCAGGGGGACCGCTCTAGGAAGGGACAGGCATGCCGGGGTTCTAGAAAAGGCTTGCGCCGAGGCTCTGGTGCGTACCGAATGTACAATTACGTCTAGGAGCTTCACAACGTGCGCCACGCCCCAAGACCAAGTGCGCGAGAATGACCAAATACCAGGTAATGACTGGCTCAGCCGCTGTCATAGATCAAATATTTACTCCGGGCGCGACGCTACTACGCCGCACCGTCTCTTGCGGATTGACCTCTTGGTGCACGAGGTACCTCGCAAGCGTCAGGCTAGAGCCTTCTGGGGCCCGGCTTGTTAGGCACCTTCATAATAGTATTTCACATCAGTTGAGGCGTTTGATCGCTAAAGCCCAGCCCGAGCCCCTGCCGGGACCGTGCTCCAGGGCTCCTGTGCGAAGCCGCTACGCCTGGCATGGCAGTGCAGCCAGCGCCTCGTCGCCGGAGCGAACTTAATCCCAGTAGTATCGCGGTCTTACTGCCGGCCGCTGTCATATTTTGCCATTGGTGCCATATAAGCGGCGGGCGAATGCAAATACGCAACAGGCGGTCAGGGTGGCGCTTGACGGTCTCAGCAAGAAAAGGATCTTTCCCGAATGAGAGGCGGGCTGTATCTGTATTTGCAGGCAAATGGCTGGGCCCGTGCACACATACATTAGCTTCATGTCTACGGAGTAGTACGGAGTACGTGAGTTGTTTGTACTATTTGGAATAAGTCCGACGCATCTGCACGGAGGGAAGAGGGCGGAGTCTGGAGCGGGAATAAGGTTAAATATGGACGGGGGATATAGTGGGTAGCCGGGAGAATGCTCCGCGGAATGGGGGCAATGAGAGATACAGCATCATAAAGATAACTTTCTTGATGCAATGTGCCTGCCATATGCTGGGAACGTCCGCGGACAGGGTAAGAAAAATGGGCGTCTAGGTTTCTGTCTTCATTGTTTTCATCACTCACCCACTGATTACATGTCAAACGCTTCCAAGGTCGTGAAGTATACTACGACTAAAGGCCTACACACCAGCACGCGAATTCTTGCATGGTGTGGTATCAACGACGAAATCGTAGAAATATGTTTCCAAGATTATTTTTATCCCCCGCTATATAGAAACATAGGTACACTGTAACCTCAGTTCATTCGATCGCCTTATCGTACCGTACCTTTTGTGGCAGGAGAAACAGCGCTTCGGATAGATGACATTCATTTATTCTGTGTGTTTACCACTGCAGTAATGCCTGTCGTCAGTAACAACATATACACTTGCCGTGGGTGGGTGAAACCGCGTCTTCAAACGCACCACTTTGTACCTAACTCATGAACAGAAATCGGTTATGCGGAAACTATGCAGTATTCCGAGGAGCAGATGTCCAACTGGCCGTAGTTCAACCTATTCTCTGAGATAACTACTGGCCTCAATTCCGGTCACAGTTCTTATTGTTTTATGCGTACTTTTCTTCAACGAGAAGCTTCGCATCCTTTTCCCTAGCGATGCTGGGAATTAAAGAGGCATGGGTCATTCCGTTGGTGGGTGCAATTGAGCTCAAAGAACGGATTGGCTACTGCACAGACGATGGCGGTCAATGAAGTTAACTACCTACCATCCAACCCTACTGCCCTGTGGTGAACTTATTTACTCCCCTCAGAGAATATAACTAAGCTATCTATGCCGAAAGCATTACGTGTTCAAGTTCTTTATTGGCTAATCCCTATTATGGAGACGAATGGCCCATGATGCCAGATGGCGCTGATTATGATGGCAAACAGCTTCTTGCCTCCTCCGCAATGGTAAAGCCCCTTTGCTGATACTCGGGACGTAAATCTATCATTCTGGAGGTCGAGGAGCACCTCAATACCAAGGTTGTGGACATTCCATTTATAAATCATGGCCCCAATAGTTATGTGAGTCTTCTCTGGCTTGTTCTGTCTTAGTTTCACGCCAATAGAAGGACAACAGGCATTTCATTTCATTTCTGTCCAAGGATGGATTTTCCATCGAAGAACAGACATGCAATGTCAGATTTGAGACTGCTGTCTAAGAGCTACTGTGCTCGGTCCTAAGCATAATAGCTTCTCGTCTACTCTATTAGCCCCGCCCCCGGAGCATCCTGGGCCTAAGCAAGATACTTCCCAGGATATCAAAGGGCGTCGCTTGTTCATATTTGAAAGAGCAGATGGGGAGAATGACGTATGGAGCCAACTCAGCTCTGAGCAGGTGAGATTGCCTATAACAGCCATTCTCTCCCCTTGAGTTAACATTCCCTTTAGGATTCCCTCATTCTTCAAGCCGTTCATATCCGCGCATCCCTGTGTAACTTTGAGGGTCCCCTTGACTTTGCTACTGTTTGGCTCCGAGAACGACTATTTGAGCAGAGCCCCCCATCGCTTCCGATGCCTGTTTCTCCTACGCGCGATTTCTGCATTGCTCTGTTCACAGCTAAGATTGAGGCAACCATTGGCAACATAGGTGATATGATTGGATGGGATTGCGATAATAATACTGTTGGTCCGATGGCTGCAGCGGCAAAGCAGTCACTCTTGCGTATGATCCCACACATGATACCGATCGGCGATACATCTCTCTATCGTCTCGTTCTCGATCACGGGGAACTTTGGCATCCATAATATGTCGATTGCGGCAGATGCAAAAGTCAAGCTTCGTGTGACATCTGTTGACGACTGGGAGGTCGGATGCGTTATGCCAGCTTTCTTATCTGATCCTCTAATGGCCGTTCCTGTCGACTTGGGAACAGATGAAAACGGGGACCCTTTAGCAACCAGAGTGCCTGAAGACACCCCGTCGGAAAAACTTGCACAATATACGGCATAGGCAAAGACTTATCACGAAGTAGGCCTTCCTCTCACCTGGCAATAAAGTATAAATTGAAAAGCCTAACCTTTCATTTGTATTTAGGTTCTTTTTAGTGAAGCACCCGACTACGAGCGAGCCATCAGGGTTGGCAAGGACGCGCGGCACCTTTGGTTTGCACTGCGATCGTGGAAAGCTGACGACTCGGAGGGCTTATTTGGCGAGTTATGAAACTGGGCTGAAAAGAGAATGAAAGAGCTTGGAGCAAGCCAGGTAGTCGCATAGAACCATGTGCGAATTATATGTGCCAGGGTTAGGCGAATATTTGACCAGCAGCGAGCCTACCAAGAAGGACGTCAGGATAGTGGTGCCGACGTTCCGTCGTACGAAAAACTATGATGGTTTAAAACAGTAATATGTTCAACATAGAAAGATTAATCCTTTCTACAGGCTACTAAGTTTCACCACATCTGACCAGAATCATGAAGCTGATGGTTGGTTCTGCTAATATGTATTTCACGTAGTCTTTAAGCCAAGATAGGTTGAGTGACCCGCATGTATATCAGTTTCGCCGTGGAATCAGGTTAAAAACGCCCCAAAACTCGCAGTTGCCAGTTGTAGATGAATCAAACGAATAGCCTAAAGTGGTCATTCATCAATGGTGAGAATGACGAAATGATGTGTAAGTGATTGATGTGCAGGTACGGAGTACTTTGGTAGAAAACGTATCTAGTAGTTTCAATGTTCGGTCCGGCAATACGCCTTTAGGCTGAAACACGTGCGCACGGACCATAAGATGACTCAGCATGTTCTGCCGCTTCCGACGAAGCGCCGCCTCCAAACAACCTCCAAGACAACTCAACAACGACTCACCTTGAATTATTAGAAAGAAATCCTGCCGACACCCTACCCTATCCGATTCCTCGACCGCGGGAACCGTACAGCTTCCGACTCTAATCTATAAAAAGCATGATTTAGACCTTTCATACCCCATAAACCCCTCGGAGGACGCTTTGAGGGGAGGTGGCGCGTCGCGATCATGGCCGACGATATTGAATTCTCGTCCTTTGACGAGAAGGCTTGGAAAGCCCAGGATGCTGCCGATGAGCGTGAGATTGCGCGACTCCTAGAGCAGAGTCAGGACGGCACTAGCGGTGGACTGAAGCTCGATGATACTCCCTTCGATCAAACCAACAAAGCAGACGACGCAGAGGACTTTGAGGATATCAGCGATGACGACCTTCCCGACGAAGAGGAACCAAGCGCAGGAACTTCGCTCGAGGTGCCTGGATTAACAGATGATGGTAACACCAGCAACGATGCCGACGACCTTTTTGGAGAGGGCCCTTCTTCTCCCATCGATCCCGTCGATGGCCCAACTTCTCCTGCTCCACACGTTCGCGACGCCGAGGCAGTTGACGATTCACAAGCGATCGACGCAGGCATCAGCTTTGGAGCCATAAATTTCGACCCAGATCCTCATCTCAACGGTGCGGATAACCAGGATCACGACATTCCTGCCCCTGCTGAATCGATTGGAGACCTGTTGAAGGCAACATGGCCAGCGTATAAGAAAGGGCATATTCTTACCTGGAGTGAACTTTTGCCACCAAAGAAAGCGACATGGAAGGAGAAAAAGCCACTTAAGAAGCCAAAGTACCTGGTAACGAGCAAATTGAGTCTCGACCTAGCTCCAGACGATGAAAAGCTGTTTCGTATTCCTGGACCAGCAAGCTCAGTTACCAAAGCGAAGCCGCATGAGTTGGCAATCAATGGTCTGATTCACTGCAATCTTGCAAGCGATGGCCAGGAGGAAGACGTTGCCCAATTTGATCTTGACCCTGATTCTGATACGGAAACTGTCATGGGCTTCACATTGCGCGACATTGAGTTAGCCTGCGAAGATTGGAACGTTCATATTGATACCGTGGAGAATGACTTTGCAGCCCAACAGTTAGCTGCAGAGCAGGCCGCACTCTCACAAAAACCCCACATCGAGGATGCCGAGCAAGACGATGAGTGGGACGCCGAGTTTTTGATGGACATCGCAGACGATCCCCAGCCACGCCAGAAGAAACGCAAAGCAATTACTCTCGGCTTACCAGAAATTCCTCGCTACACCGCGCCCTCTTTCGATAACTTTGAAGATGCGACGCGACGAGGCGCAAAGCGCGTCCATCTGGATATCAGTGACCCATATCTCCTCTTGGAGACGGAGTCATATAATCCCAACAAACGACCACGGCAGGAGGCAAAGATGAAGCGCATGGCAAACGGCAACATGGGACGAGATGTATCTCAACGGTTCAACCTCTCGAACGATGAGGCATATGAGCTTCTCAAAGAAAACCATCAGAGCAAAGTCAGAGCCACCCTTGGAAATATATCAGTGGAGCACGGCATGCCTGCCCTCAAACTGTCATGGCCTTATTATAAGGTCAAACTTGGCGGGACGACGGATGAGTATCATCGCCCCCGCTTCCGCTACAAGAAAACTGTGGGACACACTGTCAAGTTCGAAAAGCCGCTGCATTTTAAGCGAAAGCAGATGAAGGGCAAGGCGCATGAGATTTTCCTCAAGTCGAGGGACCTAAGTCTGTGTGATAACTCTGCCGCTGTGCTGTTCGAATACTGCGAGCCGCGGCCAAGAGTGCTGAATAGTTTTGCCATGGGCAGCCGACTTATCAATTATTACAGGCGGAAGGAAAACAGTAATGAGGAAGATCAGCTTGCGAAGCTGGATTTGGGAGAATATCGCACGCTTCTCCCAGAAGATCGGTCACCATTCTCGCTATTTGGTACCGTCGACCCTGGTGAAGTCGTGCCGACACTCCACAATGAGATGTACAGGGCACCCGTTTTCAAACATACCCCACGGAGCACGGACTTTCTCATTGTTCGCAGTACCACGGGCATTGGCGGCCCCAAGTGGTACATACACAAAATCGACCATATGCATGTCGTCGGCCAGACCTTTCCATCAGTGGACGTCCCTGGGCCCCATAGCAGGCGAGTCACAAATGCATCAAAGAGTCGAATGAAAATGCTGGCGTTTAGGATGATCAGACACAGCCGGTCGGATAATTGTCAACTGTCCGACATCACTAAGCATATTGCGGACTCTACAGACACTCAGAATCGGCAGAAGTTGAAGGAGTTCCTTCAATACGATAGGGATAGCAAGGAAAAGGGAATGTGGCGCCTCAAGCCCGGAGAGATACTTCCGGACGAGAACGCCATCCGCGCAATGATCAAACCTGAAGAAGTTTGCCTCCTCGATGCCATGCAGCTTGGTATCAAAGAACTTGAGGATGCCGGCTACGACCCTCGCAATGCCACGATTGATGACGATGCGCAAGGGCTTGATGCGGACGATGACGACGACGATGACGGTGAAGGGAGCAAGATCGTCAAGGGCACCAAAAAGGCTGCCGAGAAGCAAGAAGAGACGCTCGCCGATAAAATGGCCCCGTGGAAGACGACAAAAGCATTCATTGACGCATGTGCCCAGAAGGCTATGCTTCAGCTCCACGGCGAAGGAGACCCCACCGGTCATGGATTGGGCTTCAGTTTTATCAGAACATCCATGAAGGGCGGCTATATCGAAGCCGTCCAAGGACCCTTGGCCACGTCCGCAGATGCCATGGAACGCGAGAAACGTGCTAATGGTGGTCATGCATATAACGTTAAGAAGCAACAGGCAATGTACGAGGAAGGCATTCGCGAAATCTGGGACAAGCAGAAGGCAACCCTTTCAGACACCCAAGAACACGATGTCAACGATATTGCGATGACGGAAGACGAAGACGACCGATTCAACGTCCAGGCAGCAGCTACGCCGGCCATATTCGACGACGGAACCAGCCAAATTAGTGGCTTGACTTCATCCAGCCGGCATCCGAAACGAGCGATTCGCATTTCGAGAGAAGTAGAGCTCCCAGACGGCACGACACAAACGAGGATAGAGGTTGTCCATGACCCGGTAGTCATTTCACAGTATATCAAGCGGCGAACCGAGGCCGACTTGGAAATGCGAGAGTACGTGAAAGCCATTGTCCGCTTCCAATCCCTGCCCAAAAGAAAACCACCCAGCTCCTGGACCCAACTACCCGCTTCAGTCCGAGCACTCCATCGGTGGTCGAGACTTGCGAAAACATATCTCAGGAAACGGGCTGCTTCATATGGAGTGGGCTCGCCCGGTTCCGTGGCAGATGTTGTTGGCTTGGAATTTAGAGCGCCGGCTTACGTATATTTCTCTACAGTATCTACAGCGCACGGCCTACGGGCAATGCCGACCATGACCGTCTTGCAGGCATTAGGTGAGTTGGCGCCCCTCTGCCGCAAGTGAACTATTGTTGTAGTCCCTGGAGTTGCTCACATTTTTCTCGCAGAATCAAAAAGGAACTCGAGCGGCTGGAGAAGAACAAGGCAAGGCGGCAAGCTCGAGAACAGCAAAAGGAATTGCACCAGAAAGCCAGCGCCGGCGACGCAGGATCTCCTGGAGCCGATAAGATCCCTACAGGAACTACCCGCAAGTGTGCCAATTGTGGACAGGTCGGACACATCAAGACCAACAAAAAGTACGGTAATTCCTACGTGCTCACCTCCCACCTCACCACCCCCTCGTTTGTCCTTTGATTGGTGGCATCATGCCACAGAGATGGAAGCTGGCGCCAGTAGCGCCAAGAGGAAAAGCAGAAGAAAGATAAGCATCCTCGCCCGTAAGCTCAAGCAATCTGACGTGCAAGCTCGAAAACAAGAGCGCGCACGTCTCACCAAGCGGAAAGCGAGCATTGGGCAGGATCAGAAAACACGCAAAGAAGATAAGAAGGGCAAAGCCCAAGAAGAGCTAGAAAAGGATCGAGCACTTCGCGAAGAAAGAGAGCAACTGCAGGCACTCAAGCGAGAGCTGCAGCAAAGGGCTCGCCAAGAAAGAGAAGAACGAGAAAGGGTGCAAGGCTTCCCTGACCGGGCGTGGTGGAGAGCTGCAGCTGGCAGGTCTCATTAGCCACGCGCTGCATGCAGATGCCTGCGATGCTCCCACCTTCTTCCTTTCCAGCCTTGCCTTTTCTGTTTTAATGCTTTCAACGTTCCCCGCAAAGAAATTTCTATTTTTGCTAACTTTGCGCCACTAAGATTATGTCCTTTGCTTAACGGCACGATGAAGGCGGACAACGGCGCCTCGGAGCATGGCGGCTTTGGTAACTACAATGCCCCCACAGGAGGAGCGGGATCTCCGATCTAGCCATGACACCAATTAAGCTTTGAATGAAGGCTACAAAGCAGCCGTGCCACTTGCCTTTCCTGCTGCATTCTGAACAAAGGGAGGTAGAAAGAAATAGCACCTCAAGTGGTACTGAACAGGGGAGGTGAGGTCAACTGGGTGGAATACTAAAATTCTTTCAACGAATCAATGGGACAGAACCCATTGCAGGTTCTGACCAAGCGCCCCCGGTAAGGCATGAGATGGACGATTCAGGTAACGGGGGATCTGGGAACGACGAGCTCGAGCTCCAACCAAGTACACCAAAAAGGAAGGGGCTGGCACAGGAGTTAAGGATTTCAAGCATCATATCAGCTTAAAGGGCGTTTAGGGGGGGGGGGGGACATCTTTTGCATCAAAGAGTTGTTTCAAAACATACGCTTGCCGAAGGATTGTTTTCGGACACTACGTAATATGTACAAAGAAAAACATGTTTATGACGATGACAACAAACGAAGTGCTGTTTCAGATGTGCAAAGCTGTGGCGATTTGATATGAAGGCGTTTTACTTTACAGATTGCAGAATGGGTGATGCGTAGCTGCAGTAGGCATGTCAGACTATGGCCTGCATGAGGCTAGCAACGTGAGGAATTAGGCCCGTCGTAGATTACTTGGTGCAGTTGAAACGAGTATTTGGAACGAAGACAACAGCCTGGATTGGATTTAGCCTCGAGCTCGAATACACGGAAGGAATCAGTCGATGGGGATGCCATGTCGGTATGGGATGATGATGAGAGGGGAGAGACAGCGTGCCTGGATCAGTGGAAGCGATGTCTCTGGGAAGATGGCAAGGCTATGCGTGCCATGTATGCGTGATAATGATGATGGTGTTGATCCGGAGCAAAGCGCGGCATGATGTTGGAGCGAAAAGAGGTCCCCAGTATGTTGTATTTTTAGAAACGCACCAAGCGCAGCGCAGCGAGGTTAACCTGCATAAGGCCGAAAAAAGAGAAGACAAAGAAAAGGTGGGATCGGGGGCGACCAATCGGCAGCCTGTAGGGGTGTGGCGGCGGAGAGGCTGAGCGGAAAGGCGGGTGATTTCGAGGCGGAGCCAGCGGTATGTATGTGCTCGATTGACGGGCCAAGAGTTGCGCTAAGGACTCTTGATGCATGGATATCTATCTGCAGAGGATGAGGAGCGGGCGAGGGCGAGATGGCAGGGACTGGGGATAAATTGAAAAGAGAAACAAACCGGAGTACAGAGAGACAGACAGAGGAAGAACAACAAGCGGAGGATGGGTTGTAGCATCTGCTGGGCCAATGGGGATGGCGGGCCGGGGCCATAATGAGCTGAGGAGGCTGAGCGAGCGGGCCCTGATCTCTCAACTTGGATGTTGTTGAATTTTTTTGGTTTCCCAGGGCCTGGCAGCTTTAGCGTCCCATTTTGCGGTGTCTGCAATGATACCCTTATCACCTTTTTCCTACTTTATTTTTATTTTTGTTCTTTTTGAGGGGAAGATGAGACGTGGGGGTTTTGCTTTGTTTTGATACTACCACAACTCTATTTCAAAGCCCTTGAGAGCAGACTCTGACGAATGAATCCCCATGTTCAACCTGCTATTTGTGTAGCCGTAGCTGCTGCTGTTGTTGGTTCCGGAGAGGTGATCACGTATGGGGGCGCTTATCTGTGACTAGTGATAGGATGGGGAGTACCCAATGCTACTACGTCTACCTTTACCCAGGCATAGCAGCTCCATGGTCTGGTATCTTACGGCATGTGCGTATGCACGCCAAACGGAGTCGGGGCATACGAAGTAGACGACGCTGGAGCCTCCGTCGGTCGGTATATACATGTGTCCGGCCAGTGGGTAGCGATGGACGATCTCCGGGCATGTGACGGCGAGGCGAGCTCTGGAGCTTACAGCTTAGTCGTCGCCTAAGCGCGTTGGCCCCCCCCCCGAGATGGCACGAGGCACTGGCGAGAAGCGCGTGGGAAGGTGTGCTGGCATTGGTCACGAAGGCGATGGAGGTGACGGAGATGAGGTCAGCGTGGGCGCTCGGTGCTTGGGCCATCCGCGTTTCAGCGGCCGGCGGAGGAGTCCGTATTATCAGGCCATTTCGTTTTGCCCTTCTGGCCTTGCCTCGACTTGCCTTGCCTTGCCTTGCCTCCGGTGACATGGCATCGCATTCGCACCAACCAGGGAGAGCAAAAGTGCCCCCTCTTGGCAGCTTGGCTGGCCAGCTTGTAGTTGATGATGTCGCGACACGTCTGGGATGACATGGTCGGCTATTGCTGCCGTCGTGATGGAGTGGGCTGCATGCGAATTCAGGCACCCTGGAGGCTTGGCTCGCGAGGCGGGCACAGACCAGGCTTAGACCTCTTGGGGCTTCTAGAGAGCCTTGGCAGCCATTCGAAATCTCTACGGTCCCGGAATCGTCGCTTGACACCGAGCCAGCGGGCCCCTCTTTCTGGGGTGATTCTGCTTGGCGTTGTCGAGAGAGAGAATAGTGCTCGCTCCCTGCACGAAGGACTAGCCGCCTTGATTCGTCTCGCGTGGCGGCTAGACAAAGCCGAGTATCACCGCTGCCGCGAGACGCTCGGATCATCACCGTGTGTGCTTGCTGGGGGGATGGGCGGGCTGCTGTGGACGGATGGAGTCGCTGGTTCCCATATTTCGTCCCAGGCCAATCTTACCTGGATGGAGCCCTGGAGGGACTTGTGAGGCCCAGCGAGAATTTGTTACCTACGATATTTGCGGTCCTATCTGTAATATCGCACGGAGTCATGCACTAAGATGACTAATTCCATTCGGCTATTGGGGGCGAATTTTTCTCTCACAACGGCCGAGTTCTGGATTCCATGCATTGGTTGCCTCGTCCACAGCGCCTCAGGGCAATGGGTGGGATCCCAATTCTAGAAACTGCTGCTCCTGGGTTAGGCAATCGCTTACCGAAGATGGAACCAAGTTGGAATCCTGGGGGCCTGGAAAGGTGGCTGGGCGCAGCGATGGCGGTCCAAGGCCAGTGGTTCACGGCCTTCGAAGCCACAGCCAGGGTGCGTCGATACTAAGCCCATGACGTGGTTCGTCTGCTCGCACGTCAGAGCCTGGCGAAATGCGAGTCGCATTTGTTCTCTTGGGAGGGAGGCTAGTAGCGGCGCGCGAGGCTGCCAGGGAATCCCTGCTAAGCAGAGCACAGTAGCGCAGAGCCCGTCTGTGTGTGGATGTGTGTGATCCGTAGGCGTGCAGCAAGCAGCAGAAGCACCGGGCATATGCCATGCCATGTCATGCCATATCATGCCGCGTTCTGCCCAATACCGCCCAGTGGTAATGTCAGTAATGCTATAGCACGCATAGAGTGCTCGCAATGGATGATACGAGTAATATCGGCCTCCAATCTGTCGATGCTCCGTTCCGTATCAAGTCGCTAACTGCTAAGCCGCCTTCTTCTTCTCCCCGCCGTTGCAGCCCAGCAAATAGGGCACCGCAGCTTCTGCAGCGGCTCCCAAAACAGCACCCCCTCCGCCTCCACCCTGCTGGCCTCGCTGCTTGCTGCTTGGGCTCTCTAGCGAGCGGTTCTCTACTAGTACCTCTAGGGCCCTTCCCCTTCTTCCCCTTCTCACTCCCTCAGACTGAACACGATCTGGCTATTATTAGAACCATCCAACGCCAGATTCAGCCCCATCGTCCTGCAACCGCCTGCCAACACGTTTAATCCAACCCCCAGCATCACCGATCAACCGCTGCAACGCACCCCGACATTTTTGCACGCAATCCAAGCGACAGACGCTGCCGCTGCATGCATCGCGCCGCGCTGCGACTGCGACCGCACGGCTCTGGCTCCGCTCCGGCCATTCTTCGCCGCTGGTGATAGATAGCTCGCTCCCGTTGTCGTCGCTCCCCGACTCCCGCTCGCCAGTTCGTTGGACGCAGCAAACCCAACGGCATCTTCTTGGGCCTTTGCTGTGATTGCGGCTGCCGGTAACTGTACATAGGTGCCGCCTCCTGCCTCCTCCGCCGTGCTCTGGCTCGACTCCTCCATCGCCATCTTTTCTCTTCGCGCGCCCCGCGCACTGGACAAAAAAAGCGAGAAACAGAGAGAAAACTCGAGAGTGTCCAGATTAGCTGTCGCCTTTGCCCTGTTCATCGGCACATCTGGTCCTCTCTCCTGGCGCTCTGCCTCCAAGGCCGTCCTGCTCTCTCTCTCTCTCTCCGTCCTCTGTCTCTCTCTTTGTGGGTCCGGACAAACATTTCCTTTGCGGCGCGTGCTTTTTTAGATCATTGCACAAAACTTCGCTCCCGCTTCACGGGCCCGATTTCGATTCCGATCTCGACCTCCAATTTACCCTCGACGGAGCGACCTGGATTTTTTTGGGCTCCAGCTCGAGATCCGGCAGCGACAAAACACGTACACTGCCCTCAGGCGCTAGACAAGCCGAAGCCTTGAGCCTGTTGGCCTCGCGCGCCGTTCCACCTCACTCTCCCGCAGCGCGACCCTTTGGCGCTACAAGCTATACGTCAAAATGGGTAGAAGAAAGATTGAGATCAAGGCCATCAAGGATGACCGCAACCGCTCCGTGTATGTTGCTGCCAAGCCCCTCCTCCGGCCTCGACACTATTTAGGTACTTGAGCTAACCTTGGCATCTCACCAGGACCTTTCTCAAGCGAAAAGGCGGTTTGTTCAAGAAGGCACACGAGCTCTCCGTCTTGTGCTCCGTCGATGTTGCTGTTTTCATCTTTGGCAACAACAAGAAGCTGTACGAATACTCTTCTGCCGATATGCAGCATCTGATTACCAGATACCAATATGTAGGTTCCACCGGGCCGCTGTGTCGGTCGCATAGCATCCCATCCCATACCCACTCATTCTTGGCTGGACGCGATAGGCTGATATAACGGCGTTATAGCACGGTGGCCCCAACGAGCACAAGGGGCCTGGCGACTTTAATGGTGGCCAAAACGACGATGATGACGATGAGGATGGCGATGGAACGCCTCCTCGTGGCTCTGATGGAATGGATGCCCATATGATGCCTCCTCACTTCCAAAGCCAGGCGCCTCCACCTTTCCCCCATATTCGCCATCAGACAGCCTCAGTGTCGCCTCCCATTCCCAACGGCGTGCCTTTCCAGGGCCATCCAGCCCATCTCCAGCGAAGTCACACGCCGCAACCCGCCGTCCCATCGCGGCCCGGTTCGAGGGGGGATATGCGCCGCATGGGCCCCGGCATGATGTCCCAGCCCGTCGGGCCTCATGGGCCTCATCCGGGAATCACCTACATGCCTACCCCGCCCATCTACAACCCTTCCGCCAGCAGCCAATCCAACTTGATGCCGCCTCACCCTGCTCCTTATCCCTATCAACCTCCGCAACAGCAGCCACCATATATGGAAGAACGAAGACCGTCCGCACCTCCCACGTTCAGTGCCCATCCACCTCCCCAACCACTGGCGGTAGGCCCACGCTCGGATCCATCTCCTCCTCAGCCATCTCATCAACTACTCCCTCCGCATTCCATGCCTCACGTATCGCCACAGCCAGCACGTCGTCATCTGGATCCGCAACCCCCTCCACCCGTCGAACCAAGGACAGAATCTGCCGAGCGACCCAAAGCACCCCTCATCAACACGGATACAGCCATCAAGAAGATGTCGCAACGCAAGTCCCACAGCATCTTCACGCCCATTGAAGAAAATAGGTCTATTCTATCCCAGCACTTGGCGTCTTTTGCCTCCGAGCCCCAGGCTCTTAAGAATGAGGCTGGCATTTCCGGTCCGGCAAACCCAAATCGGTCCCAGTCGGCTGATAACGGGCCCATGATGAGAAATGGCGAAACAGCCTCCCCGCACTTACAGCAGCGATCCAACTTGCGCAATACGTCGGTGTCTTCTCTTCCCGATACCCCGTCGCAGACCAGTAGTCTAAAGATCAACACCACCGTGGGAGGCACACGACCGAAGCCGCCTCGCCTTACCGTGCAGATTCCTGACGGTGGATCCGAAGCCGGCAGCGCAACTGGCGACTCCAACTCGCCTCGAAATCCGGCAGATCCCACCTCTCACGCACCCCATCGACATAGCAACGTGGTCCTCCCACCCCCTTCTCCATCCGCTACCACGCTCTTGTCCGCGGGGGCTACAGGACCACCCAATCCTTTTGCTCGACCGGTCCCTCAGCAGAACGTCAACGGCGACACGCCCGTTTCGGCCCTCCCTTCCCGCTTTCTGAACAATGAGCTGCTACCAAGCCCCAGCAGTTTCTACCCAGAGTGGAACTTTAGGGGAAGCGACAACAACACGCTGCCCAGTCCCCTCAACTTTGCTACACCTGTGGTAGGCAGCGGACCGAGCTTCCTCCGAGACGACGGTCACTTGTTAAATAGCAGCAACGGGAACGCCGGCGCCGGCACGACAGGCAATGGCAATCTTGGCTTGACACAAATATCAGGCTTGGCAAAGCGAAAGAGTCCGGATCTTGAGGCGACTGGCCATGACGAGAACCACGAAACGGCCAGCGATCCTAAACGCTTGAAAGTGGAACGATAGGCTGTATCAGATACTGTTGGTCGATTTTGATTCTCTCCATTTTCTTCCAGATACCCCTTTGTCCTATGTCAACTTTGCTTCGTCTTAATCTTCTTTCTTTTTCTTGTGTATTTATTGGGCTCTTTCATGAATGAACCCTGTTCTTTTTTAATCCTTTGGTTGGATTTCTTGTAGGCAATGCTATATGAACTGGGTGTTGGAGGAAGGCCTTATCATCCCGCAATGTCCCTATACCTTTCGTTAACCCCCAAGGAAACGGGGTGCTTTTGTCATTATTCTAGTGAGAGAAATGTGTGTTGATGGCGCTGGGAGGGGAGGCATTCTGTTATGATATCGTTTCACGCGTGCCTTCTTTTCGGGGTCGGCACAGTGAATGGGCTCGCCATGATTTCAGATTTAGTGAAGATGAGGAAAAGGGGGTACGCGAGCGCATGTTGGTACGTCTTTGTCGAGCAGATCGGGAACGATGGCCAAGAGAGAGGGAAAACTGATGAAGGATTTGTATTTTTTTATTTTCCTGGGCGTTGGGTTAGAAAATCTTGCGCGATCACAGATTTGAGGAATGAGGTATTGGTTATTTTTGGAGGATAATGTTTCATTTTGTATTGTTGAATATATCTGAGTTGGTTGCTGAGAGTCTGTTTCTTGTTCCCGTGATTTGGTAATGTGTGGTGAACGCTGGAGACTTTATTTCTGACGGATGCTTTACGGAGTACCAAGGGCTACTGAGGCACGGTTAGGAGGTGAATAGCCGGTTACATTATTGAAGTCGTCGCGAGGACATATCATTATTAGCCATTATGCATGTATACTCAGACAGCATTATCACAGTACTCTTCTACGTGATGAAGAAGGGAAGTAAGCAAGCATATGGGACAATTTATTGTCCTCATTCATGACATATTTGCTATAGCTGAAGCAGCCGCAATCTGAGCACATCTGCACCTAGAGTAGGAAAAAGAATAGAAATAGGAACTCGTGTATGAAAATGTCATATAAAAGGTATCATCGCATCATCACACATAATTCAAAACGCCCTTCAAAATCCACTATATTCAAACATCATCGATCAGCATATGCCACAACATCCTCTAGTTTTAGAGAGCAGCAAACTTACCAGCTCGCCGTTGGCGACCCGGCTGGCGACACGGTCCACCTCGACCCCATCCGGCATGATGACTCTCTTCTCATTGCCGTCCTCATCCTTCTTGGACTCCCACCAGACCTGCGTCCCGGCGGCTGTCTTGGCCTTGACGCCGGCTTCCCAGGGGCTGGTGCCGACGACCAGGTGCGCCTCGACAAACTTTCGCAGATTATCGTCGGCGCGATCTTTTCCTCCTGATCCGTCATAGGCTTGCGAGCCTAGTGAGGCGTAGTCATCGGGGTTCTCCCAGGGCTTGCGCGGCAGGTCTTCGATGACGATGTTGTTCGGCGCGAGGACGGTGGTGTTGACCTTGGGATCGGAGAGCGGGTCGCTGGTGGACTCGTGCATGCGCGAGAGGGAGAAGAAGGTGGTCAGGGACCTCTGGGTGCCCAGGATGTCGTACAGCAGCACGGCGGGCTGGACCTGGCTGTCGTTTCCGGAGCCGGCGCCTGGCATCATGACGGGGAGGTGGTCCGGCGGAGGGTGCGGCGGGAGCCGGCGGAGAGGTTCCTGATCGGGCGCCGTGTTTGCGGTTGCGGACGTCAAGAGGAGGCTAAGGTGAAGCAGGTTGAAGAACCTCATGGTCCCTCAATGGTGGATTAAATTTTGGGCGTGGGTTGGGCTGGAATCGTCCGACAATGCGATGGATTAGAAGGATCGAACGGGCGAGACAAGTTCAACTGCGAATGAACGGCGCAGGACGACGTCACCGGGGGTTCATAGACGAATTAGGCAACTCGCGGCGGAGGATGCTAGAAAAGAACTCTGGGGAGCGTGGTTGATCACGTGACTTGAGACTTCTTGGGGCCGAATTGCGGACAAAACTTGCTACGGGTAATTCTACTAGATGGAGTTGGAAAGTAGGAGCGCAAGAGGTGGAAAAATAATATCCGAAGGCTAAATAGATGCCAGAGCTGATACAGGTAAGCCGAGCCGATAGAATAAAAAAAAATACTCCGTCGCGAAAAGCTGGTTCTTTGAAGTGTATCGAGGCTGGCATCTTTTTTTGCAGGACATCTTGGAGCGCCAATTGCATGGGATGGGTGCATGTACGGAGTACCCCCAGACCCTAGGCCGTGTGTCACGGGGGTTGGATTTGGGGGGGCGTGCTTCAAACTCCGTGCTGTAGGACTTTCACATGAAAGTCACAGAGACAAGAAGAGTTAAAGGGAAGAAAAGGGTTAGGTACGAAATTCATTGAAATCTCAAAGAGCTGGGGCCGGGCCAATAGCGTGGCTGGGAAATCGGCTCACCGATGCACGTCCGGCAACGGTCAGCCAGACAAAGGCCGTCATCTGACGTGCGCCTTGTGGCCCCCCCGGATTTGGGGAACTTGTTCTGTGTGGGGTACGAATGTTTCTTGCTTCCTTCTGCTGGGCTTACTTTGTATCTATGGGGAAAGGGGAGGCGAAAGATTAACTGATGATGCTGGTTGTATACGTGACCGTCAGCTGGGCTGGTGGCTGCGCACGGCGGACTTGACATGTGAAAAGCATGTGGGATGGGAGGGAGAGAGTTTTGGGGCGCTACGGCAGTACAACGGAAATGTTTGGCCACGCATCAATGGGGTGGGATATAGTGTAGCCGATTGATTTAGCCTTGTCAACATTTAAAAAAAGGAGATGTGATGATCGAGTGGGAGACCAGTTCTTGGCCCGGAGGAATTACGATGGAGTCTCTTGATTTGAAGCGTATTCCGCTTAGTGCGCGCCGGCGGTAGTGCGAGATGTCGTGCTGAAAAGATTGAGCCTCGTTTGTATAATAGTTGCCTCGGCACTCGCGTATCGCGTATGTGGATGATTGCCCAAAGCACCGCGGGCAGCCCATTGCCAGGCGAGAGAGCCAAAACGCAAGTGCTTCTCCCTTTTATTGTTATTATCGGAGGAAGCTGTTTTGAATAGCCATGCATGTCTGTTTTCTCTCAAGCATCGTTTCCTCGCGATCCAATGGTATCCGGACCTTCGGGTATATGTTGTTCTTGTGTTCCTGAGGTTCCGGGAACGGACGCGCCCCAGTGGAAGTTTACAAAGCCTAGTCGCTGATTTGGCAGTGCGCTTGGGGTAGTTTAGTGGGGTGATGGAAGCAGCTAAAGCTACCACGGAGTACGAAGTCCCGATGTGAAAGAAGGGTCGTTGGGAGCTACCGGATCTGTACACGAGGCGGGATGAATAGCTGCAAAGTAAGAGCGCAATTAATTAGAGAAGTCGATGTTCAATGGAAAGACAATAAGACGCTTCTCCCGAAAAAAATTGCGTGCAGCACTTACTTGGTCGTAGCGAGAACGAAAGCGCCTCCCATTCAGGTGCCGCCGGCTCATCGACATCACCGCTGAAACAATTGGATCACTGCTCGTGGCAGCAAACGCTCACCCCGGCTTCAGGCTTCAGCGGGCTTAGTGGGCTGTCGACCTGCGCGCCCCCCGCTACCGCCCAGCAACAGGCTTGCTGAGGGCCTAAGCTCGGGGTAGTATGGAGTACCAGCATGCAAGTACGAAGTACCGTCTCGGTGGCTTACCCACCCAAGGTTGCCTCGGCTCACTACCGCCCTCGGCGTGGAGCTCATGCCCATTCCGTCGACTCTTAAACTCCAAAGTCGAGCCGCGATCTGATTCTTTTTCCCTTCTTTTTCTTTTTCTCTCCTCATTCTCCATTCTCTTCCCTTTTTTTCCATCCATCCATATACCCCCTTTTCTCCTTTTCCATCCGAATTCAGTCGCGTCGTGTTCCTTTTCTGCCCCCTCTACGCTCTCCAACTCCTCACGTCACAAGCATGGCTCCCAGAGTGATTGTCGTTGGTGGCGGCCGTAAGTAGCCCTGGCTTCACCGTCTCCCGCTTCTTCTTTCTGCCGCTGCTCTGTTCGCCCTCGGGGACGAGTCAGGGCAGATGCGCGACAGCGGGAAATAGATGCTTTGGGGCATCAGTTTGCTGACATCTGCCGTCACAGTTTCTGGTCTGTCTGCCGCCCACACCATCTACCTTGCCGGTGGCAACGTCGTGGTTCTCGACAAGCAGGGTAAGTTCTTTCGAGTCTTGCAATTCTGGGCCAACCCTCGCGTTACTCGCGTTAGAGAATTCATGGGTGGCCCCGGAAAAGCGGCAGGAAATGCTAACTTTCTCGCTCAGGCTTCTTCGGCGGTAACTCTACCAAGGCCACCTCTGGTATCAACGGTGCCTTGACCCGTACCCAGGTTGACCACAACATCCGCGACAGCGTCAAGCAGTTCTACGATGATACCCTCAAGTCTGCTCGTGACCAGGCCCGCCCAGACCTCATCAAGGTCCTCACCTACAAGTCCGCTGCTGCCGTTGAGTGGCTTCAGGATGTGTTCAACCTCGACCTGACATTGGTCTCCCGACTTGGGTGAGTTTGCCTGCTTTCCATTGGAATTGCCCGTTTCGGGCTCCTTGGCGCCAAAGAACCAATTTGATTAACAAAATGATTTACAGTGGTCACTCCCAGCCCCGAACCCACCGAGGCCACGATGCCAAATTCCCCGGTATGGCCATCACCTATGCTCTGATGCAGCGCATCGAGGAGCTTGCCGAGGCCGAGCCCCACCGAGTTGAGATCATCAAGAAGGCTCGCGTTACCAGCCTGAACAAGGAGGGCAACAAGGTCACTGGTGTCACCTATGAGCTGAACGGCGAGACCGCCAGCCTGGATGGCCCTGTCATCCTCGCCACGGGTGGCTACGCCGCTGACTTCGGCGAGGGCTCTCTGCTCAAGAAGCACCGCCCTGAGATCTTTGGTCTTGCTACTACCAACGGCACCCACGCCACTGGTGACGGACAGAAGATGATCATGGCCATTGGCGGTAACGGCATCGACATGGACAAGGTTCAGGTCCACCCCACTGGTCTGGTCGACCCCAAGGACCCCGGCAACAAGTGGAAGTTCTTGGCCGCCGAGGCTCTGCGTGGTGAGGGTGGTCTCCTTCTCAACGCCGATGGTGACCGATTCTGTGATGAGCTCGGCCACCGTGATTACGTCTCCGGCATGATGTGGAAGGAGAAGGACAAGAACAAGTTCCCCATCCGCCTTGTTCTCAACTCCAAGGCCTCCAACGTCCTGGATTTCCACACCCGCCACTACTCTGGCCGTGGTCTGATGAAGAAGATTACCGGCCAGCAGCTTGCCAAGGAGATCGGCTGCACTCCCGAGCACCTCCAGAAGACGTTCCAGACCTACAATGCCATTGCCGACGGCAAGCAGAAGGACCCCTGGGGCAAGAAGTTCTTCCACAACCTGCCCCTTGACATCAACGACGACTTCCACGTTGCCCTCATGGAGCCCGTCCTCCACTTCACCATGGGTGGTGTCGAGATCAACGACAAGTCCCAGGTCCTCAACCAGGAGAAGCAGCCTTTCGAGGGTCTCTTTGCCTGCGGTGAGTTGGCCGGTGGTGTCCACGGTGCCAACCGTCTTGGTGGATCCTCGCTGCTTGGTTGCGTCGTCTACGGCCGTGTTGCCGGTGACAGCGCCAGCAACTACCTCTTCCAGCATGCCCTCCAGGGCACCGCTGGCGCCGCCCAGCGTCTGGGCCAAATCTCTCTGCACCTCGACCCCTCTGCTCCCGGCAAGCTGACCGTCGAGTGGGCCAACGGTGCTGTTGCCGGCTCTGCTCCTGCTCAAGTTGCCGAGAAGTCAGCCGCTTCCGCCCCCAAGGAGGCTTCCAGCAAGCCCAAGGCCTTCTCCATCCCCGACAAGGAGTTCACTCTGGAGGA
This sequence comes from Trichoderma arundinaceum, assembly GCA_025919625.1. NCBI lineage: Eukaryota > Fungi > Ascomycota > Sordariomycetes > Hypocreales > Hypocreaceae > Trichoderma > Trichoderma arundinaceum. The sequence continues at coordinate 1,141,471 of JAMQTF010000002.1, forward strand.
GATTGCCAAGCACAACAAGAAGGACGATCTGTGGGTTGTCGTCAAGGGCGTCGTCCTTGACCTGACCAACTGGCTCGAGGAGCACCCCGGTGGCGTCAATGCCATCCTCAACTTCATGGGTCGCGATGCCACCGAGGAGTTTGAGATGCTGCACGACGATGAGGTCATCCCCAAGTACGCCCCCAGCCAGGTCATTGGCCGTGTCAAGGGACAGAAGGTGACTCTGGAGATTTAAAAAAAAGAGAATGAAATGTAATGTCATGTATAAAAACATTGGCCCCTGAGCTGAAAAGGGTGAAAGAGACGGGATGAGGATGGCATCTGCGAGATGGGATGCGTATACCATTATGATTGTGAGGAGGGCAAACCTCGAATGTGTTTTGCTCCCACCACGATGAGCTTCTAGATAGGCTTTTACAGGCGCACTGGGCTTGGTTGTTTGACATGTGGTTTTATGTAGTGTATGGATAGCTATATTGGCATATAAATCAATTCTTTTGATCAATGTTGCGAACCGGTTACCCTGTTGTGATATTTTGAGTTTTATATCACCGTGACGAAAGCATCCAGAGGTTGAGAAGGGTATATTTCACTGCCATGTTTATCTTGAGATGCCATGTTATCTTCTAATAGCCGGCAGGAGAGAGCATCATGATACTACTCGATGATGTAAATGCTAAATTGTGTTGCAATTATTTGCGTTGGGTGGGCAAGGTCTGTCTGCGGTGTTCAGTTTTTTTAGGCGTAGGGTCGTCTAGGATGGATGAGATCTGGGCTATTAGAGGTTCTTGCTTAGTATTTCCTAGCCTGCGTCACATCACACCGTTCTTTTGTTTCATGATATGAGAAAATGGTTTTGGTTCGAGAATGGTAAACGTGATTCGTAGGGATTTGTGGGATTCCTTTGTTCTTTAAAATGTAAACAAGATGGCTTGATGAATGACGTCGCGTATGATGGCGATTGATTTTGCGCCCCAGTTGATCAAAATCTACATCTAAAGATCTCCATCTAGAATATGAGCGTACATAAATAAGTAGTATCGAGCGAAAATGCAACATCTTTTTGATATTTCCCATGGTAGCTCAAATGATATTGTCTTCCACGCATGGTAACCCATCTTTGTGCTAACCTGTAGTACGTATATTACTTTGCGGGTCGTTATATCATTTCCTAGCACTGAAATCATTTATTTACACTTGGTACGAACTGCACGACGTGGAATCTAAACCCCAAGATTCAACACCCTGCAATCCTATTTCATAATCATCGTGAAAATGTTACCATGACTCCGATCGGTATCAGCGCAAGATTCCAAATCGCAAAACTCAAAAACGGCCTCGGAATGGGCCGGCCCCGCGGCACACACGCACACGGAGTAATACTACTGATACAAGCGGAGCAGCTGCTCCTTTTGGTCCCTTGGAATACAACAATACGTTGACGCGCAAAAAAAAAGAAAAGGGATGGCACACAAAGGAATCGAACGAGGGAAAAATCGCTTAAGTAAGACGCGTGCCGGAGGAACGAAGGTCCTCGACATGCGACATTGGCATTTCCGCTAGGACGGGCGATCTACGTATACGTACTTACACATGCGGGAGTGAGACCAGTTGTTGGACGGGCTGAAGGATGGGGGATGTAGACGGAGTATCGGGACACACGCTTTTGCGAAGGGGGGGTGAGTGTTATTGTCTGGTTGAACCAGGTTTGAATCGAAACGAGGAAGGAAATTTTCGTTTTGGGAGTCACGGAAGAGAGCCGAGCATAATGGCAGCCCTTGGTACGGAGTATTAGTGGTTGTGGTACGAAGCACGCATCCTGCGCATCTTGGCATCGCCAAGGCATGACTACAAGGCACTACTACTCCGTACATACAATCTACAAAGTGCAAAGAAAAAGGCCGGCCCATCGTCATCGTCCGCCCTCACGTGCTGAAGGAGGATGAGGAGGGGGGGGCCGGAAAACTGGAATTCAAAACACGGCGCCCGTGACATTCCCCCTGTCCTGTCCTGTCCTGTCCCGTTCCCTTTACAAGTAGCAGTCACTTGTTAGGCACCGGCAAATGCAAAGTCAGCGCGCAGCCGGGCGGGCTTTTCTTTGTTTGTGGCTAGAAAGGCTTTGCTAAAAGTCGCAAAAAACGGTCTTCTTGAGCGGGAGAAGGCGTGTTCCAGGCCCTGGGAGCCAGAGGGGAACGGAGGACACGGGATTCAAGCCACATTAATCCCTTTGTGTATACTCCGTAAATTGGATTTTGCTTGCTTCTTTTTGGCTAATGGGCGGTGACATTTCGATGGTATGATTAATTTTTCCCCCATCGTATGGAGTAAGCCACTTTACTTTTATGTATGTTCGTTTTTTTTTTAATCGTCATTTCTCCTTTGGCCCCCCCTCTCTCCCCTTGGCTTGGGCATGATCTGTCTTTGCGTGTAAAAAAACGCCGCCACCACTACGGGTGTGATGGCTGCATGGCAATAACGAAGCTCTCTCATCATGGGGGAAACTAAAAAAAGAAGAGCCGAAAAGGATAATTCTCCTTAGTCCTTCTCGTTCCTCTCTTCTTGCACCTTCTTGGAGTCACTGAATGGAAATAATAAATAACAATACTAATAAAAAAAAAACCAGGCCCGCGTTCGGATGAGGAGGGCGTGCTACATGATGCAGGCAACCGGCCCTTCCCCTTGGAACTAGCAGAATGGGCTCCTTTCTACTTGCTACGCCGTGCTAAGCAGGATTAAGCTGCTGGGGCTATGACAGCGAGCCATGACGAGTTTGGATGCTCCGTAACGGAACTTGTTGTGCTTGTGGGAAGAGATGAAGCCAGGAAAGCTTGTGGATGGCAGCCCCCCTCCTCTCTCTCCTCCTCCACTCACCCCATTTGGTCCGTCATTTGTTGCCGTGCCGCTTTGCCTTGTAAATTACGCAAAGTTCTGCTGCTAGCTGGAGCGCTAGATGTCGACCTAGGGGCCCTGATGGCAGCTGAAGACGCAGCAGAACCAGGTCTAATCCAGGTCTGAAGGCGTTTCCTGGTGATGCGACTAAGAACCTGTCCCGCCAGTCAAGTCCCATCCCATGCGGGGTGCTGCCGATCCGGGGTCGGTGACTGCATGATCTGTCAAATCTGCGCATCTCATAGGAGTAGTTCTTTTGCGTAGAGCTCTTGCGGGAGACCAAACGGCTGCTCCGTGTGCTTCGCAGCGTTGCATCACATCGCGGCAACAAACAGATCACGGCGTTTTAGCCTTCGATGTTGTTTATAGGTCCCTTTTCTTTCCCCCCTTTTCCTTTCAGTCACCGTTTCTTTCACAGCGTGTTGCAAAGAATCTCCGATGCTGGAGCTGACTCTCGAAGATTTGGTTAGAGCACCACACTGCGAGGCTGTATAGTACAAGTATGGCCTCGCCCTCCTTTCTCACAGGGTGCTAGTATTGCTCTTCTGTCATTTCCTCCTTGGAAGTCTTCGTTCCGGAGTAATACTTGTAGGTTAGTAGTCTCGCGGCAGTCAGCAGCCACCTCCCCATCAGTCCGCTAGGTTGCCGAGCCTGTTGGTGACGGCTTCGGCATCTGAGAGGCGCCTCGCAATGACAATCACGTCCGGACAATGGACGAAACTCGGGGTTGCATCAAACGGCCGTGGCTCTCGACTGTGCACGCAGCACAGCGTAGCCGAGAAGGGGCTTGCATGTCGACGAATCACTTCCATGACAAGATGAGTTTTTGAGATGAAAGAGGCGGTTTCGAGGAGTGACACTGCCTCTTTTCGCCTAACCTAGCACCGCTAACAGAGCACACTTACATGTGTACTCCGTACCTTGATGCTCTGCGGAGCATTACTACTAAAAGTACCTACTACAAATCAACTGCTTCTGCGGCTACTAATCCATCTTGTCCTGCGTCGTGTTACGTGAGACAAAGCCCTGTATAAGATGGGACAAGCGAGAGAGGGAGAAAGAGGGTTGTTGCGTAATACGCATCCCAAAGATGAAATACTCAACAAATCCCAGGCATCCGCGCCGCCAGCGGCCGCACTACAAGGGCTTCCAAATCAAAATAAAGAACGCTCGAAAACGATGACAGAACGAATGGCATAACAGCTTTTGCACTATCACCCCAAATCGGCGCCAAAAACGGTGGCCTGGCCTCTCTCTCTCGGCTGGATGAAAGAGCTTGCAGCGTTCTTTGTCGCCCAGCAAGGCTAATGCACTGCGCGGCCAGTTGGTACTAGCGGGTAAACAGCCAGGCTAAAGGGAGAGAGAGAAGCCCTTTTGGCCCAGCCCAGTGCGACCTCGATGTACATCGACGCAACGCCTGCATAAGCGTATCGAAGGAGTACTGGATACTTACCATCGCGCGCGCGCTCTCTCTCCGTTCGTTTTTACAACTGGTGCTAATGCACGTGAATGAGTAGAGGCGAATCTAGAGTTGCCTCGTCAAGCGCCTTTTCGCTTCTCTTATTTTTAATGTTGTTTTTTTGCGGCACATGTCGTACGTTTGCCCCTTCGATTAACCCACTCTCATATCTGTCAGCAGCGGGCCCCATCATCGACGGCGGCATCTAGAGAGCCTCTATTCGCAGAACTAGGAGCGATGCAGACTGGCGCTGGAATCCCAACACATGGCCAGGTACCCTTTACCACACGGTGACAGGCATGTCCTAAAACGGTGCTGCCATGTCAGCTGCAAGCATCCGATTCCTGCAGAGGTCGAAGCAGGCAATGACAGCGCAGATTACTCGCGGCTGGCAGCCAAGAGCCAAGAATGCTCAGCATTCACGGCCAAGCCTCCCTGTACCGTGTCCGAGCCGCTGCGTACTGGGTACCCCATGTCCTGTCTGCGGCAGTACTAGTACGGGGTAGTACTTGCGTCGCCGCCGCCCATGTGGCGTCAGCCCGCCTGACCACTTCTCCAGGCCGAGCCGAGATGCGGTTGCAGGTATCTGCTGGTCAGGAGTACCGGGCGCCCCGCCGCGCCCGGAACTCCGGGGCCATGTGCACTGTGTGGCGCACTGGACTGGTGGCTCGAAGAAAAATTCCAGCAGAACCCTTATTGAATTTTCTTCCCCAGATTTTCTCCGCATGATTTGCGTCCCGTCCCTTTTTGAATGCTACCACGTTTGAGTCAGAGCGCAGCAGCAACCCTCGAGCGCAGCTGGCGTTGGCCGGCCCGTCATGGCGCAACAGCCAACAACCAGCAGTCTGCTTATCTCTCGTTTGCGCTCAATTCGTTGTGCGGCTTGCGTCTCAAGGGGCCAAGTTGGTTGGTGAAACTACAGTCTAACAAGAAATAGTTGGAGTGGCTCGTTGGTCAGGCTGCGTGTACAGTGCCGCACCGCTGGGGATATGCCACTCCGTATGACCGTGGTGACGATGCCATGATACAACGCCTCGCCATTGGACCTCCATATCTGCCGTAGCTGCACCATCAGCCGTGCTGTTCTCATCGTAAACTTGTAGAAATCGAATCTGGATGCTTATGGGTGGCTCAGTATAGAAACGCTTGGCACCCTGAGTCTCTGGGTGCATCGTTTGATTCGTCCAGCAAGCTCTGCAAGTTGCCGAGAGCCAGAGTCCAAAAGAGCAAACGCCCTAGCGGCTAAGAGCTGGCGTATTACTAGGTAACTTTACGCTCAACACGTGTGCCCGGACTCATCTCATTGCAAGAGAAGTATTGAGTACAGAGGGATACTTGTGGCCACGGCTGTGTCAGAGTGAGTCAACCGTATCTAGTAGGATGACAGCGAGTACTAGTACCATCGTCCACGGTGCCGAGGCAAGGCAATCCTGGTGCTGGTCATCGTGGCAGGAAGCCGTACTGTGCCGCACCACTCAGGGAATTCAAACTGCCTCAAGCGTGCGGGCTGATGTCTGGAGGGGCGCCCTCAGGTCTGCACGTCGCAAAAAAAGCCACACGGGCAGCCGAATGCAGCTAACTGGCATTCAATATAGGCCTCTTGGCCTTGGCCAGCTAACCGAAGGTTGATGGCTCGATAACTTTGCGACTGCATTCACCGCTCCACCCCATCTGTGTCAGTTGTGTGTCCATGAGACTCCGGAGGCGTTCTGGGCTCTTACACAGGACAAGGATCGGAAATGGCAGAGCGGCTGTGTGCGGCATTGGGGCATCTGGCCAGAGGCGTCGCTGCGAGGACGATGCTCCGTACCCGCTAGGACAGCTGAGTGCCTTGACAGATTCAGATTCGCTCCGGGCCAGGTATGGGAGCAGCAGGAGAGAGCTAGACGATGGAAAACACCACCGTGGGGAGCAGCGCCATATCGACGGTGTAAGTCGGCTCCCAGCAACCACCTACTTTGTGCCCTCTGTGCATAACTAAGTGCTTGGCTGAGTAGGCTGCCAGTCTTACGATGGCTGCAAGAGCCGTGCCAGCCCAATCCACCGGGTGGACTTTGTACGAGCACATGGAGCGACGGCATCTCGTACTCGGACGAACAGAGTAGCTCCCAAGCCACGAACGAGCGACTCGCTGCCGGTGTGCTTTGCCCATCCGTGAGCCCATTTGCAGCGCGGCGTCTGCGTCGAGACTCTCCTCCCCCTCTCTAAGCAGGCGGGCCAGTGTTTGGCCCTTGCCGGTGAGGCTTGCTGGGGGAGGGAGAGGCAGCGTTTTTTTCTCTCTCCGTCTGCGAGCTCTCGCAAAAAGAGCTGCTGAAGGTTCCTTGGTCGTGGCAGGGGAGGCGGGCTCCATTCCTTTGTGGCGGCAGCGAATCGCCCAACCGGGCATGGCGCCAGGTGAAGGAGGGTGGGAAGCCCCAGCAGAGCGACTTATTAGCCAGCTCGCAGCGAATTGGACGGCGCCCCGGGTACTCGCACAAGCGGACGGAGTACTTGCCGAGTACTGGGTACGACGCTCGGAGCATGTGCAGCGCCGACTGGGTTTGAAATTTTTCACTCTATCGGCGTGGGTGGCCCGATCAAGGTGAGAGAGAAGCCTGCCTCTCAGGTAGTGCCAAGTAGCCAGTACCCGAGCGTGTCTGCTCGTGTCTGTGCATCTCTACCTCTCCAAGCAGTAGCTCTTGTATGTACCTGGACAGAGAGAGAGAGAGAGAGGCTCTATGACGACGATTGCCATGCCCATGCGGCCAAGTTGCTGCTGCTGCTGCTGCTGCTGTCAGATACTACAGCTAGAGATTGCTATTGATATTAAGCTCAGCAAAGACACACGAGGTTCTATGCAGATGCCTCGATCGCCCACGTTGCGCTTCCTTGCCAAAGGATCCGGCAGCCCGCCAGCCAGCGAAGAGGCCTAGAAGCCCAGCGTCCAGCGCCCCGAGACCCTCCCCCAGGGCATCCTCCCCAGGGCTTCCCCCCAGGGCTTCTCCCTCCTGCCCCCCAGGCCCAAGGGCTGCCGTCTTTGCGGTGTGGGGCGCGCCATGAGGCCAGGCCACCGGCCAATCAGCGCCGGTCAGCGCCATGCTGGGGCAGCTGGGCCGTGCTGGGCTTCTGCTGGCCTCTCGCTGATCGCTTCCTGTTCGCTTCCTAGCCCTCCCGCCTCTCTCCATTGACTTCTCTCGCCCCGAATCTCACTCGCTCCTCTCCCGCCTGCTCGCTCGCCCACGCGCCGCACCTTTCCCCCCTACTTTTGCTGCTTGTTCCTCGCAAAAGCGGCTGCTGCCACATCTGGGATCGCAGTGGTGCTGCGCGCATCCCGTTGCGGCCCACAAATCCAGTTCCCAGCTGCCACAGTCGTCAGACACGGCTTTCGAGCCTTCTTCAACCCCAAGGCTCTTTAGTCTCGAAACTCTCGAAACCCCCCCGTGCTCCATGCCTCGACCGCTCCTAAGCAGCGCCGCGGAAGCCTCGTGGTCCTAAGTCTCGTCGCCTATTGCGCCGCCCACGCTTACGCCTGCGCCGACCTGCGCTGGTCCTAGCCCTGCCCTGCGGCTGCTCTGCTGCTCGCTGCCACCGCTAGCACTTGGGCCGCGCTACTGGCAGTACCGCTGCCTCTGCCATCGCTGTTAGCGGTGCCGTTAGCATTAGTGGTCACACTTTTAGCGCAGTCCGGCCCCGAAGGCCCGCCAGCGTCCAACCCTTGCCTTCTCCCTCTGTCCTCCGCGGGCCCCCCCCATCTGCCACTGAGACGCAGAGAATATTACCCACTCTCGCCCGTTACGATCCCACGCCGGAGCCTTTTTTGCTCGCCTCTCACTTCTCTCATACGACCCGTCCTGAGATCTGCTTCTGCGTCTGATCTCTCGCCCTCGATTCCTCCTTCGCCCATCACTCCGCCTCGAAGCGCTGTGTCGGCGACCCGCCCTCGCCCAACATTCGCATCTCCCGCCGCCGTCCTCGACGCGAAGGGCGTCGCAACGCCTGAAGCCCTGGATTGACTTCTCAACCACCGTCACCATGGCCATCGCCATGGGCTGGCACAAGCCCGACAATGTCGCTGGCTCGTCGGCGCCAGCCATCATGGTCGGCCTCTTCGTCGCTTCTGGTGGATTGCTCTTTGGATACGATACTGGGTAAGCTGCACCACGATATTGCCGCCCGTGAATGCGACGCAGAACCGTTCTCGCCCCCGACTCTTCCGATCCTTTTCGTATTTTTATGTCGCTTGCATTGCACTTGTCCTCGACAAACGAGAGAGGCCATTTGAGGAGGAAAAGGGGGACAGGGAAAATTTCTGGAACGATGCGGCCAGTGTTGCATCAGGACATCCCATTCATCACGTCCAGAATGCCCTTTCTTCTCGTACGAGGAGGGGTGTTGCGTGAAAGCATGGTGGTGTTGTTGCTGTTGCCATGACACGGAAGAGCAGGTTGATTGGCGCTCGTTTTTTGTTTTCATCTTTGCTTCTTCTGTCGCAGTATTCGGGCTCTCGTTTGCTACCGCCGTTTTGTGAACATTGAACATCGACCGCTAACCGCCTTCTGCATCTAGTGCCATCAACGGCATTCTTGCCATGGATGAGTTTAAAGAAAAGTTTGGGACGTGTAACAACCAAACGATCAACGACGACATCTGCGCCAAAGACTCGGCTCTCATCGTCGCCATTCTCAGTGTGGGCACCGCTGTCGGAGCCCTCCTCTCCGCCCCCGCTGGTGATACTCTCGGGCGTCGACAAAGCATGCTCCTCGCTGTGGCCATTTTCTGCATTGGCGCCATCTGCCAAGTGTGTGCCGAGGCATCTCCCGCATTGCTGGTAGGAAGGTTAGTTGTTTCCCACTCCTTTCCTCGTCGCCTTTTCCGCCAAACTTGGCCCAACCCGTGCGATGAAGCTGACCTTGTTGAGCAGATGTTTGGCCGGTATTGGCGTTGGTGCCGTCTCGGTCCTTATCCCCCTGTATCAGTCAGAAATGGCTCCTAAATGGATTCGTGGTACTCTAGTCTGCGCCTATCAGCTCTCCATCACCATAGGGCTCCTCTCTGCCTCCATCATCAACATCATTACCTCTAAACTCAAGTCATCAGCCGCCTACCGAATCCCTCTCGGACTTCAACTCGTTCCCGCTCTTATCCTGACCGCTGGCCTCATCTTACTCCCGGAAACGCCCCGATTTTTGGTCAAAAAAGGCAATAAAGAAGCCGCTGGCCTTTCGCTCAGCCGACTTCGACGCCTCGACATCACCCATCCGGCCCTCATCGACGAGCTCCAGGAAATCGTGGCTAATCACCAATACGAACTGACTCTGGGTCCGGACTCGTACAAGGAGATTTTCGTAGGCTCTCCACACCTGGGACGCCGGACCTTCACCGGATGTGGGATCCAGATGCTTCAACAGCTTACCGGAATCAACTTCATCATGTACTACAGCACGACGTTTTTTGGCGGCTCCGGCGTCGATAGCCCCTACACCAAATCACTAATCATTCAGATCATCAACGTTGTGTCCACCTTTGTCGGCGTGTTTGTCATCGAGTCTTGGGGGCGACGCAAGTTGCTTATTGTTGGCGCCATTGGCATGGCCTGCTGCCAATTGCTCATGGCATCGTTTGCTGCCGCTGCTGGGGAAAGCCTCAAGGAGGCGTCCACCACAATACTCATCGTCTTCTGTTCAATCAACATCTTCTTCTTTGCTGCATCCTGGGGCCCCGTGGCGTGGGTCGTAACGTCGGAGATCTACCCTCTCAAAGTCCGCGCAAAGTCCATGTCCATCTCGACCTTTTCCAACTGGGTGCTCAACTTTGGCATCGGATATAGCACGCCGTTCATGGTAGGTAGCGGTCCAGGCACGGCTGGCTTTGGCACCAAGATATTCTTCATCTGGGGAGCCTTTTGTATCCTTGCCGTCTTCTTCGTCTGGGCCATGGTCTACGAAACGAGTAAAATCAGCCTGGAGCAGATTGACGAGATGTATGAACGGGTGGATCATGCCTGGAATAGCAAACGTTTTGAACCCAGCTGGAGCTTCCAGCAGATCCTTGACGAAGGCTGGTCGCCTAGCGCGCAGCCCCCACCCGATCACGAGCTACAAACGACACCCTCGCAATCAAGCGCCGATACCACCCTAGGCGATTCAAATTCAGTCACAATCCAGATGCCTCACGGCGGCCATCATGGTGACGGCAACGAAATAACGACAGCATCCTCAGATGAAAACAAGGAGTCTATACCGACCATGGCGCACGTTGATTTTAGCTATTGAACAAACCACACGCAACTCCCCCCTCTTTCTCATATCTATACGGAGCTGCGTGTCGTGTTTATATCTCGGGCTCCTCTTTTCCTCTTTTTCTTCCTACATACATGGGAGGGGAAGGCTCTTATTACTCTACCAGCCTTTCATGTGACATGTGAATTATATCAGCGATGGAGTTTATGATGTGACGGAGTTTTACGGTGTCTGGGTTATCGGTTACTATTTTTTTTATTACTACTACTACTACTACTACTACTTATATCACTTTAACGGCTACTGGGATCTCCAAGGAACACGGCTCGGGGTGCATCAAACTTTTTTTTTTTTTTTAAGTTTAAGGGGGAAACTTGGATTATGGGGGGAAATGGCAAAGGAACCACCCGGCTGTTTTTTGTTATGGGTATCTCTGATTGTGTTGCATGTGGATATTTTTTTGGGAGTTGGACGCCGGGGGCACTCCCCTTTTCTGCCAGCGTCATGGCCGACTGTGATTTATGGACCGTGGGCAGTGGTTCTTTTTTTGATCATGTCCACGGGCAAAGACGAACTGGATTATGGATATTGCATAGTCTAACTGCGAAATACCCTTGTCCTATGTAAAGACAATTTCTTAATTCTGTTTCATGGCGCTACTTGATTTTTGGGCTACAGTGTGCACTTTGATTGAATGCTGCTCGTCGAGCTGTCTATCTTGAAGAAGGAGCCCGTGTCTGAGTAGATAGCAATAAGAAATGTATCGTGAAAAGGTTTCTATACCATTCCGTTTCTGTATGCAGCAAGGAGTGAAATGAGCTCGCCCAGTTGTTATAAGCAGCCATGAAACCATGTTACGCGTCCCCAGGCCGTCTCTCATTCACATGTGCTGGGCCGAGACGCAGCCGCTTTCCCTCGCATAGTACCACTTTGATGAATGAGGCTTTTGCTTCTCTGGCACAACTTGGTACAAGCATCTATTCATGTGAAAAAGTGAGGAGTGATACTTATCACCAGCCTTGATCTTCTGTTGATGGGAGTTACATAGCCAGACGACCAAACCCCTTCTTCTTACTCACGGACCACGCCCAATTTCACTCCCATCAAACACATCTATTATACCAAAAGTCAAAATTCGCCGTAATGCTGCTATGTAGAGAGAAGAGCAGAGGATGCGTATATAAGAAGCCAGTCAAGCTCTGCCATTGCAACGCAAACTTGGCTCAACGTCCCCCCATGTCCCGTCGTGATTTGGGAAATAATGGAAGCAGCGGCAAAGAATCACATGGAGAAAAGCAGTGAAATGAATGACGGGGGAAAAACACGGAGTCCTTGTGAGACGAGAGATGGGCATAAGAGCGCCGTGTAAAGTTTATATAAACTGCGTTGATAGCGTTGTCATGTATTGAGCTTTGGGCTGTCTATTTTGCTGCAACAACAGACAGGCTTGTATCCTTCCGCAAGAGAAGAACCAGCAAAATATCCCATCTATCTGAGTCTGACGACAACCTCAGCCACTAAAGACACAAAAAGCCATGTCAAACCAGCATCCTCACCGTCGCCGTCATCCTAGGGTGGCCGCACCAGCTCCAGCTCCTATCCCCGCAAGGCCGCGGCCCATCGAGCAACTCCACCCCGTGCTGCTGCATCTGTTGATGCGCATGGAGGTCATGCCGCCAGGGGATAGAGCCTCTATAACGGAGGCAGAGCTCGCGCACGCAGTGTCCCTGGCGATATCCATGCTGCCAGATGATGAACAGGCATACATGGTCTCGCGTATAATGACGGACGACGACATTGCCGAGGAGAGATTGAACAGTCCGGAAGTCCAAGACTTGAGACGTCGTGTTAACTTGTCTACAGATGAAAGACGCCTTTTGCTAAGAGCATCTCCTGAGCCGGAAGAAGACGACGGGGAGGATGGAGACAACGACCGTCCATGCATCGTCTGTTCCGGCAGAAGCGATGCTACCGTCCCATGCGGTTGTCACTACTGCGCCCACTGCCTGCGAGCGAACATTCGCACCGGTCTGCGCTCCGAGATAGATTTTCCTCCACGATGCTGCCGCCCCTTCAACGAAGCCACCATTCGCCGTGCTCAGCGTCCTGCACTGGTCCAGCTGTTTCGCCAACTATCGCTTGAATACGGTGTGCCCATCGACCTGCGAGTGTATTGCCACGATGCGAGCTGCTCCTCTTTCATTCCGCCATCAGCCATCGAGGGTGCCCCCGATGATGAAGATGATGCCACCGCCGTGGGAACCTGTCCCTCCTGTGGCAAAGAGACATGTGCCGAATGCGGCAACAGATCACATAGAGGCCTGCCCTGCAGGGAGGAAGAAGATGAAGAAGCGCTGTGGGATATGATGGACGATCAGGGGCTTGCTCATTGCCCTATTTGCGGCGTGGTCATGGCCCTGAGAGATGGATGCAACCACATGACGTGATTATCCTCTGCACCTTTCCCTCTTGATTAACCCTTCACAATGGGACGCTAAAACTGATGGCCAATTCGTATCCTAGGTGTCTCTGCAATGCCGAATTCTGTTATCTCTGCGGCCGCGCGTGGCGAACATGTACATGCCCGCTATACGGTGCTTTCCATCTTCGGGTCGAAGTAAGGCGACGGCCGGGCCGGAGGCCTGTTGCCCGAGGCGGAAGAGCACATTTAGCAGGCGGAACAGAGGGAGTGCTTCGGGTCCCGCAACTGAGATATGACCCTGATGATGAAATTGCTCTGGCGGCGCTTGAGGACAACGCCGCTCTTTTCGGTGGATTGGCCCCGGTCGTGGCTGAGGATGCAGACGGATGGCGAGACCAGCCAGTGTTTGACTCTGAAAGCGATGGAGGAGAAGGCGCCCACGTCGTTGCTCCTCCACGCCACAACGCTGGTCAAGTCCGCCATCGGGATGATCACGGCCACCCGCAAGCCCCTCGGCAGCGCCAACACAATCGTCCTCAGTGGCAGGGACCAGCCATACGAAATGTCCCGCGCGGTAACATGGATGATCTGCTTCGTGAGGCGCTTCATCGCCCAGCTCTCACTCATAACCCTTTTATCCAGGCTGAAAGACCCATGCGGCACGCAGAGGCAGCCCCTCAACCCCTTCGGCCTCCCCCTCCTCCACGAATAAATTTCGATAATCATCAATATGGGCATCATCCATTTAACCCTCCGCGTTGGAGGGCGCCATCACCACAGCTTGATGAAATAAACCAAGCACTAGAACAACTTCGCCTTAGCGAGCGGATTTACGACCGGCATTTGGACCAGATGCGCCGTGAACTCATCAGGATGGAAGGTTTAGCCAGAGACGAGATTCGGGGAGGGCAGAATAGACCAGGATACCACCCCGATCCTCAGCCGCGCCCACAGGCAGCTCCTCGAGAAGCTCCACGACAATATGCCGGCAGGCATGGAGCAGATGAAGCGGTAAGGCGAAGACGCCGCAGAGAACGGTCGGACCACAGTAGAGAGAGGAGGGCGTATGAACGGGAGCGGAGACGTAGTCGAGAAGGCGAGAGAAGGCGAGATCACGGAGACCATGCCCATCAGTTGCTGGATTTGTTTTTTGAAAGATGGCCGAGACACTAAAGGTAACGTCTACTGATTTTGGGTAGGTTAGTTGTTTGTGATGTAAGAGTAGAAAGTGTTTCGCTGCCACGTTGAGTTTTGAGTGCCACTACAAATTGAATTTCCACTGAGAGTTGTGCCGCTACGACAATAGCAACTGCCACTATGTAGCTTTAAGGCTTGTTGTAGAAGCTGTTCAAGTTTCTATAGTCCATCATCACGTAATTGGGATTATTTGCTTGAAGTTATAGGGATGTAATGTGCCAGATATTATAACATTCTGCTCTTTTCAGCAACAAAAGGGTACCTATCCACCAGGGCAAGTGTATCTCCGGCTCTTGCACATGACAAGAAACAATCATCAATATCAACACCACAATCAGCTACATGTTTTCCAAACGCTAGGAAGGGTATTCATGTCAAAATATCAAGACATCACGCCCCGAACACGACACGCCAAGCCAATCCCCTCAAAAGCGACATGGCCAAAAAAGAAATTGCTCTCAGAGGACGGAATCGAACCGCCGACTTTTCGGTGGGATATGAATTCTCAATTACAGCCGAACGCCATGAACCAACTAGACCACTCCGAGCTTGCGATGCTGCCAGGCCGACACAAAGTGGATGAAGAAGAGTTCGTGGACACAACGAGACGACAACAAAAGAAGAAAGAAACAAGAAGGGGAAAACCACCATCCTTGTTCAAAGTCAAGGAAATGGTGCTAAAAAAAAAATGATGAGAAGAAAGCCAAAAAGTGAAAATGAAGCAAAAAATGTAACTCTTCTCCGGAAGAATGAACTCTCCGGGGACGGAATCGAACCGCCGACTTTTCGGTGAGATGTTATCCATTACAGCCGAACGCCATGAACCAACTAGACCACCCAGAGTAGAAGAGTTGACTACGGGCCACCTATCCTAGTATAAGACCTACGAGCCCACCATACTTTTTTTTCTGGATCGGAACTATCAACTAGGAAAGTACAAGCTCCCTGCCGCCCCTCTTTTTCTTTTCGAGGTACAAGGTACTACTAACCTATCCATTCACCTCTATCAAAGACTTCAAGTTACTGCTGCTATTGCTACAAAACTATCCGTCTCTCAATTCTCTGCAAACTTCGCCTTTCTCTCTCTCTCCTAGCTCGCAAAAGCGACAAAAAGGCAAAATCATGCATGCACACTCGCTCGCTTACACGTTTTTCGCTCTGCCCAGCCCCAGCCTAGGCAACCAAAAACGAATGACCTGTCGTCCAAAAGCCGGGCAGCACGCCACACCACCACCTGCGAGGAGCCCATTTTTGCTCCGCTGCAGAGAGAGATCCAGCGCTGTGCATTGCAGTAGACTATCTGTACTTGGAGAGGGAAGCTCCACCCAGCTTGGACGTATCCGGAGACTTACAAGTGCAGACGCTCTCCCCAAAAGGGCGCTGATACGCCTACGTGCGGAGTAGTAAAGTTTCCTATTCCGTCCGTCGCAGTCGCCGCTCCGCTGCCGCGCCTTAAAAAAAAAAGGGAGCCCCCGGCTACTTCAGCTCCTCTCCAGTTCTGTTGGCAGCCAACCGTGCCCGCCTTTGGGCATTCGGCCGATAGAAACGTCCACGTCGTGTGCTTTGCAAAACTCTCCTCTGCAGGGAGGGTAGTACGCCACTTCTGTGCCTCGGGAACAGGGAGCGGCCGACAGACGCCCGCGCCCTTTCGGCCGATGTCTGGGAGCAGAACATTACGCATTACGGAAACCGGCCGGAGAGCCCGTTGAACGATATCATGCAGGTGGCCCAATCCTTTGATTCCCTTGCTAATCTCTAACAAGTTTTTCGAAGCTAAAAAGAGGAACAAGAGTGAAAGAGAAAGAGTAAAAAAAAAAAAAAAAAAAAAAATAGACTGAGGAAATCCTCGCCACTACCCTCTTGGCGGTCACGTCGATCCATATACCCATTGTGGTAGAGAGCTACCCCCTCCCTTCTCCTCCTCCTCCTCTCTTACATCCAGCATATCCATTCCCAAATCCGAAACTCCTGAGCGCCCCGTCAACTTTTTCTAGTGCGAAATCAAAGGCTTGCTGTAAATAAATGCGTAAGATGTGAGAGATTATGCAACGCCAATGACTGTATCTACCAATGATTGTATACCAAGATAGCGTTCCTTGTTCTGGCATACGCGCTCCATAATGCAACATATGGCAACGAGGAGTTGATCAGGGAAATGATCTAGGAGGATTGGCTCTTTGGAGCAAGTGCTTTCTGAGCGTGTCCAGCTCCGTGTTCAGCCCACTCAGATATTCACGGCCTCCATAGTCTTCCCTGTTCAGCTTATAGCCCGAAGGGCCGTGGTCCTCTCCAGATTCTGTGGGTTGAGAACCATGCTTCAGCGAGTAGGACTTGCCTGGCTCTTGCATGGCCTGGATTGCCTCCATGCTGTCTTCTTCTTCTTCCTCTTCCTTAATCTCGCCGCTCCTAGGTTTCTTCGACTTGGGACCTTTGGAGCTTCTTCCATCCCGGCTTTGCGCATGCTTGCGAGAAGCTGGTGGAGATGATGCTTTTGGGCTTTGCCGGGAGTTTGACCGGGAGTGTGACCGGCTGGACTTTGAAGTGGGTGATGATGCGGAATCCGCCGCAATGCTATCCGAGTAAGCACGCCCCCAACCATTCTCCAGTTGCCTCTGGAGACCTGATTCTCTCAGGATTTCGTAAAAGGTCGAGGCCATATGGCAGGACCCCACGCCTGTATCCATGCCTGAGCCGGGAGAGCGTCCGTAGGACCTCTCAGACGTCTCGTCGTCGGACTTGGGAGGCGTCTGTGAACCTCTGGAATCTATCGAGCGTGTTAGTCTATCAGCCATGGCCCTCATGTTGAGTATGCATCACCATACCCATCTGTGCGTGTGAAGTTGATGTGAAGAAGTTGTGTAATTGGTGTCGCTCCTAGTAATGACAAGGACAAAGGGTGCTTGTGGCTTGATAGCTTGGGGGAGCTTTGATGACAGGAGCTCGGGGAGGGTTTAATATTTGAGAAATGATTCAAGAATAGATGAGATATACGCCATCAAACTCCTGGTCTGCCAACTTGGATAGACTAGGCACTTGCATATATATTTTGGCGACCCACAATATATGGAAAAGTAGGAACAGGACAAGGTTGCCTTATGCGTGTCACTTTGGACTTCCAAAATGAGATACAGAGGGTGAAAGGTTAAGATATATAGATAGCTAGGGGTTCGACAAGAGACTTCTCATGGCTAAAAGGCTCTGCCATCTACTCCTACACGGAGGGTGGGCGACCAGAACCATGTGACGGCAGCATCGAACATGGGTCTTGGCATCACAGAGGACGGCATGGCGAGATGCTGATGGGGAGCGATTAAGAGCCAGGGCAAGGGAATGTTGGCACCGGTTCGAGACGAATGGGGCTCTGCAAGAGAAGGAGGACCAACGTACATGCAACTTGGCTAATCGGCAAGTCGTGTGTATCGTACGCGGTTATGGCAACACGCTTGAATCGGCGTTACTGGATGCGATGGCTCGCTGACGACACCCCCAAACGCTCTCGGTTGTTTGAGACGCTCGGGATAGCTGCAGATGCTGGTGAGATTCGAGCGGCCACTTCTCTGGTTTGAGCAAGGAGGGTGAGAGAGAAAAAACGCTGGAAAGAGGTCTGCGAGGGTTGGCCTTGGTCTGAGTCGCTCGGAGTGGTGGTGATGCAGAAGGCCAACTGGCGGGGCGGACGTTTGAATACCTGACAGTTAAATCTCAAAGACAAGAGCACATCAACCAGGGGGTCCTGTCGACGGCATTAGACAGCCCATGAAAGGTAGGCGAATTCGGAACGCTCGATCAATCTGCCGAGGGGCCGCCGCATTGAAGGACAAGATCAACCGTCATGGCGTTTCCACACAAAGAAGGGGACGGGGACCAGCATGTGCCTCCCGGGCGATGGGCGATGGGCGATGGGCGAGGCAACGGAGCACTGGGTACGGGTACGTGGTGAGAGAGGAAGAAGAGGCCCATGGCGCGCGACTCTGCGAGAGAGGCACAGGCGTTGCGCGCCATCGGCCGTACGCCGTGCCAGCAATGACAGATCAGACAAGGGGCCGGGATGGTATGAGATGGACGAGATTGAAGTGGACTTTCCAGATCCACGAGTGCCTTATCGCCGTCTGTCGGTGCGGGCGACAGCAAACGCCGCGCACGGCGATCGGGAGTGGGCCGAGCGGCTTGCGGCGCCATTGGCCAGGCCGTCGGCCATTGCAGCGGGCGAGAGGCGCCAGAGACAGTGGATGGCTCCACCGAACGAACGCATTGCCGGCGGCACCCACCCAGCAGGCGAGAGTGACGCCGGACGGACCCTGCGGCGTGACCCTTTGGGCTGCGTATCGCCGGAGACATTGAAGCGTTTCTGATGCACTGCTGCTGCAAAAGGGCACTTGCATCGCCGGCTTGCCTGCGCTGCTCAGCAAAGAGAGACGGGCTCTCTGCTGGCCCACAGAGCCCAACGGGCCGGAAGAGCCCATCCCTGCCGAGCCGTGGGTGCGGCCAGGTTGGTAGGCGGTAGGTGCAAAAGTAGGTACAGAGTACCGCCACCAGGTAGTTGCGCTAGCAGTGCGGCCAAGTACAGAGAACCGCGCCGCGCATCCCACTGGTCGTTTCGTTGGCAGGTACCGCATGTACAAGTAGGTGTGCGCAGGCATTCAAAGGCAGGGAGTAAAATCAAATCAATGGCCTTAGCAGTTCTGCTAGTACAACGCACGAGGTGCTTGCACAGCAGATGCGCGGACGGGCAGCCATGCAGGTGCCCCAGTGCCAGATGTCGCTGATGGGGCTCTCTCTGCGGCGCATCTTGGCCGACGCGCAATCTGGCGTTGAAGCCGATGATGTCGAGACAAGATGGTGGTGCGTGTGCCAAGAGAGCACTGACCGGAGCACGGAGTGTTACATGTGCTCCCGCTCCCGCCTTGCTGGCACAGCATGTCTCATGTCTTGCTGCTCTCATCTCACATCGTCATGTCCCACCAGAGTCTACAGGTGTCGGATCGTGTAGTTTGCACTTGATGAAGCCATCACGCCCATCGGCCAACTGGAAGGGCACAAGTAAGAACTAACCCGCCGATAGCGGTTTGCGCGTTGCAGCACGAAAGAGGCGCTCCATGCCAGTGCGGAGCAACAACATGCCTTGCGTACAACATGGTTAATGCTGAGGTATACTCTGTTAGTAGCACCTCAAAGAGAGACGCTATTTGTACCCGGGTACTCTTCAGCAGCAGGCAATGGTTGGGGGGTTCCATTTCCCGACGCCTCGATGCGGCAATGTCTGGTACGAGTAGTCCGTAACTCCCTGGCATGGATAATGGGAGCCGCAGCCGCTGTGGGTGCGGCAGACGACCCATGCAGCTCGTGAAGGGAAAGAAGGATTTGATTTTAAAATTTCGAAATTTAAGCAATATTACCGCGCAACCGTCAAGCTCATTTCTATGCGCAGAAACAGGCAATCGCCGCCCACGGGTAACCGGCTAGCAAGTCGATCATAATCCGCGGGCCAGCCATGGCTCTCGCTCTCGCGGTTCTACAAGCCAAAGACGCGGAGTACAAGCGGTGCAAGTAGCACCACTCGGCATCTCGGTGCGGCCTGTACATCGCCCAGGCGTTCCTTGCTGTCGCTGGCTGAAACAGCCACCAGATGCTGCTAGCTTCAGGTCAACCACCGCTGCAAGCTAGCGGATTTGCGGGCAAGGTCCTCCACTTCCTCGGGCGTGGCAAGCGGCGGCCGCTACCGAGCGACAGCCAACCTTGTCCGCCAAACAACGACATTGTTCGAGATTACAATCACATGCAGCCATCGTGCCATCGTTGAGCCCCCATGGGCTATCCGCACAGCATTTCGCACTTCGCCTCCTGTGGCTTAGGGCACGACTCTCTGGGTCTGCAGACGACACCGAGGAGAAAAAAAAATCAACTGACGATATCAGAATACGTCCTTGCCCAGCCCTTGCTCGTTCCCCAGCCGATCCGCAGGATGTAGTTAAATAACCATCACCACGGCTATCAAACCATCTGATGCAAAGCATGGTCCACATACCGCTCAAAGTACGCGCCAGCAGAGGAAAACGGAGATGACACTTGTTAACAGCGGGCTCAGCGCGACGACCTCCAAGTAGCCCATGGATGGCTGGTATTAAAAAAAGAAACCGCCAGGCAAGGGGATCGCAAGGGTTTGCCCAAGATCTTCAAGATCCTTTCCGGCTCTCCACCCCAAGGCCACCGCTAACACCAACGCTATCGCCCACGCAGCCGATTCGTGGCTCCGGCGTGCGACTAACCAACCAACACTCCAAAACGCACGCAAGAGGGCGGCCGACCGATCGGCCTTAACGACGTGATTGTATGCCATTGGGGGTCCCAATTTAAATACTCCGACACATCCAGGCCGATGCCCCTGTGGGTATCCAGTCTGCGGCATGTGGGTGACATATGTACGATGCACGTGCGGAGGGTACATGTAAGCATCGCGACAGCATCGTCCGTCTGCCTGGTACAGAGTACATGCCGCACAGCATGCATTCAGCTCCCTGGTACCTGCTAGATGCGGGACGTCCAGGATATGGGTGGTGATAATGTAGCTTAAGCTTTAATAGAAGCAGCGCTAGCAGGCCGCGGCAGTCTTCCATGGAACGCGGTGCTCAGGGTGCTGCTTGTAGTATACAAGTACGTGCGTGCTAATACGGAGTTCCTGGGAGCCTGCGGAGTGTAAGAGCGTAGAAAGACTGGAGCTCACGGCTCAGCAAGTGTTGGCCGAAGCACATTGACTTGCAGCTCTAGCCATCATATACCGTCATGATAATGGAGAAGCTGCTACGAAAGGGGAAAAGGAGGCTCTCAGTTGCAAGCCCCTTTGCTTGCTTCTCATTCGTCACCTTTGTCACCTGCATCACCATGTATTATTGACCATCGTTCCAAGTGTGCTCTACATGCCAGGCTGGATCTCACACGGCTTTAGGCTTTACTAATTCAAAAGCGAGCGTTTTCTTTTATTCCAGCTTCTCGGAGCAATACACTTGAACCACGGGATCGCTTAGCATTCTCGAAAAACGAGCATGTTTCCATCTGCACAACAAAACTCAACACAACAGTCTCGCGGGAATCTTATACCAAAGGTGGGAATAGATACGCTTTCCAATCTCTACAAGGAAAACCAGGCAAAAGACAAAACGCCACGCGCAGCTCTCTCTCCACTTGGGTGCTTACCCAGCCCCATTACCATGAATGTCACTTGTGAATCCTGAGTATTCGCCGAGGACAGGCACTCTCGCCGAAAAGCTTCAAGCCCACCATTTTTGGCTAAAGCAGAATGTCAACCAACAGTCACGTCCAACAGCCAACGCAATGCAGTTAACAACAAGCATCATGAGGAGGGGCGGCCTCTGCCCCCAGAAAAAACCTGCTTGATATAGCCTTTGAGCCGACAGGTCCGACGGACACTCCCAGTCACACATTGTAAGAAAAAAACCCAAAAACGCACACCACCAACATGGCTAGAATATCACACTCCTCTGGGAGTCACTCGCATCGGTGCCCCCATTCTCTCATCATGCCATGCCCCATCCTCTTGGCTAGAACAGTGGCTCTCCTAGCCCGAATTGCGTCCACACCAACTTCAAGAGAGGAAACAACAAACGAAATCCTACCGGGTCACCTTCGTCGATATTCCTTCTTCCAGGAGACGTCCCCACCATCCTATCCCAGCCCAGTTCCCTTATGTTGCACTTCCAACTGCAGAGCAAAGTACCAGTCTCGGGAAGCTTTGGCTTGCCCGCTTCGGCCAACTTCTGGCGCCGTTGTTTGGGCCGCCACTCGTCGTATAGTATCAGAAACCAACGTGAGCCCGAACTGCAGGGCTCCATCAATATCAGCAGAGACCCGGCTTGTTGTATGCAGCCAAGTTGTGGCACGCCCTTGTCTCGTACGGAGCGGTGGTGAATAGAATGATGGGGCTAAGGAAATACGAAACGAGGTGCCATGATTCCTGGATCAATAATACGACACAGACGACCCTGACCATGAGGATGTCGGCGACCCAGCCGTTGGAGTTTCCCCCTCCGGAGTCTCCGACGGCGCCTGCATCTGAATCTGCATCTGGAGCTGCGTTTCTACGTCCATGTCAGACCCCAGCGCCATCATGGCCGTCCCCTGATGCTCGTCCATCCCCGTGATGCGAGGAAGCTGCTCTCGGATATCCGTCCGCTGAAGCGTCATTGGCGTCGGGTATGGGCTCCTAGCGCTCGGCCTCGCAGCAGCTTGTCGGTCAAAGGCCAGCTCGGGCCTCGACATGTCGTTCCTGCAGGCGTCGAGGACGGCCGTGTGGAAGATTTGCAGGCCGCTACACCCCTCCATCGGGGACCAATTGAGCGACGAGTTGATCTCGAACGGGCTGCTGTCCGTGACCGTCAGCGCGTCCTTGACCGGGTCGCAGTACTGCATCTTGGCCGCAAAGACCTTTGCGCAGTGGATGCAGACAGAGAGCTTGACCTCACACATGGTAAGGGCCGTCTTGTCCTTTGCGTTTGCACGCAGGGGGCGTGCTTTTTGGAGCGGGTTTTAGGAGTTCTATGGTGCTTTTCAGTTCTGATGTGATTTTGTAGCAGTATTGCAGGTTCTCAGGACTGGTCAACCAAGACTCTCCGCGAGTTTTTAGAGAGGAGGGCTTTTTAAAGGGGGGGGAGGAGAAGAGCGGCGGTAATCCTCGCTGTTCGAGCCGTCACACGCCTTACGCAGCGCATGGGCAAACATTCTTTCATCAGCCTTCAGATTTCCCACATAAGCCTCGACTGGTACGACCTTGGGCCGCATATAAGTGGCTTGGCCACTCAACGCAAGCCTGCCAATCGCTGAGGGGCTATTTGGGCCGCCAGCTGGATTGCAGCAACACGAGGATCCGATTCGCCCTCTGTCTGCTTCATTCGACGCCTCGCAGGGAGGGATGGCTCCAGGCGGCGGGGGAAAAGGAAAAAAAAAGCAAACGTGTTGGTATCCTGCAGCAATCCGCGCGGCGAAGGTACAGCTCGCAAAGTCACGCTCCTGGAAAGCGGTACAAGGCGGCCCCCTCGCACAAGCGCGGCCTCTGCAGCATGCCAACGCATAACACGTCCTGCTTGCTTGTCTGTCTCATCTTGACTGGCTGGCTTGAGGGGCCGCCTCTCAGCCTCGCGACCTGTGGGATTTTCCTCATGGTCACCAAGCGTGATCATTTGCCGTGTTTGCTGTGCTTTGCATTTTGGGGATACGATTTCCCGCTTTGTCCTGCTAGTGGCTGCATGCGTCTGTGAAAGTGTGTAAATACGTGCCACGTGTAGTCGGGTGTGTCATTTGCTATCGCTGCTCGGTGTCACTGCGCAAAGATGCATCATGGAGGGGCCGTCTCTGTTGCGGCTCTTGGAGATGCCTTGGAGATGCCTTGGAGATGTCCTCTGTGGGTGGTTGTTGACTGATTGATGCAATCTGTTGCAGATTTTACTGTGAGTAGATGCTTATGTTTCCAGTTATTAAGCGGTGCGTGGTGATGTATTTTGTGAGACTACAAAAAGCAACGAGCTGTATCGCTAGACGGAATAACTCCGCACTTGAGCCCCAGAAACAAGACTCTCATGTTTTGTTTACATATTCATTCTTTATTGTCGGTCTTTGTGTGTAAAAACACCGTGAGGACGCGTGTTCAATAGGGTAGGCGACATGAGATGATATATGGAGATGAGCCCAGCTCGCCGGATGAAGTACGGAGCATGGGCCTTAGCGGCAGCACAAGTAATGCTGAGCCGCGCAAATCGTGGGGCCGAGGATTCAGGGGCCTCGCTTCCTGAGCTGCTGGGCCCCACCTAGCCGCCGTGTTCTCTCGAGCCTCACGAGACGACAGCTTTTGCCCTATCCAGAGCCTCACCAGCTGGCAAAGGGCTGTTTTGCTTGCTTTGGCCACTGCATCCTGCCACCCAATTGGATCAACATGCGCTGAAATCCATCCTGCGCGACCCTCATCAGCTACCATGGGTCTTCTTTCCTACCTGCGAAAGGTCTACGACCTCGACACCCTCGACACACGATTCACTAGCTCGACGTCCGTCTCCTACCAGACGGTCATTGATGCCCGCGGCGACCCTGTCGCGGAGAGAGAGGCCGCGGCCAAAGCTCGAAGCGCAGCACCGCCGCCGAAATGGCGCACGCCGGAATTCTTCCTCTACTACCTCGTCTTTATTGTGGTGGTGCCGTATATGTTCTGGATAGCATATGACGTCTCCAGACGTGAGAAGCCAACCCCTCTCCCTTGAGCCCGTCATGGAGAAGCGATGCACGCAGAAGTGCTAATGGCTCGGCAGCTTCTGACCCCCGATACCACAAATATGCAAAGTTCCTCTCCGACGGATGGATCCTCGGGCGAAAGATTGACAACTCCGATGCGCAGTACCGTACGTTTCGAGGCAACTTCCCCATCATGGCGGGTCTTTTGGTATTCCATCCTTTGCTGAGGAGGGGGTGGGAATCGGTCTATAAGCCTTCCGCTCGAGGCGCCAGAGGCTCGACGAGACTCGACCAGCGCGCCTCGTTTGACTTTGTGTTTGCCATCATCTTCATTGTCATCCTGCACGGCATATCGGCCTTCAAGATTCTCACGATTCTCGCTATCAATTATCAAATTGCGACCAAACTGCCCCGGCGATACACACCCGCGGCGACATGGATCTTCAACATCGGCACATTGTTCGCCAACGAGCTGACCATGGGATATAAGTTCCAGCTTCTGGCCAACTGGGTCGGCCCTCCGTGGGGACCGTTGGCGCATTGGGGCTATTGGTTGGACAGATGGGGAGGAATCCTGTCTCGATGGGATATTCTCTTCAACATCACCATCCTGCGGCTCATCAGCTTCAACTTGGATTACTACTGGAGTATCGATAAGCGAAATGTCGATGCTATCGAGGTAAGCACATTGTCAACCCCCCCTTCCGCGCTCAGTGCGTCATGTGTCCTTGGTCTAATACACCCAAGAAGAAGGGATTGGATCCCGCCAATCTTTCGGAGCGCGAGCGGATCTCCATTCCAGCCGACATTAGGGACTTTTCGTTTCGCAACTACCTGGCATACGCACTGTACGCGCCGCTGTATCTGGCGGGCCCAATCGTGACGTTTAACGACTACATCTCCCAATCCAAGTATCGCGCTGCCAGCATCGAATGGCCCCGCACCGTTCGATACGGCATTCGTTTCCTGCTTGTCCTTCTCTCCATGGAGCTCGTCCTCCACTTTGACTATGTTGGCGCGATCAGCAAGGCGGCTCCCATCTGGAGCGACTACACCGCTGCCCAGCTCAGCCTCTTGTCCTTCTTCAACCTCCACATCATCTGGCTGAAGCTTCTCCTTCCCTGGCGCATGTTCCGTCTCTGGGCCTTGGTGGACGGCATCGACCCCCCGGAAAACATGGTGCGATGCGTGAGCAACAACTACAGCACGCAGCTGTTCTGGCGCGCCTGGCATCGCTCGTATAACCGCTGGCTCATCCGCTACCTCTACGTCCCGCTTGGCGGCTCCTCGTTCCGCAACTGGCGGTCTTCGGTCAAGTCCATCGTCACATATCTGCTCGTCTTCACATTTGTTGCCCTCTGGCACGACATCAAGCTCCGTCTGCTCATCTGGGGCTGGCTCATTGTCATCTTCATGGTGCCGGAGTGGACGGCCAGCTACTTCTTCCCGAAGCGGAAATGGGAGAACCGCCCCACGCAGTATCGCATGCTCTGTTGCGTCGGAGCGGTGGGAAATGTATTGATGATGATTTCTGCAAACTTGGTTGGCTTTGCCGTCGGTCTGGATGGATTGCAGAGTATCCTCAGCAGCATTCTGCATGATTGGTCAGGTATGTTGAAGTTGTTATTCTTCTTAACCGAGGATCCTATTTTTATACTAATGTGTTGATGCTTTGTAGGGGTTTTCTTTATTCTCGCGGCATCATCTTGTTTATTTGTGGGCATCCAGGTCATGTTTGAGATTCGGGAGTCGGAGAAACGGAAGGGAGTTACCATGAAGTGCTAGAGCGGAAGTCTATAAAATGCGTGCAACATTAGAGGTTGAGCGAGTGTTTTGTCTCCATTAGAAGGAAGGCTTCTCTTGTTTTTTTTTTTTTTTTTGTTAGATCGGGATCTTTGTTAAACCGATGCTAGGTAGAAGTCTGCATCTAGATGAGCTGGCCTCTTTGTCATTGTTTACAGTTTCCAAGTATGTTTGTTTTGTTTCAAGAAAACTGTTACCAGCGTTCTCGTTTGCGAATCCTATAGACAGACGGACGTATCATTCTTATTTCTCATGGAAAGCATATGGATCTTTTGGCAGAATCGCTTAGTGCTACGTGACTATTATTGGTGCAGTGACCTGTGAAGTTGACTTCCAAACTTGAGCTTGCCTCGGCATTCTGCTGGTGTAACCTAATGACACATCAGACGATGCAGGGGCGGTTTTTGCTCCCCATCTGGTAAAACGTACAATGCACATTTACATAGGAAGTATGCCAACTTAGTAAGATGAACGAGGAGTTCCAGCATAATGTTCTAGCATCCCTACTGATACTACATTGGTGTACACTTCTAGCCGGGAACACACCTTCCCGAACGAGGACCGATATCTCATTGCATCAAAGTCGTGGTAGTACTTCGTAGTGGTAGAGGCACTAACCTTTGAAATTCAAAGCACGGAGCAACTACGGGGTAATCTGTAGAGGTGGGAAAGGATCGCCAGGATGGGCGGCGATGCTGGCTCAAGGATGCGGATGGTAACATTACACTGAGCGAATGCCTCCGTATCGGCGCCGTAAAAATAGACAAACTGCCAGCAGAATACTAATACCTGGTGTTGGTTTGAGCCTATGAGTCGACTGTAACAGCATGGCAATCTGGCGTGCAGAGCCGAACAAGAGCCACCGTTGACAATCACCTGAGTGGTTGTCGGTTGCAACGAAATGGCACCCGACAAGACCCTTGGATGAGGCTGGTTAGCAGCAGCCTCTATATCAAATATCGGCAAACGGGTGCTATTCTCTGCGTGGGGTATTTCGTAATGTTGCTCGTCACGCCATTGCAAATGTCGACGTCTGGACAAGGTCGATCGATGGATCCGTAGGCAGTCTAGACTTGTCGCGCCGCAGAAGTGTATGGAGTACACGAAGCTCGTAAATATCGGCTGGGTTGAACGGGGCTCAATAGATTGGTACAAAAGATGCAAAGTAGGACTCCGTCATCTGCCGGTTCCTGGGGATGTTGCAAGGGTGTTTCTCCTAAAGAAAATGGCATGCCGCAGTGCCGAGGCCTGTCCCGTATAGAATTACTGACACTGTTATTGCAGAACGAGAATAGCGCCCGTGGAAAGAATAATAATAACAATAACAATGCTGATCACCAAGCGCAATGTTGAAAATTGGGTCTCTCAAGAGCTCTCCATAGCATTAGTATAAGTCAACTTTGCTGTAGACATCATTCATGCTTTGGTAACACGCATAGCCAATCGGACATGTGCCACACAGT
Source organism: Trichoderma arundinaceum (assembly GCA_025919625.1). Taxonomy (NCBI): domain Eukaryota; kingdom Fungi; phylum Ascomycota; class Sordariomycetes; order Hypocreales; family Hypocreaceae; genus Trichoderma; species Trichoderma arundinaceum. Next base: position 1,169,152 of record JAMQTF010000002.1, read on the forward strand.
CGACTTCCAAAGTGTCGAATTAAGTAAGCGTAGAAGTGGACATGAAGCACTGACGCTACCTGGGCATTTTTTTTCCCCTTGTGCGATGATCACAGCGGCAACATGCAGGTCATCCACTTCTGGGCCACCGATCGTGTTGATCACTTTGATAGTGGGGAGGTGAAAATGGGGGGGAGCAATGGGGCTGCAGCATTGGGGCATCGTGGGAATTTTTCTTGCCCTGTAGATGGTGCCTTTTGATGCCGGAGCTGACTAACTTGTAACGAACTACCTTTGTAGGCAAAGAGTACAAAGTCTGAAACGACTGGCGTTGAAAAAGGAGGAGTCGCATATCTGATGCTCGTACGAGCGATCTGTGGGAGGCTGTAATAACAACAGATTTACGACGCTTAGCATTTGCTAGCCCATTTGAATGGGTCGATTTCCTGTGGTAAAAATACCCATCGCGTAGGGATGCCCACTCTGCGAAATTGGAGTGATAAAAGGTATCAATGCCGGCATTACTCTGTAAGCGAGTTGGGGCAATCGGGATCCCATCTCTTCAGGCCAAGCCGCCTACAGTCTACGAAAAAGGATGGGCAAGTATATCATTTTTGCTCGATAGACGCGAGTCAAAAGCATAGACAAGACACGCGGCACGAGAGACATGGCCCAATCGTAATTGAAAAAAAAGTTGTTGCTTTATGCATAATTTTTGATATGATACTGCCCAGTAGCATCTCTATAGCTGGCACATTACGAGCAATACCGAGACACGCTGGCGGCAATGCTCTGAGACTGCTCTCCGAAGCCCCTGGAAGCATCCCAATCGGCTGACGTGAAAGTAGGGGAAACAAGCTTTCCATCAATCTCCGAGACTTGATGCGTGGATGGAATGGATGGGTTTTGATAAAAAAAAAGGAGGAGGGGAAACAAGACATGTCCGCTAACACATTTGGCGGAGGTGCAAAGGGCTAGGCAAGGCGGCCGAAATGAAGAGCCCACGGCACCCCGGCACATGATATGGCCAAAGCCACAGTTGTGCCCATGGGCGAGTTGGAGAAGAGAAAAAAAATTGGCAGATTAAGCAGGCCAATGAAAGAGCGTTGAAATTAGATGCAAAGACGGGCACGGCTTTCTTCAATGCGCTGTGGGCTGCGCTCCGTGCAGAGCACATACAGGACGTGCCTTGGTTCCGACAGAGCCAAGGTGCTTTGAACGGTGAAGCTGGCCTTGACTCTGCTCTGACTGGCGGCGATGCGCAGATGCATTGCATGGCTGCTATAGCTTCATGCAAAGCTGACCACCACCTTTGGGCTCCTATTTGAAAAAAGACTATTGTCTTTGCCTGTGCGCATGCAGGCACAGGCAGAGCACAGGCCGAATGTTATGGCTGTTCTAGGCCAATCCGCTCGTATAAACGAGGCGCTGTAAAGGCCGGCGGGTTGCGAATGTTGGGTCCTCGTAATATCCGGGTTCCTCGACGGGGTCCCACGCTCCGTATTCCAGGTACGATCGGAGATGGAGGCGCGCCATGTATGTAGACGCAATTTGCTTTTGGGCTCTCCTTGGCAGCTGGGCAGCTAAAAATGGATGGCAGCGATGGTGGCGTCCACTTACGTACATACCGCACAACTCACCTGCATCCCATGGCGTTAGCTGCTGGCACTAGTTGCTAGCAGCAGCAAAATGCCATGGCTAGATGCAACTATCAATTGCCTGTGCCTGAACGGGCCACGAATCGCTAGTAGTTATATGGAACCGAATGCTTTACGCGGGTGTGGCAGCTGCTTGCAGAGCACCAACTCATACGCTATGCCAGTCGAGTCACATTTGCTGTAATTTGATGCCCGCCGAAAATTCATGCTCAATCAGCATGCATGCACAAGCAGGTCTTGCGAGTTCTGGCCTCTGCTGGAACCCAGAGATCGGCATGCCTCGACCGCAGAGATCGATTCTGCTGCTGATCATCGCCTCTTGGGCGGACCAGCGTACCCACCAGGCCTGGATGGCAGCCGCGGGTTTGGCGGGCTACTGTAAGGTACTCAGGGGCGGTGCCGCGGCCTTGTCTTTTTTTATTTTTATTTTTTATTTTTATTTTGATTATTGCTGGGAAAGGTGTCTTGGCTTTGCAGCAGTTCATCTACTTGCACGGGCTGTTAGAAATGTCCGTACCTAGATACTACTAGCAGAATGCAGGGAGCAGATTTGCTCCGTATCTGCAGCGCATACATGCCATCGGCCACCAACCAAGGCACTGCCCTAGTGCCAACCACGGCCGCTTAAGCGCCGCAATGGTTTCTCTCGTGCCGGCCACTGCTCCATCCACCAACAAGCTATTATCCGCCAGTTTCTGTCGATTGATAGTACGGGTGCTAAATGTTGCTAGCATCTAGTTTAGCTGCTTCCCTTGCATCTGCTGACGAGTGCTCGACGACAACCCGCCGCATCCTTGCAGTTCTTTTCTGCTTCCCGTGTCTCGGCAGCTGCCAGAGCCTCTGCGTAGAAGAATTCGACGATGCTCGGCACACACACCGCTCTGGCTGGCCCGGCTTGAGGCCACCGAAACACTTGTTGCTCGGCGCCTCACCTCATGGCTCCGTGTCTCTGCCGCCCGAGCCCGAGTCGAGAGCCTGTGCTCGTCCATGCATCGAGGCCAATCTTACTCGCTGATGGCTCCATAATACTAGGTGCTGCTGCTACCGCTGCTACCGCTGCTACCACCTCAGGTACTCCGTACATGCATCCGTACGCGTTGCACATGTCTCCTCCTCTCCAGCGTGGCGCTGCCCTGAGATTGAGCGCCGTCATTTCTATCGCGCCCCGTCTGCCCGTCGTCGAGGCGCCAAGCACCCCCTGATCGAGTGCCTGGATGCTCTCTCGGCTGTTGGCCATCCATGCCTCACCCCAAGCAGCAGGAGAGAGCACTGGCCACTTCAGGAGACTTGCCCATATCGTCAGCCGGTATCAAAGCCCTATTGCCAGAAACCCTGCTCCGTCGCCATTGGCGCTCCCTGCAAGCAACTGCGCTAGAGCCAGGGGACCTGATGGCGGGTTCCCATCAACTTGTTCCCAATTTAGCAGTCCAGGCGCCATTAGTGAGCGGCCAGACCTGCGCTAGAGGGCAACGGGGACGCTTTCGAGGTGGTCTGGGCTCCCTCAGCCGAGAGCTGCCAGAGACGAGAAACCAGTAATAATATTAGTACGTTTCGTTTCTCGCCCTCTCGTCGCCCGCTCGAGTCTCTCCCATAAACCATCACCAAAAGGCCTGCCTTGGCTGGTTGGCTAGCCGGCCTCTTTCCTCCTTGCCAGCTCGCCTTGTTGCTGTTTCTGATTCCTATTTTACCTAGTGCCCGGCTTGTCATGCAACCTGGGTGCTGACCTGCTTTATCTTGCAACCCCCCACTGGCCGGAACTGCGCTTGGCTCGCGATCCGTTCATCATATCGAAATTAACTGCCGACTGCGAGCTTCTGCCTCCCTCGAGCTCCAGCCCCGCCATCGTTTCCGCAACCTTTTCTCGAGACAGACATCTTTCCGGTCTATTTCTTGCTGTACTTGGATGGAGGTGTTATGGCTATTGGTTCATCCTAGAAAAAGCTCTCGACGGTGTGGATAGCGCCCCCATCTCCCCAGGTTATCCTCGCCACTGCCTGCGTTCCCGAAGCTCGTCTCCGTCTCTTCCAGTTACACAGCTTGGGCTTTCTGCTCCGTAGCGCTGTACGACGCTGGCCCAGCTCACCCTAGCCGTCTTTGCCGCATACATCAAATCGCAACTGCGGCGCCATGACGTCGACTCAATTGCCGCCGCTCGATTTCGACGATGGGGGACTCCGTATCGTCCTGCTGCCCGAGGTCGAGACCATGTCATCTCCGCTCTCCCCAGATTATCCTCATGGCAAAGAGCCCTCTTCGAATGCGACCCTGAGCTCTGCTCGGTACTCTGAGCACGACCAACATGCTGCAGACTCCGAATCCGACGATGATCATGAGGAGGATGTGGACGAGATCGAGAATCATTCCGATTCGACGCCGCCGCCGCCGCCGCAGATTCCAGTTCACCCAATCCCGGCTCTGCAGGATGCCTTCGCCGAATCGCTACACGAGGTGATGAGCGGCATTGAGGTTGAGAAGCCTAAACTGAGGGCTCTGGACGCCCCGGGGCGTAGGGAGGCCGTGCTTGCGCAGGGCAAAGATGAGCCTGCCTTTGACGCCACGTGGAGGTTTCGACCTGGCCAGTCCCAGCATGAACTGGCCAAACTTATTGCTCAGATTTCCTTCGGAGTATACTTGATGCTAAACGGCATGGCCAATAACAACACCCAGGTGGTGAGCATTCTCCAGGGCCATATCGACGAAGTGGACGAGTTCCTCGAAGTCACAATTGAGGATCTTGAGCAGGTAGAGCTGGATCTGAAGAAACGCATTGACCATCTGATGCTTCCCATGTCCAATGTCACGGTGTTTGAGCAGCTGCTGGAGGACCGCAAGTTTCGGACCGAAATACTCGAGGGCAACGAAAAGATTGAGCACATCCTCGCCAGAACTAACGTGGCCATGAAGCAGTGGGATGATGATATCGAGGCTGGGCTGCAGACCAGTAACGTCTTCATCGACTGGTTGAACGAACATACCGAAGGCCGGTGGCGAGGGGACCAGCCGGACGTCATCGATATTTTCGACGCCATGAGCGGCAATGCCGAAGGTTGGCTCATTGCATTCGAAAAGATCAGTGACAGTGCCCAAGACATCAACAGCCTCATCATTCGCTTGATGAACATCATATCGGAGATGGAAAAGAAGGCTGGAGAGGCCAGCCGGCGGACATGGGTAAGTCCCCCCCCCCCCTTTTTTTTTTCAGTCATGTTGGGTTCTGATGGCTGATTCCATCTTCAGGCGAGCATCGCACCATTCTCCGTCCCTCCTATGCCCGATCCCTTTGATGTCCCATCCGAGGAACCCCAGCTTGCGCTGGATCATTCTTCTCCAAGGTCAAGCACTCAGGAGAGTGTTCGAAGCGGCTCTACCGAAAAAAGACCTGCCAGCTCAATAATCGACGACGACGATACCAGCACCATTGACTTCCCTTTGCCAGGTGGCCTTCCGTTGCTTCCACCATTTCGCTCCACTCGCCATACCTCGAATACTTTTGGCATTGGGAGCCCCCAGTCAGCTACAACCAGTTCCGGCTTCGACAGCCTGCAGAGCCCTCAGCACACTCCTCAATCCATTGCGAATACCTTTGGTGTCACGAGCCCTCAATCGATGCACATTCACCTACGCCAAGACTCAATCACGGAAACCGAAGACAGCGATCGAGAGACTGAGACGGCTCGCAGTGACAACGGAGACGAACCGGTATTCCTCCTCCAGCCACGGACGTACACCCCCCAGCCTCCTGCACCGCTGCCCTCACCACTGATCAAAGATGAACCGGGCCACAATGCTCGTTCAGGATCGCAGTCGACACTGGAATCGCTGCAGTCGGCACCTTTTACCCCTGCAGAATCTCAGTCTTCGGCGTGGCGCGACAGTGACATGGTGCAGAGGAGGACGTCACTCCGAGACCGCGTGTCGCAAAAGATCATTCCCCCGGGAGACATCCACATTCCAGCAAGATCCCTAAAAGGAATGGAAATATATGCTGCCTCGCCCGGCGCCTCCACGCCCCAGACGATGCGATCTCACCATTTCGATTCAGCCTATGAATCTGACGCCGAACGCCATGGTCGTCATCCATCTGGCAGCTCTAGCAATTTGACAATGTCTCCGCCGCAACTCAATGTCATACCCTCACCACGTTCGGATCGGCAACGATACTACCATCCCGTCCAGGCATCGCCGCATTCGCCACTTCAGCAGAGACCGCACACCGCCGTTGGACATGGCCAATCTGCATATCACCAAGCCGGATCCACGTTGGCGCCGCACCATCATCTGCGCAACAAGCCGTCCAACGCTGGTATGAGCACGTTGAGCAAGGTCACGTCTGTAAACTACAACGACGGAACGTCACAAAGTGTGCGAACGACCAAAACCGTGGACAAGCAGCTCAAGAAGAAGAAGAGCGCCTTTGGATGGCTCAAGAAGGCTTTCAGCATGGATGATGAAGAGCGAGCGGCTTACGAGGCACGCAAAGCCATGCAGTACCAAGGGAGCTACTACAACGCTGATCCGCCAAAGTTTTTGGACGGTAAAAGGCTGCGATAAACTATTCGCGAATGATCTTGTCTTACGACGCATTACACGGTTGTAGGCCGACTTAGCAAAGAATATGATTGAGGTCTGCGAACAAATAATGGCCTGACCAGACTCGTACGCAGCCGGACTATGGACGCCGGCAACAAAAACACACCCCTACCCCCTATAGCTATCGAACGAATTTACCACACTAAGCGTTTTTCATGCGATACCCGATGAGCGAAAACAGCAACTTTGATTCAACTAGTCACATAGTTTTATCTTATAAGAGATTTAAAAAAAAATACCCTCCCTTTACCTCTCTACCTTTATACAGGCTGATCTAGCAAAACTTTTTATTATATCTTATCGACCCATACCCCTTCCTGGGGATGTGGTACCATAGCGTATCAGCGATTAAGCGATTTCCTATACTTCACATGCTGTTGTATATGCCTACTTTTTGTTTTCCTGGTTTTTGCGTTTCTAGGGGCGTTGAGTATCATATCATGGCGACGGGTCTTTTGTGCTACCAAAATCTTTTCCCTTTTTTTTTTCCCCCCCTCTCTAGTTTTCTCTCTTGCGATTTCTTTCCCTTTTTTTTTGCATACCAACTAGAGCGAGGCACATTTGGCTTTAGTTGGGGGAGAAGCAGGCGGCGACACTGATATTTTGTATGTGGAAAAAACATTATGAATCTAATGGGAGTCTGATGAGGTTTTCATGGCTCTTTGATCTTTACAATGCAGAAGAAGAAAAAAAATCATCTAAACGCTGTAATATTTTTCGCACTATGAAGACTCGTTACATCTATGTGCTCTCTGATGTTGTGTCTAACTGGTAACTTCAATATGGGTCAAGTAAAAATCGTATTATATGCAAAACATCATTCGTCATAAAAACATCATCTCAGCTCGCCAGCAGTAGTAGCAGTAGCCTCTAGAGCCCCCTACGCCGATTCCCCTACTCCGTAGCTCTTCACCCGGCTGAAGAAGAAGGGCTTGTCGTTCTTTAGCTGAAACTCGGCCCAGTCGTCCGTCAGCTTGTTGTAGCTGTAGAAGCTCCTCCAGATGATCTTGTTGTTTCTCGTGCCCTTGCCTGCGCTTCGCAGTGACAGGTCCATCCGGTACATGTACTTTGAGCCTACGCCCTCTGTCTCGACGTACAGGTCTGCTTCCTGGTCCTTCGGGTCTGTGTTGTCGGGGTGGTCCAGTGCAGAGGACTGCCGCCATCGACCCTTGAGGGCTTGATGCATTACCGCTGAAGGCAGGTGTGAGTGGGGAGCCTCGCGGTGCAGCTGGAGCAGCTCGGGGGTAAGGTGGTGGACGACGTCGATGGGCGACGTGGTGGTGAGAAGGCTGATGGTGGTGCCGTCTCGGAAGAAGCGCAGGTAGCGGTAGTACGTGACAATGAGGACGGGAGCTCCGCCCCAGGTAGCTTGGTTTGTAGATGCCTGGCCACTGCGGACGTAGTTGACTGTGCTGATGTAGCAGCCGTTGAAGCGTATCCGGGGGCGGTTGCGGAACATGTGCTTCCACGTGGGGTAGACGGCGGGATCGTGGAGGGATACCGTGAAAGACAGGGCATCGGCCCGGCGACGCTCTTCGAGCTCTCGCATGCTGACGAGAAGGCCGTCCTCGTCTGCCTCTTCTTGGACCTCGAGCTCTTCCCATTCGACGCCCTTTTGCCAGTGGCGGGGCACTTGGGTGAAGCCGAATTCGCTCCCCAGGCAGACTCGCTTCCAGATGCGCTGCTCAATGGCGACGAGATAGGCGAAATGCTTGCACACGAGGCTCAAGCGGACAAAGTCCCCAACGTCTGCAACGGCAACATCTCGGAGGATGTGGACGAGCAGCTCATCCGGCAGGCTGGCGATGGGGCATGGGGGCGGCGGGGTGTTTTCAATGATGGGAGGCGCTGCTTCAATCTTCAAGCCTGAGAAACTTGCGATGAGCTCGTCCCAGGTCAACGGCTGGGGCTCTCCTTCAGCAGTGCTGCCGGGTGCCTGAGATTTAGGTGGTGCTGATGGTGCTGTTGCTGTTGCCCCTGTGGATGAAGCTGTACCCTTGGCGGAAGCGAACCCCCCTGGGAAATGCTTCTCACGGTACGTCTTGTCCACGCGGTTATCCAACTTGAGAAATAAAGTCAGAATAGTTTATTTCAAAAGAATCTCAGTCAGTAAACTCACTCGATAAGCTTTTCTGTAGAGCCGTAGACTCTCCCCCATATTGCCCTCTGCTTCCTTTTCCATGGCCTCCTCATAATGATCCAAGGCTGAGACAAGCGCCTTTTCAACATGTTTGCCCGGAGTATCTGAAAGCAGATGCCCCGAGGAAGATGGAGGAGGGGCATCAAATGATGGGACGTGGAGGTAGTATTCATCATCGTCAACGACTGGCAAGTTCTTCCGGGTAGCTGCCGAACTTGAAGGGCCGGTATGCTTCCTTGGCCGTGAAGTGACAACCGCAGCGGTGGAGGATAAAGATGCAGCAGCCTCAGCTTGATGGGATGATGACCCAACGGATTCTCTCCTGGACCGCAGATCGGAGATCCATTTTTGCCGGAAGGATTCCAGCTCCGGGTTGGCTTCACGGGTTTCTGAAGTCATGGCGGTGGCGGCTGTCGCAATACGATGAGCAACGGTATCCGATATGACCGAGCGCGGGGAATTGAGTTGGTTGGGGCTCTGCACGTTGGCTGCTGGTTCTAGATATGGCGCCGTCCAAATTATAAAGACATGGCGACTATTTACAGGCTTGGATCACTGGGGATGAGAAGAAAAGGAGAAGATATCTCTACAGAGCATTACGGAATCCCAGGTATGGGATATGCAATCATTCGGTCAAGGCAACGCGCCCCTGCAGTGACTCGACCGGCCAGCAGCTGAGACAGTTGGCAGCGCCTGCAGCTTACTAAGAAATCCAAGACACGGGTTAGATGCACGTTCTGCAGGAACTCTTATCTTATCGAGGCTTATCAATCGCCACGGCGAGACGTGGCCAATCACAGCGCGCGGTGACATCACTCGGCTACATACGGTGCCGCGACGCTGTGCGGGATTGGCAGGTTTGGCAGGAGCGGTCCCAGATTCATCTCCGGCTGCGGCGTGGAGGCGAGCAAAAAAAACCAAAAAAAATTAACCGGGGCGGCCCCATCGCCGCTGAGCCGTGGATATTTGCATGCGCTACACCTTGCCTAGTAGCACCTAGCAGCACCTAGCAGCATATTCTAGCACCAGCTATGACTACTTGATTCCAGTCCCTCTGCCTCTTGCGGCCAATTCTTCTCTCGTGCATCCATCTCGCAGACTCATCCGTGTCGATATTCGCACAAACTTCACCTGCTGCAGCATCTGTTACAGCACTGGCCACGAGCTCCAACACCTGGCGATACAATTTTGTGCTGGTCCGAGCATCTCCGAGAGAGCTACGTACAAGCCTCAGTGTCCGGACATTTCGTGAGAACCCGAGGGCTCGGTTCCTCGCTCACGCCCCCGCCACCTTTTCGGCATGGGATCCTTTTCTGTTGTGCACAGCTCAAACAGCCAAAACTACGACAGGTTAGACGGCAACGACGACATCATGTCTGGGATAGTCGGCGCTGGCGCCGGCGCCGGCGATGGTGATAGAGGCAGCGCCGTACCAGATATCACACCTGGCCAGAAGATGGTGTCGGCCATGTCGGGAAGCCTGTTAACCTCGCTGCTTGGTGAGCAATTCTCCAATTCACCAGCTCGGTCTTTCGACTGGCACATATGCTAATCCCATCATTCTATAGTTACCCCATTGGATGTCGTCCGAGTGCGTTTGCAGTCGCAATCATCCTCCATCGCCGCCCCGGCTGTCGATTTCTCCAGGCTGATGCGAACCACCTCCAGCCTCACGCCCGTGCAGTCGGCTGAACTTGGCGTCACAGCATGCTGCCGCGAAGTGTTCTTTGCAGGGAGCGCAATAGACTACTGCCTCGCTGCTCCGAGGATCGAAGGCATCACGGCACCCGCTGGAAGCGGCGCCGCTGCTGACTGTGCGGTGCAAGAAGTTCAGAAGAAGACATATCACTCGACAATCGATGGCCTGCGTAAGATTGCTCGCAATGAAGGATTCACAACATTGTGGAGAGGCCTCTCGCCCACGCTCGTCATGACGATTCCTGCCAACATAATCTACTTCACCGGATACGACTGGCTACGGTTCAATCCCTTGAGCCCGTTTTCCACCTTCTCGACGGATTACGCACCGCTCGTTGCTGGATCAGTCGCTCGACTACTTGCCGCAACTTCTGTCGGCCCAGTTGAGCTCATCCGCACCCGCATGCAGGCCGCTTCTGGGGCGTCTACGACAAACCACCTGGTTGAGACATTCAACGGGATCCGTTCCATGGTTGCTAGCCATGGTTATACTTCACTATGGCGAGGCTTGACATTGACTCTATGGAGAGATGTGCCATTTTCTGGCCTGTACTGGTGGGGATACGAGTCAATCCGATCTAGAATATCGGATCTGCGCGAAGAACGGGAAGGCAGGCCGCTTACTCGTGACGCAATTGATGGGCTCAACCGCACGGTAGCCCGACGTCGATCGCAGAGCCGAGAGAACCACACTGAGACATTCCTCGACAGTTTTACTGCCGGTGCCACTTCGGGTGCTCTTGCGTCAATTCTGACCATGCCGTTTGACGTGGGGAAGACGCGCACACAGATCTATCATGACTCTCCACGCCGTGTTGCTGGAGGTGCTTTGGCACCCGAGGAACAGAGCATGGTGCGATTACTGTGGCACATCTTCAAGACTGAGGGCTTCCCTGGCCTATGGCGAGGTTGGATCCCTCGTACTCTAAAGGTAGCGCCGGCCTGCGCTATCATGATCAGCAGCTATGAGGTCGGCAAACGAGCATTCCGGAGCGTCAATGAGCGCTCTAGGAATGAGGGGCTTGCCGATGATGATTAAAGAAGACATGAGATACCATAAAATAAATTGGCCTTGGCTTTCAAGGCTTCATGCAGAGTTTGGCGTTTTGCTTTATACGGCGTTTGATACAAAGGACGAGCTGTGACATGGCAAGTCTTGTGTTACATTTTTTGAGCTGGTTTGGCGACACTCCTATCCTTGTTGGACGACCATTTGAATTAAGTAGACTAAAAACCGCGCGTGTACGATATGTTTAGCGGAAGATATATGTACCAATAAATAAATAATCTCAATGACTATCATCCTAAGACTTTAGAGCTTTCATGACGCGCCTTGAATGTGTTTCTGTAGGAAGCTGGTATTGTCCTCGGTGAGAATATTTATTTAACGAGGCTGCACACTTAGCGTGCTAGTAGATGCCAGGAAAAAAAGAGCCTAGAGGGCGGCATGTCGAAACTTTGGGCTTTGTGAGAACCTTGATTGCTTGAACATTGGATCTAGATCTAGATTTGGAGGAAAGTAGACGCCGGGTCTTTCTGATTTTGGTGAAAATCCTTGGCTTCCTTGATTCACGGCCGTGCTGGGGAGCCGCACAGAACGGAATCCACCGTCAAGACATTTTCTCACCAGCTCTTTCTCGCCTTATACAACACATACAACGCCGGCTTATACACCAGCCTGCCATGTACACCCTCACCAACATCGACCAGCACCACTTCTCCGGCCCGGAAGACGTCTACGTGCTAGAGGCGCACCGCACGGCCGCGGGGCTCGCCACCGTCGCCTCGGACCAGACGCTCTCGCTGTTCAACCCTGCTCGTCTCGGGGCAGGGCCTGTGACGAGCCTGAAGACGAGCCATGGCAACGTCACGACGCTGCGGGTGTTTGATGCGGGGACGTCGCTGGTTTGCACGGCTGGAGAGAATGGATCTGTGGGGGTGTGGGATTTGAGGCAGGGGGCGAGGGTTGCGCAGTTTGCTGGTGAGTGTTTGAAGATGAGGCTGAGAATGGTTGAGAATGGGGATGAGGACGAGTCAAAGTCGAGCCTGTGCTAATCGATGTTATGAGGTAGCTGGCCAAGCATCAATACTGTCAATGGCATGTAGCGCGAGCACGCAGACAATAGCCGTGGGCACCGAGCTGGAGAACCACGTTGCTTCAATACACCTCTGGTAAGAAAACATACCTGCTCTCATCACGACGCCGGCAAATGACACAACTCCCGCTCACCAACTCCTCTCTTCCTCTCTGCCAGGGACGTCCGCTCCAATCCCTCTCCCAAAGCAACCTACTCCGAAGTCCACAGCGACGACGTCACCTCACTAGCCTTCCATCCCTCCCAGCCCACGCTCCTCGTCTCCGGCTCGACCGACGGCCTCGTCAGCGTCCACGACACGACAATTTCCGACGAGGACGAGCTCACCGTCCAGACTTTCAACCACAACGCCTCCATCCACGACGCGGCCTTCCTGACGCCCACGGAGGTCTTTGCGCTGTCGCACGACGAGACGTTTGCGCTGTACGACGTGGCCGAGGAGCGGACGGACGGCAACGCGACGCAGGATTTTGGGGATCTGAGAAAGGTGCTTGGGTGTCAGTACGTGGCGAACGTGACGACCAAGATGGACGGCAGCGGCGGCATCCTGGGCGCGGGGGCGCAAGAGTATGTATTTTCTTTATCCCCTTTCCTGAACAACCCCCCCCCTTTTTTTACTGCTCTACATTTGGACTACACTAATTGTCTTTGAACAAAACAGCAAGCAAAACTTTGAGCTCATCTTCCTGGCCAAGACGGCAGATAACTCTTGGGCATTGGACCACCACAACAAGGTCGTCCTGCCAGGGGCGCACGGCAGCGAGATTGTGCGCTCCTTCTGCTTCTTTGACGACGAGCAGGTTGTGTTTACGACTGGGGAGGATGGGAACGTCAAGGCGTGGAGGGCGGGTTGATTGAGCTAGATAGGTATCAAGACAAAAAAAAAAGAACTCTCACCGTTGGCGTTGCGCGAAGCTTTTTTACTTTTGTTTTTTTACTTGGTATTATTCTTGATCTAGCGAAAGGACTTTTTATTTGATGATAGTTTCCTCGAATGACTAAGAAGATGCCTCACAGTTTACCCCTTTTTTTCGGTTCGCACCAAGAGTGCGTTGAACTCACAATTGACCACACGAGTTTGCAAGGGCCATGACTCAGTTTGGCTGATGAAGTGTGTCAATCTCTGTTAGCCTGTTGTAGAGAGATCCAGTCGCTTCGTACTGTTATGTGGTAGTGAACCGTGCGCGTCTGATGTGAGTTGAAGAGGATATTTTCAACCTTCCCTCACAATCGCCTTCGTTTATAGGGCATTCTTTGAAAGCATTTCTGGCGACAGGTGGGGAGAAAGTACGGAAGAATCCTTTCCAAAAGACTGTCTGCTCCATAAGAAGAAGCCGGGAGGTCGATTGATTTCTTGGAGTGTCATATGGGGAGCACTGGATGCCGTGAATCCTGTAAGGGTGTCGCCCATTACATCTCCAACGCATTGGATAGGTATCCGCCCACCAACATGCCGTACGCATACAGCTCCTTTACTTCAGCCAAACTTGTCATGCTTATTCTTCACTTTAATCTCCAGCAGCCGCTCGTGATAGTCGCCCTCCCTCCTGGCCCTCTTGAGCACCCGCACCTCGTCCTCGTTCAGCCTCCGCCCCGCCGCATCCTCCAGCTCGCGGCGGCTAATCTTGGACTTTTCGCGCTCCTCCTTGGACGTCCTGATGCGAGGCTTGAACCGCGCCTGCATGCGGATGCGCAGCGTCGTGTTGAAGGTGATTTCGTCAGCGTCACCGCGGACCTCGGCGGGCGGCGCATTCGGCTTCGATGAGGTGGACGGCTTGATGGTTATGAAGGTGTCACGTAGGGACTGAATCTGGAAGGTCCCTGGCGTGTCGGCGGTGGCTATGACGTTGAATGATTCCAGAGGGGAAACAGCTTCTGACGTTGCCGATAACAGGCCAATCTTGTCACAGGCTAGATATCTATATACAGCCTCTTTGTTAGTGGTGTAAAACGTATTATAGAATCAGATTCGATCAGATACGCACCTCCCGTGATGGCCCTTGAAGCGAAAGTTGTCCGTCCCAGCAACGCGGTTCGCCACCCAGACCTGCCTCACATCATGCGGCTCCGCGCTCGTCGGGTTGCCGTCGACAATGTTCTCAATCGGCAGCGCAAACACCTTGCCGCTGGGGTCGCAGGCCAGGGCAGACGGCTTGTCCGTGGGGAGGACAATCATGACGGGGCCGACGACATCGGTGACGGCATCGGCAGAGACCCAGCTGTCGTCGTTGGCCTGGTCGTCGTCGTTGCGCTCCCTCTCCTTGTCCTTGGCGAGCTGCCTGCTGCTGGATTCGCCGGCATCGTCGTTGGTGTCGTGATCCGCAGCGGCGCGCTTCCGCTTCTTGGTCTTTTTGTCGCCCTTGAAGGTCAGCGGCTTGACCATGATGCCGGCCAATGGGGATGCGGCTTGCGTCGGGCGGCTGCGAAAAGGGCGTCCGACGACCGGAAGATGCGATGCCTCGTTGCTATACTTGGTAGCATTAAGCGGATGGAGAGGGATCGCATGGAACTCGCGGCCCCGGAAATCGAAAAGTCGGGGGGCGGCGAGCTCCATCTTTGCAGCGCCGGCGCGTCGAGGCTTGCATCCGCGTTACGTAAGCCAAGCGTGCAACTAAGCTTGTTTCCAGCTTCCCCTCTGGCCGCTGGAGCTTGCGGGTGGTTCTTTTGCTCCTGTTTTGGCGCTGCTTTAGGCTGCTTTGGGGCTTCTTGTTTGGCTGCTGCTTGCCCCTCCCCCACTATAGGTCGATACTCGGGACAAAAAGAGGCACCACAGATACGGGGGACGAACGACTTTTTTTTTGAGGAGCGGAAATGGAGCCGTTTCGGTGGCGGCCTTTGGGGGCGAGGATAAAGACGAAGGGTTCCTTTTTCTCCTGTTGTGCCCCCTCGTACGACCAGAAGGATCAGATCGATCCTTTTCTTCCGCATCCATCCATCTGTGATAAGACGTCCCTCCCTGCTTATATCTATATATATACACAAACTCCGTACTCTTGAGATACCTACGCATTCCCCCTGTCAGCAGCTGACATCTGCCGCATCACATCGAAATGGCTCCTCTAGCGCAGGCTGTGACAGTGTCTCTCAAGGACCTTGAAAATGGTATGAAAGCCCCATCCCCAATCCCCATCGTTGATGATGTCCATCTACTTCCTATTGCCTACTCTGTATAGGCTCTCCGTCTTGCATTCAGGCAATGACTGAATGGATGGATGGATTCAAAGCCCACTCACACTCAGGCTCTCACACACACTCTCTCACACACTTTCGCACTCACACCCCTTCACCGATTACTCACTCACACATGTCGTTTGTGCCCCTGACTTACACGGCAGCCATTCAGGAAACGTCTCGTTCGAGACCCTGCAGCAAGCCTTTGGCCCTGATTCACTTGGCATCTTAGTCGTCAAGGACGTTCCGCAGGAATTTGCCCAGCTGCGCCATATCGCCCTGTCATATGGATCCTACCTGGGAAATCTGCCCAAAGAGGAGCTAGGTAAGTTACTGTGATTTTTTTTTCATAAGCCACAAAGAAGAGATGGAGGGGAGGCCAGGCAACTGCGCACATAGTTTCCCATAGCAGAGCAACGAGCGCTTACCATCGCTTCACAGACAAGCTGGAGAATGCCAAAGCAAAGTATCTCACGGGCTGGTCCCTCGGCAAGGAGACGCTCAAAAATGGCCAGGCCGACACCTTCAAGGGATCCTACTACGCCAACTGTGCCTTTTACGTCAATCCCAGCCTGGACTGTGCCGAGCCCACGCCCGAGTTCTCGCCCGAGACGTTCCCGGAGTACCTCTCGCCCAACATCTGGCCCGCGGAGAATGTGCTGCCCGGCATGAAGCCGGCAGTGACGAGCCTCTGCCGCCTCATCATCGACGTTGCCGTGCTGGTGGCGCGCGCCTGCGACCGCTTTGCCGAGAAGGAGATCCAGGGCTATCCCAAGGGCTACCTGGAGCACGTCGTCAGCACATCCAACACGACCAAGGCGAGGCTGCTGCACTACTTCCCCCAGGGGGCGTCTGAGGCGGCGTCGACGGCGGCAGAGGGTGACGAGGACGACTGGTGCGGCACCCATCTCGACCACGGCTGCTTGACGGGACTCACATCCGCCATGTTCATCGACGAGAAGCAGGTGAGCCCTGCGGTGCCCACGGCGGACCTCACAAGCCTCACGGGCGCCTCTCTGCCTCCGCTGGAGGAGCTGCCTGCGTCCCCCGACGCCGCGGCCGGGCTCTACATCAAGTCTCGAACGGGCGAGACGGTGCAGGTCAAGATCCCTCGCGACTGCATCGCGTTCCAGACGGGCGAGGCTCTGGAGCGCATCACGGCAGGCAAGTTCAAGGCGGTGCCGCACTTTGTGAGGGGGGTGAGGGCCAGCGTGAGCGACGGAAAGGTGGCGAGGAACACGCTGGCCGTGTTCACGCAGCCCAACCTGGGCGAGGAGGTGGACATTGCGCAGCACTTGACGTTTGGCGAGTTTGCGAGGGGGGTTGTGACGAAGAATACGGTTTCTTAGGGCTCCTTTGGGGCTTTAGTCTAGACACAAAAAAAAACGGGAGTGTTTGAATACGATGTTGACGGGATGGGGATGAGATCCTGCCTTGGCTGAAGCAGTAAAAAAGACGCCGGCCTCTTGTCACATATCCCATATAGCCGATATCTCATATCCTCTGATGCCAACTAAACTACAAACACACTCGCTCACACACACTCACTTACGGACGACCAGACTACTGCCTAGCCCTGTACTCAGCCTAGATATGCTGCTACTTACTGCTGCATCCGTCGCTCTCTGGTGTTTTGAGCCTCATCCTCGGTCTTGACTCTCGAGCTTCTTACAGATTCCAAAGAGGACCACGGCCAAAGGCCTCGATGAAAGCTCGGCCAACCCGGGGCCCGCCATGTCCGCCTCACCGGCTATGTAGAGACAATACAGTCACCGTCGCACAACCGCAAAGCCCCCCCCCTGCATGCACGGCATCACGTTCCTGCAAGCGTGACTCCTGCAAGCACGATTCCCGCAGCCGCAGCCAATGTTCTCTTGCGAATCCCCTCGTGGCAGATGCCAGGGACTCTGGCCAACCACGTGGTGGGGAGACATGGACGCAAACATTACGTAGTATTTTTTTTATTTTTTTTTATTTTTGCTTTCTTAGGATTTCGTTCTGCGCCTGCGCGTGTAGCTGTAGTACTATCGTGTAGAACCTGTCATTCTTTCATGGGTGCCTAAGGCTGGATGGAGTCAAAGGCGAGAGACGGCAGCCAGCCTCGTTCGGCCCCCAGTCGCATCATGCGTCCAACCAGAGGAGCAACAACGTCATAGGTCGACAGAAAAATCCAATAGCCTGGGAAAGATGCCTGCGTGCGTCGTCGTCGACCGGGAGGGCTAGAGTCGATAAGGCCTAGCAAAGACTGGGTTGCGACGAGTCTTTTTTCCCTCTTTCTTTCTTCCCTTCCTCAGCAGCGCGGCCAACTTCAACCTCGCCTGAACAACCATGATCCAGATAATCATGCCATGGGGGTCTTTTTCTTCCCCACCGAGAGGAACGGGCGGGGCGGGAGCCCGAGATGCACGGATGCTGCGCTGCGCAAGGTGCGAATGATGGTGGCATCCAGCAAAGCTCAGCTGGGCCGTGGCACTGGCGCAAGGGTGAGGCAGCTCGCGATCAGCTCCGGTCAAGGCCGGGCAGACACGGACGTTTTAGGTCTGGGAAACTATGGCAATCCCAGCCGCGCGGAAACTAGATGGGCGAATGGCAGGACGGGATCCGACACTGCGGGAAACCATAGCCGCGGAACGGGTCACAGATCGAGGGAGAGACGGTGACTAACACGGCAGCCTGGAAGCCTGGAGCAGGTGAGGCTATGGCGATGGGCGATGGCGATACGATGCGTGAGAGATGAGATGACATCAAAATCCCACTGCCGGATGCGCAAACGCCCTCCCACTACCCCGTCACTGCTCAGCTGATACACAAGAATAGGAAGAAAAAGGGCATTAAAACAAAAAGAGAGAAAAAAAAACCCCCCATGTATACGAAAAAGTACAGGTATTTTCGTCCCTTGGCATTCGCCCTCGGCGACGTCAACCCCATGTTCGGAGCACAAGAAATCGGGTCGCCCATCTCCCGGTCAGCAAAAAAGCCAAAAAGCTCTACTTTTCGTTTCTTTTTTTTTTTTACGGTAGCCGAGCTTCGCAGCCGCAAAAACCGCTCGCTCGCGTCGAGCCGCCCCGGGGCTGACGTCGAGCTGAGGAACGAAGCCGGGGCCAAAAAAAGAAAACGCGAGCGAAAGTCATGGCCAGATTGGGTTGTTGGGGGATGCTTCCAGGCCGTCGCCCAGCCCTACCCTCCCTCCCTCCCGCGCCCGCTAGGCCCATCCCGGTCGCTGGCTTGCAGGCCAGATTTCGATTTATTGCTGCTAGTGCTGGGCGTGGCCGGCGAATAACGACAGGCCGTCAGAAACTTGCTTGCATCGCATCATGCGGCCGCCCGCCCCCGCGACCGCCCGCTGCAGCGGCTTCGGCAACTGTCTCTGCCTCACTCCGGGCCCTTGTCTGGTCTCTACTCCGCTATAAGCGCTGTTCTCGCGTGAGAAGTAACGCAGATGTTGGAAAAATGACAGTCGAGCTGTTCCATGGAGGAAATCCCAAGGCAAGACATGGAGG
The DNA here is from genome assembly GCA_025919625.1 of Trichoderma arundinaceum. Classification (NCBI taxonomy): domain Eukaryota; kingdom Fungi; phylum Ascomycota; class Sordariomycetes; order Hypocreales; family Hypocreaceae; genus Trichoderma; species Trichoderma arundinaceum. The sequence goes on from JAMQTF010000002.1 coordinate 1,187,984, forward strand.
GGCTAATACGATGTGCTCTATACTTGGTGGGATGGGGCTGAGGCAGGGACCTGAACCTTGCATTTGGGAGCGGCTGATCTGATGACGGTGATGGGTGACGCTGATGGTGGGGGTGACACAGTTGACCGATGTGAAACAAGGTGAGCGAACGGCTGATTGTTTTGGACGCTCTCTTTTCTTCTTTTTTCGATGAATCGGTTGTTGGTCCTCTCAACTGATGGCTGGGAGCAAGATGGAGGGGGCGTGTGGCTTCTGACGGCTTATACGGGAGACAAAGGACGACAAAAAAGGTGAGTTGGAGAGAGGACGCCCGTTTTACTCACCTGGACGTCTGCCTATCGACCTGTTTGTTTTCTTTAACCGCAATTGACCTTATCTATCTTGATCCTAGTATCGTCTGAAATACGCAATGCGCAAGAGTCACATTACCTTGTATTCTAGCCCAGACGAGGCATAAAGTGAGACACGGGCAGCATGGCTTGGGAAGCAAGGTTTCAGACATGTTCCTTTTTCTTGTTCTATTCGGTAACACGAACCAAAATAAAAAAAAAAAACCAGAGACATTCTAGAATTCCTTTTACGTAGAACGAATGACAATGATGACCAACGACAGACAGCCGCGTCAACGGCACACGCAGCTCTATTTCCCAGTTTCGCAGCCTGGCAACACTACATGCTTTTGGTCCCTGGTTTGTGCGCCATCCATCTCGTCCACCCAACCACATGGCATCTGCGATGTTATGTCGTCCGCCCCGCGATGCATACAATTGTAATTTTACAATTTACACAAAACCACAAAAAAAAAAAAAAAACAGACCCCAAAATCCACCCACAAAACCCGAATCAGTCACATACCCAGCCCCTCGGTGCAGCTCTCTGGCCCGCGGCCCATTTCCCCATCCGGCAAACCCATCCCAGGCATCACCACATCATGACCTCCCCAAGCCTCCCTCCCTCCTCCATATCCAGGGGCCCTGCTCGAGCCGAAAAAGCCCATCTCATCCCCAATCACCGCAAGGCGGCCAATCAGTCATCCAGATCATCGGACTCGCACACACACACACCCCTCCTCCCCTCCAGCCCTGTTTTCCTCAGAATCCTCGAAATCCTGCCAATGAGCAGCCCGCAACGGCATCATGTCTGCACACACGCCCCCTCCCTTTCTTCCCTTCTCATGGTCCCCACGCTGCTGCGCTATGCAGGGTCAACCACATGGTCCTCTTTCTTGCTTGACTCTTACTTCTTTTTACGCATACCATCTGTTTCTCACTAACATGTCAATATTGATACCGAGAAAAGTTTAAAAAAACCCATAAATATTTTTCAGCTGTCAACTACATAGCCTTGGCCATTGTGTTGCCAGGGGGGGAGGCAAGAGAGGATGAGAAGGGGTGGGAGGACCCAGAAAGCCCTTGGCACACCACACGCATCTTCCACAAACGCCCCCAGCAGAAAAAAAAAACAAGTCATCGAGTTAGGCATCTCGCTTTTTCCGTGAAAAGTGATGGCCGAGAGGGAGGGGAGGGAACCGGGAGTGTGGTGGAGAGGCGCAACTCAGCTCCGGGCAAAGGCAGGATTCGTAGCAAGAGTCTGACTGTGGCCTCATGGCGTTCTCTCTCTCTCTCGCTCTCCATAGCCTCACTGGTTTGGGGTTCGGTTCCCAGTGGCCCGTCTGTGCTAGTCTTTGGCGATGGATCAGCCCCATTGCCGGTTCGTGTATGTTCGTCTGATGTAGATAAATATGCAGTTTGCCTCCCTTTTCATGGTTGCCTCTCATCTTCATCACCGAGGAGCACAGCACTCATCCACTTACACAAGAACCGTCTCACATCGAGAATCCCACCTGAAAGATGCATCGAGTAGACGTCATCCCTTCTTCCACATCTCACCTCTCCGTGGGTGAGCCCGTCTTCACCGAATCCAATGTCTCATTCCACTTCCCCTATCACTTCTTGCTGCTTCTGCTCCTCATAGCCCCTCTGGTTCACACCTACCGCGGCCATAAAAGCCAGACAGAGAGACCCTTCTCCGTCCGCCTCATGAAGATCTTGTCTCAGTTGAGATACAGAGTCTACTCCTTTGTCTACAATGCCGTCCTCAACAGTGCCAGGCCAACACTCTCCATCAATGTCTTTCCACGAAAGGTTCTCGTCACAGACCCTTCCATGGAAAGCACTCTCTCCAGGCATACTTCAGAGACAAGCCTCGCCAATGTCATCTTCCTGATTGGCCGTCGTGTCTTTGATCTCAGTGACTCAACCATCAACACCATTGGTGGCTACGACCCTCGCCCAATCCACGTTGGCGAGTTCTCTTCCGCGAGCAACGCCAGAGCCCTCGTTGGACAGGTCTCTGCCGCCGCGAGGCAGCGACTGCAGAGCCAGCCTGATGTGCAAGAGACCGAGCTTGGACCTTGGCTTTTCAAGCTGACCAGTTCATCTGTGGCGAGTGCCCTCTGGGGACCAGAAAGCCCTTGGGTTGTGGATGACGAGTTTCAGACACAGTTCATGTAAGTCTCCCCTTCTCCTTCCATTTCCATGTATACAGCTTCAATGTGCTAACTGCTACGACAACAGGGAAATCAGCGGCTCACAGATGACTCTCCTGAGACCGTTTTCGAAATATACTGCCCAGCCAGCTCACAAAGCCAGAGCATTGATCATCGACCGACTACGGTCCTTCCATTTCAACAACAGAGACGCAAGACTCCGACAGATCGCGCACCGCATCAATGCCGTTGCCCTCTCCGACCCCGAGTGGGAGTCCAACAAGGACTACTTCAACGTCGAGCTGCTTACATCGCTCGGCCTTTTGGTCACTCCAAGCAGCATGGCCGTCTGGATGATTCGCCATCTGCTGATGCGCCCGGACCTTCTCGGCAGAGTTGTCAAGGAGGCGCGGGACCCGAGCATCCTCGACGCAGAGGGCAACATCGACGTTGCCCGCATTCGAGAGTCGTTCCCCTTTTTGGCGGCTTGCTTATACGAGACGCTGCGGCTGCACATGACGGCGATTCCACGCCTGGCAAAGACGGATCTCGACATTGCTGGGCCAAACGGTCAGCCTATACATCTCAGGTCGGGAGATCTCATCTACCTCGCCATGTCTTCGTTCAACAAGGACACAGCAACCTGGGGTCCCGAGGCCGGCTCCTTCGCCCCTGAAAAGTTCCTTGCCAGCTCCGGTAACCTCTCCGCCTCCATGGTCCGAAAGCTCCGCGTCTTCGGCGTGGCAGGAAACCTGTGCCCCGGAAGGAAGGTCGGCTTTGAGACAATCCTATTTGTGGTCGCCAACGTGCTGCGAGACTTTGACATTGAGAATCCTCGCGGAGAGGACGCATGCTACCCCGAGCCGAGGACCGAAGACGGATTCGGCATTGGCTTTGAGCGGTGCGCCAACGAAATTCAGGTGAGGCTCAGGAGAGCCGCATAGAAGCTGAATGTGCTATACCGATGAGAAACGGACGATATCATGTATTTATGCTGGGAGGCAAACTGTTATGTTTTGTATATGGACTTATTTTTGACGCCATTGGCGCGGGAGGAGCAACTGCTATATTACGATGAAGTTGAGAGCCTGGAGCCCTCGCGGGATTTATGTAAGATAGATATGAGAGGATGCTGCCAAATTGATTACTGGGACCTGGTCAAACTAAAGCTGTTTTCTTTTTGCGATTCCGTTCTACAAGAGTGATTGATTGTTAGCTTTTCAATCTTCAGAGTCAGCATAAACAAGCAGCTGCCGCTAAAGGCATTCGTTGCTGGCAATTCGTGTAAGTCAGCCAATAATGCACCTCCCAAGCTTATGGAAGACGGGAGGTGATGATGCTGCTCGTAAAAGATGATTTGGAATCATTCAACACCCAATGGCTCACTAATAACAAGAAAACTGCCACAGAGTCTCTCAGGTCAGTCGCAGGATGGATTGTGCAATCGCACGTAATCACGTCATTGGGGCATCTCATCCTGCCTGTTGCCCCGCTATAGTGGGAGCTCAGTAAGCTCAGTAGGTGAAGCCTCCTTGACATCATCTTTTACTTAAAGAGCTAAGTACCAAACTGCGCTTCTAGAGCAACATGTATACCTACCTAGGCCGCCGGGGCAGGTGAGATGGAGGGGTTGAGGGGTAACTGCTTGCAGCTTCTTAAACTGAGCTGTGAGCTCACCAATTCCATTCCACAACCACATCCTCGCCTTCAATCGCCAAACAGCACCCTTCCAGATCGAATTGATAAAAACAAGCAAACAAACAATGGCTGTCCCTCCCAAGTTCGCCGGCCACAAGCTCGAGTTCGCTCCGCCGGCGGCCACAACCTCGTCCGTCCCTCGCGCAACTCACACCTTTGAGCTCTATCTCGACTACTGCTGCCCCTTCTCCGCGCGCATCTTCAACACGCTCACCACAAAGGTCTTCCCGGCCGTCCGCGAGAATCCTGCCTGGGCCAACGCCTTGACCGTCGTCTTCCGCCAGCAGGTGCAGCCGTGGCACCCATCGTCGACGCTGATGCACGAGACGGGCCTCGCGGTCCAGCGCCTGGCCCCTGAGAAGTTCTGGGCCTTTAGCGGCGAGCTGTTTGCGGCGCAGAAGGACTTCTTCGACGTCAGCGTCGTCAACGAGACGCGGAACCAGACCTACCGCCGCCTGGCCAAGGTCGCTGCCAAGGTTGGCGTTGATGAGGAGGAAGTCTACAAGCTGCTGGCCATTTCCGAGAAGGGCGGCGATGACGGATCTTTGAACACTGGCAATGCCGTGACCAACGACCTCAAGGTCATCACCAAGATGAATCGCCTGGTGGGCGTCCATGTTACTCCTACCGTGGTTTTTGATGGCGTCGTTCAGGATACCAGTTCCGGATGGACGCTGGAGCAGTGGAAGGAGTTCTTTACCAAGAACATTGCGTAAATGTGAAGAAGCCGGCAAAATGTAGAGAAAGAATGTATTCAATAAAGCCCTCTGTCTGTCAGGACATGTAAACCTATTCTCTCCGGAAAATCATATCAAGTAACCGTGTGAATGTAGATTGGGGTTGCAATGAAGGAATTCCCGTATTGGTAGACATGCATTCAAGCCCAGTCTTTTATCGTTATCGCGGGTGGACCAATCCGGCCTCTGGGCTCACAAATTAGTTCCGAACCACTCAGGCTGGAGCAAAGCAGCTACTACACTTGGGCCAATTCGATTTGATTCAAGCCAATGATTGATACACACAACCCAACATGTTCTCCGTGAGATTATGTGGCAGAAAATCATTCAGCACAATCTTCAGCCCCTCGTCGCCGCCCCGCCTCATTAACTGGCAGCATCTTGCCCGAACTCGCCACCCGCGGCTGGTCGAAAGCAAGTGTCTCCAGCGATGCTACTCTCAAGCAGCTAAGAAGTCCGTCTCAAGGCCAAGTCTGTCAGCGGCTGAGCAGGCAAAGCAACAAGCCAGAGCTGCCGCCGCGAGCGTTGGATCCAAGCATTACGGTAAATCCAAGATTCATCTTTCATGCTCGGGGCAATTTGCTAACGATGAAAAACGTAGACGTTGCTGAGAGACTGCTCATCTACCATGCGGGCACGGGGCGGATAACGTTCCTGGCCATGGTCAAGGTAACGACTCTGTTTCTTGGCGCATTCTTTACATTTATTGTTGTGCCGGGATATGTCAAGGCGGAGAAGCCAGAGTGGGAGACTGTAGGAGGTGAGTTTTGATTCGGACCTTGTTCCAGGGGCGTGAAAGAAATCTTGCACCTGCACATCCGCTTCTCCTTGATAGATGGGAGATGCAATGGTGGTAACGTCCACACTTTCCGCCTTGTCTACCACCTTGATGACCCGTATCTGATTATGGCTAACTCCCCCAGTTGCTCTCTGCGGCCTCATCCCTCTCATCTTCGTCGCATACACAACATCGCCCTTTGTTACTCACATCTACATCCATCTCCCCCCAGCCGCCCGAACCAGCCGCCCAGTCCTGGAGCGCTTCATTCACGGTGCCCTACCCCCTTCTACCGAGCTCACTCTCACCACCATGAGCGCCATCGCAAAGCCTCGCTACAGCACGATGCAGGCTGGTCATCTCCACCCAGCAAAGCGACGCTTTGGTATTGTAAACTACGTACGAGATGCTAAGGATGCAATGGCGGAGAATGAGACGAGGAAGTGGTATAATCTGCGAGCCATGACCAAGTTTGGCGTGCAAGAGGTGAGGACAGAAAAGAAGAAGGCCAAGGGTAAGAAGAGCAAGGACTTGACAGAGGCGTGGATCTGGGATGCGTTGAAGGACAAGATTGAAAAGAGGGCAGTGGTGGATAGGGTGTTGTAGGGTTTTAGACAATGTCAAAGTTGAATAATGAAAGTGTCTTGTATGTTAATGATAGATTTAGACCACCTTGTGTTGTTTCACCTCTCAGTAACTTACACTCCATTCTCGCAAGACACGAGACATTTGAGAAAGTCGACCCCAACATCTTCAACACGCGGTCCATGAATGACCATAATCTACTCTGCATACAGATACTATACGCTCACCTAGAAACATACATCACAACGTCATCTCACTTGCACATAAGAAGCCGTCGAGCCAAACGCTAAAAACAAAATAAGTAACATGTCCGTTCCCCATCAACGGGATGTCACCCGAGCCGCATACGTCTGCTCCATCCTGCTGCGTGCTATGAACTCTATCAATGCTGCTAATTGCTAGCAGCGCTTTCCCGCAGTGCTTGCATTGCTATAGATCCGGGGTTTTTCTTTTTCTAGATCGTTTGTTGGATCTTGCATCGGGGGGCGTGCGTAAACGGTTTCCGGTGGAGCGCAGGACTTGTGCGTAGTCTTGAAACAAGATGCGCCAAGGGTATGAGTTTATAAAGCAGAGTGAGTATCAAGCTGGAGAACCGGTACCGCAAAAGGAGCTTTGCAGAGTCGTGAATGAGAGAAACCCTATACTGAATACTATATTCTTATTCAAGCATGTGCTGCAATATGATTAATATCCCCCATCAGCCCCACCAAAGCCCTCTGCCAAGGCCTCTTCACCTCCCTTCACCTTGCGCATTTCCCTTTGCAGCACCGGGCCTCACCTGAGTTTCCTAATGTAGCCCCTGAAGACGAAAAAGAAACAAGCTGGGGAAAATATCTCAATCGCGACGAACATCACGCCACACCGCGCCACACCATCCCAGCACCCTCATCTCCTCCATCGAGCCACGATGCCCTTCTTCTCTACCCCAGTCTCTCTCACATGCTAATTTTTACCTCCTGCTTCCGAAGGACTACGGAGTACTTGTACACTCACAGATCCGTGGCCAAGGTACATTGCAAGCCACACAGCCTCGGCATTTCGTGGCCCCCCTCCCACCTTCTCACCCCTCCCCAAAACCAACAATCCCATCCACCCCTTGTTGTTATTATCACGCATATGCATGCATATGCCGTACATACATACGAGCAGTACTTTTTCAGATGCCAAGTAGCAGCAGCAGTTTAATAAGGGGAGCCAATATCATCCAACCGAAACCTGCACCTACATGCAGCAGTTCCCACATAGCAGGTACATGTACGTGCGTCGAAGCACACCCATCACATCGCATACTAATGTTAGGCAAGGCAAGGCAAGGTAATATACAGAGTGCCCGTAGTAAACCAATGCTGAACCTCTTCTCTTTGTAGTACTAATGTACGAGTATACATACCTGCTGGTACCTCATGTATGCATAGAGGGAAACAAAAAACGAGTGGGCCAATTAAACAGCCAGCCACCCCCTCTACCGAAGCTCTGTTTAGGAACTTGCATCGAGCCTATGGGAAAAAGAAGACGATTTTGTACCCAAATATAGCCTAATTAACCCACGACTAAAAGAACTACGCAGCGGAATAGCTTTTTCTGCCCCCATCTCCACACTCCCTTTTTTCCTTTCGTTTTACTGTTGCTCCATATACCTACATGATGCATGGGGTCCGGAGTAAGTACTGCTTGTATACACAATGTACTGTAGGTTGCGGAGCTTCGTAGTGCTGCTACTAGTAGCAGTACCTTGGCATACTTTGTATACATATCCGCACGAAAACGATGGGAGTTGACAAACACAAAAGGATCGAGACCCACGATGCTGCATATATGCGAGAACGAAGCAACGTCCAAGCAGCGTTGACCAACCTTGGCAACGCACGCACCTACTAGCAGCCCATCTCTCCAAATATACGGAGTACATTCCCCCAAATTAAAAAGAGGAAAAAAGCACCACATCCAGAACAACATACATGCACGCTCATACACAAACAAGTTTAGCCCAGTTAGTCTTTGGGGTCCATCTCCCATCTCCATACTCCACAACTCCATAACAGTAGTTTAGCCTCCCTCCCATCATGCACTCGCACTCGAACCACACACACATCCTCTCCCTCACGCAACTTCGAGAGATCCTCGTCCCTCCTGCACCGCCCAAGCTAAACGCGGCCTCGTAGGAAAAAGTTCCCCAGACTAGATCCCCCCCGTGGAAATGTCCTTAGCGCGCGCCGCCCACTTCACAAACACACACGCGCACTTATCAATCTCCGATGGGGTCAGTCCCCCCTCCCCTCCTCCCTTGACTATTTGTGAAGGTTTTTGCTCGTTGCGGAATAGGGCCTATGCGAATACGTACAAGTAGCGAAGCATCTTCTTCTTCCTCTTGTTCTTGCAAGCTAGTTTTCGGGGCACCAACGTAATAATAATAGAGAGAAAAAAAAAGGGTAATCTGTACTCCATAGTCGTGCATGGCTGCATCTCGCTTCGCCCGCCAACCACCCGGATCGTGAGGCTGGAAGGCCCTGCTACATCGAACACTCCTCGCCCACACCCCCCTCCCCTCTCTTCCTCTCTCTCTCGCTCTCATGTATCCGTCTAGAACTACCTACAAGTACTCGTATGCATCGTGTAATATAAACACCAACTCCGTACTCCGTGCTCTTCGTACATATACCACCGTAAAATAAAATAAAACGACACCCTGGCCCCAATAATCCCAGACGCCCGTCGAACCTTGGCAAACGCCTCGGTTCCGGACCCGGCCGCGCAAGGCGAACCTGCGGCTTCCGAAACGCATCCCCGGGCCTCACGTTGTCGCCTTCGCCTCTCTCGCCCAATATATCAGCGGCACACCGTGTAGCATCTAGCATCCAAGCTCCAGCTCCAGTTCGTCACCGCCATGCAAAAGTCCGCCCGCCCGTCCGTCAGCCGTTAATTAACAGAGGCGACCCCCGGCTCGGCTTTATTTCGTTCAATTCCGTCTTCAGCCCAGTAGATGCACCCCACAGGAACTGCTTTCTAATGCTGCTGCTACAGGCACTACAAGTACCAGCTTGCCAGTAGTATTACTCGTGCTAATCTGAGCTGCGGCTGCCCGCGGCCCCTGTCGCTGCACAGACAAGGTACCAGGCAGTTTTAATATCAACAACTCCACATGAAAGAGACATGCAACCACATATACTAGTACACCACTCACACATGCGCTGCGCTGCGCCCCAAAACTCCGCATCTTGATATCATTATCCAGAGACAAAAGACGTAATCCTCTTTAAATTCACCCTTCAAAATCCGCCCAAGCGTCAAGATTGCCCCAGCTTCTCGTACATGATGCTGCTGCCGCAATAATAGCCAACATTTGCCGTGTGTTTGTAACAAAGACCGATTATACATCACCCCAACACAAAATATGTACTACACACACCAGCCAGGACTCCGACGTAGACGATGCACCAGGAAGCAAAGCTGAAAAAGGTTTCAATCGACCTGCAAACGCCACCATTTCTGCCCATCATAGATTCATTAAGGCCCTCCGCCAGTATGGCCCGCAGGGCATCGCTGGTCATCAAACATTGCTTTTGTTTTTGCCGGAGCGCCACCTCCTCCCCCTCCTCCTTTTTTTTTGTATATCCATCCTCACACTTCGTTGCGCGGACCACCCTAGAGTCGTGATGGATCATCATATCCATATAGCATGAAAACCATAACAGGCACAAATAAGTAAAACGAGGAACAAAGATGAAAAAGTAATTAGCCCAGTAGCTCATCTTCGACCAGCACGCGTTGAAACCCAAAGAATAAAACAGCAAAAGCATGGGGAAATAACTATACATGACCATAATATGAAAACGAAGACATGGTGGAAAGAAAACAGATATAGAGTATCATATGAAACGTATATCGTCATGTTGCGGTTGTCGTGAAAGCCGTGCATGAGCCAAACTAGTCGCAAAGACCCCGTTTGTTTTCGTCCAATCCGAGGTCGTGGATAGGCTGATTCCCGAACCAGCGGCCACAGGGAAACCAAAGACCAGCTTCTGTCGAGTAAAGAAGCCCGCTAGCGGCGCTTCATTACTGGCGTGGTTCCGTCGTAGTCCCATGCGCGCTTGAGACCGCCTTCGTATACGCTGGCCACAGATTCCTGCCACATAGCGGGCGTGACGAAGTTCGGCACAGGCGCCGCCGCGTACTGATGTGGCGAAATGCTGTGTTGTGAGCCGGCCGGTAACGTGGAGTTTACAGCTTGAATGTCTTCAAGTGTAGGGACTTCGGGTGCACCTGAGGACGAGGCAATGTTCAGAGAACTGGCCGGGGAAACAGGGTTGGGCTCTGTATGGGCGGGCGTACCAAATGTGGTGTTCCATTGTCTAGTTGTACGTTAGTTTATTGATCCGTAGAACAACATTGACAAATTTGAAAAAGGCAAACAAGCTGCAAAAGAGGGGGGGAGGAGGAAAAGCAAAAAAGAAAGGAAAAGCAAAAAAGAAAGGAAAAGCAAAAAAGAAAGGAAAAGCAAAAAAGAAAGGAAAAGAAAGAAAAGGAAAGAAAAAGAAAAACACATGTCGCTGGTAGGGACCTACTCAAAAATCCTGGCCGGGTTCCAAGCTGGCTGTTCCGGCAGGGCCATGTTCGGCGGGATACCTGGGCCGACTGCCTGTGGCATCATGACGAGCGACTGTGCAGATGGGGAGTCACTCTTACTGTCCAGACCGCCGGTAGAAATTGGAGGTGATATGGGATGGCTTATGTAACTGACTGTTTGAGTGCCGCTCGTATCCAGTGCCTGTTCCATGGAACCAGCGCGCTCCATGCCACGATATCCTGGAGGACTGGCACTATGAGATGGATGAGGGCTTCCATATGGGAATGAGGGCTTCAGAACAAAAGGCTTCCTAATGTCAGCTGAGAAGGCCTCTCGGACAGCGTCGATCTGCCTTTGCAACTCTGGCATCTGCCACGCCTCCATCACCTTTTCCATGATCCTCATATGGCGGGTAAAGAATTGGCGCGCGTCGGTATGAAGATCGGGGTCTGGGGACACAATCGCTACCTGATTCCAAGAGTTAGGCATCTGAAACATTACACAACCATATTTTCCTGCGCATAGCACAAGGGGGCTAAAAAAACAGCGCGGCTTACTAGATGAAGCACAATGCACGAAAGTCCAGCATAGACAGTAAAACTGAAGCCACGCTGCATGCACTGCAGCCCCATGATTCCAAATGAATTGACAACGGCCTCTTGCAGCCGGCAGAGGGCTCGGGCAGAATTGTAGCAGATCATCATATGATGTTTCCATTGGGCCTCCTGGGTCGTCGGGTCGAGGAACGACAGCTGGGGTCGGTGGAACAAAATCAAGGTAAGATAGTAATATGAATGAAGATTGCCGAGGAACGGCGATGGCAGCCAGGGCGCTGAACCGTCCGGCGGGAATGTGACGCTAAGGTCGGCGGGAAGCTCCGCCAAGAACGAGTTGAAAGCATGGTCCATTTGCTGGAATTCAGGGTCGATTCCCCAGTCCTTTCTCTTCTTGAGGCGTACATAAATGCTGGTTATCCTGGCAATGTTTCGCACGTTGCGAGCAAAGTAGGTGAAGTTGCGCGAGATATGATACTCGGCGTCGTCCCCGCCAGGGATAGGCTTCGGCACATTGAAATCTACAGAGTCGATATCGACGGCGAGATTGTAGCGGCCTATACGCAGATTTAGTGCGCCGCGTTAGTAACCCGGCATCACGAAGCCAAGGGGGGAGGTTGGTGGATGATAACATCATTTATCGTCACGTACCTTGTGGTGTCCCCACCATGACTTCGCAGACAAAAACTGTCTGCCAGATCCGCGTCCGCAGCTGGCATTCTGTGGGGTTGTATTCGCAGGGCCGGCCAGCCTGGTGTTCTTCATAGTGCTCTTCTAGCGCAAGATCCTTGGCCATCTGAACGCATTGCACAACCGTCATCCATGAGCGGTAGTAGTAGCCTCGTTTCGGCGCGGCTTCCCGGGCCTTTAGAATCATCAACAGCGCTTGAAGGGTGCTAAGTCGGGGGACATCCATAAAGGCATCGGCATGCCCTAAGCTCGTTTTAGTACAGAGGATCTCGGTGCATGTCAGCATTGGATAAAGTCATGGGCACGTACTTGATGCTAGCGCCAGCCACTGTTGGCCCTGTGCCGGCTCATCTGCAAGTCGGCCTCCAATAGCAAACAAGGCTTCAAGGATCAACGGGGAAATGGATTCTCTAGCAGTGGCCCATTGGCGGTAGAACATTGACCGGTTCAGCACGGGAACGTAAGGATGGACATGGGTAAAGTAGAGGTCGAAATAGTGTATCGCGGTTCCGTCATCCGGCATCAACTCGGGGGGGATGCGAATCCTATGGCCTGCGCCAATCGAGATGGGGGGTAGATTCCCATAATCGTCGTCATCTTCGATTGCCGGTTCCTCGCGCCTGAAAGACGCTTTATTCCTCAGATATGGTGCTGTCGCCGGTTAGTCAGCATGAGGAGGGGGGGAAAAATTGGCGGCCACAGCTCGGGAACAATCATACCTGTTCCAATCTCATTCATCTTGAGACCGCCTAAGAGATCTGCTAGGTCTTGCTGCTGGTAAGAATCGGCAGAATAGGCGCCCGGCGAGGAGCCCGGCTGCGACGAATGCTGCATGGGCGGTGTTGGGAAGGCATCCTGAGGGGCCACCTGCTGATCTACTAGGGACATTGGTGGGGGAACCGTGGTGTAATGGAGGTTGTGCTGGGGTTGTGAAGCGTCATAAGGAAGTGTTTGGAACGAAGCTGAAGAGGCGTCAGGATAGCCGGCCTGCGGCGCATAAACGTCGGTCTCTGATTTGAGGGACGCTTGACCTTGCGGGTGCGAGGGCATCGTCATCTGTTGAAATTGGTTCGTCGGCGGAACGAAGGTCTCGTACGTCGTCGAGTCGGTAGCGCCATCGTACCCGTTTGGCCGGACGCAGTGAAGCTTGAGTCGAATGCAGGCAGAGCAAGGCCAGGTATTTGTGGTGGCCGCATCGCACTTGATCTTCCGTCGCCGACAGCCTTCGCACGCTCTCATGACTTTGAGGAATGGTCAGCGATATTTGGCATTAACATATACGTTTGCATGGCATGGTTCGGAAGTACCTTTGAGCCGCTTGTGGCGATTGTGCTCGTCAACGAAGACATAGTCTACATTGCACAGAAGACAGATTAGTTTGCGCCCCTAGATCAAACTATTTGGACACCGCGGAGTGGTGTTGACAGGGCCGGCGTTTCTCACTCTTCTGGGTTTCCCTCTGCGGGTATTGCTGAGGCGCAAAAGTATAGCTGTTCATGCCGACACTCTGTGCGCTCTGGGAGTCCTGCGGCAGGATGCGACGAATGGAAGGGTCATTAGAAGACATGATGGTAAAAAAAAATGCGCTCTCGTGAGTCGGTCGTCAAAGCGTTGGTTTCCGTAACGTATATCAGCGTCGGGCTCGTGATTCCATGGACATTAACACCGAAAGTGGCGACCCCGGCGCCTCGGTATGTGGTCGCGGCAAGCTGCACAGCGGCGCCCGCAGGTCGAATCGAAAAGACTCGAGAGAAGGAGATGCAGAGTTTGGAAGCAACGGCGAATTCGTCGGTTCGGCCGCGGAGCAGATGAGGAGCAAATTCACACCTGGGATGCAGCGCTTTGCAGAATCTTGGTGTGTTTGCAAAAGTCGACTTGGTGATCGATTCCGGGCAGTAGCAGAAGTACAAGTATAGCAGAGGGGCAGGCTGGCGTTGTAGCAGCAGGAAGCGGACTTTTGGGGTTGGAGCGAGCGAACCCAGTCAGTTGCGCTGGACAAGGGCAAATAGGCGTGGGTGGTACTTGCACCAAAATGGGAGGGGGAGGGGGTTTGGAAAAGGAGGGGGCGTGTGGGAAGGCAGGACAGGGGCAAGGGGCTTGGCTCGATTCTTGGTTTTGCTTCTCCAGGGAGCGGCGCTTTGCGTGGGAGCCTTTGGGGGCCCAGACTTTGCAGATGGAATCGCGGCTTGTACCAGGGAGGTACTGCTAGGGGGGCTGGCGCTGACAGGGTGGGCTGCACTGGGCGGCTTTGGGGTTAGGCAGATGGCTTTAGTGCCCGCGCCTGCTGCAATACAGTGCAGCTGTGCCGCTCCAGCGGTACCTGCTGGGTACACTAGAGGCTTGCAGACCGCGCTGCGAGCAGGTATAGGCACACGACTTTAGGGGCTGGCCACGCCCTGCGCGCTGGTACCGGTACGAGTTGCACACTCTAGAAGGATTTTTTGCCTCTTGTCCCATGCCTCCCTGCCAGCTGAGCTGCATTAACCAGCGGATGGATGGATGGAAGATGCGGACATGACGGACCCGAAGACGAGAGGCGGGAACCCGAGTGACGGACGAATAGCACAACTGAGCACACACCTGACGCGGCCATTTGCAGAGTCATCGATTCCCGGTGATTGCGGCTTGACGGGGATTTATTCTGCTGCTTGTATAATATACCGGCAGCAACAGGCTGCGAGTCGAGTCAGGGGGGCAACACCTCTCGACCAGTAGCTGGCAGCGACGTCGATGCCTCACGGAGTCGGCGTTGCGCAACCAAGGGGCTGGATGCCAGCCAAGCCAACTCACTGGTTGACCAAGCATCGAGACGAGACCCTTGGATGGCCAGCCGTCATGACATGATGATGGATGGATCTTGGCGCCGTTTAAACACTGGCCCGTTGCAGCTCGACTCCATGGGTCGCGTGTGTTAGCTCCCAATAAGCAGTGTCAAAACGTAATCAACCCTATCCCATTATTCATGCAGTCCTGTGGAACTGTCAGTTTTATGTACTACACAGCAAGTGCTCCATATTACTCCCAAGACTCCGTCCAAGCAGCAACGAGAGCAAGGTGCTGTGTTACTATGTCACGATATACGACGCTTGTATATTCTGTGCTACGGAGCAAATAAATTGCAGCAGTAGTTGGCAATTTTGCATATACCGATCCCCCATGTAATTCCGCGTTCCAGATCTTATATCAAAGCAAAAGCCCCCCCAGGCATTCAGTAGCACGGAATTCGCAGCTGAGCGCTCGTATTCCGCAGCGCACAACGGAGGTACGGCGTGTCGCTATTCGCGGAGGTACGAAGTACTCGGTACGCCAAGGGCGATCACTCCTATGAGGGTGGAGTGGTGACAGTCGAGGTGAGCATTATTGTCAGATGGGTGCTCCGTACCTCAGGATGGAGTTGAAGTGGGATAGCTTCCAGTTCTTTGTCCTCCGCACGCTCCGGGCGGCGTAGCGCGGCCTCAGAGAAGAACCATCGGGGGGGATACAGGCCGCATGTGGCATGTTTTTGCTACCCCACAGCGGTGCGAGGCACATGTCAAAGCACGTACTTGTACCTGTATGGAGTCGCGTACTCTGTGCTCCGTACGGAGTACTTGTACGTGCATGGCAATCGTCGTCGATGCTCGTCTGTAGTGGTTCGTAGTTCATGGTTCGCGGTTCCTGGTGGCAGCCCGCGCAAAAGCCAAGTAAGTAGCGCGCCCTTATTCATGCCATCAACCGAACGCTCGGGGCAGGTGGCTCTCTGAGCTATTACAAGCGTCATGCACGTGGAATTCTATCTTCACTTCATCTGAACAATATCGAGGTAAGTTTTGTCTTCTAGCATCGCATTGTTTGGCAATTGCGGCATTGAGCATTCAATTCTTCATGGCACGCAATGAAATTATCAAACAAGACCATTGCAGAAAAGGTCGTCTATGAAAGGTATGGAGTAACCCGTACAGGTACATAGCACTAAGATCTTATGAAGTACGGAGTATTAAAACGCACATCTTCATTCTACAGCTATCACATCTCACAATAACAACCATTTGAAACAAACACACAAGCACGGCTGAAAAGACAAACAGGGAGTGCTCGCTCAATACTCTACTCGCACACAAAAAGTGCTACTTCAATATGATATAATAGCCGGAGGATAGGCCTATCATATTAGCCTCTCCTATCTTCGAATACTGCTCCACGTAGCGGCTGCATCAACCCCCAGAAGACTGTAGGGCTGGTAGGAGTAAAGAGGGTACTGCCGTACTCCATTTGAACAGCTAAAATACAAAAAAGAAAACTATTATATGTACATACCACGAAGTGCCCACCTGGGAATATTCAAGGATGTACTGGTATAACCAGGTACCAAAGGGCTCCTACCAAGCAAGCTGCTCGCTGCTGTACCTACAAGTAGTCCAAGTATATAAATGAAGATGACCAATAGGCCCTGCTAGGGATTACTACCTGTGCACAGACTGGCGGGCTACCTAGTACGGACAGGGAAATCCGTAGCAGCGGAATTGGCTTAGGAGTCGCCCTTGGTGGCACCAACTTCCTTTCCAGGCCCTCTTCTTTCTCTATCAGGTTTATGCATGAGGTGCCTGTCTGCAGCATAGCAGGGCCGGGCGATTGGCTGGCCATCCTCTACGACCAGGAATAGCCAAGGTTCCCTGCTTCAGCAGCCCTTTGTCGCTCTGCCAGTCGCAACAACTGACGTGGTCTCTTGCTCCAGGGCCCCCGGCTCCTCTCTTGACATGCGGATACGCAGGCCCATGGAGCTCCGCTAGGACGACTAGCCAGGCAACCGACTGATTCCCCGCCGCGCTTGGATCTGCAGAAGCTTCCTTGCGCTGCTCTGGCGGTGCTGCATACGATAGCGCGCAGGAGCCCAGTAGCTGCTGCTGCGAGTGCACCTGTTGCATCTGCCGACTGCCTGGCGCCCTCAAGCCACCACAAGCTGCATCGACCCGACGGCCGCTGCGCGCGCACCGGCAGCGTGGTTTTGGCGGTGTCGGGCTGCCACCCTCCTAGCCGAGAGGCCCCCAAAACTGCCCCCCGCATACCGGTGCGGGTAGCGCTCTGATGAGTGCTCCCGCTTGTAACTTTCAGCACTGCGTTGATGCTAACAGTTGGTGCTACCACGACTTACCATCTGCCTGCTAGTACCGCCTCGGTCCTAGTACTTAGTGCTGCCCACCTCGCCCAGCGAACCTTTACTCGTGTCATCGGTACTTTTCTAGCAGTCAAGCAGACATGGACGGGATGTTGCTCCTCGACGCACAGGGCTAGCCCTGCCCTATTACCGCGCGTCAACGAGTCGAGGACAAAAGGTGCTGCAGTATAGCTTGTAATATGCCTTGAAGTGGGTGGTATCCAGTTCCAGACACACAAGGTACTTGTGCATGTGCAGCGCCCTGCTGCTTGGAGGAATTAGTCAATTTGGCCAGGCTAAAGCTAAAGATAGCATTCACCAGTCTTGCCCCTCGGCAGTGGCCGACTGGGTGGGCGATGGAGGGCTCTGCCAAGCACAAGTAACGGAAACTTCCGGCGACGAGCTCGCCAACGAAAAACAGCCATTCGATGGTACGTGACACTCAGGTTGCAGCGGCCTGGAGCTGAGCAACTCGCTGGCGAAAGGCATCTTAGCTCGCTTCCAATGTGGTATTTGCCAGTCAACCAAATGCCCAGCACTATCTCTCCAATCTCTACATCATCTTGGCCATAGATACGGGCGGTCAAGCCATGTATCGTCGAGATGGGGTGGGGAAGGGCGCAGAGAACTGGCCTTGAACCTCGCCGCGTGTCGCAGATATACGAGTCCATTGTGCAAGGAAACTATGGGTGTTCGTCTGTCCCCAAATCCTCACGGGAAAGTTGCAGCCGGTATTATTTCTCCGTACAATCTCCGCGTATAACTATGGTGTACTTTCCATCTACGATAACTTAACTCCGTGTCTGTATTGGCGAAGCGCGAGAAGGAAGAAGAAGAAGAAGAAGAAAAGGCTGAACTGACGCCGCCACCCCAGAGGGTCCAAATCGAGCGGTAAAGGCAGTTACTGTACTTGAAATGGTCACAATCCTACTATGTGATTTCTCTCAGATACGCCACAGCAATGAGAAGAGCGTATCACAAAGGATTTGCATCTCCCCCCTGTCTCTGCTGGCTCCAGCCGCAGCATCAACCAACGGTACAGGAAGCCATTCCAATTGGCGTGCTCGAAATGAAGCTGATTCCATGGGAGCCCAAAAATGGCTCCTGGTACCACCAATGGCGAGGCTCAAGCATCTCTCTCTGCCAATTCCTGCATTTTCTGCCCAATTAGGAACCTAGCGTGCCACTGATTGCAGGACTCAGACCCGTTAATATGGGTACGGAGAGATACGTGCGCACGATATTCGGTCCTTTGTAATCCGTATAAGAGGCAAAGGCTTTTTACTGATGCTACCACCAACACTCGTCTGTTGGTAGCAATGCTGCATGCCGTGCCTGTTGCGATGGGTCGAAACAACGTCCCGCCCTTCCGATTTGATGAAACATGACCAAATAGAGTAGCACTGCTTCGTATGGAGACATGATTAAGCACGGAAAGACGGCAGAGATGAAGAATGATTCCCCATAGGACGCGGGAAATTTCCAAGACGGACGGATGGAAAAGTCCACCTTTTTTTTTTCCCTCCTTGCGAGCCGGTCTGGTCTGCTCTCTCTCGAGTTGACGATCCCTTCCCGCGAGAGGCCACGGCCGCAGCTCGCAGCTAGCGCTGCTCTCATGATGCTGCAGATCATCCTTCGACTACCAATTACAGCAGGCGTGCCAGCCACCGTCCGTATCTGGACGTTGCGAGGGCTCGGCACTTGGGATTTAATGGGTGGCAGGTTGCGAGCAAGGTGCAAGTGGTCGTCGCTGCACGGCATCAGGTTGTCCATCCCTGAGGACTGCAATGTAACTGCTTAAACTCCGTGCTCCGCGATCCATGGAGAGGGCGCTATTGATGCAGTCCTGGCTGCTCTGCTCGCCCAAGTCAAGCACTTGCTTGCGCTATCAAACTACTCCATAGCAACTTGCTTGTACTGCTACAGCTACTGCCACCGCCATCACTAGGTACCTATTAGAATACCTTTTGTGCTTTGTGAATGGCACTACTCTGTCAGGTCGACTCTCTCGGTCTGATAAATGGTCCGTCGCCAGGCGCTTGTCGTTATCCCAGCCTAGTCGGATGACAAAAGGGTGAGTGAGCAGTCAAGGCTCACCCTTCTAGCGCGAGCAGGGCTTCTAGAAAGATTTTACTTCTCATCCGCGGTGCCGAGGCTCGACGACAAATGTGGCAATGGACGAGTCAAGACCCCTCGCGAAGCAATGGAACGTCAGCACCCAAGTCGCAACGATGGTGCCTCAATCTCCTCTGACTCGCCTAAATGATTCGGCGAATGCCCAGTTGCTTTGCGTGCTAGTATGTAATTCGTAATGACCTGACTTTTTCTTGTTGTGTCTCAGCTCGGATGGAGAAGGATGCCGATTTTGCTAGATTATCTTCATGCCTGGGCTTGGACGGAGCACAAAGCGAAGCCCGCCTTCTCGGCCGTATTTTTTAGTATTAAGTTTGGCTACTAGAACGATCGCGTCATCACGGGCACAAAGTTCTGCTTGCTAATCTGAGGCTGTCCGCACCGCCACCACTAAGGGCTCAAGTACTTGTACTAGGCCGCCACAGCATAACAGCTCATCTCGGTTTTGATTCTGCAGATGCGGTGTAGTAGCAAGTACAAGTGTACAAACATGTACGAAGTAGCGATGATGCTATTACTGCCTTCTAAACTACTTGCGCTACTACCAACTTAATTAGCTCCTTAGCATGTATGCGCAAACTCCCTACTGGGTATAGGAGCTCTCCGAACTTGGCGGTCCTCTATTACTTTACGGGCAGCCTTGACCATGCACCATCGACAGAAGCGGTGTTGGAAGGGAAAAGGGGGGGGTAGGAATCGAGGCCTTAGTGGGTGTGGACTTAACACGGCACGCATGTTCGAACAGGGAGAAGAGAGAACAAGGCGGGAGAGGAAAAAAACAAGGCTCGGTGACCAAAGACAGGAGTGCCTTGTCTGAATAGCACCGAGATGCCTTTGGTATCAAGGACGAAGCATGGCGCCAACGGACAGCCGCGTGCTCAAACTCCGGCCGTTTGATCACACCGGCACGGGCGAGGGAGCGCCTCTACCTGGTTTTACGATTTACGAAATACGACGCAGATGCTTTTTTTGTATGTACGAAAGAGGACGAGCGCTTTGTGCGGCCAAGCTTCATGCGTAATGATACCATCGTCCACGACAAAGATCCCCTGCAGTAGATCAGCGTCAATCGCGCTTGTGCGTGCGTATGTACTACGTACTACAAACTTGTATCGTAGCACAAGTAGGTAAGTACTTATGCTTGCAGGTACTTTGTATGGCTGCACGTCCCAAGGGATTCAGTTGCTGCGGGCTGCGGCGGATGCCTACGAGTAAGAGTGCGAGGCGAGACAAGCCTACAGCGTACGATTGCCTCTTGCAGTTACATCTGGAGAGCCGCCTAGTACCAAGTAGGAGCGTCGCTGGAGCTCCTTTGCTGGGCCACGGATGTCGCTGGCTGCAGGATCGTTCGCTCGCAGTCACGAAGCAGCAACTCCGCCTGCACAAGGGCTCCTTTCAGTAGTGCCGCCTGCACCTAGTGGCAGCTTCTGCGTATGTGCATACAAGTGAGAGGTAGAAATAAGGTAAGGTAGCATACAAGCAGCACGAACCTACAGGGGACCAGACGTTCTGTGTCCAGTGCGGCTGCTCTGCGCTCCGGGCGGAGTGCACTCTTGTACAGCGAGCGTAGCCCACATTTACTTCGTAGGTGCCACTGCACCCCCTGTAACAGAGGCGACTCCATAGGCGCTGAGCAGTCACATCTCGCTAGAACAACGTGACGAAACGTTCTCCTCCAGGAGTCGCAAAGCCCTCAACCCCAAACGTCGCACATGCTCGGGACACAAGGGCGAATCCAGCTGCAGCTTCGACATCAGCTTCATACTTTGTATACGGAGCAACACAGCTTGTACATGTAATCTCTCGCACACGTCAAGGATCCCGTCACGAATTGGTGCCCGGCACGGAGAGTCTCTGACCGCCCGCAGAATCCCATTACTAATGGTTCGGGAACCCAGAGGAGCTTAGACGCCTCTCGACAATCTCCATTGCTGTCCGAACTTGCCTCCACGAACACCCCCCCTCGTCTCGTGCGAATACCCTGCATCGCCTCCCTAAGCAGTCGGCCGATCGCCCCGCGTCACACCCCCGAGATATTTCCTCAGCACCTCTTGACTCTTGTCGACGAACGGCTCTAGACGAAGACTTCTGCGTATCCTGCGCCCCCCCGCCCCTCTCTTTGCTCGCAAACAGCTGCCATCAACATTCATCAGAGCGTTGCTCAATCAAACGACAAGATGGCTGCTGCGGCTCTGGACAACGCCAATCCTACGATTCTGAGCGCCTCGCAGCTCCCAACTCGGCAGAAGCGGTCCGCTCCGCGCAATGGGCCCGATTGCATATACTCGGACCTGATCTTCTCCAAGCCATCGTACATGTCTCGGCCCTTTTTGCAAGACGACGATGCCCAGTATCAAGACGACGCGGCGGCAGCGGTGGCTTGGTCCCGCTTCGGTGCCGCTTCAGGAGCTGCTGTTGATGATGTATCGGCCGAGCCCATCGACGAGCAAGAGATCTACGGTATGATTGAGACCCTTCCCAAAAGCGTTTACACAACCCCCTCGAGCTTGGTCCTCGCCATCCTTCTATCCTATTCCTTCCTAGCTGCTCTCTTTTGATCCGTGCGTATACGCCTTTTCCCCCCCAGCTGCCTGGTCGGCGTTTCAAAGTGAGCCCCGATGTAGGCTCCCCTGACATGCCAGACCCGTTTCGTCAATGTCATGCCACCCTCAATGTCTGGGGGATTTGCATTGCTCCAGGTGTCTTGTTTCACTGATCTGAGTCAACGACAAAGAGAGGGTCTTCTGCAAGGGGGGGGGGGGGACCGCGGGGTTTCTCACCAACTACATCTCGCAGTGGCTGTGATAATTTTTACATATCATATTCGTGTTGGCGCCGTATGCTGTTGACAGATATTCAACGGGCTAACACTTACTCTTAGATCTCATTTCTAACATAACGGACCCGGAGCACCCCGTATCATTGGGCCAGCTGTCCGTCATCAACCTCCCTGACATTCATATCACTCCCTCTCCGGCCCTCGGCGTGCCGAGTCCGAATACAATTGTTCAAGTCACTGTCGAGCTTACTCCTACTGTCACCCACTGCTCTCTTGCTACCGTGCTTGGGCTTGGTGTAAGAGTCCGACTGGAGCAGGTGCTGCCTCCGAATTACCGTGTGGAAGTCATCTGCAAGGAAAATAGCCACAGTCAGGATGACCAAGTAAACAAACAGCTCAGTGATAAGGAGCGCGTCGCGGCAGCCCTGGAAAATGACTCGTTGAAGAGTGTCTTGGACAAGATGCTGGAGTCTTGCATAGAGAATTGAGTCGACCAACCTCGATAAACCCGCCGACCACTACGTCCTTGTGCTGCGCTTAGCCAGAAGCGTGTATCCTGGTAACACTCTCATTGTTTACTCCCTGCTACGATTCATCCTCAGGGCTCTTGGGCTTCAAATGGCCCGCCCAGCGTCTCGTGATATTACGTCAACAGCCCGCATACGGCATTCAGTGCACAGCACCAGGGTATCCATACCAGCCTTCCGTGGAGCCTGAATGTCAGCATCCAAGAGGGCAAAAACAAAAAGCTTTGACCACAGTGAGGGACCGTACATGCAGCATGACCGCAAGAATCTATGGGAAGCCGCAGCCAGGCAGTAATCAGGTCGACACGATTACAATTCCTGCTACATGGTGCCCAACGTAATCTCATTATATTCGCCGACATTGAGAATTGCCAGGTTGAGCAACCGATGAACAGACTTCAGGCGAACCTGAATACAAAGAGCACCCCTGAACACTACGTTTGGTTGTGACCCTGGATGACTTGGCTTTGTGAATCATGATTTGTCTTGTTTTTTTTTTCTCTCTCTCTTCTTTGTTGGTGTAGGGGGTGGTTTGGTCTAGTCAGATTGTTGGACCTTGCGTTCCCTGGTTGCCGCGTATGACGCCTTGTTGTCGACTCATCAGTCAAGACCGCATCGGCTGTTGTTCTGGAAGGTCTTAAAATGGCACCTCTCGTTAATATGGCTGCCTAGCACAATTTGACTCCTAGCTTGCTGGGCATATGTGGATTTTTCTTTCCTCTGCTAATGCCTGGAAATCTACGAATCTCGGAGCCGAAGAATCCTCCGTCGTCAGCTCAGACGAGCAATTTCCTGATCTCCCATTCACGGCAATCAATCAGTATAGATAGCCCATTGTAACATGGGGAAGTGAAGCTCAGTGACAGCGAACAAGGGTGCGGATAAGATCTGTGGAAGTCGCCGAAGGCATGGGACACGTCAATCTGGAAGCCAAGGCTAATGCTGGCTTACTGTGTACATGCTACTGCGCAGGAGTGCTGCACCACGCTTAAACGAGCTTCCCTGCTGAGTGACCGTTTCGGCCTGGCTGGGACCAGGATGGCGGCATATCTACCGCGTCAATCGCCGAGCTGTTGGGCTATCCTAGCATTTTGAGCCAGATAGCAGCATGCCGGCAATGCTCGTACGGTATACGGAGTACGGAGTAAGGTAGTAATACATGCTCATGTTTCTAGCTCGTTCCCCCAACTTGGATGCGGTGCTGGTGGTGCTGTAGTTGTGCGTAGTAATATTACTGGCAAGCAAGTCGGTGAGCTCCGATGCTATATAAAGCCGTCGGATTTAGAGCGACCTGTCATGTCGAATCACGTCACGCACCGTGACAGCAGACCAACAAATGTTCGTCATACATGTACTTGGTATGCAGCAGGCATTTTGGCGTTCAAGAGAGCCACTTTGGCGACGAACTCCTGCATGAGGAAGGCCAACGTACTCCGTATCTCATAGACAAATGCGACAGCACTAGAAATAGGCGTTTGCCTTGTGAACTACCTAGCAGTAGTAGGATTATTATGCTATGTAACCCCCATGTCTGTCTCGTACGTTTTCATCTGGGGTGTTTTTTTTTTTTTTTTTTTCATCCTTCATCGTTGGATTAGCGCGTCGCAAGCGTGTTGTCCCTTTTTTTTTTTTTTGAGCCTGTCTTTTTCGAGTCTTTCCCCTGCGATTTGTCGTTTTTTTTTTCTACGCAGGCTAATTTACATCTGCGTACGTTACTGACTCGCCAATTGCCAGCTAAACTTTCTCAGCAATTGCTGGCTACTTCTAGACGCCCAAAATCCGTTTCTCCCCCCTTGCGGGCTTGTGGAGAAGGGAAAATAAAAGAGGAGCTGGTGTCTTTTCTAGCTAGTATGTACAGAGGACAAGTACGATATGACAGATCCCCTTGGAGCCTTGGAGGTGATTGATCATCGGCCGTACATTTTTTTACCGGATCAAGGCATTGTGGCATGGGTGAAGGGGGGGGCTATTGCAAGCAAGTCCCCTTGTCTGTAGACTTGTACTTTACTACGGCCCATCATCCTTCAAGCGCAGCACAAAGTCCAACAGGGCATTTCGGCCATTCTTCCACCAATCATGGGCAATGCATTTCGACAATGGGATAAACATGGTGGTTTATTCTGTTTTTGTCTTCATTAAGTTAAAAATCTAGATGTGCGCTTTGCCCGACATATACAAGTATACTGCTTTCGGGCAGCGTTACGCTTCCCACTCACACCCCTCCCCTTTTTCTTTTCAGCCGCTTTGTCCTTTTGTCTTTTCCAGGTTTGCTCAATTCCCCCTTCGATTAATACAGTGACATAAGTAGCATAGATGGCGTACATATATCAGATCAAAGCTCATTTGGGAGTAGTATTCGTATGCTGCAGCTGAGACGCGGTTACACGGGACCGGCGCGGAATCCCCCGTTAACATTATACGTCGCCGAGCATCCCGCTCTCCATCAGGCTCTGGTAGAATTCAGGCTCCAAGAATGTCTTGACGCTGACATCCTCACTCAGACCTTTGCGCCGCCTCGTCTTCAGCACAAAGTCTCTGGCCGTAGCCTGCGCCGAGGCAGGTTGAAGTGGCCTGGTGACTTGGTCTCTGTCAAGCGGATCGCCGGGTACAATGCTCCAACTATCAAACACTAGGCTGACCATGGAGCCGCCCTGGGTTTTGATACGTAAATCCGTCTCGAAGCCGAAACTATCGACGACGGGGAGGAGGCCGTTTACGCGATATAGTGGTGTTCCAGCGACGGGGCCATCTGATAAGACGTGGCCTCGGCGCCGTGCAAGCACGTTGTAGACTTCCATGTAAGAGTCCTCTGGGCCAGTGACAGACACCGCGTAAACAGGCTCCATGAGGCGTGGAGAAGCCATGAGGAAAGATGAGTAGCATGCTCTCCGGGAAGTGGGAATGATTTGACCGCCGCCACGGAAAATGGCCTCGTTGGCCAATACCACATCTGTGACTTTGAACTTGGTATTGCGGATGGCTATCAATGAGTGTTAGCGGCTTTGACCTGTTCAAATCGACATGTAATACTGAAAAGGAGATGAGACATACGCTCTTCACAGAGAGGACCTTCACGAGTAGCCCAGCTAAAGCCCTGTCTTATTGACTCTTTGACGGTATTCAAAAGCTTTTTGTCGACCTGGTGTGACAATTGTTTGTTAGCAACCTGTTCAAATAGAGGCCAGACCCGGTAGCAGTCTTTTTCATAGCGACTTACCTCCGTAGGCAGGGTATCGTCCTGAAGGATGTTTGGTCCCATCTCGTCAGGGCCAAAAGCCCAAATACTTCTCGCCGCCAACTTATCCCAGCCGTGGTTTTCCTCAAAAAACTTGGCCGTCTTTCGTACCGGATCCCGTATCCTAACAGCGCCCGTCTCTATATCTGATGAAATACCCTTCTCCAGCTGCTCTGCGACCATGGTGATCTTGTTCTTCTTGTTCGGCGTGATGGCGTAGCATTTTGTTGCTGAAGTTTCCACTACCGTCTCGCAGAATCTCGTTACCGGATCTGACACCTTGATATCCATATCGGCATATAGCCGTCGCAAGTCGTGTAGAACGCAGTCCATGTAGAGCTCTCCAGTTCCCAAGACGATGTGCTCGCCAGATTCTTCGACCTTGGTGTTGATAAGAGGGTATGATTTCTGGATTTTGCGTAATCCGTCAAGCATCTTGGGAAGCTCAGAGGGATTAATAGGCTCGACAGCCACTTTGAGGACAGATTCGGTAAAGTGCGTCACAGGTTTAAAGATGAAGGCATCTTCATCATCCTCCAGCTTAGGGGGTACAACTGTGGCGGATTTGACAATCGAGTTGTCTATACCTCCTAGCAGTACGAGGTTGCCCGCGGGAACGCCATCTGTAGGAATATTGTACCTTGTCTCTGCAATGAATACTTCGCTAATGGATGCCATTGTCATATCCTCCTCATCGTCTAGAGAATAGCCTTCGCCGAGAACCCTCACGGCGGCACCCGGTCGGGCAGTACCGCTCAGAACACGGCCAAAGGAGTAGAAACTCTTCGCATCCGAGGTATTGAAGAGTTTTGTGACGTGAACTACCAAGGGGCCATCTTGGTCGCATGTCTTCATAGCTGTCGCAACCTTTGTATCCAAAGGACCGGTATAATAGCGCTCCAGCAATCGCTGTGCTCCGTCCGCCGGCGAGGGAATGTGCTTTACAACCATGTCGACGAATCCCGTTGAAGGACCAAAGAACTGCTCGCATACCAGCTTTAGGATCACATTTGCGTCGGCTTTGTACTGTGACGGTTTCAGTTCAATGCCAAGCGAAGCCAACACCAACTTCAGCTGTTCCGGGCTATCGCTGATGGCATGTGTGAAGATTTTGTAGATTGGTTCGAGGATAAAGTGCACAAAGGATCTTGCAGATCTATCTTCTGCAGGTTTGCGGGTGAAATTGCGCTTCTTTGGGTTGTAGTAAACATCTCCCCATAATCGCTTAGCAAACTCTTCTGTGTTGATGTCACCAAAGGTATCGGTGTACATCTTGGCGAAGGAGGGGAGCGTGAAGCACCATCCCATATCCGTACAGGCGAATAGAACGTTGCCTTTTTCGGGACTTAGTCGTCTTGAAGCTGCTTTGGTGGGAATGGTGTTGGCAATGACAGTATTGACCTCCTCTACAACATGCTTGAGCTTGAAGTAGGCATCCTTGGGGGGGAGTTTCAGCTCCAAGATCAAACGATCCATCTTGTTGATAATGAGCGTCAGAGGGATGTCCTCTAGAACAGCATGCTTGATGATCTGCTCTGTATTTACTTGAACGCCCTCAACCACATCCACCACCAAACATACACCATCTACCAGCCTCGATGCCGCTGCCACTTCATCTACAAAGTTGACATGGCCAGGAGTATCAATGATATTGAAAAGATGTGACTTTCCCTTGGTGCTCTGAAGAACAAGGCTCATTGGTGCAGCCTTGATCGAGATTCCCCGCTCCCTCTCTAGCATGTGAACATCAGTGTATCGTAGAGCCTCATCGCGTTTCTTCCCAACTCTCCGGTCAAGCCTATCGGTGATGTCATGGGTCTCGAGGACAAGCATATCCATAAAGGCCGTCTTTCCATGATGTAAGTGGCCCGCCAATGCGATATTCCTTGTTTGCTCAGGGAAATTCATCAAATCGGCCATAAACTCGCGATCGAAGAATACGGGAGGCAGATCGACCTCCTCAATATTGAACTTCTTTTGCTCCACCGGCGCAATAATGGGCTCCGTTAAGGGCTGCGCATCTTCCTCTTCAACACGTGTCTCGACGTCGGCACCGTAAACTTGCTCGGCGGTGGGGTAGTATTGCTTGTCTTCGTGGAGAATGACGGCATTCGAAGGTCCATCTGTTCGGGAACCTCAATCAGCTTTTTTGAGGCTGCCATATTCCAGATGCAAGTTAAGCTTACCATCAAGCTCCATAAGCTCCTGTCCAGTCACACTAGGCGCCTCTTCATGCTCATCGTCGTATGCATAGTCGCCCGCCTCCTCTCCAGCCTCGGACGCTTCCTCGGACTCAACCTCCTCCCCAATGAAGTTTCCGAATCTAGAAAGCACCTGTTAGAAGCGAATTCCAATCAAGTCACATCTTTAATAGGCATCAAATCTTACTCATCGTAGAGGTCATCCATTTTGCCGTCGGTCTAGTCCAAAAGCCAAAGTCAATGGCGGGCGACAGATTCAAGATGCTAAAGACACGGGTATCGTCGCAAGTCGCGTATACCTGCGATGCCGACCGCCTGCCTGCCTTGCACCAAAAACGGGTCCCTAGCAACTTTTTTTGCAGCAAAGCTGAAGGAGCATATCACGTGGCGATATGCAAGGCTGACGTTACTGGCGTATTATCTTATCTTATCTTATCTTATCAATGATTACCTAGGTACTCCGTACAGAATTGAGTACATGCGGAAGACATGTTCTACAGCACTGATGTGGACTACTATAGGTAGGTACTACTAGGTACTAGGTAGGTAGGTAAGTAGGTAGATAAGTACAAAGGACATCTGGTCCGATATCGTGAGCTTTTCACATCTAGCCTCTAGTTAGTCATCAATTATAGCGGGGTGCGTTGCCGTTATTGCAGGCCACCTTAGTGCCTTACTACCTAGTAACCTTAGTCAGTACCGTACCTTGTGGATGAGAAAAGAGGTTCTCGATACCTTTCGTATTGTTCTGCGCCTGTACTCGAAGGGAGCTGGTGTGAACCAGGAGGTGGCATGTATCTGACTTGCACTCTCAACTACAGAAAACGAGAGCAATCTGATTACTATTCGTAGACAACGCGTTATTGGATCGGAGGGATTTGATAACTGTGTCCATGATTGGTAATGTCTCTGAACGGTAGAGAGACGTGACGGTTTTACGGATACGGATACGGCAGGCCCTGGCTTGCATCTAGCGTAATCGTTCTACAGAGTACCAATTGGGAATTTGTCAGTTGCATCAAAATACTGAGATTGGTGCTACCTCTACATCCGACGGGGCAAAGGATATAGGAGCTGGCATTTATCGACAGGCCCTGAGATATGATGTTCAATAGCGTGCATCTTGTTCGGGTGAATTGGTAGCGATAAATGTGTCTTCTACGGAGTACAGCCTCACATATAAGCAGGAAGGTACTGGCTACCTTGGGAGCTTGTATACTTCCATGTGCCAAGGCTGTCCAGGTCAATTCTAGGCCCTTTATCAAATCCAATACGGCATCTATAAACTTACTGCCCAATTGCCCAACGGGGTGATGTGGTAGAGCGGTGAGCTGCCAAAAAAAAATGAATAATGCCAACATGTTTGTTCAGTCAATACCTATTGATGGTACAAGCAAGTACTGGGTACTTGCATCTGCAGGTAAGAGCTACAGCTGCATCCAGTGGACCGCCAATAGAACCGTGGAGGGGTCCCAAGAGCCGAATCAGGGCCACTAAAAAAATATGCCCCTCTCCTCCGTCACTCGGCATCAGGATGATGGGTCAACCACCAAAATAAGGGCCCCCAATTGCAGCGTTGCACCATCTGCTAGTCCGCGTAGTGCCTGGCCGTTGCAAGATCCCGAAAGCCCAGGCCGCGTTCGTCATAAAGTGTCCAACTTGGATCCTGCGATATTTTTATACCCTCGTCCCAGCACTTGCCTATCAGGCCCTGCCTGTCCATCAATCCGTCCGTCAGTCAATCAAGCAAGCAATCCAATCCATCTCCAACGCGGGCTACTATACCTTGCAGTTCTGTTGGGCAGCACTAGTATATATACCCCTTGGACAGCCTCTCCATCTCTCTCACGTTCCCTCACCTCCTCATACCCAATTCCCCTTTCCTCCAGTCCATACAAGCCCAGCCCAATCCAGTCCTCCAACTTCTCCAAAGAACCTTCAAGATGTCTGGCCTTCCCCCCGTCTACATTGTCTCAGCCGCTAGAACCCCCGTCGGTTCTTTCTTGGGGTAAGAAGCTGCTCTCCTCCTAACACGTGTAGCCAGGTGCTAACAATCCAATGCAGCTCTCTGTCCAGTCTGAGCGCCACTCAGCTCGGTGCTGCTGCTATCAAAGGTTTGCCCGCTCTCCAACACTACCACTACTCGTATTCGAAACTAACAGCATTGTAGGAGCCGTCGAGCGCTCTGGTGTCAAGCCCGAAGACGTTGAGGAGGTCTTCTTCGGCAATGTCCTCTCCGCCAAGTAAGCCGAGTCTAGTTCCAGCCCATTCTACGAATCCGATCTTCGATTGCATAGATGCTAATGATCTTCTGATAGCCTGGGCCAGGCTCCCGCTCGCCAGGCCGCCGTCGCTGCTGGCCTCGGCAA